>CP141134.1:65627682-66827682 GCA_035236585.1 Warburgia ugandensis
TCATGAAACATAAGATTTAATGCGAATAACATAGTTATGAACTTTGTTCCATCTACATTGAATTGAATTTATTGAACTTCAAAAGTACAAGTGGGGTGGGTGAGCACCCTTCAATGGTAATGCGCACTATATAAAAGTTACAACTCAACCAATTAACTCCTATAATTATCATCAAAGTAATCCCATACAAGTTATAAAGCATGTGAATCCAAAAGAGAGCAAGGAAAAGCTATGGATAAGATGAGAATGAGAGCAATGGTACAACAAAGATTTTAAGGGTATCTCAGAGTAAGTAACTTGATGTAAAGATTCCTATCTCTTGGTTGTCACCTCAAGAGATTAGTGGACTTTAAACTCAAGGATCTAAGGCAATTCAACAAGACAAACAACAAAGGAAACAAAGAACGATCAATAAAGAAAACAAGGAAGTTCAAGGAAAACAAAAATTTTAATCGAATAGCTAACTCTTTTGGTTGTCACTACCAAAGAGTTATAGCTTTTTAAATCAATGAATTATGAAACTAAACTCAAAGCTAACAAGAAAGAAATCAAATTAACAACTCAGCATGGAATCAAAAGCAAACAAGGTAACAATGGACAGAGAAGAAAGATCAAGGGAAATCAACCAACCTTTCAAAAGAGACTACCGTTTCGATCATCAACGTGGAACACTTGGATGAGTAGCAGCCCACCTTGGGTAGACTATCAATCACCCAAAAGGAGAAGAAAATTCATGCAAACTAATGGAAAAAGAACTAGATTCCATTGATATGAGAATCAATAACCATTCCAATGAAGTACAAACAACCTACTTCAAGAAGAATTACAAAACAAATAAAAAAAGAGAAACATATTCAAAGATCAACATCTCTAATTCAAAGTAAAGGATTACTACAAAAAAACGTAATTCAAACGAGGTAAAGCAACAAAACTTTAAATGATCTAACTCTAGAGAAAAGATAGAATTCTTCCCTCTTGATCTCTCCTAAGCACTCTAAAGCTCTCCCAAGCTCTCCACATCCAAAACAACCCCTCCCTTTTATAGAGTAGGGGAGTTGCCTTTGTTGAAATTTGTTAGCCACGATTGTTGATTTTGTAGCCACCATTGTTGAAATTGTTAGCCTCCATTGTTGACATTGTAGCCACCATTGTTGAAATTGTATCCATTAGTTAAGATGGGGAAGTTGGGCAGCTAACATGTTTGAAAATGCATCCCAATCACGTTTTTCTTCATGTAGTAGGCCCTTAAGTGGGTCCCTTGGCTTTTGTACCCATCTTGTATTAATCTGAGCCATCCATTTTCATTTAAGCTTAATCGATGATTTAGAAGATTAATTGGCTTGATCCAACACTTTATTCTCATGTCCTCCTTTAATCTACAACTTTGAGGGCTTCATGGCTACCTTTTAGATGGCTCTCTTGGCTTTTATGGTTTATCTGACTAAAGTGGCTTGAATGGCTCCTATGCAAAGGTGTTGAAAATGCATAGCTTGCTTCATGGGCTTACTTTGGACATCTTTGGCTCCTTTAATTGCATCCATTACAGGTCCTAAAGATAATCTTGACCTTAATCTTATATTAGATTAATGATTCTTAGGTTTTAACTCGATCTTTTGATCTTTATTTTTAATGTTCATTTCAATCGATTTTAGTCTTCGAATCACCATCTCTCTTCCTACAAAAGATAAAAATTTCTAATTAAATCCTAAAAAAATATGATTAATCACATCTTTATCTCAAGTTAGCCTCTGAACCTACAAAATATCAAAATTTTGAGTCATTAGGTCAAAAATGCGTGTTACAAATTTTAGTCTAAAAACCCTAATTTAGCCCTATAAGTTGTAATACATGGATAACTAATTGGGTAATTTTTATACAAAATTAAACACTTATCACAGCCCCCAACCAGCATTTTGTTAGTCTTGAGCAAAACATGAAAAAAAAAAATCATTGAAAACAAAATGATTTTCATTTTCATAAGTGCTCATGATTGCATTTAGCATATGCAACAAGCCCTTAAACCCCTAGGTTACCCCTAGTGAATGAGTTATGCCTCATGAGGGTTTGTAGTGAATATACCCACAAAATTCTCTAAGGTTGAGTCCCCCATTTTATCTAAGAAAATCCTCATTCATTAGCATTCTACTAGTATTTTACAATTTAATAAAGATGACTGACCATTTTACAAATTGTACCATATTAAAGACATTTTATTCCACATATATTTCTCAGATTGCATGTGTGTGCTCAACCACACAAGTCATGACTTCTAACTAGACGTGCTTAAATTCCATTGGAAATATGTTTTGACCTCAAATTCTCACAGATATACTCTAAAAAATGAAGCTCTTAAAAAAGGGGTTAAACATATTTCTCTCATATATGACTGGATCCAACACAGCAAATGATTCACATAAAATTTAAGCACTGAAGAGACAAGGGAATATGATCCCTAAAAAGAGATATTATAATAAAGAGTAGCAAGGGTAAGTTACCTTATTTCCTTCTTTTTATATCCTCATTAAGGCTACGTTTCATGTAAGATTTATAGGTCTTTAAATGAAACAAAATGTAGGCTTAGGGCAAGTTCAGAAAAGAAGGATATAAGGATTTCAAGGTTCAAAATTGAGTAGAAGTCTTCTTTTGATTGTTGGACAAGTCTTCTTTTCTTTGACTGAAGTGAATTTCCTTTGTATTCTTGTCTTTCTTCTTTCAATTGTTCTTCTCTATTTTTTATATTTCCTTCTTTTCAATTTTTCTTTTGACTTCTTTGAAAGACTTCTAGTGTTTTTCACTTCTTCAACTTTTTATCCTTTTTGAATTTTTTTTTCTTTTTTTACTAAATCTACTCATTTTGATGATGGGTAATGGTTATTTATTTTACTGGGTTTTTCTAGATTCAGGTATGTGGGGTTAAAAAAAAGGCTTACTGATAGGCTCAAGGGGTTAGCTAGTGGTATAATATACTAGGTAGGTTCTATGTCTCTGGCCAAACAAGGATGGCCTACATCATTTCCTAGGTTTCTGAAAACCTGTCAAATTCAACAAATGTTCTGGAAAGAAAGCTAATACTCCTAATTACTCTTGGCAATTAACCAAAACAAAGATAACTGAATCATACAACATTATATTTGCTGAAGAAAATATAGAATACTTATAACTCTCCAAGAGAAGATAGTCTCTAAAACTCACCTGGTTATAGGTCACCACTAGTTTTTCTCAAGGTCTCTAAGTTATATCTTATTATTAGTCTAAACTATGTGCTATGTGTAAGTATTTTTCGAGAATTGACCTTCATAAAATGCTTCAACACATAAATAATATGCAAAACTAGCCATATGCACATCTATTACGAGGTGAAAATAGCAAAATTACTAAGTTTCTAAAAATCCAGCTCTCATCATAGTAAGGGAACTCTTCCTCAAAACCCCCTTTTTTTTAAAAAAAACTCAAGAAAATCAAAATCTCTATGTGCATCTATACCCCCCAACCTAAATAAAACATTGTCCCCAATGTTTAAAAACATAGGATCCTATATGGAAAGATGTAGAAGATGAAGAATTAAAAAACACCTAAGTTGCCTCCCAGATGACTCTAAGTTTTACATCTTCAGCCAAACATAATGACGTGTTAGGATGAATCTGCGAGGGTCTTGAAGTGGTATTCTAAGGTGGGTCACAATAATGAGGTGCCTTTAACAGTATCTCATCAATCTCAGGTTTAGGAAGCTCTAGGAGAGGTTTTAAATGTTGACCATTTACTTTTTGAATCTTCCCATCCTTCTCAATTTCAATGGCCCCATGAGGATACACTATGTAGGATTTAGTCCAATTTGAGTTTTCCTAGAAAAAAATGCAATCTTGAGTTATACAAAAAAAAACTTTTGTTCAGATGTGAAGGATTTCCTTAAGATTTGACTACATGGGTAACCTTCAACGTGGTTGGGCTGTATTTTCAAACTTGGTGGCTGCCCAACTACTCCATCTTAATTAGTGGCTACAATTTCAACAATGATGGCTACAATTTCAACAATGGTGGCTACAATTTTAACAATGGTGGCTACAATGTCAACAATGGTAGCTAACAAATTTCAACAAAGGCAACTCCCCTACTCTATAAAAGGGAGGTGGTGTTTTGGACATGGAGAGCATGGGGGTATAGCTTGGAAGAGCTTTAGAGTGCTTAGGAGATCAGGAGGGAAGAATAATATCTTCTCTCAAGAGTTAGATTATTTAGAGTTTTGTTGTTTTGCCTCTTTTCTATTATGTTCTTTTTTGTAATCCATTACTTTAAATTAGAGATCTTGATCTCTGAAGATGTTTCTCTCTTTTTACATTTTTGTTTTGTAATTCTTCTTGAAGTAGGTTGCTTGTACTTCATTGGAATGGTTATTGATTCTCTTATCAATGGTTCTCTCTTTTTTAGCTTGAATTTTCTTCTCCTTTTGGATGATTGATACTCTATCCAAGGTGGACTGTTACTCATCCAAGTGTTCAATGCCTACGACCAAAATAGTAGTCTCCTTTGAAAAGTTGGTTGATTTCCCTTAATCTTTCTTCTTTTAACTTGTCCACTGTTACCTTGATTGCTTTTGATTCCATGTTGAGTTGTTAGTTTGATTTCTTTTTATTATCTTTGAATTTAGCTTCATAATCCATTGATTTAAAAAGCTATAACTCTTTGGTAGTGATAACCAAAAAAGTTAGCTATTAGATTAAAGTCTTTTTTCCTTAAACTTTCTTGTTTTCTTTATTGATTGTTCTTCTTTCCTTTGTTGTTGGTCTTGTTGAATTGCCTTATATCCTTGACTTCAAAGGCCACTAATCTCTTGAGGTGACAGCCAAGATATAAGAATCGTTAGATCAAGTTACTCACTTTGAGATATCCTTAAAATCTTTGTTGTACCATTGCTTTCATTCTCATATTCTTCATAGCTTTCTCTTGCTCTCCTTTGGATTCACATGCTTTCTAACTTTGATGGGATTAAATTGATGATAATTATAGGAGTTAATTAGTTGAGTTGTGACTTTTGTATGGTGCGCTCAACCATTGGAGGGTGCACACTCCACTTGTACTTTTGAAGTTCTGTCAATTCAATTTCTAGTTCAATGTAAATGAAGCAAAGTTCATAACTATATTATTCGCATTAAACCTTATGTTTCATGATTGTTTAATTGAGTTCTTCATGGTTAAATAGTTTAGGTAAAAAATCACTATCTTTGGCTAGGTCAAGTAGTTTAAGTAAGGACCCACTAATTATTCAATCATTCGATTTCTCGTGGGATCGACCTCACTTGTGTGCTTATAATACAACCGATTTGTGGGCTTGCAAGTTTAACTTTAAAATCCACAACAAATTTTTGGTGCCATAATACACTGTCTACGAGTTTGGAGGCACTACCTGCTAGGATCAAGGTTTATGATTAAGACTGACAATATTGCCACTAGCTACTTTCAAACTCAAAAGGAGCTTAGTCCCAAACAAGCTAAGCGGCAAGCCTCGCCAAATTTGATTATGACTTGGAATACAAGCTAGGCAAGACAAATTCAAAAGTAGATGTGCTAAGTCGAAAAGCAGAGTTTGCCGCTAGAAGCCAAGCAAAAGTTGCAATAATTAAAACACAGAGGGACCATTTGTGATTATATTTCTGAATAGTCAAACTTTTTGTTTGATATTGCCAACATGTTTGAAGAAGACAAGTTTCTTACTTCTTTAGTGAGTTGAAGGATTGGGCAAAGCAGGAGTTACGTCACCGTAACGCCTCTACTTTGTTCGCTGCAATCACGGCAGCTGAATTATATTTATGAATATTTAAACCTTTTGTTTGAGATCCCCAACATGTTTGAAGAAAAGTTTTTTACTACTTTAGTGAGTTGAAGGATTACGCAAAGCACAAGTTACATCGTCGTAATGTCACTACTTTGTTCGCTACAATCACAACAGTTGAATCCTTGGTGGAATTAAGGAAGCGTGATACAAAATAAAAAAAACCAAAAGACTAGTAATGTCAAAGTTGGGGGAGACAAGGGCAATCATAGGAGCAAGCCTGAATCATCCAAATCATCAAGTTAGAAGGGAAGGAATAAAGAATAAGCTTCTCCATCAAGAGCTTTCTACTTTTGTGTTGGACCGCACCTCATGCATGACAGTCCAAAGAGGAAAGCCTTAAACTCCATAATCATACATCAGGAAGAGGAGAGCGCTATGAAAGATTAAAAACTATCTTCCTTACAATGTCTTAATGTTGTCAAGTCAAAAGTACCCAAACTTCAACCAAAGGATTGATGTACGTGGATGCCAAGGTGAATGGCATGGTCACTCGTGGGTTTGTGGATACTGGAGCTACCCACAACTTTGTATCACAGGAGGAAGCCAAGAGACTAAGCCTTAAGGTCTCCGAAGTAGGTGGACGTGTAAAGACGGTAAATGTGAAAGCCAAACCAACAACTTACTCTATTACACACAATAGCTTACACCTTAATAGAATTAGCTTCTAAGCTTGATGCTTCCTTATGAGATATCTTACAAATGAGGGAGCTCTTCTATTCATAGGTGTTCATCCCCTTTCCACCTTCTCAATGAATGGTGGAGATTATTGCATGTATATGGTAGAAATTATTCTCAAGAACATTCCTATAAAATATCTTAAGTCTAACATATCCTAGATTCTTGATATTTCTAAAGACAATTCTAGAATTTAGGCCTTCTAGATTATGGATCTTCCTCCACAAATTGATGGACCTAAGTCTCTTACATTAAGTCCATGAGCTAAGTAGGCCTCCCTTAGAGTCTGCGTGTATTGGTCATGGGCCTTGCAACATAAGTCTGTGACATTCTCCCCCACCTGATAACATCGACATCCTCATCGACACATCTTTCCTAATGTCAAGAAAACAAGCTATATGTTAAGAATGAGAAAAGTTCGTTTGCGCAAGAAGAAGTCTCTTTCTTAGGACACAAGATTAAAGATGGGAGACTCATGATGGATGAGGCCAAAGTTAAGGTCATTCAAAGCTGGAATCCACCCACAAAGGTGCCAAAACTACGATAATTTTTTAGGGCTGGTCAACTACTATTGGTTCTTTATAAGAGGATATTTTTCAATAACAACACCACTAAAAGACCTATCGAAGAAGAATAAAGCTTGGGAGTGGACAACCCCAATGCCAAGTTGCTTTTAAAAAGCTGAAGGAAGTAATTTCTGAAGAACCAGTGATGAGCCTACCTGACCCTAACAAGTCATTTCAATTACACAATGATGCCTCTGAGTTTGCCATTGGAGGCATCCTAATGCAAGAAGGGCATCCCCAAAAACTTGTTGTGCATTTTAAAGTTAAACTCACAAGCACACGAATCAGTTGTATTATAAGCACGCAAGTGAGGTCGATCCCATGAGGAATCGAATGGTTGTATGATTAGTGGGTCATTACTTAAACTACTTAACCTAGCCAAAGATAGTGATTTTTTTTTACCTAAACTTCTTAACCATGAAAAACTCAATTAAACAATCATGAGACATAAGATTTAATAAGGTCTTGATGATGATGATGATTTAATGCAAATAACATAGTTATGAACTTTGCTCCATTTACATTGAACTAGAAATTGAATTGATTGAACTTCAAAAGTACAAGTGGGGTTCGCACCATACAATAAGTTACAACTCAACTAATTAACTCCTTTAGTCATCACTATAGTAATCCCATCTAAGCTAGAAAGCATGTGAATCCAAAAGAGAGCAAGGGAAAGCTATGGATAATATGAGAATAAAAGCAATGGTACAACAAAGATTTTAAGGATATCTCGGACTGAGTAACTTGATCTAAAGATCCCTATTTCTTGGCGGTTACCTCAAGAGATTATTGGCCTTTAAACTCAAGGATCTAAGGCAATTCAACAAGACAAACAACAAAGGAAACAAGGAAGTTTAAGGAAAAAAAAAGAAGAAAAAACTTTAATCTAATAGCTAACTCTTTTGGTTGTCACTACCAAAGAGTTATAGCTTTTTAAATCAATGAATTATGAAACTAAACTCAAAGCCAACAAGAAAGAAACCAAACGAACAACTCAGCATGGAATCAAAGCAAACAAGGTAACAATGGACAAGCTAAGAGAAGAAAGATCAAGGGAAATCAACCAACCTTTCAAAGGAGACTACCATTTCGACCCTCGACATGGAACACTTAAATGAGTAGCAATCCACTTTTGATAGAGTATCAATCACCCAAAAGGAGAAGAAAATTGAAGCAAACTAATGGAAAAATAAGTAAGAAAAAGAACTAGATTCCATTGAGAAGAGAATCACTAACCATTCCAATGAAGTATAAACAACCTACTTCAAGAAGAATTACCAAACAAAGAAGTAAGAAAAGAGAAACATCTTCAGAGATTAACATTTCTAATTTTAAGTAAAGGATTACAACAAAAGAACATAATTCAAATGAGGCAAAACAACAAAACTCTAAATAATTTACCTCTTGAGAGAAGATAGAATTCTTCCCTCCTAATCTCTCCTAAGCACTCTAAAGCTCTCCCAAGCTATCCCCTCATGCTCTTCACGTCCAAAAAACCCCCTCCCTTTTATAGAGTAAGGGAGTTGCCTTTGTTGAAATTTGTACTCCACCATTGTTGACATTCTAGCCAACATTATTGAAATTGTAGCCACCATTATTGAAATTGTAACCAATACTTAAGATGGGGTAGTTGGGCAGCCACCAAGTTTGAAAATGCAGTCCAACTACATTTTTCTTCATGTGGAAGACCCTTAAGTGGGTCCCTTGGCTTTTGGACCCATCTTGGATTGATCTGAGCTGTCCATTTTCATCTGAGCTTGATTGATGATTTAAAAGATTAATTGGCTTGATCCAACACTTTATTATCATGTCCTCCTTTAATCTACAACTTTGAGGGCTTCATGGCTGACTTTTAGATGGCTCTCTTAACTTTTATGGCTTATCTTGCCAAGGTGGCTTGAATGGCTCCCATGCAAAGGTGGCGGAAATGCATGGCTTACTTCATGGGCCTACTTTGGACATCTTTAGTTCCTTTAATTGCATCCATTGCTGATCCTAAAGATGATCTTGACCTTGATCTTATGTTAGATTGATGACTTTTAGGTTTTGACTTGATCTTTTGATCTTAATCTTTAATATTCATCTCAATCGACCTCAGCCGTTGGATCACCTCAACAAGTTGAATTGCATTAGTTTGCACAAAAGCTTTCTTCTTGAGAAAGATAGTGCTAACATCAACACAAGAAGCATTACAAGTAACCCCAAATGTGGTAATAAAGTTAAGAAGTTGAAGCCTTGCTTATCATAATCTCATTCTTGGCATTGTAAACCTTGTCTCTTCTCTTTGCTAGTCAGATGTACTACAATTTATTTACAAATTAATGAGAGCCATTAATGAGCAGCCTTGGTGCATGAAGCTCCCGCATATGCAAGGTTCGGGGACGGGGCAGACCACAAGGGTCAATAGTACGCAACCTTACCTTGCATTTTGCAAAAGGCTATTTCCACACCTTGAACCCGTGACCTCAAGGTCAAAGGACGACAACTCTACCATTGTGCAAAATTCCAGATGAACAATGTGTACAAACAAGCCAACACAAAAGACCTTGTGTTAAGTGTTCAATTTTGGTCAAAATACCCCTAATTTAGTATTTGATTAGAGCATCTAGACCATTAATTTTAAGATTTTACATCAAATATTTCATTTTAGCTTTAATTGGCCATCCAACCGTTGAATTGTAAAACTTAGTGGTTAGGTGACTATTAAAGCTAATGAACGGTTTAGATTGCGCTAATTGGGTCATGTGCATTGCAGATCGGTCAACTCAGGCATGGACGCTCCAGATCAAATCAAGGATATTAGACGGAGATCAGATGAAGTTTCATGGAAAGAGACTGAAGACTTTGAAGACTTGCAGAGTTCTAGCAAGACCAGGATACTAGTGGACCCCACATATCTCTATCATTCTATCTCCTCTTCCTTCTCTCTTATCTCTCCCATCTCTCTTCAATCTCTCCATCTCTACACGTCTCTCTCTCTTTTTAAGTCCCCTTCCCCTCTCTCTTGAGGAGACAGTTTTCTTTTGGGAGGTTGGGCTGGCCAACTTTCTCCCCTTTCTTCTCTCTCCTACGTTCCCCTCTTCCTTCTTTCTTTTCCCAGCCAATTTCACTACACCTCCCATTATCGCAACACTACTAGCTCCCTTGTGCATTGGTATTCTCCACCATCCCCATGCCTTTGCTAGACGACGCCCAGATAGACCATTTCTCTCTCTCTCTCTCTCGTGGGCCTTATTCTCCAAAACCCGATGGCCAAGGACACCCACAACCCAAGCCGGCACCATACAGCCTTGGCACGCCAACATCGACAAACCTTGGATTGCCCTTTCCCTTGCTCTTCACCATTCTTTCTCTCCCTTTCCACTCTGTTCTTTGTTCTCTCTTCGTCTGCATCCCTTAACCGTTCTGGGCAGTGATCCCAGCAATGCCAGATAGCTTTGCGATCACAATAGGTGACTCCATCTCCACCTCCGAAGTAGCCCACCACGCATCCACTGCTTAGAGTCCACTGCACTAGCTTTTTGCTCCATCGGCCAGCTTCTCACCTTCATCTCACTGCTGGGCGTCTTGGGGAAGAAAACCTAGAACGGGTTTTCTCTCTCGCGTTCTTCTTCCTCTTTTCTCCTCTATTCTTCTCCAGCTTTTCTTCCGGTTTCCACAGTCACCGGACGGCCACGGGAGAGAAAACCCAGAACGTTCTCTCCCCATCTTCCTTCCTCTTCCCTTCTCCCTTCTCCCTTCTTCCCCTTTCCTTCCTCTTCCTTCTTCCTCACCACGTTTTCCTGGTTTTTCGTTTAAAACCAGAACCCCAAAAATTAATAGTCTGCCCCAGGCAGATTTCAGTAATCCCATCTGAGTCCTTGTTTTAATACCAACTCTGTCCTTTTTCATAAATACCGTCTGGGTCCCCGATTTAATTCCAACTGTGTCCCTATGCTATTCTGATCTTACCTTATCTTCATTCTGGCTGTTCAGGGACAGTGCAATCCAAGGACAAGCTTATCCAGGACACCTTTTAGTTTTATTTTCTGTTTTCCTTGGAATAAATAATTGTGAACATTGGAACAATTGAATAAATCTGGATTTTAGTTTATTTCTAGTATATTCTTTGTTTTTACTCTTTTAGTTGAAGTTTATTTAAAACTCTATCATTTTAAATCAAGTCCTCGTGGGATCGACCCGTACTTGCATAAGCTACACTACAATAGCCCGTGCACTTGCGGTTAAACAATCAACAAGTTTTTTACGCCGTTGTCGGGGACTTGCAATGAAGTTTTTATAAAATTTAATTAAAAATCCAAAAAAATATATAGAAAAAATCAGAAAAAAAAAAATAGGAAATGCATTTTAGGTCTTAGGTGCACCTTTAGGCATTTTTAGTGCATAACCACTTTATTTCTTGAATTCGGTACTAATTATTATTTTTCTTTTTCAGGAAATTGGAGTGGAGCTTCATCAATTAGATAGATTTTTCTTGCTTTCCTAGATTAGGAATTTTATTTTTGAGTGAATCTTGTAGTGAGGCCCCTTGTAATTTGCATTTTTAATTTCAATTTTAAAGGGTTGTAGTAATACAGGGCAAGTGTGGGATAAGGTGGCCTACACTTGATCTTCATCAGAAACCTCACTGTAAGTCTTCTCACTCACATTTATTTTCTAGATTAGGGTTTGCCTTTAGAATAATTTATATTGTTTGGTAGTTAATTGCATATAAAAAGCATCTGTTATAATTGTTGCATCTTAGGGTTTTGCATTAGTTTATTGCTTTCAATTGCTTTTTAGGACACGTTTAACGCTTTAAGGTGAATTATATGTTGATCGAATTGCTGTGGTATGTGAAAATTAATTAGTAAGGGCACCCTACCCCCACAAGATCAAGGGTGGATTTCATCACCACTCCTTGGCCCACCTAGGATAATCACCTCAAGCGTGCAACCCTACCATTCACATTAATTTAAAATCAATCAGAAGAGACCTATAGGGTTATCACATGCTCGTAGGACCCTCTTAATAGGACACGAATTACTGTCACTCCAGTTGCTTTTAATCACTGTGGTTATTGGGGGTTGTCTAATAGAGCCTCGCTCTTCTCCCACCTCCTGTTGACGTTTGTGAGGTCTAAACGCCTCCTTACACGAGGGTTGTATTAACCACTTTGGTTAGTACCTAACTGGTAAGCAATGGTCTACTCTTAAAGAGAGGAGGAGCGTTAGGCTAGGCTAATTAAAAGCATTGTCCCCACAGAAAATCAAAATATCTATGCTTGTTAGCCTTAGGGGATTGATTGAATGTGTCCTTGATTGTGCATCATTCTAGGCATTTAGGTGATCAAGGGGTAACTCACCACATGATGCACAATCAAGGACATATTCAATCAATCCCCTAAGGCTAACAAGCATAGATATTTTGATTTTTTTGATTTTCTGTGGGGACAATGCTTTTAATTAGCCTAACCTAACGCTTCTCCTCTCTTTAGAAGTAGACCACTGCTTACCAGCTAGGTTCTAACCAAAGTGGTTAATACAACCCTCGTGTAAGGAGGCGTTTAGACCTCACAAACGTCAACAGGAGGTGGGGGAAGAGCGAGACTCTATTAGACAACCCCCAATAACCACAGTGATCAAAAGCAACCGAAGTGACGTTAATTCGTGTCCTATTAAGAGGGTTCTACGAGCATGTGATAACCCTATAGGTCTCTTCTGATTGATTTTAAATTAATGTGAATGGTAGGGTTACGCGCATGAGGTGATTATCTTAGGTGGAGCCAAGGAGTGGTGATGAAATCCACCCTTGATCTTGTGGGTGTAGGGTGCCCTTACTAATTAATTTTCACACACCATGGCAATTCGATCAACATATAATTCACCTTAAAGCGTTAAACGTGTCCTAAAATGCAATTGAAAGCAATATACTAATGCAAAACGTTAAGATGCAACAATTATAACAGATGCTTTCTATATACAATTAACTACCAAACAATGCAAATTATTCTAAATGCAAACCCTAATCTAGAAAATAAATGAGTGAAAAGACTTACAGTAAGGTTTCTGATGAAGATCAAGTGTAGGCCACCTTATCCCACACTTGCCCTGTATTATTACAACCCTTTAAAATTGAAATTAAAAATGCAAATTACAAGGGGCCTCACTACAAGATTCACTCAAAAATAAAATTCCTAATCTAGGAAAGCAAGAAAAATATATCTAATTGATAAAGCTCCACTCCAATTTCCTGAAAAAGAAAAATAATAATTAGTACCGAGTTTAGGAAATAAAGTGGTTATGCACTAAAAATGCCTAAAGATGCACCTAAGAATGCCTAAAATGCAATTCCTAATTATTTTTATTTTTCTGGATTTTTTTATTTTTTTCTAATTTTTTTGGATTTTTAATTAAATTTTATAAAAGCTCCATTGCAAGTCCCCGGCAACGGCGCCAAAAACTTGTTGATTGTTTAACCGCAAGTGCACGAGCTATTGTAGTATAGCTTATGCAAGTACGGGTCGATCCCATGAAGACTTGATTTAAAATGATGGAGTTTTAAATAAACTTCAACTAAAAGAGTAAAAACAAAGAATATACTAGAAATAAACTAAAATCCAGATTTATTCAATTGTTCCAATGTTCACAATTATTTATTCCAAGGAAAACAGAAAATAAAACTAAAAGGCGTCCTGGATAAGCTTGTCCTTGGATTGCACTGTCCCTGAATAGCCAGAATGAAGATAAGGTAAGACCAGAATAGCACAAGGGCACAGTTGGAATTAAAGCGGGGACCCAGACGATATTTCTGAAAAAGGACAGAGTTAGTATTAAAACAGGGAGTCAGATGGGATTACTGAAATCTGCCAGGGGTAGACTAGTAATTTATGGGGTTCTGGTTTTAAACAAAAAACCAGGAAAACGTGGTGAGGAAGAAGGAAGAGGAAGGAAAGGGGAAGAAGGGAGAAGGGAAGAGGAAGGAGAGAAGGAAGATGGGGAGAGAACGTTCTGGGTTTTCTCTCCCGTGGCCGTCCGGTGACTGGAAACGGGAAGAGAAGTTGGAGAAGAATGGAGGAGAAAAGAGGAAGGAGAGAAAGAGGAAGAAGAACGCGGGAGAGAAAACCCGTTCTGGGTTTTCTTCCCCAGGACGTCTGGCAGTGAGATGAAGGTGAGAAGCTGGCCGATGGAGCAAAAAGCTAGTGCAGTGGACTCTAAGCAGTGGATGCGTGGTGGGCTACTTCGGAGGTGGAGATGGAGTCACCTATTGTGATCGCAAAGCTATCTGGCATTGCTGGGATCACTGCCCAGAACGGTTAAGGGATGCAGACGAAGAGAGAACAAAGAACAGAGTGGAAAGGGAGAGAAAGAATGGTGAAGAGCAAGGGAAAAGGCAATCCAAGGTTTGTCGATGTTGGCGTGCCAAGGCTGTATGGTGCCGGCTTGGGTTGTGGGTGTCCTTGGCCATCGGGTTCTGGAGAATAAGGCCCACGAGAGAGAGAGAGAGAGAGAGAGAGAGAGAGAGAGAGAGAGAGAGAGAGAGAGAGAGAGAGAGAGAGAGAGAGAGAGAGAGAGAGAGAGAGAAATGGTCTATCTGGGCGTCGTCTAGCAAAGGCATGGGGATGGTGGAGAACACCAATGCACAAGGGAGCTAGTAGTGTTGCGATAATAGGAGGTGTAGTGAAATTGGCTGGGAAAAGAAAGAAGGAAGAGGGGAACGTAGGAGAGAGAAGAAAGGGGAGAAAGTTGGCCAGCCCAACCTCCCAAAAGAAAACCGTCCCCTCAAGAGAGAGGGGAAGGGGACTTAAAAAGAGAGAGAGAGACGTGTAGAGATGGAGAGATTGAAGAGAGATGGGAGAGATAAGAGAGGAGTGAGAGAAGGAAGAGGAGATAGAATGATAGAGATATGTGGGGTCCACTAGTATCTTAGTCTTGCTAGAACTCTGCAAGTCTTCAAAGTCTTCAGTCTCTTTCCATGAAACTTCATCTCATCTCCGTCTAATATCCTTGATTCGATCTAGAGCGTCCACGCCTGAGTTGATCGATCTACAATGCACAGGACCCGATTAGCGCAATCTAAACCGTTCATTAGCTTTAATAGTCACCTAACCACTAAATTTTACAATTCAACGGTTGGATGACCAATTAGAGCTAAAATGAAATATTTGATGTAAAATCTTAAAATTAATGGTCTAGATGCTCTAATCAAATACTAAAGTAGGGGTATTTTGACCAAAATTGAACACTTAACACAAGGTCTTTTGTATTGGCTTGTTTGTACACATTGTTCATCTAGAATTTTGCACAATGGTAGAGTTGTCGTCCTTTGACCTTGAGGTCACGGGTTCAAGGCGTAGAAATAGCCTTTTGCAAAATGCAAGGTAAGGCTGCGTACTATTGACCCTTGTGGTCTGCCCCGTCCCCAGACCCTGCATATGTGGGAGCTTCATGCACCAAGGCTGCTCATTAATGGCTCTCATTAATTTGTAAATAAATTGTAGTACATCTAACTAGCAAAGAGAAGAGACAAGGTTTACATTGCCAAGAATGAGATTATGATAAGCAAGGCTTCAACTTCTTAACTTTATTACCACATTTGGGGTTACTTGTAATGCTTCTTGTGTTGATGTTAGTACTATCTTTCTCAAGAAGAAAGCTTTTGTGCAAACTAATGCAATTCAACTTGTTGAGGTGATCCAACGGCTGAGGTCGATTGAGATGAATATTAAAGATTAAGATCAAAAGATCAAGTCAAAACCTAAAAGTCATCAATCTAACATAAGATCAAGGTCAAGATCATCTTTAGGACCAGCAATGGATGCAATTAAAGGAACTAAAGATGTCCAAAGTAGGCCCATGAAGTAAGCCATGCATTTCCGCCACCTTTGCATGGGAGCCATTCAAGCCACCTTGGCAAGATAAGCCATAAAAGTTAAGAGAGCCATCTAAAAGTCAGCCATGAAGCCCTCAAAGTTGTAGATTAAAGGAGGACATGATAATAAAGTGTTGGATCAAGCCAATTAATCTTTTAAATCATCAATCAAGCTCAGATGAAAATGGACAGCTCAGATCAATCCAAGATGGGTCCAAAAGCCAAGGGACCCACTTAAGGGTCTTCCACATGAAGAAAAATGTAGTTGGACTGCATTTTCAAACTTGGTGCCTACCCAACTACCCCATCTTAATTATTGGTTACAATTTCAATAATGGTGGCTACAATTTCAATAATGTTGGCTAGAATGTCAACAATGGTGGAGTACAAATTTCAACAAAGGCAACTCCCTTACTCTATAAAAGGGAGGGGGTTTTTTGGACGTGAAGAGCATGAGGGGAAGAAAACCCCATAACAGGTTTTCTCTCCCGCGTTCTTCTTCCTCTTTCTCTCCTTCCTCTTTTCTCCTCCATTCTTCTCTAGCTTCTCTTCCAGTTTCCACAATCACCGGACGGCCACGAGAAAGAAAACCCAGATCGTTCTCTCCCCATCTTCCTTCTCTCCTTCCTCTCCTCCTTCCTCTTCCCTTCTCCCTTCTCCCTTCTTCCCCTTTCCTTCCTCTTCCTTCTTCCTCACCACGTTTTCCTAGTTTTTCGTTTAAAACCAGAACCCCAGAAATTACTAGTCTGCCCCAGGCAGATTTCAGTAATCCCATCTGAGTCCCTGTTTTAATACCAACTCTGTCCTTTTTCATAAATACCGTCTGGGTCCCCGATTTAATTCCAACTGTGTCCCTGTGCTATTCTGGTCTTACCTTATCTTCATCTGGCTGTTCAGGGACAGTGCTATTCAGGGACAGTGCAATCCAAGGACAAGCTTATCCAAAACGCCTTTTAGTTTTATTTTTCTGTTTTCCTTGGAATAAATAATTGTGAACATTGGAACAATTGAATAAATCTGGATTTTAGTTTATTTCTAGTATATTCTTTGTTTTTATTCTTTTAGTTGAAGTTTATTTAAAACTCCATCATTTTAAATCAAGTCCTCATGGGATCGACCCGTACTTGCATAAGCTACACTATAATAGCCCGTGCACTTGCGGTTAAACAATCAACACCTTGTACCTAGTGGAAGGAGTTTCACTTTTAGTGTCAACACCATGGCTAAGACAAAAACCCAATTGCACGAAGATACCATAGTTAACGTTGATGAAAGTTTCTTACTAGAAGACTAGTTGAATGCTTGACATGCCTCATATTCACCCTCTAACACTTCTGCCATAGATTAAGAAATTATTGAGGTATACACTACAAGAATTGTACTAATGAGATCGTGGAATCAGGAGTTATAACACATATGGAAGTACTTGGACCACTAAGAGTTCCAAAAGGTATCATTTAGACCATCCTTGACATTATAAGCAACGTTCCATTCATCACTTGAACACATCCTTAATATCAAAATCAGCATTCCCCTACACAAGCCCATCTCCACATAGATCCTATCATCATATTGAACATGAGATGAGTCCTACAAATTGGAAATTAAAACCCTTTAAGGGCCTTATAATGTTGCACTTTTCTAGTGAACATGACATCAGTCCTACATCCTATCATCACATTGCACATGACATCAGTCCACTTGCTTAGTAGGACTTACAAAGTTCAGGTGCAATTTATGCAATAGAGGAACATTGGAAGGATAAGGTGCCGCATATCATGCAGGGAGTGAGGCTCATTGTAGATGAGTACTTTTATAGTCAATAATATACACTGCAAAAACTCATCCCACTAAGCGCTATGGAGTTGACTAGAGAGGTTTTCAAAAAGGCTTGTCGACTACCATGTTTTTAATTCAAACCTCAGTATTCGTGCAAAAGAAAGGTCTTGGAGCTAGAGACTCAACTTACCACAAACCACTCGAGATGAAGCCCCATGCAAATAAATCCACCACTGTTCAACTCTTGCAAATGAAAAATACTACATCACAATGATTCTCTAATGCATCAAAACACATCACAGGGATAGATTTGGTGGAGATGATGTTTTTGGACTAAGGCTATCGACTACCATGTTTTCAACTCCAGCCTTATTATTCATGCAAAAGAATGATGATGCTGATAGGCACTCAAATTAGATTAACTTACAGTTGAATTTCTTGTGAGTCTAGCTACTTTAAAGCATTATAATCCAAGTACAGAACAATTTCTTTGACATTTCTAACCCCAGCCTTGCTGTTCATGCAAAAGAAATCAGCTAACTACAGCAATGTTTTGTGCTGTCTACTGTCATTGACTTTTCCACCAGGAAATTGACCAGCATTATTCTGCATGATACAACATTTCATTTAAGGAACAATATGTGTTTCTCAACAATTACATGGGCGACACCAATATGCAAAGCATTAAACGAAACTGCAAAAATGGTATTAATAATAGGAAGTTGAAGCATTTGTGCCTTCATCATCATTTCCTCAATAGCAACAAAACCCCTGTTTGTTGTTTTTGCCTAGTCAGGTATAACTCCACTCATGCACAAACTAATAAGAGCCATTAAGGAGCTCAAATCCAAGTGAAGCATATTTAAATGAACTAGGAAATCTAAAGAGTCCTGCATATCCCAAATGGAAGGAGTTATTTTATCTAGTATTGCACAAGCCTTCTCAAGAGTAGCTTCAACATGACAACTAAGATGACAAACCAACTCCATGCTGCTCAAGTTGATGAATGTTTCTTAGCACAAGACTCACTTCTACTGCTTCAGATAACCTCCATGCCTATTTTTGATACTTTATCTATAGATCAAGACTTTATTAAAGATCATTAGAAGAATTTTCTGTCAAATGGCACAATCCTCAAGTTATAATGCTCGTAGAAGTACTTGGCCATCTACATGATCCAGATGGTATAACAACTCCGCACTCTGTTCATCATTGAGAAATTCTAGTTTGGTGACATACATGGCAAGAACCTATCTCCAGAACAGGTTCCAGATCTAATCATCACATTGAGAATCACATCAAGTCTCACAAATTGGAAATAAAAAAACTAGGTTTACAATGTCGCTTCCAAATAACTGCAATGCCTTAATGAGACCTATCTGGAGTAATAAATCAAGCAATCCCATTCACATTGTAGTGTGCACTAATTGGCAGGACAAGGAGACTTGAATTAGAGCAAGTTGTGTGTCACACATGGAACAAAGCTCATTGCAAAAGTGTACTTCGCTTATGAACTCTGGCAAATAAATGTGCTGATCTCAATGAAACCACAGTCAGACATATAAGCTTTTCTTTAGCTCCTCAGAATGATCCATACAGAGTGATTGGAATCAACAAGATGTGTTTCCAACCAAGGTCAAGAACTAAAATATTTTTAAATATTGGCCTACTATCCAACCAAAAGAAATCACTTTGAGATAGCACAAAATTTATCAATAACTGAGCAGACACAGGTGGCAACAAATTGCAAAAGAGTATCCAGGTTGTGTTGAGGTCTACTCTTGCTATTAAGAAGCCTCACAAGCAACTCCAAAGATGGCATTGATATTAAGAAGTTGAAGCGTTGGTGCATCCATCATTATCCTTAAGAGCAAGAAAAACCTTATTGTTGTCCTTGACAAGTCAAATCACCTCTTTCATTAACAAATTAATAGGAGCTGTTATGGAGCTGAAATTTTAAAATCAAGCTACACACGAAGTGGAAAGTCATATAGACTTTCCACATAGTGGATGGAATAAGTTGCCAGATCTGGTGTTGTGTGAAGTTTGAAGAGATTAGCTTCAACACCATGGAAAACAACCCAGCTGCATGTAGACTTCTTCAATTTGATGGACATTCCTTGCCGCAAGAGTCACATCTGCTTGAAATGGTCAACGTGGCGTCTTTAACTTTTCACAACATATCAAGATATCATTAAATAAACTATAACAATTATGCAGAAATGGCGTATACCCTAGATATAACAGCTCACATAAGGACTTGGGACTTTCAATCGATTGAAATGGGATCACCATGTACTTATACACCCAATCCTAATTTTAAAGCATAGTTCTTTTCATCACTTGAACAAAATTCCAGTTTGATGGCATCCACTATGCAAGTCTATCTCCAAAACTATTGTTGGTCTAGTCACCATGTTTGAGCTTGTCATCAAGTCTCACTTGTTGGAAAGTATGATCTTTCTTAGGGCCTACAACGATTTCAGCCGAACAAGGGCCATAGCATTCCATAATGATGCCTCTTTGAAGTAATTCATCGACCTGTCCTTTTAGGTCTGCATATGCTCGGAAGGATTCAAAAGGCTGGCATGTAACTCGGGCAGGACAAGGACATTAGAACAATATCATGTTGCACGCCATGCATGGGATGAGGGTCATTGGAAAAGAGTGATACTGCTATGCTTTTTCAATTATTATAAAGAGTCAACTAAATATCAGTGAAATCACTGTCAGCTACTCATGCTTCCTTCAGCTTCCTCAAAATGCACCTCATGTAGAGATATTGAGTTGATAAGATGTGTTTTGGACTAAACTTGTTGATTACCATGTTTTTAACTCCCGGTTTAATTATTCATGCAAAAGAAAGCTCCTGAAGATAGGTACTTGACTAGCATAAAACTAGTATTTAGTTTCTTTCATGATTCAAAGTCTTAAAGTATGATACAGCACAAGTTCTTTAAAATTAGATAATTTCACCATTGTGTAAGGTCTTTTCAATGGATTTCCACATTAATCAGTTGGCTAGCATTGTTTAATCGGCATCTGTCAAACTTAACTGTAATATCTTTGCTTAACTAGGAAAAGGTAATGTATACCATTGTAAGGGACTTAATAATTATATTATAGGTTCAAGCGCAATTGTGTTAGTTTACTGGATCTTTTGTAACTAACATATCACCACAAAAGAAGACATGACGGGAAGAGCATAACAAACCAAGTAGGCATCTCCTACTTTCATGCATGAATGCCTAAATTTAGGATAAAGGAGACCAAAACAAACTAAGCTTCAAGAGATTCTACACCTAAGCTTCATTAGCTTCAGAAGGTTCCATGAAGACAAAGTAAACAGTTGATGCATAAATTTGGAAAATAAGAGGTGAGATTCAAGAAATGAGCACAAAATAAAATAAAAAAGGATATACTCTACTTGCAGCAAAACAGATCAAGTTTGACAATGAAACTTTAGTTTGTGCAAATACAACTCTCAGCAGAGCGTGTGGCAAGCTCATATTGTGATGCAATGCACCCAATAGAAGTTGTCTTCAACACAGGAAATCATGTTTTGGATATATAACCCATTCACAACAAACAAGGAAGAGATAAAAAATCAAAGGAAAAGGAAAGAATAGTCCTAAAGTTTTTTGTAAGATTGACCTTAAAGTTGTCTATGAGTAATAAAAGATTTCATAAGGTACACTAAAAACTGAGTCATACCATGATCTGTTTGATACTTTGATCAAGCGAGCTGTTTGAGATTCTCTTGAATCTTCTGCTAAAACTAAAAGAAATGTAGTACATGAATCTGTACATGGAAGTAACGTAACTGAGAGCTGAAAGCAGTTTATAGAGATTTTACCATCTAGATCTCTGATGGGAATAATAATACTGGACCAGTTGTAGCACAAGTATGATTCCATTATCAGAAAACAAGGGAGGACTTTAGCCTTGGATCAATTCAATTGACCTCAAAAGTTCAAGGGCAATATGTAGGATACAAAATATATGGATTAAACAGAGCAATCAGTAAAGAATGTAATGATGTCTCAGTTCTGATAAGGTATTATCTATACCATGAATTTGCAAGTTATCACAGGAGTTGAAATCTCTCTCAGTTGATGGTCTAAAATATTTACTCAATTCACCTGAAAAGCAATAATTCCCTAGTATCATCTACAAGTAGAAAAATGCATAAAAGAGAAAGAAGGAAACAAAAAGAATTTATTAGAACAACCTTTTAACAGAAGCCAACTGATCAAGCTGCAGCTACCAAGTCAAGGAAAAAGTCACTTTTTCTCTGATTATCTACAGGGAGTAACCACTAATGACACTATGTTTCCCCTACCAACTGTGGACAGCTTAGAATGAGACGACAATGCACCAAGAAAGAGTCAAAACACACTTGGACAAGTCTTGTAGCCAAACTGAGGAGAAGGACAAAAAACTCTGAACACTCCCCCACCCCCTACTTGGACAGATGCACCAGCAGAATCTTGCTTGTCTGTTTGACATCAATAAACAAATCAAGAGATCTACTACAAACACCACAGCACATTAATTTGCATTTCACTACGGAATCGCATTTCAACCATTTCATAATTGACATGACCTATTTCATCATCATCAAAGCCTTATCCCAATTAGGGGTTGGCTTCATGAATCTTGTTCCTCCATTCTCCTCTATCAAGGGTCACGGGTTGTTTAGTCCAAAGTTTTCAAATCTTTTCTCGCTGCTTCTATCTACATCCTTTTGGGCCTTCCCCTTGCCCTTTCCTTCAACTTGGATAAACTCACTCCTTCTAACCGGTGCCATTTTCAGTCTCTATTGGACATGTCCAAACCATCTAAGTCTACCCTCCCTCATCTTGTTACCTATTGGTGTTACTCCCATGTTTCCTCTAATGTTTTCATTTCTAATTCTTTCCATCTTGTCTTGACATGAACTATTTAAACTTACGAATAGATGGAGTGAAAGGTAGGGATGAAATAGACAGCAAATCTAAGGGGGAGGAAGCAAAAGAAAACAATATGGCAAAAGTAAAAAAAGATAATAATGAAATCCTACTCAATCCCAATATTTTAAGCATAAATATGGAAAACGTTAGAACAGTTTGACTAACTGATCCTTCATGTTTCACCTATACTAACTGATGCAAGTAGGTTGGTAAAAAGAAGTAACAGCTCACAGCTGTCATCCTTTTTGGCAAGACAATAAGATGCAGCCCCAAAAAAACATAGAAGACGTGCTAGGTACAAGCCTTGATGATAACAACCTCAAGTAAGTCTTTCTGTGATATGATTCAGTCACTGTTGCACCTCCCTAACACAATAAATCTTTTCATAAGGATCAGCCAGAATCTTGTTAGGTGATATCCGGTCTACATCCATACAAAAAACTAAGTCCAGTACCAAATTGATGCAAGTAGGGTTGGGAAAGAAGTCACAGCCATTGTCCTGCCTGGAACATGGCACTTAAGCATCAACAAACAATAGAACAACAGCTGAAATAAAGAAGAATTTCTCAGGAAATTCCAGCATAAAATAGAAGAAGAAAAAGGGCAGCCCCGTGCACCAAGCGCCCGTCTATGCAGGGTCCGGGGAAAGGGTGGACCACAAAGGCTCTATAGTACAGTCTTACTTTGCATTTTTGCAATAGGCTGCTTCCACGCCTCGAACCCATGACCTCTAGGTCACATGGCAACAAATCTACAATTGCACCAAGGCTCTCCTTCTAGAAGAAAAAGTAAATAAAAGTTCAAAGTTATCACCAAGGCCTCTACTACATACAGAACTTGATGCCCCACTCCTATGAATTCTCCAACTGTAATCACATTTCAAAACTAAAGTAAAATTCTTCATCCAATCATGATTTCTGGGTTCCTAGAGGAAAATTACATACTTACCTCATCCTACCTCAATCTTGCTTAAACATATGTCATTGAAACTGTTTTCACCCAACCTTCGCATGACCTCAAACTCCAGCATTTCCAGATTAATCCCAATCTCCTCTGGTTTTCTGCAAGAGTACTTTCGATGGCCCTCTTCAAAATTGTATTCAGATCTGTGTTAACTCTTAAAAACTAGTCCAAAAGGTTATTCGTTAGGATCTCTTCTGGACATCATTCCTTTTGTTCAGTTGGGTGGTTTTTAATATGTGTGTGTGTGTGTGTCTAGATGGCCTCATGCTGTCGTTAGTTGCATGGTCTTATCTCTACTCTGTTTCATCTCCATCCCTTTTCTTCTTCCTCACAATCTTGAAGAGTTTCCAATTAATGCATCACCAATTCGAAGAGGAGAGTTGGATGATAGACGAGGGACGGGAGTAGGCCAATCATAAGAGGAAAATTCAATGTGGACCCAGATGAAATCACATATTTTCAAACAAATGTGCGAGGTACATGCATACAAATTTAACTGCACACTTATAGAAAATGGTATTGTAGTCAAAGTGTAAAGATGATTATTTAAATCTTTCTAAAAGATGCAAGGATATCAAAAATTCATTTTCTGAAGTGACTTGAATCCCCATGTATTTCATAAGTGATCCTGTGGGGAAAAAGTAAGTTGTAGCCATTTGTTCTATCAAGGAGTCAAAAGCATTACGGCAACTCAATACAAGTAACAAGAACATGCTCTTGTTGATGTATTCGTCTCACATGCTACCCCTAAATTTGCCATTTTTTTGAAAACTTCATGGCTTTCCAAGGTTTAATTAGGAAATATAGAAAATTTGAGCACTTATATTCAGTAAATTTTCCATTATTCAGACACTTGTAATTATTCTCGAAACTAGCATTGCCCTAGAGCTAGTGCATGAAGAATAAGCCCAATAAGAGAAAAAACATATACAATAAACCGAAGACACCTAAAATAAGAAATAATAAAGAAGAATTAAACTCAAAACTAAAGCAAATCATCGTTTACCATACCAAATGTTCCAAAGGAACTCCTGCGAGGGATACGATTACTGCCGCTGCGTTGTCCCGTCTAGATGCTGCCTTCAAGCTTCATTGAATATTCCAGTAGTTGTGAGATACCACCGGAATCACGACCCTCATGCACTGTCAGGAAAAACAAGCTCTGGGCACAAATGGATGGGTTCCTAGATCCACTACATGCATGTATCACCAATTTACAATCATTTTGGCAATAACAACTATGGGAGTTCAAATCCGTTAAAAAGCAGTCCCATTTGCAAAGATGTTTGGAACATTGGGAGGTCCCATTGCAAAAGAATCTGCAAAATACTTCAAACAATCTGCAATACCAGAAAAAGATTCAGAAAACAAGTTTCCAATTCCCTCGATTCATCAACAACAGAGAAATGCCGAGAGAAAAAATTCACAAGAAAAGTTTCGAATTCTACGAAAATGAACCCTAATTCAAAGAGGGTGGAACAAGGAGAGACGTAGAAGAAGAAAATTGAGAGAGGCGATTTTTCCTGCTGCTTCAACCCATAGTTAAAGGCTCAAACGCTTGTGCCCTGTTACAACGCCACTGATTCATAGAACGGTCGGTAATTGCCTGTCGCGTATATGGCCCCCACACTTTTTTTCATCTCAACGGTGGAACCGGGCCTCCAACGCCCGCCTTGAGAAGTGTTGAACTGGTTACCTTCGTGAAATGTTGCGTATTACGAATCCTGTTAGGCTCCTTATCTTTGAATCTATGATTTTTCCTCGCATCTAAACCTTTCATCGTGTTCTTCCTACAAAAATTAAGTGAGATATAAGAAATCAAATGCATTTGAATGATTTTAACTTTTTTTTTAGTTTTTAAAATTTTATAAAAATAAATTGTCACTATTTTCTATTCATAAAAATATAAGCTAAAAGCATCTAAAATACATAAAATTTGATATCTAAGCCAATTTTAAACATGATAAATAGCTTGAATCTGCCAAACAAAGTTTTACCATGCATGAAAAATAGGACATGGACTTCTTCTCATGTTCCGAGAAGTTTATGGCTGTCAACCTCTATTTGCCTTGATGGTTAAGGTAGTTTCAAGGATTGGTACGCGCTCTCTTCTTCTTGAGAACATGCATGCCTACTAGGACTCCACATGTTAATCACCTTATCAATGGTGCTTGAGGCAGATAAGCTAGCTTATGATGATAACTATCTTGAAAGGATTTGAGTTGGGTTAAGATGACCCAAATCTGAGTTAAGATAAAGACAAAATGTGTAAAAAATATCATTTAAGCTAGGTTGAGATGAGTTGAAGGAGATGAGATGAGATGACATGCTTATTGTCATCTCAAATACATATATATATATATATATATATAATTGAGCTGAATTTTAGAATGAGAAAAAATAGCTCTCTTTCACACTAAGTGTAACGACTAAGGTTTTTATAATACATTTTTGTAATTCTTTTTAAAATGTAAGGCCCTTATTTTGCAAAAATATTTAGAAAACAAACAGCGAAAAACACTTCATGAAAAGACCCTTTTTCAAAACCCCCAATGTCATTTTTCTTTTCTCAAAAAGGATTATCGGCAAAATGAGCGCTACATTTCTACTGAAAATTCGACAAAGTTTTCTCTATTTTTCGAACATTAGACATTTGATGTATGTCATTGTGAAGTATCTGATAAACATAAGTTTTATAAATAAAAGAATAAGGGAGACTCCATCTCCATTCCATCACATTCATAAACATGACTGAGAGTTGGAAAATCAAAATAAATGAAAACCAAAGAAACATCCACGACTTAACATATACCTGCCAGGATCAATCCAATCACAGTCATAGCCACACAACCATGACTTTCAATTTCATGTCTATATATCTATAAAGTAAAGTCACATTAGATCGAAGTGTTAGTTCAGTTTACTATTTAAATTAACCATAATGCAAACCTAGTTAATATACCTGATTTGTCATCTTGAACTCTCTAACATAGTCCTCTGCTTCCTTTTTCTTATTCTATTTCTTCAACCTGAGACATTGTAAACAATTTACAACGTCTCAGCAAGCTTGCGCTAGTGTAGGCAGTTTTCACATCTATTTTACCAAGTTTTTAATTCAATTCTAAGCAATACCTCAAATAATTTTTCATGCAATTTCTAAAGAATTGAATGATCAAGTCAGGGATAAAATATATTATTTAAGCTGCATGCCAATCGCAATTCATGATTTCATGCTAAAACATTTTAGATAGTGTCAATATAAAACATGCACCACTTTAAATACATATTTTTTCAAATGATTGAATCATCATAGTATCTCAAGTAAATTGCAATATAGAACATATCAAAAAATCAGAAGCATAACTTGGAAACTATGTGAAAGATACACATATAACTTAATAAATCCAATGCAATAAGATCCCCAACGTATTAAAGTAGTCATCGGTTAAACAACAAATGTCGACAATCCCAAACTGACAACATCATCACATGCACATATGCACCCGGTGAACACATCAGCCAGTTGATCATAAGTACTCGTCTAAAACCATTAAGCCCATCTACGTGGGGTTATACAAAACAAAAATCCTATGGCACACTATGCTCACGACCAGATCACTGAATCATGCCTCTCTGATATCTAGAAAATAACTACTACAACCTCCACGATGACTACAGATGTCTCGAAAGGATGCTGCGACAACCTCCAATGGTTGTTCCTACCACAACAGTCGAGAAAAATGATGCCACTTTGGGCATGAATACCTACCACCTTTGGTAGTTAGAGGCCAGAGGCCACCCCATACAACTTTTTAACATAGTGCCCACCAGGCTCATTAGCTTGAACAAAGATATGTCTCAATCAAAAAATGATATTAAAACATATATCATATATCTCATGCAAAATTATGCATTTCTGTAGCTTATCTCAAAACATGGGATTGATGCAATTTCAATTATATTAATTTCTTTCAGAAACACATAAGAGCGTATAACAAGCAATATCTTTTTTGTTTCTCACATAAAAGCATGCATCATTGGTATGAAGATATATAAATATAATTCTCATGCCTCGTTTGCAAACATTACATTCTTAAAAAGCATAAAACAAGATATCATGATGAAGTGTAAGTCCCATGATAGTTAAGTAATCTCAACTAGAAAATATGATAACTAAGATTTGATTATTTAAAATCTAAAGGGCAAATTGATGTTAAAACCACCTGCCTAATTTAGGTTTAGCTTTAAACTAACTTCAATTTGGTCAAACCATGCCTGAAAACTATGTAGCACATCCAACATAAGAATTCCCACATCAACATGGAATTATATAAGCATCTAAATCATGCTTAAATCTAACTAGTGTATAAAATTTACATTTTCATGCTTTTTTAAAGAAGCTTTTACAATACAATTGAGGACTTCATGTCTGAGTGTGCTTCACCATTTGTATATTAGATTATTTATCTGAACATAATCCTATTGTTCAGATTAAACCCTCAAATTTCATACAATTTCTTAGTTTCCTAAAAATTTGTACCCTGATCTTAAGATTTCAAAGTATCTTAACCAAATAAAGGTCAAAGTAGGTGATGGGGGCATCTGATCACTAATCAAACCATTGTCAGGCCTTATTCCTTTACAATCTGATCGAACGATTCATATTTATTCAATGAATTTCTATCTAAATCTTCAATTTATGGCATATCTTAGTTAATTTAATGCTCCATAACTCATCGGTACCGTCTGATCATCAATCAGACGTCAAGAAATTACTGTGCAAATAGTACCTGATTAGACGGCTGCAATTGTCCAATTAGTTTCTAGCCTAGATCTACAAATTGTGTGTGATATGAGCTACATTAGGTCTTTTATTACCTATCCCTAAGCTTAGATTGGGAAATGGATGGCTAAATAGTCCCTAAACTTAGATATAACATAAAACTGTATAGATTTAACCAAAAATCAAAGTTGGGTTTTGTAGATCTTACCTCATAAGAGTGTTTCCGTGCATTTTTTACCATTAGATGAGCTGGATTGGTTGTCATTTTCACCTGTAGGTTTTTTTAAGCTTGTCGCACACCGTCCCATCCTCGATCTACTGTCCAAATCTCGTCGAATTCCCCAATAATCCTAGGGGTTTTCTTTGTTTCGTCGTGCTGGACAACATTACTAGCTCGGATCGTCGATCCGAGCCTTCATCTTTTCCGGCCATGGCCTAGAATCCAGCGACCTAGAAGACCTTTGTTTTCTCCTTCTTCTTCTTCTTGCTCCCATAGGGGTGCCAGGTTTTTTTTTTTTATATATATATTTTTAGCCCCAGGCTCCTCTCTCCTCTTCTTTCTTTCTTTCCTCCTCTCTTCCCTTTTCCTCATCTTCTTCTTCTTCTCTTCTCTCCATCGGGTTTTCGTGTTGGGTTGAGAACATACTGAATGGTCAGTTCTTTTCGTTTAAGGGGGAGGTTGCCAATATCAATTTGGCCCCTCCTTTAAGTGTTTTACTTATTTTCTTTTTATTTTATTTTATTATGCATACCTAAGTATGATGTTCTGCTGATTCCCGACATTGTGATTTCAATCAAAACTAATAAGTATTATTTGAGATGGACTTTCCAATGTATCTTGATTGTCCGACACAAATTCCTGCAAATGGGGATCCACTTGTGAAATTATCAAAATACCCTTTGCAAGAAAAATCACCATTTATTCGTCCGAACTCAGATTTTAGCAAAATCAGTGTCATTAGAATCGTATTTTCAAGTACAATCCAAATATGAAGGTATTAGAGTCCAATTTGATGCATTTCAAAAGGTCAATTTAGTGGAATCCAAATATGAAGATTCTCCCATTTATATTTATCAAAATTAATTCATAATCCTTTAAAATAGAATTTAAAAAATTATAATCGTTACACTAAGAATGGTCCCCACATTCAACTATAAAGCTTGAGATGAAGTGATATGAAAACCACCAGGAATGAGGCTAATTGAGATTTCTCATTTAATCTGAAGCACCAGTAACAATAAGGTAGGATGAGATTATTTTTACCTCAAGTTAGAGATGAGAAAATGTCACTTCATCTCAACCCCAGCTCAAGCATCACTAACACTAATAGCCCATCTTATCTCATGTCAAGTCAACTTACAACATCTCTGTAATATCCTTAATTTTTAGTATAAAATAGGAAATTATTAAATAAATTAAAACAAAAATTTATAGATGAAAATTTTTCCTAAAAACATAAGAATTAGAAAGTTCTCGTCAATACGAGTCTAATGCCACCAAGAACGAGGGAGTTATGAACCGTCGAAGTCGTAAGGGCATTTTGGTCTTTTGACAGAGACGTGTTACACAAGGGTCCAAATTGATAACGGCACCCTTATCTTCCACACGTCTCTACCAATGCCAGCAAAATCGCCGGAGAGACGTGGGAAGAGACGTGTGGGGAAGAGTTTCTATTACCCAAGACTCTAAACCCTATATCTAACCATCCCCAGGAGCCAAAATGCTCCACTTTGAGCGTTCCTCTGGGGTTTTTAACTCAAAACCCTAGCCTTGCAAGGTTTGAGTTTTCCGGCGAGTGGATCCCCCGCAACACGAGCAACCCCGGCCAGGCGCAAGGTAAGCCTCAAAATTTTGTTTTTTCGTATTTATTAAATAGAAAAATAATTAGGAAAGCATTTAAAAATTAGGAAAAAATCATATTTTTTTGGGAATGCTGTGCATGCTACTGTTGGAGCATGATTTCATGGACCAAACCTTGTCCGTTTGAAAATCGCACCGTCCAACTAGTGTACAAGAGACCCAAGAATAAACCCTTTAAATTTGGGAGAGATCCAACGGTGAGTTTCTCCAGAAAAAGCAAAAATCAGTACCTAGGGATGTTTTTAGGAACTTGGAAAAAATCGTTTAAAAAACATAGTTTTTGGAGAAATCGATGCAAAAGAATAATAGAAATGAAAACTAGACAAAATTTTGAACAAAATGGCTTAAAAACCAAGTGATTTGGACACCTGTAGGGTCATCGGAGATGACCGGAAGCAGGTCGTCTTCTCAGGCGCCGGTTTCCGCGTTGCAGGTGTAAACCAGGCTGCCCGTGTAACCCAGTGTAAACTGGGTGCTGGTGTAACCTGGTGTAAATTGGGGCCGCTGGTGTAACCTAGTGTACACTGGGCGCCGATGTAACCTGATGTAAAGCAGGGCTGCTGGTGTAAACCAGTGCACCCACCCAACACCTATAAATTAATATTTATTAATTTATGAAGTATTTTCACTTAAAATTGATTTTTGGGAGCTAGAGGAGTCCAAATCACAATCTAAAAGATGTGTTGTGACCATATTGACGATGCAGACCTAGTTTTAACTTTAAAACTTATAAATGACCACTTTTTATTTAGAAAATTTTTTAAATAGTAATGTAACATGTACAGGTGCACTTGAATATACCAGTTAAAGGGAGTTATTAGCAAGCTAGTGGTCTCACATTGAGGTAGGTGACGACAATTAATGCTTTGTCTTAATTTTTAAACCATGTTTAAACATAGCATCATGTGTAATTATGTTTTAAATTGCAATTATTATTTGCCGTAGATTTCATGCGACTTTGAGTACAGTATGATTATTTCAAATTGAAATCTTTTATTGAATAAACTTATTTTAATTACTTTATAAGCATGATGTTAATTAGTTATGCTTAAATAGATACTTATTTATTATTATATATAGGAAATGCATGAATTTACATGAAAATAAGAATTGGGGCTTATTAGCTGGTCCTTTTATAGGCTAACCCCAGGATGAGGGGCATGCCTTAGGGAATTCGAGCTATGAGTGCTCTTGAGTTTTAACATATACATATGATTTCTGCGTTTTATTTGATGACGAGTGCTCTCGCGTAGTGGGCATCATGCTAGGAGGGATAGGGCCGTCCACCCACCTTCTGAGATTGTGATGTGATGATATTGTGATGTGATAGACACCTGCCCATAGATGGCATTCGGTAGGGGTTTGGTAACATGGATAGTCCACACTACCGGTCTGAGCCTTTCAATGGAGACAGACGCTAAGTCTCCTATTATGGCGTCGACGGAGAGCGATGGTGGTTGATACCCATGGAGGGTTGCCACTGCAGCATGATGGCCCATATTCTTATTATGTGTGCATGTATGATGAGCATGGTTATGGATGGTATGCTTGAGTGTGACGACACTCAGAGGTTGACTACGAGTATTCCTGATCAGGGATGTTAGTATGATATGGTAGGACCCATTACCTTAGGGTGCCCTTACTATTACGGTATGCTCATTTACATTGATTTATGTCATGTTTTGACTCCCTGAAATGCATGTGTTAGCATATGAAATAAATTGACAATTATTTGGATATGAAATTATGATACTGCTATTTTCATAAATGATAGACTTTTTATCAGTACTGTTAACTATTTCTTTTATTTATTACATTAATTGTCTATGTACCTACACAAGCGATAGCTTGCTGAGGCATTGCTTTGTTTTGCAATGCCTTAGATCTCTAGCGCGACATCAGGAAAGGAAAAGCTGTTGAGAAACCGTGAGAGCTGCTGAAGACTATTTTTCCTATAGTTTTAGACAGTGATATGAGTAATTAAAACAGGATTATCAATTGGATTTTATTATGGACTGCATACTTTATATTTGGATGTGATTTAGATGTTTGGACATATGTTGGACATTTATATGAGATGTTATGATAGATAGGCCCTGGGCCATATTATTATTATGTTTTGGACATTTATTTGATTTAAAATAAAGGCGCCGATTTATTTGACGTTGATTTATACGGGGATTGTTTTATTTATGTTTAATTTACATGTAGGTCATTTTGAGAAAGGAAAACTAACATCCGGAGTTTTTAAGATAGGTTTTAGTAAAATGTTAAATAAAGCTTCTCTCATGAGATCCCAAATGCTCTTATTTAAAATGCCATTATTATTATAAAAAAAATGTCTTAAAAATCCAGGGTGTTACAATCTCTAACACCACTAACACAATATGCACATAGGAAAAAATACATGATAGTCAAACATAGAAAAATATTACCAGATTATAGTATATGCAAGGGTGGGAATGTGGGGTTGCGGGTAAGGATTTCTACCATACATTCCTTTGTATGAGTTGTATTGAAGAAAGATGAGGGTGGGTAAAAAAATTTCTTTATATATATATTTTATGGATTTAAGATGTGCATCTGATTTAGTTGTAGTACTAAGGACATTTGATTGAGGCTAAACCATATAACATCTCAAATCCACCAAAAACTATACCTCATTTTTCTTCAATACAACTCATACAAAGGGTTGCATGGTAGAAATTCTAGAGAGAGAATTTTGAGGAACAAGATCAATGCCATAAAAGGCAAAGACTCAGTCCAAAGATCTTTCAAAGAAGTGCTTTGGAGGATATGATTCATCTATATAGGAGAGAGAGAGAGAGAGAGAGAGAGAGAGAGAGAGAGAGAGAGAGAGAGAGAGAGAGAGAGGCTTGAAATGCAAACCTTGAGAACATAGAGAAAACATAGAGAATAACGAATAACGGCACGCATCTCCATGTTTTTCCTCTTTTTTTATTTTCTTACCCAAACTGCCTTTTACATTTCTCTATTTCTTTCAGAAAACCTCATTTCCTTCGTTTCAAGACCACCCTTAGCCCATAATTTTGTCTTCTTTGTTTTAATTTTTTTTAAATATATATAATATACGTTAAAAGAAAATATCTTTAAAAAATTTAAACTAACCTTTTATTTCAGCAATAAATTATAAAGCAAACTACTAGAACATATTATCCTAATCTCTATTTCCTGTTATATAACAAAAGGAGAAAGCACCACTAGCCGAGAACTTCCGACCAAGGAGAGGTGTTACGCCAGGTATCCTTTGTTTTTTTCGGGAACCCATCACTAAATGTACAGAACACTATAACTCTTGGTGGACCAAAATTTTTGAAGGTCACGTCATTCACAATGTTGCAGTTGACTTACACAGCTAAAGCTCCAAAATTCTCTTCCTTTTAATAATCCTATCGCTCTTTTCTTGAATTATGAAATGGATTGCTTTTACAATTGCTAGGATTATCCAGAGGTACAACTTACAGTTTTAGCCGTCACTACATCTCAGTACGACAATGTTCCTTTCTAAAGCGATGTATTTGGTATCATTCCTTCCTCTTGCTTTAATACTACTTTATGCGGTGGTAACTTGCAACATCAATCATTCCTTGTCAGGTACAGCATTTGTGCTAGACAAGGTTTCAGCTGTCCTGAGCACATGAACAGATGTTTAGAGAGGTGAATAGTGGCTCTGTAGCTGTCCTTCCTCTACTGGACTTGGATTCAATTAAATGAAATCTGTTTTTTTGACAAGGCAAGGCGAGATAAAAAGGGCCCTGGTGCAAGCTCTTGCATATGCAAGATCCGAGGAAGGGAGGGCTACAAGGGTTAATTGTACATAGTTTTATCTTATATTTTGCAAGAGGTTGTTTCTGCGTCTTGAACCTGTGACCTCAAGGTTACACGAAAACAATTCTACCATTACACCAAGACAAGACAAGCTATAACAGTAAATCAGTGATGTTGAAAAATTACATTATTCTTGATCAGTAAAGCGAATGATTTGATATGCAATCTTAAATTCACGATTTGGTAAAGTTACTGTTTACATGTTTGATAAAATCAATCCGAAATATACATGCACGGAGATGGAAAAGGGAGCTCCTTGAGACGGCGGAGGCGCTCAGCGTTTCTTTGCCTCCTTTTCGGCCTGCATGATACAGCAAACCTTGCATAAGAAACTGAGAAACTGAATATCTGACCATCGGTACAGAAAAGAGGATGGGGCGGGGAATCTAAGTTGCCAATAAGAATAGGTGTGGTTCTCACCGCTTTAACGACCCTTTCAAAGGATTCAGGTCCATATTTCTCGATGTATCTCTCCACTGACTTCCTGGCATCTAAACTCATCATCTGCAAGACCTTCCTTTGCCCTCCTGGATAACTTGAGCTCACTGTGCCGCCAAAATTTATGTATTTTCTTACCAAGTTTTCATAGATATATGCTGCTCCATTGAAAATGGGCAACACCAACCAAAGGCAAAATAGAAGCTTCATGTAAGGCCAAATTGGGAACCTGTTTCATGATAGCCATGTACAAGTTAATAAATTAACAGTCAAATATTATATGTTTCTCACACAGAAAAAAGGACCTATGGAAGCTAAACTACTTCTAAATTAAGGTCTCAAAACCACTCCCCCACTAAGCTACTGGGTTCAGTTTTCTGCTGATCTTCTTTTTTCTTTTTTTCTGTTGCAGTGTCCCAATTGTTCCTTTCTTCTATGAGACAAAATTAACTAAAAAAGTAATGCTTGTCGTGGCAGATCTTTAATATTTTAATTATTCAAGTTACCAGGCTAACAATTTCCAAGAGGTGAGCTCGAAAAGCGTGATCAATGAATACAACACCCAATATGTTAGCCATTGCTGGTCATCCAACGATGATGGACTCTCAATTGCTCGCATTGACGCATATCTGGTAACCAGAAAGACAGATTAAACTCTTCAATATCATTGATTTTAGTATTCATATGAACTAATTTTTATTCTTATTACGAAAGTAAAACGTACTAATTAATCGAGCAAATGTGTCACTTACAGAGGATAAAGTAGCATCACTCCTGGCCTGTTTAACAAAAGTGAAGCGTGTTAGGCATGAACTTTACAACTCATATGTACATAAATCCGTAATTGAATTGCTAATTACTCGTTTAGGGCATTTGATAATGATAGATCAAGTACATCATGGACAACCGTGGGTTACAAAACTAGCATGAGCCCTTCAGATAATCCTAATAATCAGATCGATCATTTATCTTACTAAATAATTGTTTTTTTCTGAAAGATAGTTTATTTTATTAAGAGAGGCTACCGATCAAGGCGATCAGATAGCCAGCAGACACAAAATGAGAAAAATGAGTTACAATTTATCTTCTAAATAATTAAAACAAAGCAGCCATCATTTTCATTAGGGAAAAATAATTCTACCCTTTCGGTGGTTAGCATTGCAATGGCCTTTTTTTATTTATCTCATGGCATAGTTGCCCAAGCATGGATAACCACTACAAGGCCGGTCACCACGCAATTAACTGTCAAACCTGTAAAACATTCATCATGATGAACCAGTACTGTTCATATATACGATTGATGGCCATATAATCATAATTCGCCTCCGTTTTCCTTTTTCCCAATTGCTTCAAATGGAATTGCCTTTTTCTTCTTCATTAAAGCAAAAGGAAAACAAAAAATATTTTTCTGTTATTCAGGAAGAAATATGAACAGAGCAAAATCCACAGTTTCATACCCGACTAGGGCATCGAGATGCTTTGAGATGGCTGCTAGGATACCCATGATCAAAAGCTTCTGTTTCTAATCAGCAGTTTCCAAAATCCTGTTATGACGAAAAGGAACAAGGCATACGAGCGCTTAAAAGAGGTAAAGCGAGTAAAGCAACGAAGGCATTTCCACTGGAGTTGTTAAAGTATTCTTCCCCCCAACAACAAGAAAATGAAAGCTCAAAGTAGAAGAGAACTGGAAGAGAGGAAACGGCGAGTCTTCTTTCCAGGCCCTTTCTGTTGCTTTCACCACCGCCCTTTTAATATATTTCAAACCACCTAGTTGTCAGGTTCTATGGATGAGGCCGGAGGGAGCAAGGTGTATACGATGTCTACCTCATAACGCACGTAAACATTAATTAAACAAGTATAATTAATTGTTCCTGTAGAGGGGCTTTGCGTGTTGCTTCCGCTGCCTAGGCATCCTAACTGAAGATGTTGATAACAAAGTGATCACATAAGTACCTCAGAGGGCAAAGAATAGGCTAAATAGATACATTAGGTTAATTCATGGGTAAAGTTGTCTTCACGTGATCTTGAGATTACGGGTTCAAAACATGAAAACAGTTTCTTGCAAAATGCAAGGTAACTATTGACCCTTGTGGTCTGCCCCTTCCTTAGACCTCGCATAAACAAGAACTATGTGCACCGGTACTGCCCTTCAGATTAATCGACTGAACCACCGTATATATGATCATCATGTTAATCTAGGAAACCTAGGCAGATGGCGTGGTCTTTAATTCTAGCTGCTTTTACATCGTAGTCGACAATATATGACCGAATATCATAAGAACTTCAGTTTTCCTCATAAGGATGCAAAACAAATGGCATGTGTTTTGCTACTCTAGATACCTTGGTAGGTCATCACTTTTTGGCACCGGATAGAACAATTCATGAACAAATTTATCCATTCCCTCCCCCGAAGCATGGGCAGCTAGACCCGAATGATAGATAAGATTATTTAAGAATGAAGAGAAGGTTTATGGCTGTATTTCATTTTTGAGAGTCGATTTATGGCTGTATTATCAACATTTAATTGATTTTTAATATTGATGTTCGATCCAACTCCCTAAGCTGAATTGCAGGGGAAAAGATCACTATCCCTGTATACTTTTAGCTGCTACTTGTTAACCCAGCGGAAGTCTCCGTAACGGGTACTAAAAGCCCTTGATATAAATGAGACTTTTCAAGTTATGCATTCTCTCAATGTGCAATGCTAAATGGATGCTCCATACGAGACATCATATAGAAGATTGGAGCCCAACTTTGAATGACCCGATTGATGAAGAAGAAAATAAATATCAGGGGTGTCAGTTTGTTAGGACTGTCCAGCCAGTCTGAATAATCTGGCTAAATATGGTGAGTATTTGAATATTTAATTTGATTCATCCAATTGAATCTGATTATTATATATATGAACTGATTTTTATTTGGTCGGTATAAGAACAAGTGCCTAAAAATTATTAGATAGTCTAAAATTTAATTTATTTTTAAAAAGACTAAAATATCCTCTCTCTCTCTCTCTCTCTCTCTCTCTCTCTCTCTCTCTCTCTCTCTATATATATATATATATATATATATATATATATATGTCAAGATTTTTTACTATACTTGTATGGTTAAATGCATAAAAGGACTAAGTAAATCACCAAAAAAGTGTCTAGTGCAACTAATTGAAGGCAACTTGGCATCTCCTTGAAATATGCTTTTTCCTAGTTTGTACTTTCCCCACTTTCCTTCCATATGCATACTTGCATACCCTACTAGCCCTAGGGCTGTTTATCTTCTTCTTCTTCTTTCATTGAAAAGCTAATGAAACATCATGCCATTTTTCTTTCATAAAGGAATAGATATCCCAAATTGAGTTTAAATACTTGTGTTATCTACAAAGCCTTGTGCATCAAAAAGGTAGCCAATGACTATTTCTCAATACATTATATCAGCGACTGCTTGAGATTCAACCAAATTCCAAATGAATTAGGATTTAAACATCATGTGCAAGATCCAAATAATTGTCTACAGGGATCTAGACTGATTAGGACTCGTAGTGGTAAACATAATGAAATGGTTAGATTCAAATTGATTTTGATTGTAAACAATCCTAAAAATCTCTAGTTTTTGCATGTCTAATAGGTAAAAAAGGCATGTGACTAGGATATGATTCTAGCATTTTATAGAGTTTACTTGAAAATGATATGCTAAAATTTGATAAACATGGTCTAAATTCTTAGAGCAATGAGTTATTTTGCATACGTATGTAAGGAAGTGAGTCACGACTAGTAAAATCACATGCAATTGAAGAGAGAAAGTGACACAATTAGAAAGAGAAGAGAAAAGGTGCAACATGGAGAAATTTTCCCGCACTAATGGTTACTTTTTTATTACTTGCATACCCTTTAATAGAGAGAACAAACATGCCAAAGAAAAGACTAAAAGAAATAACCCATTTTTTTTTTATTTTATAAAAAAGATACCATTCTTAGTTATCACCTAACTACAAAGTTAATTAATATTTTTTCAAACTTTACTTACTAGCCATCAAAATCCCTTGGGATAAGGAGAGACCACTCTCGTGGAGTGGGTGGGTGCAACAGGTGTAGTTCCTTTCGACTTGATAACTAAGTAAAAACTCTAATCTCATAAAAAAGGTACATGTTTTGGATCCCACATTATGAATTTACTCATTTTATTTTAAAAGGAGTATAATATAATTAATTTAGTACTTATTTTTCAAAAAAGCAAGTCCTACTTGAATTGGTGGTTGAATCAATAAATAAATAAGTTACCCATGCCTCGTGCTAGGGAAAATTACTAATTAAGGACTAATTTAGTTCTTCTTTTCTTTAAAGGTGACTAATGCTGGTTCTTGTGAATTTTCATTCCCTTCTACAAGTAATCTAGTTTCTATAACATAATTTATAAGAAATACTATTTTAAGTTATCAATCATGTTGATGCACTCCGAAAATTATGCTTTGGTCGGTGTAATCAACTACACTCACTCTCTTAGACATAAGTGATGGCTTTGATGAATCTACTTGTTACTCCAACCATGGGGTAGTGGAGCGTGTCCACAAGGTTGGCACATTAGGTTATTCTGGTTTATTATAGAGCTGGTCTATTTGTATGATCATAAAAAATCTTTTTATGATGTTGATCATCACCTTATTAAGAGAGTGAGACTTCAAGATGTAAGTTATCTATCTTTCAAAAGGTGAAAAAAAACAAAGAAACAAAAGCAAAAATATTCATTGCAACACAAGCAAGGCTTGCTTCCTTCTATGGCTACCATAAATTCAAATTGATGGAGTTGTTTAGTATGAGGAAAAAGTTTGATCTCTAATCAAGGCACTTCCTATATCAAGGAAGAACTACACTTTCTTGGTCTACAAGGGAAAATCTACGTATAGATCCGTACCAATAAATTTGTGCACCATCAATAGCTACCTCACATAGCTATGGTCTTATCCCAAACTCATATTTTGCATGCAAAAACAACTAGTTCAAATTTTCTTAGCAAAACCTTAAAACAAGGCTCTTTAGATGAAGGGTGTAGGAATGTCCAATCAAGACAAAATTAGTGACCATAGGATATGCTTATCATTATCTGCTAGCTTAGCATATTGAATCATGTTACAATTAGTTCTTTAGAGTCTGATCTTCTTTCCATTAATAATTACAGAGAAAAATATTTAAAAACTAAAAAAGAGGGATTAAAGATAATTGACAAAATGCCACGTGGTGAAATAATAGAGAATGGGTGAAAATTGTGTTGCTTTAGGAATTTCATTACTTTTTCATTGGTAGAAGGCCTAGATGAAAACTGAATCTGAACTGCCTTCAACCTCAACTTTGGGATAGAATTACCTGTGACTTCAATGATTCAGACTTGACTGATAGATCAAAATCAGCAGGTTCCCGTCACTTTGCAATCATTACTTAAGGAAGTTGTTGAAATTTCAAGGTTGATTCAGGGCACCCAAATTTGAAGAAAACAAAGCTATCAACTTCGAGATTTTTCTTCATACAGTTGAATGATACGATAAGATATTATGTATGGAGAATAAATATGCAAATCAAATCGCAAAAGATCAATGCATGTCACTTCCTTAATTGTGCTCGAATCTGCTTGTGCATTTTACCCTTTTCAGCTCAAAACATTAAACTCTCCAAGTCTCAATGGATCATAAAACAACCAAGTTCCTCTTGAAATCCATAGAATATTAATCTCTGTGTACGATTTTCCTGGTAAAAACCCTAAAAGTAGTAAAATCAAGCCCGGTCAAAATTCTCTTCTGTCTTGCTCGAACAAGAAACTAGGAAATTATCTACCCATGTGCAAAACCGTTTCTTTTTCCTCCAGAAATCCTAGAAATCAGGCAAGGATGTCAAGAAAATGCTCAATCATTAGCATAAAGAAATTAGGGAAGATAAATGATGCACCAGAGTAGTGGCGGGACTGGGAGAAAATGATCGATGCCTAAGCAAAGTTGTCCTTGTTGAAAATGACGTTCTCTCTTCAATCGATTGAGAGTTGTATCTTTCTAAATGCAGTGTAGGATTTACACAAGAATGAGATAATTACAAGAATACCTATGGAACATATATTACATATTTCTCGATACGCCCCCTTAAGTTGAATGTTCTAGCGGCAGAATTTTCAACTTGTTTAGTAACTACAAAAAACCGATCGATCGGATGATAATGGTTTGATGAAGAGATTAACAACGTTGGTTGAGGTTGGATATACTTGATATACATGAGACCCCTGGAAACAGAATCACAGACAAAATAAAATCCAATCCAGCATGTTTGATTCGGGCATGAAAAACGGAATTGGCACTAAGGCGTGTGGCACCAATGTTGTCACACCGAATTGTCAGAGTTCGAAGTTACACGCTTGATTCACGGAGTAAGGAGCATACCCAAATCATTTCAGAAATTGCATTACTGACGGCTTTTTATTTGGATTTCGTAGACGAGCGAGCTACAGTGCGCTCCTTACGAGACAATCAGGAGATGAAGTTCGATCCCAAATAAATGGCGTAGCCATTTGTGGATCACCTATCATCGATGCAACCTGCCCAATCTGCATCGCTAAAAACTTTTAAGTTTAGGTGAGGAGACCTTTGATGAGAACAGCCCACGTGAGATAGTATACTTCAAATAGCAGAAAACCTATTTAATAGCTTGCCAATTAATATTGGTGGAGCACTGTATGCATTAGCTAACTTTGTTTACAGCTTAAGTTAGATCTGGCCATGTGATTGTGATGTATTGGAGTGCATCAACTGTGCTGTGATTGTGATGTATTGGGGTTGCCAGCGTATTTTGACCGCTTCGTAAAGGAAGCCATAGGTGTAGGCATCGGTTTAGCACCTGCCATCTTAGTGCATTCAAGCAAATCCAATATGTATTTGCTTTGAGAGAGTAAGATGCCATGTATTTGAATGCCTAAGGAGTAATCGAGACGTCCAAGATCTTTGAGATCAAAATGTGACTGAAGGGTTGAGATAATAGCTTTAAGAATCCGATGATTATTACCAATTAGAATGATATCATCTGTATAAATTAACATGTGGAGAATAATACCACCACTATCATGGATGAAAAGGCAACTATCATGCAAGACCCAACAAAACTGTACTGCAACAGGCGATGACTTTGAAAACTATGCTCCTGGGGCCTGCTCGAGGCCATAAAGTGATTTGTGCAAGAGACAGACATGATGGGCCGAGATAGATATATAAATTCGGATGGTTAGCACATGAAGATCTCTTCCTTTAGATGTCCGTTTAGAAACGCAGTAGAGACATCCAATTGGCGCAGGTCCCGTTCGTTTGAAACCAGCTGGATTAGTCACTTGAATCTGATGAGCGGTTGATATAAGATTATTGGAAGGATGAGACGTGGCATTAGGAGAGGAAGAAAGGACACTTGGAGATGAACTAGGTGAATGTGATGAAGAAGTCGTAGGGGAGGGAGAGTGATTTGAGGGTGGTTGGTGTGATATGTCAAGAGAAGGGAGGGAGACTTGGAGATGAACTAGGTGAATGTGATGGATAAGTGTTGGGGAGGGAGAGTGATTTGAGGATGGTTGGTGTGATATGTCAAGAGAAGGAAGAGAGGGAGGTATGTTGGACTCTTGGGAAGTTGACTTAGATGAGGACAGATAAGATAAGGGAGAAGTCTTAGGATCTTATCCCCAGCAAGAAAAATATTGAGTTGACGTAAGGTTAGACTCTTGAGAAGTTGACTGAGATGAGGGTAGATGAGATAAGGGAGAGGGATTAAGATTGTGCCCCAAAGGAGGAGACTGAGTTGACTTGGAAATAGAAGGAAAAAACGTAGGATCAGTAGTTGGAAAGAATAAAGGAGAATTTGAAGGAGAGAGGGAACGCATCACTGTGGGAGGCACCGCTTCTTGTGAGGAGTGATGAGATACTATAACAAGCATAGGTGCTATATTTGGTATAGATAGTAGGGCCCTAGGATAAATACAATTCTAAAAAGGAAACGTATTTTCATCTTACTTAACATGGCGGGCCACTTATATTCTACCAGATTCCCTATGAAGACATCTATACCCTAAATGCTTACTGTTATATCCTAAGAATATACATAGAATGGTATAAAAACCAAACTTATGATTATTATACAGTATAATAAATGGATAAGCTGGACTTTAAGATGGGAGTAATTAGGAGTTTGATTGTAGAGATATTCAATTGGGGTTTGCTATTTGAGAACAAAACTAGGCAGCTGATTGATGAGAAAATTAGCAGTTTCAAAGGCAAAGTACCAACACCTAATTGGAACATTAGCATGAGCAAGTAAGGCCAGATTAGTTTCAACCTAATGGAGAATTCTCCTTTTAGTTGACCCGAGTTGAAATGATTTGCTAATTTTCTATAGTCTTCTCCCAAGATGGAAGGGAATTCTTTTATTTTGCTGTTAAATCTTCTTTTTACGTGAGCTTGAAATTGAAGGAAAATAGAAACCCCATTAGATTTTTGAGACATTGGAAATGACAAAACATATATTTAACAATCATCCAAAAAATAACTACATATTTGTGGCCATTAGATGAAGAGATATGAGATGGGTCCCATACTTCATAAGTGATTAAATCTAAAGGTCCTAGGCTAGTGGAAGAAGTGGGCTGTAGAGGAAGTGTAGAAGCTTTCCCACTTTGACACATGCAGCGCAAACACATTTTATTAGACTCAATGGACTGACATGGTAAACTAAATCGCCTCCATCCTAGCATGACAAAAATTAAGAGGAATGCACTCGTCAAGCATCACAATAGTGGGCTTTATTTGAGGATTATTTTTTACCTTAAGCTTGTAGAAACCACTCTCCTCAATTAGTTTTAAGAAGTGACTTCCCCTCTCGCTGAGTCAATAACAAAAAATCCAAGGTAAAATTCAAAGAAACGTTTATTATCACGGTCAAAGAAACTAACAAACGGTAATTGTTTTTGAATAGAAGGCACATGCAAAATATTAGACAGATGGAACTTATGAGAATCAGAAGAAAGGCAGAGCTGTCTGCATAATCAAACCGAAATCCAATCCATTTCCTAATGGCAGCTGATTTGGACCACGTTACTCATCACAAGGTTGAGATTTGCGAAGTCTGATGTAACATGATGGCTAGCCCCATTGTCTAGGTACCATTCACCAAAGTCGCCTCCCATGGAAGAGGAGTGGGAAGAGAAATGAACATTACGGTGATTGGCCAGGGAGGGTGGACGGTTGCTATTATAAGGTGGCCGAGTGGGAGGATTGCAACTTGTTGTTGTACGTAGCAAGTTTAGCACGGCCACTTCCATGCCCAAGTTGAGGGTTGTTTTGACTTACCCCCCTTTTGGGCTAGATTTTCAGTTGGCATAAAAGCAATAGATGCAGATTGTTGCTCCATAATGCGAACCTCCTGACAGATTAGGAGACCCTGAATTTCAAAGAATGGAACGACAGATAGTAGGGATTTTGCCTCGATAGCAGCCACCATTTCACTGAACTTTGGACCAAGATTCTGACAGATTGTCGCATTGAATTCGCCTGGCCTAATAGGACTTCCTTCGGCGGTTAATTGATTAGCCATGAGCTTTGCCTTGGCCTTATAGGCAGAGACACTCAGATCACCGTTCTAGCCTTTGGAGTTGCATATGTAACTGGATTATTCTTGTTTCATTCATTATTCCAAATGCCTGTTCGAGATTGTCTGAGTCTTCTTTTGTACTCGTAACACCAACACGAAGTTGTAATGCATCTTTAGAGCAACTGGCCATAATCCAATTGAGTACAATTTGGTTCTACATGCCATTGTGAATATTCAGGATTGGGAGTCATGCGTTTTCCATCCTTGTTCGGCAATAACACAGAAGGGATATGTATAGATTGATTAATTTATCCGATTTTCTTATGAGAAATAACAAACGGTTCAAATGAAGAACATCCCAACATAGTTTCAGGGGTGAGTTCAATGGTGAGCAGATAGGTATCTTCCATGGTGAAAGATGTTGAATTGAAGGGGAGAGATATGAGGATGTGAATGTATCACTCGAATCAGTAGACACAAGGCCCATCAACTAGATGAACTAGATCAGAAAAAGATAAATGTAATGATAGCCAAGACAAAGGTAGGTGAAGAACGAGTGATGCTTGAAAGCAAGAGGAGAAGAATGATGTAACAAAAGATAGAAAATGGTATTCTCTCATCAAGCGATTGAGAACTATATCTTTCTATATATAGTATGTATAGGGTTTACACAAGAATGAGATAAATACAAGAAACCCATGGAACATATATTACATTTTCCCTGGTACTCTTAGAAAAGGTACAGGAAGCTGGAAAATCAGTAACACTGCCTCTTTTTCAGCTTCTACAGAGATTGAAATCTCGGGTTTTCTAGGTTGAAGATGATTTCCCAGGCGCAATGCTTATACTTCCGTCTAGTCAATTAAAACGTCGACATTGGTAAAGGTCCAGTGAGCCGATTGTTTGGCAGTGCAATCTGACGAAGTCTTAAATGATTTTGTTTTCTTTGGACTTGGGTCGATTGGAATCAATCTCTGCAAATTTGATGATCGACTTCCTTAGGTCAGTGAAGTTATAGGGGAACTTTTGTCTTAAATTTGGAATTGCAGGGACAATTTTGACCAAAATCATGTAGGGTTGTTGACGTTGTTACTACAAAGTAACAACATATCTAAAGAGAAAAAAAAAAATCCCAATAATCTGATGATGCAGTTGCTTTTCTTATTAGTAGTTACTTTCTTATTTAGCTACTTATGTTTCTTATTTTCATTAGTTTAGCTATTGTAAATCTGATTGCACCTAAGACCATTAGTAGGTTTAGTTGTTTGTTTCTTTTAGTTTAAAAACCTTGGGAGAAGTAATTGTTAGTTGGTTTTTGGATTGATCGTGAATAGAAGAAAGAAGAGAGCTTTCTTCTTCATTGAAACCTAGAAGAGTTTCATTATTGGAACATTGAAAAGTTTTTTATTTTGGATTATTTAGTACTTGGAAGAGTACTTGATAACTACCTCCTTAATTATTTTATTTCCATTGTGTCATCTGAATATGAAATTTGCCTGAAAAGTATATTGCCAAATCACTTGAAGCTAAATTCCACTGCTTCAGTTCCACACTATAAGAGGTTTTCAGTCCTTTCCTCAATATTCTTTGAAGAAATCATCATAAGGAAAAAAAAAAAAAGCAAATAAAAGGATGGAAAAAATGGTCCAACCCTGCTATTGATTTTCTTTTCCGGGGAGACAACCATTGTTAGGAGAAGACACACGTGAGGGTTGGAAAGGCAGCCAGTTCCAGGAAAAGACAAACAAGTAGGTGGTACTACAAAGCGAATAAAAAACGTATTTTACCTTGTAAAAACACAGTATGAGTTCATATTTTCACCCCTTTTGTCTTTTTGCTGGAAGTAAAGGAACAGACAAACTAAAGGACATGCAGTTAAGAATTTTGGAAAGACAAAACGTGGGTAAAATGATCATTTTACTGTATGGGCTATTCTCAATGCACAGGCCTTTTGTACAGATGCAAGTTCTGCAACCAATCACGGCAGCCATGAATGCTCGACCTAATGCTCTTTTCTGCTCTTCTCTTTCCAGAACATCCTGCTTACAGAAAATAAAAATAAAACTTGCAAATTTAGAAAATCTTACTAAAAAATGAAAATAAAAAACCTTCAGTGGAAAAGAAAACCAACTTGATCTTCAACGGGGTCGTTTAGCATGTCACGACAATCCATGGATTAAGTTATCCATGACTAGCGATTTTCCTTTTTTCTATTTGCATCCTCATAATGTATCTAAAATTATTCAAAGATAGATAAAACAACCCCTAATAGCTTGGGCTGTTCGTTCTTATAATAGCAGAAAAAAAATTTCACATTCATGAAAAACATAATCCATGTGCCAAACAGCTTCAATGTTTGAGGCTGGGTTTGTGCCGATCTCCTTCTCTTAGCTGTTGTTTTCATATTATATGTTTGGAAGCGATCAATGAGAGTTACACATATTAATAGAAGAAATGGTCCACTGAACGTCAAAAGCCTTAATGAAAGAGCAAAGCAAGGACGAGGACATCTCCTTACGGGTTCATGTGCTTTATGTCGCTTTCCTGAACGGAAGCTCATAATAATCTTCGAACTAACAAGCGTATACCAATATGTAACTAATCTAATTATGTAAAGTGTGAGTACTGCAGGTTCTTCAAATATCACACGAATTGATAGCTCTTTCTAAAACCAGAAACCCGACGTAAGCTTTCTTAAGCTACCGCCCAAATATGCCTTCTCACGTCAACTCATGTTTTTATGGCTTTTCGCTTTCAAATTCAGTTTACTCACTTATAGGAGAGGACGATAAGGCAAAGCTGACCTTTTATGAGAACTTGTACTACCATTGCCCGATCATATGTAGTAGATCTTCAAGACTTCAATAGGTTTGGTAACCGATCAATTATACCATGCATGTGCTGGCAGAAGTACTTGGAGGCAGGCTTAGTTATCGATCAAAACCATTTATTTGCAAAGGCTTGGCCGGACCCGTCCACCAAAGATCTGCCTGATTACATGAACGTAGAATTTTGCTTTTCTATTTTCCGCCGTTGTGTGCAAGGACAAGAAGTCGATGCTTAGAATCATGGATGAAGTTGAGTTTTGGTATGCAGCAGGGAAAGCCCACATTGAACATGCTGGCTTATCCAAGCAAGAAGGAAAGAAAGAAAGAAAAAGAGAAAAAAACAATAGGGCTCGGTTGAACTTTTCCCCACCTACTTGCTTGGATGAAAATTTAAGTATCCGTGACCAGGTGACTTGCATTGCCTTTATGTGAGGAGGAGAAGGGGCAAGTTGGGTTTGCATTCCTCTATATGATCTTAATTCAATTTGGAGATTATTTAAGGCGTGTTAAAGCATAATAGGCCTTTCATTCAAGTAATGAAAGGCTTTAATAACTTCCAAATGAATTTAGGGCAATGGCCCAGGTAGGAGTCTTTCAACTAGATAGCCAGGGTTACAGGCTGTGCATGTGCATGTGTCTAGCTCTCAAAAAAGAACTTGAGAATGTACTTTAGACCCTTGTTTTGAGACTAATAACATTCACCGAGCACAAATAAACAGCCAAATATTAGATGATGCATGGTTGTCAATAATAAATGCCCAGTTGTATATCTTGGTGGGGTCTTACTTGATCTGACAGCAGGGTGCCTTGGTACAATGGAATTGGAAAGGTTATTAAAATTTGGTAGTTTTAAATAATAACGTTTCTGTATTTCCTTTCACCAATGTGGATGCCGTAGTGGCCAGCACTCAGGGTTACGTCCGTCACATTAGCGTGGAAACTGCAGGTCTTCCGTATTCCTGTCAATTTCGGAGACGACTGTTGGGATTTCAATTTCGTGGAAAAGATAAAGGGATCCCTGTCATTTCGACAAGTTCCTGTGGTTTCCGAAGAGGGATTTCGAATTTTATATTTGTGCTGATGGTTGAAGCGTCGCTGTCTTCCAGTTCATGGAACATATGGAGACCCCTTTTTGTGTCCGCCCGTACATGCACTGAGTGGCCCGGCATGGCATGATCATGTTGCATGTGTAGTTGACATGCATGCATGTCATTTGGGGGCATACATACATGCAGAGATCCATTCATGTGAATTCCCGCGTCCGCTCCAAGATTACTGCACAGTTCAGTGTGGGGCCTCCTGGAACTTGACTGATAATTAGCATTATTAGTTGAGGGGGGGCCAACTCTAAAATTGTAAGGGTCGATGATCGATGATAGAGCTCTAACAAAGGGGGGACGTTATTTTCGTAAAGAATTATGTAGATTTGAGTTGTGCGTAAATAGACAATAATTGTAAGTACGGGTTAGGGGGTTATGGACCTGCGATTGAGCAGTAGATGACGATCCCAGCTAAATTATCGTATTACTGTAAGTACAGGTTAGTGGGGTTATAGACCGAGCACTGAGCAGTTGATAGTGATCCTAGCTAAATTATCGTATTATACGAGTTACATAGTTGACTATGGAAGCTATTGATGTAGGGAGTAAACCCCATCTGTAGCCAAAACTTGATGTCTTCTAGGTCGTGCTGTGGATGAGGCAGCCACCAGATGACCCTGTATGACAATTCTAACCTTCTATATGCACGGAGTGCTTCTGCACAAGCGATTGCATTAGTCTTCAGCAATGAATAAAGCTTACCGCAAAATACAAAAAAGAAATTAATATTCAATTGAGGAAGAAATAGCATGCACCATCCCTAAGACGTCTAATAGTTTTGACCATTGAATACCCTATGTGGCCCCGCTTTGTAGTTTGATAAGCACTTGTTTATCTTGGGATGACACTCAACTAAATGATTTCATATTAGCTAGCTTTTGAGATTGATAATAGCTATTGGGTCTAGTAATTTATGAGAATCCAATTTCTTGGAGATGAAAGACCCTCCCCATTCTGTTTGTCTTAATTTTCCTTTCCTTTCCTCCCCTCTACCCCACACCCCCCCCCCCCACCCACTAAATTCTTACTTTTTAGATCGGTTACAAACTTAAGAGAAACCTTCATTCCTAGAATATGAAGTCCTTGCTAACTCCAAAGGTTGCAGGTTCAAGTCAGCTTACGGTAAGAACTTTCATGGAAAAAATGGAAAAAACTAAGCAACAAAATTAATCAATGTATGGTAGTGAGTGAGCTAGAACTCCCAATATCATAAATCTCGCCAAGGATATGACAAGTTTCCACTAGCCTCGTACTTGCTAGCTTTCTCGAACACTATTAAAGAAGCCCCGCATTATTTTCATTGGCAAGAATGTCATTGTTTAGTGCTAAGGCCTTCTAGTACAGCAGGGCAGGGCAGGAAGGAGCTTCTCCTGGGTTGGGTCATGGCTTTGAGGCTGCTCATGGTTGTGTGTTTCAACATTGGATAGAAAAATATCATTGTTCATTCATTGTTTGAACAAAATAATAAATGCAAATAGTTTAGTACACATGGCAAATATAAGAACGATCATTTAAAAATTCTAAAACTATCATATTACAATCAGTCATGTATACGAAAACTATATACCCAATTTTAGGGATTGTTATATTATGGATGTCTAGACATAGTAGATGCCAAAAGTACAATTAGAACTTGCTACAGTCATACAGCATTATGTTATCACCCCGCCTAAGTTATATCTCCTCTTTTTTTAAGTCATCAAATTCTTGCTCCACGTCCCTTATTCTATGGTGTCCAGGTTATAAGTTATAACCTAAAAGCCAAATGTATCTTGAGGGAAAAAGGGACTCACAATGCGGTGATATAAATTAGCTTTTAGCACCTCTTGAATGATATTGTTCCCAACTTTCTGTAGTTTGGAAAGTTCTACTTGTGTACCTACTAGAATTACATATTGAGTAGTGTACTTGGATCATCCTAATCTATGATCAATAAATTACCCTCTAAAAAAAGAAAAGGAAAAAGAAACCAGCTCTCAGCTTCTTAAAGTGGAAATTAAAGGGGAAAAGGCTACATCACCAGAGAAGTTATAAGAGCCAAATATCAAAGGTCATCTAGCAAGTTCCCTGAAGGTGAAATTTCACCTAGAGGTAGTGCAAGCATTTGCATACAGTATGATATACTTTATCTACGACATTAAGAAGGGAGAGAAGATGATAGGACTAAGGTTTTCTGCCTTAGAATTGATCAATCTACTGTTCCACATCTTTGTCTGCAGCTTTGCCTTCTTGCTTCTGCTCCTAGTCCATACTAATGATTCTAGCATCCTCCAATTCAATATGTGTCATTTGGTTTTCTTCAATTGGGCTCAAGTGGCTGGTGATTGACATTGAATCACGGAGAATGAGCTAGTTCAGAGAAGCCTAAAGTCATCCTCTACTACTTGCATCTCAACATCCACCACAACATTTGCCTGATTTATTTACACTTGGGTTCATTGAGTTATATCCTCTACTAGTATAAATAGGGGTGGTTAGTCACAAGATGTATTAAGCCAAATTTGAGAACCAATACAAGCTCTCTCTCTTCTTTTCAAGCCTTCAAATCCCTTCTTCATTTGTATATCCCTTTCAAGCTTCTAAAGCCTTCCTCATACCTTTGTAAAATACCATTCTTTTCCAATAAAGTGATATAAAAGCTCCAAGATCCTTTAAGAGTTATGGCTAGTGGTGGCATAGTTCCCTTCCAAGTTCTTATGCTTAACAAGAACAACTATGATAATTGGAGTATCAAAATGAAGGCTGTCCTAGGAACACAAAATGTGTGGGACATTATAGTAAAAGGCTATAATGAACCCAAAAATGATGCTACTCTATCCTAATCCCAAAGGGATAGTTTGAAAGATTCAAGAAAGAGAGACAAGAAGGCTCTCTATCTCATCTATCAAGCTCTTGATGAAGATGGATTCGAGAAGATTTTAAGTGCAACATTGTGTAATGACTAGGGTTTTTATAATACATTTTTGTAATTCTTTTTGAAATGTCGGGCCCTAAATATTTAGAAAACAAACAGAGAAAAATATATTTTTAATTTATGAAAAGACCCTTTTAAAAACCATGAGTATTAATTTTCTTTTCTCAGAAAGGATTATCGACGAAATGAGAGCTACATTTCTACCAAAAATTTGACAGAGTTTCCTCTATTTTTGGATGTTAAACATTTAACGCATGTCATTGCGAAGTACCTGATAAATATATTTTTTTTATAAAAACAAGAATAAGGGAGACTTCGTCTCCATCCCATCACATTTATAAGCATGACTGAGTGTTTTGAAAATCACAATAAATGAAAACCAAGGAAACATCCACGACTTAAAATATACCTGCCAGGATTAATCCAGTCATAGTCACAGCCACACAACTATGACTTCAAGTTACATGTCTACATATCCATAAAGTAAAGTCATATTAGATCGAAGTATTACTTCAGTCTACTATTTAAATTAAACATAATGAAAACCTATTTGATATACCTGATTTGTCATCTTGAACTCTCTACCATAGTCCTTTGCTTCATTTCTCCTTTCTATTTCTTCAACCTGAGACATTGTAAACAATTTATAATGTCTTAGCAAGCTTGTGCTTGTGTAGGTAGTTTTCACATCTATTTTACCAAGTTTTTCATGCAATTCTAAACAGCATCTCAAATCTTTTTTCATGCAATTTCTAAAGAATAGAATGATCAAGTCAGGGATAAGAAACATGATTTAAGCTGCAAGCCAATCTCAGTTCACTATATTATGTTAAAATATTTCAGATAGTGTCAATATAAAACATGCACTACTCTAAATACATATTTTTTCAAATGATTGAATCATCATAGTAATCTCAAGTAAATTGCAATATAAAACATATAAGAAAATTACAAGTAAGTATAACTTGATAACTATGTGAAAGATATGCATATAACTTGATAAATCCAACGCCATAAGATCCTCAAAGTATTAAAGTAGTCATCGATTAAACCACGAATGTTGGCAATCTCAAACCGACAACATCATCGTGTTCACATATTCATTGTTACCGTTACGTCACTTTGATATACGGAACAACGCATTTTTCCTGAGAAACTGGGGAAGAACAAAGCCGTGAGAGCTAAGCCCAAAGCGAACAATATTGTGACTGTTAGAACCTGGATTGTTACACATTGGCAAAGGGAGCATGGGAGAAACTTGAGACACCTTATAAGGGAATTGAGCAAGTAAAAAAGGTACGTCTTCAAATATTAAGATGAGAATTTGAATCTTTACAAATGAAGAAAGGCAAGACTATTTATGATTACTTTTCTAAAGTTTTAGCCATTTCCAATCAATTGAAAAGAAAAGGTGAGAAGTTAGATGATGTGAGGATAATAAAGGAGATATTACACTCCTTATATCTAAAGTTCATCCATATTGTTGAAACGTATCAAGAAATAAAGAATCTAGAAAAATTGACTACGGAGCAACTCATGGGCTCATTACAAGCTTATGAAGAAAAACATAAAATATAAGAAGAAAATAAGGAGCAACTTCTCAATATTCAACTCAACTCAAAGCAAGAGAGTTTTGAAAATGGAAGAAGTCAATAAGAAAGAGGTCATGGCCAAGCAGGAAGTCATGGACATGGAAGAGGAGGCTTTAGTAACAACAATAATAGTAATGAAAAGAGAAGAGAAAGCTCGAGAAGAGGTCATGGAAGAGGCAATTTAGGAACAAGGTATGGAAAATGTCAAGTTAAGTGTTATAATTGTAAAAAAATTAGAAACTATGACTTAAAATGTAGAGCTTCTAAAAGAAAGTGGAAGAAAATGTCAATTTCATGGAAGAGAAGAGCCAAGAAGAAGGCACCCTCCTGTTGGCATATAAGAATAACAAAGGAAGCCAAGAAAACACACGATGCCTTAATACCAGTTTAAGTAACCACATGTGTGGGAAAAAGAGCATGTTCATGGATTTTGATGAGACGGTGAGCAACAATGTCTCCTTCGGTGATGAATTCAAGATAATAGTAAAAGACAAAGGTAACATCCTAATTGTAATAACTTCAATTTTTATAATATAAATATTTATTTTGCATGGGATTGACAACAAAAATAAGTTAGCTCAATTGGTTACAGAGTGGATACGAATACTTAGATTTACAGTTCAAGTCTCTAAATCAACGATAAGATAACCTTTTTAGAGAAATTTCCTACCCAACGCCAAGGAACGTCGTGGTGTAATGAATTAGAGAGAGAGAGAGAGAGAGAGAGAGAGAGAGAGAGAGAGAGAGAGAGAGAGAGAGAGAGAGAGAGAGAGAGAGAGAGAGAGAGAGAGAAGAAGAAGAAGAAGAAGAAGAAGAAGAAGAAGAAGAAGAAGAAGAAGGAGGAGGAGGAGGAGGAGGAGGAGGAGGCTGTACTAAGGATCATCCACTCTTTGCATTTTTGGATAAGAAGATTGTAGAAGATTACTTTCCTTCTAAGAGGTAAGGGGGCATGGGATTTTCTAAGTTAGAAGGTTTTTGATTGCATAATTAAACCTATTTTCTTTTTACTCTATCAGTCTTGTGATGTATACATGCTCTTTGATTTCATTCATGTATCTTATATTCGTAGCATGCTCATCTTATTTTTCAAAGACCTAATGCCCACTTGCCACAAATCTCAGGATTGAATGCATACACACTATATTTGTCATGTCCTAATAATCATATGTTACTAGATTTCTGGGATGAGAACATAAGCACCTTGTTTTTCAAAGTTTTATTACTCATTGCAAATGATCTCATGATTGGGTGCATGCAAACCATACTTGATATACCCTAATGCTTCTATACTTCTTGAATGAAAGCACACATACCTTGTTGTTCCAAATCCCAATACTTACTTGCTAATGATCTATGGTGTAGGTTCATGCAAGCATATATATGATTAGAACCCAATACTTGCATGCCATGATTTATGAAACCAATAGGTCATATGCACATGTTCTGTGACAACTTGAGTTTTCACATGCATTTTTAAATGCAATAACTAATTCCTAGGGCGGGATCAATCCATATTTGAAAACAATTTTAGAAAATCAATGCAATGCAATAGAAAATCTTTTATTTTAAATTTATTTTGAAAACCCCGAGTGTCATTTGCTTTTAAGATGAGTAAAGTAGTATTGAAAATTTCAAAAATCATAAATGTCTTCTAGTCACAGCTCACAACCCAACTGTAAATAAGTGCAGATACATGTCCAAGAGGTAGAGTGTTTACTTACATTCATGCTTGTCCCTTCTTGCTTTACTTGATCATAGTACTAACTTTTCCTGATGCTTCTTCTACCCTTGTGTGGAGCTAATCTGAAAAATAATATATTTGGGTGAGTATTTCTCATACTTAGTAGGTGAATCTGATACTACTATTTTGAAAACACGGTAGCCAACATGCATAATTCAAGGAGCTGTCCATATAAAACCTTAGCAATTCCTTTTTGTGTAAACATGCATATTTGTGCATAAAACATAAGCTCATTGATGCAAACTCAACCATGGACTCTTTTACTGAAATCTAGTATTCAACGATATAAATATGATCAAAATCATAAAATAAAAATTAATAGATTCATGTAAGAAGCTCTCAACAAACATATCAAATCACGAGTCAAATTATAAAACTCTTAAAATAGTCATCTTTCAAAGCAGATGCTAGCATCACTATAAGTATCATGCACATGGTCTCTCGATGAATCACATCTCGCCAATTGGTCACTAGTACTTGTATGCGACCATCTCAATCATCTCAATCGTGCAATTTATGCATTTATTTTCAACCATGCGAGCAGTGCATAAAATCAATTCATGCTAATATTGCATTCAAAGCCATAAACCATGAAGACAAGTCTACATACTAGTATAAGAATAACATTATCTGAAAAGCATGCTTAACACAGTAATAAAGGTAAGTCAGAGTTTAAGATGTATTTATAAAAACTTAGTAGTATCAGACTACCTATTGGGTATGAGAAATACTCACCCAAATATATTATTTTTCAGATTAGCTCCACACAAGGGTAGAAGAAGCATCAAGAAAAGTTAGTACTACGATCAAGTAAAGTAAGAAGGGACAAGCATGAATGTAAGCAAACACTCTACCTCTTGGACATGTATCTGTACTTATTTACAGTTCGGTTGTGAGCTGTGATTGGATAGACCTGGGAAGACATTTATGATTTTTGAAAATTTCAATACTACTTTACTTATCTCGAAAGCAAATGACACTCGGGGTTTTCAAAATGAATTTAAAATAAAAGATTTTTCATTGCATTGCATTAATTTTCTAAAAGTGTTTTGAAATAGGGATCAATCCCGCCATAGGAATTAGTTATTGCATTTAAAAATGCATGTGAAGACTCGGGTCATCATAGTTGGTATCAGAGCTCAGGTTTATCCTTTCACAATTAGCCCTGCATGTCCAAGGGTCATATATGACTAAAATAATTAAGAAAAAGGTAGCTAACTATAAGAATAGAGGTGACTAGAATAAGAATGATATCAAATCACAAAGATGTACACCATAAATAAATGAAAGGGAGTTTGATTTAACAAATAATTAGGCATTGAATAGTGTAAACCCTATGCAAAATCTAATCTAAACAACTTAGGGATTAAGGATTGTTGTGCAGTAGTACGAACAAGGAAACTAGTATATGAGAATCAAAGTATGATAAGAATACAAGATAATATTTGGTGGAGCCCTTAATAGATAACTTTGATTTGTACTAGATTAATCAAAGGTAAGAAGTCTCAAGAACTTAGATGGCTTGGTACTTTATGAAAGACAAATTTTGAGGAATTTAGAGAACTGCTACTTAAAGAATGACAAACCCATGACAAATTCTTGAACAATATATCGATATAAAGAATGGAAGGAGGAAAAATTAAGAAATTCGTCACACTATATAGTAATAGCTGATGTTTAATTGCCCTTAAATAAGAAGGTATTTGTTATATGCACATATCAAGCTTAAAGACCTTAAATAAAAGTAATTTTCAGGGTTAACTTTACTGGATTAAGTATAGAACTTTTGGTTGGGAAGATCCCGAAGAAAAATCATCAAGCAAGAAGAATTTAAGGAGGATAATGGCAATGGATTCAACTATGAATGTAGTAAGTGGATTCTATTAGAGGTAAGAGACTTTTGACATCAGTATGAATATTGCTGGAAATCCTAATGACAATCTTATATGAATTAAGCCTCGAAAACGAGAACATTCGATCTATGATAGATTCATCATAAACATGTGACATGATTTTGAATAAATTCTTCGAGGAGAAAATTCTTTGATGGAATTCAATAATAGTTAAGAGGTTTTATTTGCAGTATGTATTGGTATCATTAAAAGATGATGCTACCTAATTTATTTTCATGGTTCTATGTTGAATATAAATAATTGGTTGATGAAGCAAGGCACGTATGAAAGGTGAAAAATAGTTGAAACACAAAGTTTGGAGACTAGTAGTTAAACACCTTTCCAATTAAAGGAGTTAGTATGAAGAAGACTATTAGCTTTGATATTAAGTGATGAGAAGTGATACTGTATCGATCATTAAAGTTTCTTGATGAACATATAAGCTAAGTGAGACTTGATAGAAAGAGTGTAAACTTTTGGAATTCTTATTAGCAAGGTACAATCAACACTTACGGCGGAAACTCGAATAATAAGTCATTTGATGGGAAACAAAAGACAAAGGAGACTATCCTCTACAATTCAAGATGAAAGATAAGAAATAAGATGATATAGTATCAAAGAAGTGTGGAGTAATTTGTACAAGATTAGAGGAGTGTGGCCATTTAAGGATTTGTAATTAGTAATTCTATAGACTTGATAGAAATTATATGCGGTGCAATTATAAATTAGTATTGATAACTTAGAAATTAAGGGACTAAGTATCAGAGTACGCAGTGGAAGCGACTCATAAGTACTTTAAAGCAAGCTAAATTTCAGATACCTTAAGGCCTGGAGAAAGGAATTACGAGGATGATAGTTTGAGGATGTGCTTAGATTTGTTTGCATGATAACATGAATAGAATTTCAAGAACAAAATTTCTTTTACTTATTGACTCAATTGAGGTATTGGATGAGAAATATATGGGATGAAGCAAAGAAATTTTCTTTGTCAGAATCCTAAGGGAGAATGCATTCATCGAGAAGTTGTCTAAGAGACAAATAACTTGAAGATAATAATTTGTGGAATTTCGAGGACGAAATTCTTTGAAGGGGTAATGATGTAATGACCCAAAATTTTCAATATTTGGATATCACTTTTATAACCAAAATTAATCACGTTGGTCTCCATGTGCTAGTTAGTTACAACTTGTTTATTTTGGACAATTTTGGAGATTAATAAGATATTTAATCCTATTAATAGGTGATTGGATGTTTTATTTTAATTAAAATATGAAGCCAAGGAATTTGTAGGAAAAATTAATCATTAGATTCTACACTCGAAATGGAATCCAAAGCCTTAAAGAACACTAAAAACGGAGTTGGTATGAAGAAGTTATAAGCGTTAAAAGATGGAGGGCATATATGTAATTTGTCTGCAAAAAGAAAAAGGCTTGAAAACGTAGGGGTCGTTTTGATAATGACACCCCTGGTCGTCCCCCTCCTCTAACTGACTTCCAGCACCGCCCAGGAAGAAATGGCGGCACCGCCATTGGGCAGCATCGCCTTCACCCTCTATAAAAACCCTTTTCCCCTCTCCCTCTGATCATCTTTTCTCCTCCTCTTCCGAGTGTTTCAAGCTAGGGAGACTGATTTTAGGAATGCATTGCTCGCATGTTTACAATGATTGCTATCTGGGTTACATGAGTCTATCTTTTTCGAGTTAATGAGGTTGGTGGTCACTATGCTAAGTAGGTAGATCGCTGAATGAGGCAACCTACGGTAGGAACAAATCTCGAGTTCCAAGGGGGCAGATTGCCGAATGAGGCAACCTGCGGTGGAAACAAAACCTTAAGGTCCAAGTGGGAAGATCGCCAAATGAGGTAGCCTATAGTGGGAATAAAACCCTGAGTTTCAAGTGGGCAGATCGCCGAATGAGGCAGCCTGCGGAGAAGCATAATTGACCCTATGATTCTGGTTTTTATTAATATGCATACAGCATTGAGATGGTCGCATACAAGTGCCCATGACCAGTTAGTTGAGTGATTTACTAAAAGACCCATCTGCATGGTATTCATGGCAATATCCTTATATGTTTTGACTGATTAGTATTTTAAGAATTTCATAGCTACGGTCATCATTGATTAGTTCGCTTGATGTGTTTGCCGACCTATATGCATGCATAAGTTGATTTACTATGCTTGCATTTTATATTCTTCATCGTGCTAAATTTTGAGTTTACCAGTTACATATATATATATATCCTTGATTAACCAAGAATAGAAGTGCATGTTTTTATGACTGTATTCAGTATAAACATTCTTGCATGTCGTGCTTTCAAACTAGTGGTAGCAGATTACCTATTGAGTGTGAAGAATACTCAACCCAATTCATCATTTTTTAGATAAGTCAAAGTCCAATTAGGAGGAGCATCAAAGAGCGTTAGGGCCACAAACAAAGTAAGCACAAGTAAGGCTGAGTAAGAACTTATCTAGTAACCCTTCTTGTAGTTGATGTAAACTTGGTTGTGAGTGCTTATTTGTAACTTGGGGCTGTGATTAACAATCTTGGGAGTAGAAATTATTCATCTTTGAGCTTTGTCTAAAAAGAGCCATGGCCTTATACATTATTTACTTATTTACCGAGATTTGTTAATGATGCTTGGGGTTTTTATACAAAGGTTTTGATTAAAAGAAATTTTTTTCCTCTGCATTCTTTTGCGCAAAGTGTTTTAAAATAGAGATCGATCTCGCTGTTATTATAAACTGCATCATAAAACCCCGAGTCATCACATGTTCTCTCATGTCCTAATACTTACATGCCATAATCTATAATAGAGGTACATGTGCACATAGTTTTCCTAAGTATTAAAGATTATATGCCTTTGATTTATGGAATCGGGGTGTGTGTGTGCATGTACCTTGTAACTATTAATCACTAAATCATGCACACAATTCCACCATTTCACCTAACCATATGTACAAGTTGATGGTTGATCCAAAAAGATACACAAGTCACCGCTTGATCCAAATCACGCGCATCAATTTATTGTTAAATCTAGGCTATGTGCATAAGTTATATTATTTTAGATTTCATTATTGATCACATGTGTTACCCATTGATCTCACTCTAAATAAGTAGGCGCACTCCTTTCCCCAAGATATATCAAGGAGCATAGTATACTTTATGCCACTACCATTGATCTCATAAGCATATGCACTCTTTCATTTCCTTAACTCATCAATGTGCAACATTGATTTGTTTTTATCTAAGCACCATGCATACACAACCATAGGTTAGATCTATTGCGCACATGTTTGGTATTGTAGTTGGTCTCCACCTAACCCCTGTATACCATTGATGTGCTATTAGATGCATAGAAATTCATCGTTTGTTTAGATTCCAACTCCGTGAGAGTTATTCTCCTTATAACGTCTTGCACCTAGCTTATCATGGATTTCAAAGCACAAATCGTGCTATTTTTCACATGATGCTATGCACACCATTTATTACTAATCTTAAAATTTTTAGGTGTGGCATACATCATGCGATGCTTTGTGCTCCTATTGTTAGAAAGAGATGTTCAAGCAAGCAATTCCCCACATACCAACCTATGCACCAGTTACTTTTGATTTCCAAAAGCATCTAGGCGTGTTCTTCTTCACTATCTCCTACACATTAATTATTTTTATTGTTCCCAAGTTACTAGGAAATCCATTCCACTAGTAATATATATGATGCACCCTGTTTGCTCACATGCAAATTGGGTTGATTGATCCATGTGTACTATTAACAATTGGATGATCCAAGTTATTAAGCACCATGTAAATCCCATCTTTAGAGAATGGCATGTATACTCTTGATCATAGTTTTAAATGCACGTGCATCATTATTTCTAAGCTTTGATTTCTAGAACCCTACGCATTTATCATTGTGTTCATTAGATGTGCAATGGCTCTCAATTTGATCTTAACCATGTGCATAAGTTAGCCTCGATAAAAATAAATAAAATAAAATAATCATGTGAATGAGTTTAACTATTTAACCCAAATCATACGCATATAATTTTTTTTAAAAACACTTCAATTACCATTGATTTAAAATCTATCCATGCGCATTTCAATTTTAATTACTACTATAATAGTTGATTCAAAGCAAGTGCATGCACATCTCATTTTATGTATTGTTACTATGGTTGATTCAAGAACCAATGCATGTGCACTTAGTCATATACCTTGCTACCATAGTTAGATAATATATGTATGTGTATATGTCACATAGCCGATCTCACCCACATACTAATTCACTTCTCATACAAGTTTATGTGGCTCATAGTTTGTATTTCCTCAAATTACTGATTTGCTAAATATTTTGCCTAAGGGCCTGAGTATTCGAAAGCGTGTGATACGAGGATTTGAAATCATATGTGCATTGTGTGTTTCAATGTATTTTTTGAGATTTTTGGATATTTCACTCAAAGGAGTGTCTGTTTAACTATGCATGTGATTGATGCTATTTGAAAACTCTTTGGAATTATTTGTGAGGGGTGATTATTGAGACCCCATTAGTTTGCTATGCTAGGAGTGTAGTTGGCCACTGACACTTCAAAATGAAAATTTGATACCAACCTAAGGTAAAGGCTTTTGTGCATTTAGAAGGATCATGGGACTTTCCATTTAGTGTGATATGTTATCCCCCATGAGGACCAATGTAGGTTGTGTAGTATCCATGATTGGACATAGGTAGGAGACACTGGTTCACTATATGTGCATAGCAAATGAGATTTGATGTGGACATATATGTATATGTTAGTCAACCTCAAGGGATTTAGACCATTTGCCTTTATGGCCTCAACAAGACGCTGCTGTCTGATCAGTTTGATACTATGTGACGTGTTTTAGACATTTAGTTTAACTTCTAATGCTATGTACTTTAGATTGACATGTATAATACTCAATGTGATTTGTTGTGGACTTTGGGATTTAATCATTACCAAGGTTTGATATCGATCATGTTTAATCGTTTGCATCTTGATATCTCTATGCACCCCGCCCTCCCCCGCAATAATTTCAAGTTAATCTTCTGAGCAAGAGTAAAGATTTGGGCAAAATGGCAACTTTGGAGCAGGAGAGTGAAAGTATGATAGTGAAACTAGTTACTTATCTGGTTTAGAATAAAACCCTTGAACATTAGAATTATGATGTAATGAGACAACAAACCTAGATACGGATATGAGGATTTGATTTAATTTGAATTATATTATTATCCAATGTTGTTGGGTTATGACCAGTGAGTCCTTGTAGTGCTTATTCTTATAAAATTATTTTGGCTATATTTGGAGTTTTAATAAGACACCCAGACTTGGAAGAGCAATTTTGAAAATTAATATATGATACATCTTTGAATTGTTTTAGAAAGAAAAAAAATTCTATTAGAGATCCTAATCATTTCCAAATAAATTTTACAAAGGCTATTGTAGAGGTTTCCCGAGTTATTCACTTAACTACCTTGAAATTTTGAGGACGAAGTTTTTATAAGTAGAGAAGAATGTAACAACTTTAGTTTTTATAATATAAATATTTATTTTATATGAGATTGACAACAAAAACAAGTTAGCTCAATTAGTTACAGAGAGGATATGAATACTTTAGATCTAGATTTCAAGTCTCCAAATTAGCCATAAAACAACCTTTTTGGAGAAATTTCCTATCCAAAGGTAAAGAATGTCCAAGTGTAATGAATCTAGAGAATTCTAGGTCGTTATGAAAGGATGAAGATATGTAACAAAGACAGGATAAGATTAGAATATAGGATGGGATATAATAGGATATGATAGGAAGGAGAGGCATATCTAGAGATAGGATAAAACACAAAATAGTAAAGAGTGGAATCAAATAAAAGTGATAAGTTGGGGAAGAAGAGAATATATGAAATACAAAGAGAGAGAGAGAGAGAGAGAGAGAGAGAGAGAGAGAGAGAGAGAGAGAGAGAGAAGGAGGAGGATGCACTAAGGATCATCCACTCTCGGCGTTTTTGGACAAGAAGATTGTATAAGATTATTTTGCTTCTAAGAGGTAGGGGCATGGGACTTTCTAAGTTGGATCGATTTTTAACCATGTACTCAATCTCATCTATGTAGAGCCTAGACATGCTTTTGTTGAATGTTATTGGACAATCTCTATTTGTATTTCATCATTTGATTTGCATGAAGATTTTAGTCATATCCCGAATAGAGTCTTAATCATTAATCCATGTTATAACATGCACAGTTTAGCTATGATCCTCGTTAATCTCCATCCATTGATCTTATATGAGCTTGCTATAAAAAATAATAAAAATAAATAAAATTGAAGTTCAACGTTGATTTTCATGCACAATAAATGTTGAGCCATTGTTTGTTATCTAATTTTGTCCATTGGTTCCAAGCATGGAACACACTCACTCATGCTAGATTTTGAGATTTATGCATGTGCTGATGTCTCATCATCTCATGTCTAAACATACAAATGTATTCTATTATTAACACTTAGATAGACATTTGAAAAGTCTTCATGTGAATGAGCAAAATTGCATCCTACTCTTGAGGAGATCATTCAACCACCAATAGCATGGGAATAATACAAGGGTCATTGAACTTGTCTTTAACTAAGTCATGCATTCAATTAAAGATCATGTGTTTGATTCAGTTCATGCAGATGCTAGCTTTAATTTGACAGAAAAAGAAAAAAACTAAGCCATGCATGCACATTCTAATTTGACCCTGGTATATATTATCTATGCATTTCAAAACTCTTATACACTACATTACTTGACCAATCTAAAATCTTGTACCCCTTAGATCTATAATAAGGTCTTGATTCATGGAAAAAGAATTTAATTGCATTAATCATACACCATCCTAAACCATGTACAAGGATGAATGCCAAATTTTAAAATATACATCCTAGATTCCTTCGACTCAATATAGGAGTTACACCACTAATTCCTCATGTTTGTACGCACACATTTGCAATCTTAGATCCTTTTGTTGATTCATGTATATAAATACTTCTATGTTCCTTTGATATTTGTGAGTTTCTTTGATTGTTACTTAGATAAATGCATACACCATCCCTTATTCGATTTAAATCATGCACACACCTTTGATCTAAATATGATTATCCTAGATCTTTGTTTTAAACCATGAGCACAAGTACTTCTATGATCCATTGAGCCCTTCCTAATCATTCATCCGTCCTATATTAATTGTTGACCTAAGAGCATGCACACACATTTAGATGTTTAATCAAAATTACACACATAATGATCAATTGTCTATTGAATGGTTAGAATTATGATATGCACATATATCATGCATCCACTGATTCATGATCTAAGAACATCATGCGCACACCTATATTATGTTCATCATTGAGCGATTGATCTAATTACTATGCATACTCTTAAGTTGTCAATCTAGGTATTTCACATATTATTGAGTAATGCATCACAATACCTTGCCCACCATTGACCCCATGATTTAGAATAGGCACACCATTGATCCATTGTTTGAAGCCTATGCACTCTTATTTTCCACAATATGAAGCATACACTTTGTTGATCTGTTGTCTTCTTTTTATGCACATAAACTCTTATTTATGTGATATAAAGGATGTGGATCATTGATTTCATATTCTAAACACCATGTGCACTGTTGATACCCTGTGCATGAGAGTCCTCTTTCAAGACATTTATGAAAATGGAAGAAAATTATATGACATTACGTGTGATGATTATGGAAAGATTATATTTCATCATATGAATGATCTACCAAATATTTTGTTAAGTGCATGTGTACTCATATGTATGTAATATGATGATTAAAATGCTTTGTACATATCAAAGTTGATATGTTAATTGAGATTTCACTCTAAGGAGTATTTATGTGACCATACCATGAATAAGAGATCAGAACTATGACGAGACTCTTTGGAGTTGTATGTAAAGGGTAATTTATGAGAACCTAGTAGTCTCTTTGCTAGGAGTGCAGTTGGCCACTGACACTCTAAAATGAAAATTTGATACCCTCCTGAGGTAAAGGCTTTTGTGTATTTGGAAGGGTCATGAGACTTTCCATTCAGTGTGATCTATTCTCCCCCATGAGGACCGGTGTAGGTCGTGTGGGATCCATGATCAGACGTAAGTAGGAAACACTAGTTCTCTCTATGCGCATAGTAGATGAGATTTGATATGGACATATATATATATATATATGTCGGTCAACCTCAAAGGATTTAGACCATTTGCCTTTATGGCCTTAGTAGGACATTGCTGTCTGATCAATTTGATATGATGTGACATGTTTCAGATATTTGGTACAACTTTTAATGACATGTACTTTTGATTGATATTTACAACACTCAATGTGATTATAATGGACTTTGAGATTTAATTGTTACCAAGGTTTAGTATCGATCGTGTTTAATCGTTTGCATCCTAATAACTCTATGCATTCATGTATTTTTTGCATATTTTTGTTTGGCTTAGAATTTCCCATTGAGTGGTCGTACTCACCCCCACCAACAATTTTAGGTTAGTTTTCTGAGCAGGAGTAAAGATTTGGGCAGAATAGGAACTTTGGAGAAGTAGAGTGAAAGGATGATAGTGAAATTAGTTACTTATTTCATTTAGAATAAAAACCTTGAACATCTAGCACAATGATGTAATGGGACAATTAGCTTTGCTATGAATGTGAGGATTTGTTTAATTTAAGTTATGGTTTCATATAAGATTATTTGGGTTGTGATTAGTAGGTCCTGGTAGTGCTTATCCTTATAAGATTATTTTGGCAATATGTGGAGTTCTAATGAGACACCTAGACTTGGAAGGCAGTTTTGAAAATTAATATATATATGGTACATCTTTGAAATGTTTTAGAAAAAAAAAAATCTTCTTCGATCCTGATCATTTTCAAATAAAGTATACAAAGGTTGTTTCTGAAAACTTGGGGCGTCACACTAATTGACCTAAAGAATGGAATATATTAATTTATTTCAAATGTTTATTACATGCTCAACATAAAAAATAATATTTTGATCTTATTCCAACTTTTAGGGAAAGACTATAATATTCTAATGAAAGATTATAGTCTTTTTCTAAAAGATTATAAAAGTAATTTGTTTGCCAAAGTACCAATGTTAAGAAATAGGATATTCTTATTGATCATTCAAAATGACATTGCCGAGTGTCTTATGGCATGTTTCCAAGATCCATCTTGGCTTTAGCATTTAGGATTTGGGCACCTCAACTTTAGAGGATTTCAACTGCTATGTAAGAAAGAGATGGTGAGGGGATTACCTTCTATTAGTTAGCCTTATCAACTTTGTGAAGGATGCCTAATTGGGAAGCAATTTAGAAAGAGCTTTCTGAAGGAACAAGAGCCTATAAGCCACTCGAGCTTGTCATACGGATGTGTATGGTCCAATCAAACCTAGCTCTTTAGGTAAAGTAACTATTTTGTTCTCTTTATTGATGATTTTATGGGTCTACTTCATGAAGGAAAAATCAGAAGTATTTGAAATGTTCAAGAAGTTCAAAGCTATAGTAGAGAAAGAAAGTGAGTGTAAGATCAAGGCATTGAGATCTAATAGAATAGGAGAATTCACTTCACAAGAATTTCAAGAATTTTGGAGAAGAATGGAATTTGTCAACCATTAACAGTTCCAATCCCCCCAGCAAAATGGAGTCACTAAAAATCATTTTTGACATGGCTCAAAGCATTCTAAAAAGTAAGAAAATGTCAAAGGAGTTTTGGACAAAGAAGTAGCATGTGCAATATACTTGTCTAATCGTTAGCCAACGAGAAGTGTACCTACCACAAGAAGCATGGAGTGGAAGAAAACCTATGCTATCTCATCTAAAGGTATTTGGAAGCATAGCTTATACACATGTGCTAGATGAAAGAAGAACCAAGCTCGATGATAAAAGTGAAAAGTTTGTCTTCATTGGTTATGGTTCAAATTCAAAGGGCCATAAATTATACAATCTAAGAAACAGAAAGACTATTATTAGTCAAGAGTGGAATTTGATGAAGAAAGCTCATGGGATTAGAATGTTCATGAAGAAAGTCACAACTTCTTCCTTGAAAAGGAAGATGAGCAACCAAGAAAGGAGCAAACAAGAGAATATCACACCACCAACCTCTCCAATTGTAAGCAATCATGGAGACTCATCACCATCATGTGAAAGTTCAAGTATAAGGACACCATGCACAAGAAGCCTACAAGAGCTCCATGAGGTTACCAAAAGGTAAGAAGATCTCACTCTACTTTTCCTCTTTGCTAATTATGAACCATTGAGTTTTCAAGAAATTGTGCAAAGTAAAAGATGGAGAGATGCCATGAACGAGAAGATCAAAGCAATCATGAAGAATGATACATGGCAGCTTGCTTTACTACCGAAAGGGCACAAGCGCGATGTTGTAAAGTGGGTATACAAGGCAAAGAAGAATGTTAAAGGAGAAATTGAAAGATAAAGGTAAGATTAGTTACAAAGGGCTACAGTTAAAGAGCTAGGATCCATTATAACAAGATATTTGCTCCTGTTATTCATTTAAAGACTATTAAATTAATTAATTCTTTAGTAGCTCAAAATGGGTGGAAGGTTCATCAAATGGATGTGAAGCCTTCCTTCCTAAATGAACTCCTTAAAGAAGAAGTTTATATCAAACAACCACTAGGCTATAAAGTAAAGGGACAGGAATACAAAGTCCTCAAGTTAAATAAGTACCAAGGGCATGGAATAGTCGGATAGATAAATATTTTCAAGAAAATTGTTTCATAAGATGCCCTCATGAGCATGTAGTGTATGTCAAGATTAAAGATGGAGATATCTTAATTGTGTGATTATACGTGAATGACTTGATCTTCACTGGAAGCAATCCAAGCATGTTTGAAGAATTCAAGAAAGCAACGATCAAGAAGTTTGAGATTACTGATATTGGGCTCATATCATACTATTTTGGCATTGAAGTAAAGTAAAAGAAAGATAGTATCTTCATTACTCAAGAAGGTTATGCAAAGGAGCTACTCAATAATTCAAAATGGATGATTGCAAGCCTATTAGTACACTAGTGGAGTGTGGAATTAAATTATCTGAGAATGATGAAGGAGAAAGAGTCGATGCAATAAATTTTAAGAGATTGGTTGGCAGCTTTCTCTACTTGACTTGTACAAGGCCCGATATTCTATATGCTATTGGATTAGTCAATCACTATATTGAAGCACCAACAATCACTCATCTCAAGATAGTGACAAGAATTCTTCTATATTTTAAAGGTACAATCGACTTTTGTTTGTTTTACTTTCATACTAATGATTGTAGACTTGTTGGATAGAGCAATAGTGGTTAGATTAGAGGCTTAGATGATTAAAAAAGCACAACTGGCTTCGTGTTCTTCATGGGAGATATTGCTTTTACTTGGATATCAAAGAAGCAATAAATAGTCACCCTTTCTGATTGTGAAGCAAAGTATGTGGTTCCTACATCTTATATATGTCATGCAATATGGTTAAGAGGGTTGCTAAAAGAACTTGGTATGTTGCAAGAAGAGCCAACTGAGGTATATGTTGACAACAAATTGGCAATGACCTTAGTGAAGAATTTAGTTTTTCATGGCTAAAGCAAACACATTGATATATGATATCACTACATAAGATAGTATGTCACAAGAAAGAAAGTTCAACTAGAGTATGTGGAGTCTCAAGATCAATCGGCCGATATTTTCACTTAGACATTGAAGTTAGAAGGCTTTATCAAAATGAGAAGTTTGCCTGGGATGACAAATCAAGATTAAGAGAAGGTGTTGGAAATATAAACTTGATTTGGGCCAAAGTGAATTGGATAAGAGCCCATTTTTTGGAAGGGTCATATTGAATAGATAAAAGCCCATCCTCTAGAAACTCTTGCTAGAAAAATCTTTGGAAATATTTAGATACTTTGAAAATAGAGCTAGATATTTTTGAAGAGCCATCTAAATAACAAATTATAGCCGCATGATTAAAAGGTGTATTGGCACAATCCTAAACATTAGTTAAGGAGGTGCTACTAGTATAAATAGGAGTGGTTAGTCACAATTTGTATTAAGCCAAATTTGAGAACCAATACAAGCTCTCTCTCTCTTCCTTTCAAGCCTTCAAGTCCCTTCTTCATTTGTAAATCCTTTTAAGCCTTTAAAGCCTTCCTCATACCTTTGTAAACTACCATCCTCTTCTAACAATTAGATGTTGTGGTTGTTTGGGTGTTCCTAATCATGTTGATCTAGTTATAAGTCCCGTTGCTTTTAATACAACTTATTCCAACATTCAATTTTTTTTTTTTATGTAATAACGAAGCAAAGGTAAGCGTGTTGCATACTAGCAAGGATAATTCTTTTAATAGCCTTGTTATGTAATGGTATTACTTGGAAGATCATAAGCCTTTGGTTTACGGAGGTTTTCCCTTTTTGACCTTCCATCTAAAGTCTCCAAATCAGGGGTTGACGAGTTAGATTGGCATTTCCTCCTACAGCAACTTTCAGAAATTTTAGGCAAGTTTTGGAAAAGATTTATGAGTCATTATCTACAAGAAATTTCAAGATCATTAAAATTTCAAGAGAGACGAATGACAAGGTTAATGAATTAGCAAAGAGGGGGGCAAACGATCAAAGAATGGTTGTTGAAATATCAGAGCTGTTACTCTTGATTGTCCATATTTTTCCGATGTTTTCTTTTGTTTTTGTTTTATGCCCCTTAACTTGCTCCTTTGGCTATTGTTTTGGATTCTAAGATCATGGCATTCTTCCCTTGTAGTCAGCTACGTCCATTAGACCTTTTGCTGGCTCTGGGTTGCTATGTCATGTTTCTTTTGACGCCTAACAGTTAGTCCTTGTAATTGTGGCGATCTTCTCGATCGCTTTATGACAATATAATTAGCTTCAAATAAGAAACGACTTTCAAAAATGGAAATTTCAAATAATTTTAACATTCAAAGGCAAAAGAAGTGAAATGAGGAAGGTCACATTCTGCTAGAGTTTTCGGGACCAATTGGTTGGAAAGAAGCCGTAGAAGCAGAGTTTATTGCTGTTAAGGTTGGAATCCTACCTTCAAAAACATCTTGCCTCACCCAATTATTATCGAAGGTGATTCAAAGGTTATTCGATGGCTTCATCAACCATATCTAGTTGGCTGGAAATACACACGGGACATGGATGAAATTCAAGTATCGTTGTCCTTAAGGCTGCTCTCCATAAACAAGATCCCCAGGGAGGTAGTTGACAAGCTTGCGACGATAGGAGATAATGATTTTTGTCCTAGGGTGAACATTACTATGGTTGCCAGAAGACTGATTGATTCGGGTTTCACTTGAGTGTGTGGGAGGTTTTTGGTTCATATTTTGGCGGCTTTTGGGTTGGGTGTGCAGTTGTTTTCATTACTGTTTTTGCTTCATGTTCTGTACGTATGTTGTATATTTGTGTCTTCCCACTTGTTGGTTCTCGTTAGTTCCAGCACTAACTATCAGATACGTCCATTGGACCAATTTCTGATTCTGTGTTGGCATTAACATGCCCACTAAAGTTTGTGAGGCAGAACTTTGTCACTATTCGATCATCGTTTCTTTGATTTCTTTAATAAATATATATTCTTAAAAAAGAAGAAGAAGCAAAATGATATTCCCAACTCCTGCAATTCACATACTGCCGCCCCTTCCCTGATTTTTAGGCATTTAGTGGTTTTAAGCTTTGATTTTTAGTTACAAAACTGAAAAGCAAACCTTTAATGCTCAAAAACCAGGAAGCGGGCGGGGGTATATGAATTGTAGGGCCCAGAAAAGAATTGCGAGATGTTCAAATTTTTGGTACTAGAAACTTTCAGAAAAACAAAAAGAAAATCTTTCTGCTGTAGGAGATAAATAGTTTAGAATTTAGATGGTTAAATAAGAAGCTGAAACCGATAAGCAAGTAGTCACTGTACCCAGGGCAAACTCTATCCCCACTTGTACATTTGTGGATTAATTTTGTGTGTATATTATCGTCAGTTTAACCATATATAATTCATAAAAGCTGCCAAGCATTCGTATATCCAAACTCTCAATTTAACTGGCGAAGCTGTGATTGAAGGTAAAAGTTGTGAACGTTAAACTACTCATATAGTACTCTTTGATAATGATCGCTTTGTTGAATATGTTTCTGTTTGGAAATTCTAACAGCCTTCAACGTACCGCTAATGACGAACAAGGAGTGGTTAAGATATCCGAAAAAGTGAGAAGGTGCAAAGAAGTAGAGAATTTGTCTTCGACTGCAATGTTTCAATGATTATAACTGAAAAAGAATAGATTCCCCATTAGTAGCGTAAAGCAAAAGTCTTGGCACTTTCTTCCTTAACTTTGGTATCTGCAACTCTACCTTTTCTGGCACATGCAACTCTTTCTCAACCCTCCTCGACATCCAGGTCTATGGTTTCCTTGTGTTTCTGCACCTAGTTTGTTTTGTTCATATACGCTGTTTATTCATTAGTCTCTTCCATTTCTGGGAAAAACAGTTACTTAAGACCGTCACATATTCCAATTATTCCGTTTATAGATAAATCAAGTTTCCCAATTGTGAATAAGTTTAAAGAACGCTCCAAAACCACAAACGACATGTCTGAGAGAGAGAGAGAGAGAGAGAGAGAGAGAGAGAGAGAGAGAGAGAGAGAGAAGAAGAAGAAGAAGAAGAAGAAGAAGAAGCCCAAAGAGCAAACTTGGAAGAATTCCCAGATAACTCATCACAGAAAATAAAAGCAGAAGATCAAAATTAGGCAGAAGATATTCCAATCAAAGAGTACGAACTAACGTGCACGAATCTAATCTTGTGAAGTTAATCTCATTGGAGTTCGTAGATCTATGTCGGTTCCTACAATCGAACTCCAGGACCAAAATCGTTAGCCTAAATTACCACCTATCTGCTCCATCTACCACTATCCCTTTCTGTTTTCTTTCGTCTTTGTGATCCAAATCCATTTTTTTGTCCTTTACCATCCCCCAGAGGCTCGCCTTCATATTATTCATAGTGCTCTCATTCTTTGTCACAGGTTCCCCAATTTTATTGGATGTATTCGGAGACTCCCTATCACAAGTCATAGTCATACCAAGACTTCTCCTTGTTTATTCTTCAGTTAGGTATGCCTGCCTTCATCCATATATTCTTATCTTCTGTCTCCCTTTCTTATCTTCTTCCTCATCACCATTTTCAATCTTCTCCATCGTTTTCTTACATTTTCTTCTATCTTGATCTTTAATTAAGGTACCAAATCTGATACACGGTCATATAAATGTAAGAAAAATATTTTGGGTCCGTTCATTTTCATCGAAAACCAAAACAAAGAAAGCAAGTCTCTGTAAAAGGTAGCAGCTCAATGCCCATGTTTCTTTTTGTTTTTGTCAGACGTCCTCAAGTGACTCTTTATAACGGTTTAAGGATACTGCCGATCAACTTTCAGATATTATTCTTAAGATGTTTGACTCTAAAAGCAGCTTCATTGCCAGAAACAATGTTGCGCTTCTGCCTTATTAGAATGTTTAAATCTACACAGTTGGAATAGTCACCCTGTCCTCAGTTGTCATCCCGTATATGATCCAGAAGAAGCCCATGAAAACCGGTTCAGAAAGCCCGTAGGCACTCTATTTGTAGTTATCGCCTTGTAATCTCCCAATTATTACCAATATCTTCTCTTGAATGTTAGGAATGTGAGGGGTCTGATTCCTACCAATATCTTGCGCTGCGTAGCCAATAAGTTTCCTTCTTGCAATAGCAACATTCCTTATCATCTAAATGTCCAAATCATTTAGATGTCCTGTTAAATGTCCAAATCAGAGTAATTGGAGCCATATGGGCCACTACCATAAACATGCCTTTTGATCCCATTGGATTCAAAAGTGTGAAAGCATCCCGCTTCATAGTGTGGGTATTGTTTTCTCTTAAACAGCATCAAGAAACAGTAGAATCTCCTTAAATTAATGTTCCACAAATTGATTGTCCTGTTAAACGTAATACAGATTTTTCAATCCCAACTTAGGCTAACATGATAAACTAATAAATATAAAAAGCCAATAGGATAAAAATAAAAATTCAGACCTGATATACGCAGGAGCTTCTTGTGTACTGAGCTGCCCTTTTAGGTAGTTCTTCTTCGGGAGCTCTTATGTAACATCTTACATTAATAATATTGTAGTTCTATGATTACTCTAACCCTAAAATAAACTTCTTCATAAGCCAAAAGCACGCATCTAGTGAGCAAGAAAACAACTTCTCTCTCAAAAGAGAAAAAAAGGAAAAACAAAGAAGAAAAGCTCAGAACAACGAAAAATGTAAAAATATCTTAGGACCGAAAAGAATAAGAGATTACTTGGTGGAAAAATTATAATGTATATTTTCAGCAGAGAAATGGTGAAATCGGCAAAGACTGAACACTTCCATTTCTTCTAATTTCACAGAGAGAGAGAGAGAGAGAGAGAGCTAAAATACTCCCTAATTGGAGAAAAAACAGGTATTAGGGAATCCCATTGAGAGAAAACTGATAATCTGAAGGCAAGACGAGCGAAATGGAAGAAGGACCCGCTGACTTGTGTCGAATAATATAAAAGCATCTGAAAAGAAAGGTAACAATTGGCAGCATCTTAATGACACATGATACTGGATTTCGCTAGTGATTTGTGTTAGGGGCTGCAATATTTCCTTGAGGGAATGGGGACAGAGAATGATAGGTAGCCTGTTGATGGGAGCTGCAATCGTAGTGCAGGGAATACGATCGAGCATCAGAAAACATTTCAGCCTACACTTCAGATGTCGACTTGTTGTGCATCATTCTGCAAGGACGTGCTCTGTGCATGGTGGAGGAAGCCGAAGATACACGAGTTGAATCCCATCTGGATGATGTTTTATTTTGAGAACTGGTCCCGCAGCATAGCACCCTGGGTGAGGGGCAGTTGTATTTATTCCCAACGATCCACCGCATGTTGTAATTGAAGGGTTCTGTGTAAGTGGCTGAGCACGTGGTAGGAGTAGGCCAGGAATGGACGTCGAAATCAATGGGGAAAAGTTTAAACTAAAAGAGGACGTGCTCTGTGCATGGTGGAGGAAGCCGAAGATACACGTGTTGAATCCCATCTGGATGATGTTTTATTTTGAGAACTGGTCCCGCAGCAAAATCAATGGGGAAAAGTTTAAACTAAAAGAGGAAGTGTGCACTGGTAAATCTGCTCTCCTTGAATGATGTATGTCAGACTGCAAATCAGTAAATTATATGATGCTCTCGGAGTTGGGACCATGAAGGGACTATTTAGCACTGATCATTAAAAATACAAAGGGTTTAGATTATCTGAGTTTCGTATTTCTCACTAAAATGAGTGACCATAAAATAGACGGTAAGATCATTCCAACAATGTTGTCAGGAATTTGAATTTCCAAAACTCTAGGCTAGGGTTGAGTCAAGTATCCCTATCATTATAGTCTCGACTTAGTCTGGTAACTACGGACTATAATATAATCTCCCTGCCAGTTCTTAAAGGATGTTCCACATGCCCCCGATCACGTGTCATCGTAAAGCGGCCCTGCCATTCTGATCTGATCCCGACTGCATATGGGCCTTCAATTTGCAGTCTGGCAGGCACAAACTTCCGTAATCAAAATGAGTACAAGAAAAGATATTTATGGAGGGCCTCAATGAAGTTCCTGGTTGAGATCAATGGAACTGGCATGCATCTTAAAATTTCTCACCCAGTGACATGGTCACACTTCCATGCAGAAGCCACTATATATACTTTACTCCTGATGGTTTTTCATTGTTGGATTACAATCTGAACTAAAAGGTTTAGCTAACATGAAGTAGGCCTAACAGATCTTTCAGGTAGAAGGCTCTTTATAAGCTCTTGCAAATGAATGTGATAAATAAGTTGTCTTAAGAATTTAACTCACTACCTCACGGTAGATAAAACTCTGATATCATACTAATTAATAATTAACCTAAATGCTTAAACTAATAAGAAGTGGGCAAAACATTTATATGGGTCTTCAACATGTATGTACCACATCTCGAAGTACTTTGGAGCCTAAGTCATTTGTCATGTTTTCAATACCTTACCAACTTTAAATAAAAGAAAGAAGAAAGATTTCTTTACTGTTGTTGTTTTCAAACTTTATAAATACAAGCCATTCATGTTGCATCCTTGAATAATTACGTTTAGTGTCTTAACCAACGGAGAGAAATTTTCGAAAATGGCTTATAAAGAAGAGTCCCAAAAAATGAACGGCTTGGATCATAAAACAACTAGCATCTCATGTACGTTTGCTGCCGCAAACACCACATAAAGTTGCTTGAAGAAACTATATATTGTCAAAAAAGAAAACTGCTAAGGAGAACTGCAGTGGGCTTGCTTAGGGGAGTAGTGTGAATCAACGGGTGCAGTGCCACGTGGTATTTTTCCTAGAACATCTAGGCCCTAAAAGTATACTTCTTTCCTTGATAATAAGTAGCCCGTTTGGTAGTCATACTTTTTAACAAATTTAAAGTACATAAAACTATAAAAAAAATGATGAGGAGAAGGGGCTATTTACTAGGGGAGAAGTACAAATCAGTGATTTCCATGCGGCACTTCTCTTTTGTTTCTCTTGAACTAGTTCGAACGGAAGTGACATGTGACGCAATAGTATTTGTTGGACAAAATAAGAAAAATAAATGTTCCAAGAATAATGTCACGGGCAGACAATGATTTGTACGTAATTATACCGAAAGACATCATCTCATGGAGCACTTACTAATTTGTACATCTCCATTAAGCAATTAGCAAGTGCGTACTTAGTATTTGGATCTCGTGGTAATGATTTCTCTTCCCTTCGTACGTATTTTTGACGCAATATGAACTCACCTCCTACACAGTATTAACATATACACTACGTGAAATCTCCACATTGATAATACATAGTTAGTTCTCACCCTTTACATAATTTGAATTGATCGGATCATTTATCGCCAAAAGGATTAGCCTCACATGATCATCTCATAGCTATCAAGAATAGATAAAATAAAATGGTTCTATTTTTCAATCTTATCTGTTTTGAGGCTCCTAGTGTAATAACCCAAAATTTAAAAGCTTATTTTATGTAATTTTTTTTACAAAAAAAGTGAATAAAATAGAATTTTGTGAATGTGCTTTTTGTAAAAGTCAAATAAAGTGTTGAAATTTTAATAATTAGATTATACGCAAAAAATGAAATCCAATGACACTAAAAATGCTAAAAATGGAGTCCATATGAGAAAATTATATAGTTTTTCAATACAGAAGTTTTTTGGTAATTTTACAAATAACCTATTTATATGGTTCAAAATATAGAAAGGTCAAAATTAAAGGGGGGCATTTTTTATAATGGAACCCCCTGTCTCCAACTCCTTCGCCGGAAAAACAAGTTGGTGATCACGCTTACCCGAGAAAGGTTGATCACCGGTGATAAAAGACCCCCTTCCCCTTCCCCTTCCCTTTCCCTTTTCCCATCACATTTCTCCTTTTATCCCCAAGCTCCATCTCTTTCCCCTTCTTCCCCCTTCGGCTACCTCCTTCGTTCCACCTGTTAAGTGTTCAATTTTAGTCAAAATACCCCTAATTTAGTATTCAACTAGAGCATCTAGGCCATTAATTTAAAGATTTTATATAAAATATTTTATTTTAGCTTTAATTGGCCATCAACCATTGAATTGAAAGATTTATCCCAAAAAGGACGGTTTTTTTTTTCCTCTCGTGAGGCTGGGCAGCCAACTCTCTCTCTCTCTCTCTCTCTCTCTCTCTCTCTCTCTCTCTCTCTCTCTCTCTCTCTCTCTCTCTCTCTCTCTCTCTCTCTCTCTCTCTCTCTTCACAGGCATTTCCAAACCTCTCTTCCCATCACACCCTCTCTCTATTCCTGTTCTTTTCCACTACCTGAACCAGACAATGCCCAGAAAGGCGTTGTTTTTCTTCATCACGGCAACCCAGCACAGCACAAGCCAGGCGACCCAGTCGTTTTTGTTCCGTTCACCCCCATCCCACTTCTCCCCTCTCTACTTCCTTACCCTCTATCACTCCCGCATCAAAACTAGTACTACCCAGACCGGATCAATCTCCCTCTGTTCAGAGGCGTTGTTTTTTTTTCATTTGTTGCTTAGCCCAGCATAGACCAGTTGGATCTCCATCACCGCTAAACCAACACAGGTCAGCTCGGACTGCCCTAGCATCGACAACCCTCTATCTTCCTGTCTCTTTTCCTAGAAACTCATCTCCACCATCTGTTTCCCAGCCCTTCGTTTCTCTCTCTATAGGAGAACCGTCATTAGCCCAGCAGAGTCGGCCAAAACCCCTCTGTTCTCCTCCTCCGGCCAGCTTCTCCTCCATCTTCTTCATCGGACGGTTGGGTTTTCTCCCATATCCTTCTCCTTCTCTCCCTTTCCTTCTTCTCCTTCCTCTCCTCCCTCCTTTCTCCTCTCTTCTTCTCCCTCCTTCTACGTTTTTCCCCTCAACGAGTTTTTTCCTGGTTTTTCATTTAAAACCAGAACCCTGGAAGATTCCAAGTTTGCCCCTGGCAGATCTCAGGAATTCCCAACGTGTCCTCTATTTAATTCCATATGGGCCCCTATTCTATTTACATATATGTCCTGGTTCTGTTTTATCCTCATTTTGATTATCCAGGGATAGTGCAATTCAGGGACAGTGTAATCCAGGATAGGCTTATCTAGGACAGATTGTTTAGTTGTATTTTTTGTTTTTTTTTGGAATAAATAATTGTGTACATTGCAACAATTGAATAAATCTAGATTTTAGTTTATTCTTAGTTTATTTCTAGTATATTATTTGTTTTGGTTCTTTTATTAATTGAATTTTATTGAAAATTTTATCATTTTAAATCAAGTCTCCGTGGGATGGACCCGTACTTGCATAAGCTACACTATAATAGCCCGTACACTTGCGGTTAAACAATCAATAAGTTTTTGGCGCCGTTGTCGGGGACTTGCAATAGAGTTTTTATAAAATTTAATTAAAAATTCAAAAAAAATTAGGAATTTCATTTTAGGCATTCTTAGGTGCATCTTTAATTTTTTTTTACTGCATAACCACTTTATTTCCTGAACTTGGTACTAATTATTATCTTTCTTTTTTAGAAAATTGGAGTGGAGTTTCATCAATTAGATAGATTTTTCTTGTTTTCCTAGATTATGAATTTTTTATTTTTGAGTAAATCTTGTAGTGAGGCCCCTTTGTAATTTGCATTTTTCATTTTAATTTTAAAAGGGTTGTAATAATACAGGGCAAGTGTGGGATAGACCCATACTTGATCTTCATCAGAAACCTCACTGTAAGTCTTCTTACTCATTTATTTTCTAAATTAGGGTTTGCATTTAGAATAATTTGCATTGTTTGGTAGTTAAATTGCATATAGAAAGCATCTGTTATAATTGTTGCATTTTAGGATTTTGCATTAGTTTATTGCTTTCAATTGCATTTTAGGACACGTCTAATGCTTTAAAGTGAATTATATGTTGATCGAATTGCCATGGTGTATGAAAATTAATTAGTAAGGGCACCCTACCCCCACAAGATCAAGGGTGGATTTCATCACCATGCCTTGGCCCATCTAGGATAATCACCTTAAGAGCGCAACCCTACCATTTACATTAAATTAAAATCAATTAGAAGAGACCTATAGGGTCATCACATGCTCATAGGACCCTCTTAATAGGACACGATTTACTGTCACTCCAGTGCCTTTTGATCACTGTGGTTATTGGGGGTTGTCTAATAGAGCCTCGCTCGTCCCCCACCTCATGTCGACGTTTGTTGAGGTCTAAACACCTCCTTACACGAGGGTTGTATTAACCACTTTGGTTATAACCTAACTGGTAAGCAGCATTCAACTCCTAAAGAGAGTAAGAGCATTAGATTAGGCTAATTAAAAGCATTGTCCCCACAGAAAATCAAAATATATATGCTTGCTAGCCTTAGGGGATTGCTTGATTGTGTCTTTAATTATGCATCATTCTAGGCATTTAGGTTGCATCATTTAGGATAGTCTTCAAAAAAAAAAAGAAAAAGAAAAAAGAAAAGAAAAAGAGATTGATTACAATGGCTTATCAAGAATAGGATAGATAAATGATGACTCGTACAAGAGATAGGTTATTTGCCTCAAGGCAAGATACTGAGTCATATTCACAACCTTAGTACAGCAATTACTATGCTTATCCTGAACCACAATATCCCAATTCTACTTGGCAATATGGCTCTACATATAATGATTATTATTAGGAGCCAATGGATGAACCTCATGCATTCACTGAACCTAGTAATAATTATTATTCTGAGACAAATTACCAAGATTATAGTGGATGGGCTAGGTATCAAGAGCAATCATGGTCTCAAGATTATCAACCATCTCAGGAAGAACCAGCATGGTCGTACCCTAATCAACCCTACCAGGATTATTACAAAAATCAGGGGCAACAATTATGGGTCCAACCTGATCACTCCTTTCCCAGTACTCCAATGACACAACAGTATATGCCTATTGAGTTGATGCTTTCATCACAGGAGGAAGACACATTTGACAAGAGACTTAGGGTATTAGTAGAATCGACTAAACAACTTCATGAAGTGATGGGTCAATTTATGGAAAGATTTGGAGGATTTGTACCAAATGAGAATAAGGATGAACCATCTATTAATGATGATAGGATAGAGAATTCATGTGATCATTTTGAACTACCATCCATAGAAATCTCCAAAATAGATATACTCGAGGTAGATCTGAGTCATTATTATGATTTTGATGAAGAGACATCCATTGAGGAAGACGATGAATTCATAAAAACCTCCAACACAGAACCACTTAATTCGTGTCCTGTCCATTTTTATAAAATTGATGAAGGAACATCCTTTGAAGAGGTAAAAGAATTGTTGGAGATTGTGCCACTAATGAAAACTCCTCAATGGCAAGATAAAGTAAAACCCTTACAGAGCCTAAAATTCAAATTGAGCCTTGTAATGTTGAAGATGTACCTAATTGGGACATACAGACCTTATTTGCACAACCATTAGATAAGAAATTAGGCCCACCTAAAGTATTACATGTGCCAATTGAACATGAGGAAAAAGAGTCCATTGATACATTGTCCATACCTCAACCGACTCTAAGGTACACACTAGAAGATGATCAGGATGTAAGCAACACCATGCCCCCTCCTCTATTAATACAAGAACAATCTTATAAGGAAGGGCAAAGTCAGCTCATACCTCAATCTCAGAAAAATATAAGGGAAAAGGAGGACTATTCACATCTATATGGTTCAAAAGAATTTAAATTCACGGTAGTTTACTTTGTTATAGAGATTCCACCACCTAAATTTTCAAGGTGGAGGAATTATATTGTGAAAATTTGAAGATAGGAGATCATCAAAGTGGTCTCATTCAATTTACATTCATGGTAGTCTACTGTGTTATAATTCTACCATTACCAAAAATTTCAAGGTGGATGAAGTATATAGACTATTGTGAGATTTTGAAGTGGCATGAGAAATCTTGTCATTTCATTATTAGAATCAGGAAAACTCAAAGATAAATGAGGATATGTCTGGCTGAAGACATTAAACTTAGTGCTCACTGGGAGGCAACCCAGAGTTTTTCATTTTTGTTGTTTTCTGCATCACCCATATTCATTTTTGGTCCTATTTTTAAACATTGAGGACAATGTTTTTATCAGGTTGGGGGTGTAGAATTCTAGCAAATTCTAGTTTTTTTTTAGGTGCTTTTCTTGGTTAAATTTTTTTTTTTTTTTGAAAAAAATGAAAATTTTTGGTCATTTCCTATACTATGATGAGATTTGGATTGTCTGAAGTATAATCTTGATAACTTTAGCTTATTAATGGAATCGAATATGATTAATTCATTATTTTACTCATTTTCTAAAATATTCTATGAAAGCAAAGTCTCATATCACATTTGTACATGCAGTTGCATATAGATAGTCTAAATCGATTAGTGGCTATAACTTAGAAATTCTGAAGAAATTCAGTGGAGACCTATAACCTAAGTGAGTTTTAGAGCCATTCATTTGTTTTGAGAGGTTATAAATGTTCCTAATTTTCTTTAGCGTGCTTAAAGAAAATTGATCTTAAAATCTTAAATTTGGCTAATTACCTGAATAATTAGAATACTACCTTTAAAATTCTAAAAGTTCATTGAATTTGATAGATTCTAGGAAACCTAGAAAATGATTTAGGCCATCCTTGTTATAATCTAAAGCCATAAAGCCTACCCAGAAGTATTTTACCGCTAGTTAGCCAAGTTGAGCCTTTTAATTAAAGCCTTTTCTTTTGTCACCCAAATTACCCTTTACCCATAATTACCCAATATAAATTATCCATTACCCATTTTTCTTTGAAAAACAAGTTAGAGATGAATGAAAGTACAAAAGTGGATATCAAGAAAAGAAATATTCTTCAAAGTGAGTCAAAAGTGTGAAAAGAAAGAAAAGTGCTCGAAAAAAGAAAAGAAAAAGAAAAGAAAAGAAAAAGTTTGAAGAATGCAAAGAAAAATAGAAAAAAAATATTCACTTCAACAAAGAAAAGAAGAATTATCAACTTTAGTAGAATACCTCTACTTATTTTTTGAAGAAACTTTGAATATCCTTATACCCTTTCTTTGGTACCTTGTCCTAAGCCTATGTTTCATCCCAATTAAAGACCTATTGATTCTAGGATGAATATAATCTTGATGAGGAAATGAATGGATAGGATTAAAAGAGTGGTATTTCTAAATACTCAAAGGTAATGGCATCCATTCCAAAGGGATCAAAACAATTCCTTAGTAACTCCCGTTCTTCATGAGTATATGTGAGCTAAATTTGTTTTTATTGACTCTTCTCACATAATTAAAAGAGAGAGATGATTTGAACCCTCTATCTGAGAGACTTTATTTCTGAGAGTATGTCATTAGTAAGGATTGAGGTCCAAACATATTTCAGATGGAGTTTAAAAGTTAGAAGTCCACTTAGAGATAAAGATTGTTCTATGTGTAGACTGTACACACACACACACACACACACACACACACACACTTTGAGACAATGGAATATTTTTAGCATATGGGTAGGGTTTTGAATTCTTCAGTCATCTTTATTAGTTTGCTAAAGTTAATGGATTTATTTAAAATAATTCTCTGAGAAAAAAAATGGAGATGACCTGAAAAATAAAAAATTTTGAGTTGATTTTTTTCACATCTTTTGCTAGGGACTAGCAAAATGCTGGTTGGGAGGTGTGTTAAGTGTTCAATTTTGGTCAAAATACCCCTAATTTAGTATTCAATTAGAGCATATACGCCATTAATTTTAATATTTTACATAAAATATTTCATTTTAGCTTTAATTGACCATTAACCATTGAATTGAAAGATTTATCCCAAAAAGGATGATTTTTTTCCTCTCGTGAGGCTGGGCAGCCAACTTTCCCCCTCTCCTCTCTTTCCCTTAGTCTCTCTTTCCTCCCTTCACACACACACACACACACACACACACACACACACACACACACACACACACACACACACACACACACACACACACACACACACACACACTCTCTCTCTCTCTCTCTCTCTCTCTCTCTCTCTCTCTCTCTCTCTCCATGTTTCACCGACCAGACCTCTCTTTCCCACGTCTCTCTTCATCCCACTCTTAACCTTCTCTTCTTCTCTCAATCTCTCTCTACTGATCTCTTTCTCATTCTCATCTTCCCCTCTCTTCACAGGCATTTCCAAACCTCTCTTCCCTTCACACCCTCTCTCTATTCCCGTTCTTTTCCACTACCTGAACCAGACGACGCCCAAAAAGGTGTCGTTTTTCTTTATCACGGCAACCTAGCACAGCACAAGCCAGGCGCCCCAGTCATTTTTGTTCCATTCACCCCCATCCCACTTCTCTCCTCTCTACTTCCATACCCTCTATCACTCCTGCATCAAAACCAGCACTACCCAGACCACATTAATCTCCCTCTGTTCACATGTATTGTTTTTTTTCGTTTGTTGCTCAGCCCAGCATAGACCAGCCGGATCTCCATCACCGCTAAACCAGCACCGGTCAGCCTGGACTGCCCTAGCATTGGCAACCCTCTATCTTCCTGTCTCTTTTCCCAGAAACTCATCTCCACCATCGGTTTCCCTGCCCTTCGTTTCTCTCTCTATAGGAGAACCGTCATCAGCCAAGCAGAGCCGGCCAGAACCCCTCTATTCTCCTCCTCAGGCCAGCTGCTCCTTCACCTTCTTTGTCAGACGGCACCGGAGATTGGGTTTTCTCCCATATCCTTCTCCTTCTCTCCCTTTCCTTCTTCTCTCCCTTTCCTTCTTCTCCTTCCTCTCATCCCTCCTTTCTCCTCTCTTCTTCTCCCTCCTTTCCCCTCAACGAGTTTTTTCCTGGTTTTTTATTTAAAACCAGAACCCTAGAAGATTCCAAGTTTGCCCCTGGCAGATCTCAGGAATTCCAATGTGTCCTCGATTTAATTCCATCTGGGTCCCTATTCTATTTACATCTATGTCCCGATTCTATTTTATCCTCATTTTCACTGTCCAGGGACAGTGCAATCCAGGACAAATTATTTAGTTGTATTTTTTGGAATAAATAATTGTGTACATTGCACCAATTGAATAAATCTGGATTTTAGTTTATTCTTAGTTTATTTCTGGTATATTATTTGTTTTGGTTCTTTTATTAATTGAATTTTATTGAAAATTCCATTATTTTAAATCAAGTCTCCGTGGGATCGACCCGTACTTGCATAAACTACACTACAATATCCCATGCACTTGCGGTTAAACAATCAGCACCACCATTTTCAGCAACCAAGGGTTATGGCTAGCACAGGAACGGCTACATCCACTAAAAAACCCTAAATCCACCCCTCTCTAGTAAATTAGGTACTTTTTCCCTCCTTTTTCTTTTTTGACATTTTCCCCTCAGATCCAATCCAGATCTACTCTCACTAGCCAACAAATCACTGGTGAAAATAGATCCAGTGGATCTAATTTAGTACTCACTAAAGGACATCTCAAATGGAATATCTGTAATAACCCCAGATTTTTGTAAATTATTGAGGAAAATCAATAAAGTTTGAATTTTTAGAAAATTATTAGGTTATTAGAAATTCTCTTTTTAAAGAGATTAAATCAGCCCCTAGTAGAGGTACTGGAATTTCCACTCCCATTTTAATATTTTGATTGAAATTTAGATTAAAATAAAAAATTACAAAAACTGCCTATAAATACCTTTAAAAATTCTACAAAAATTTTCAAAACTTCACCATAAAATCCCCTAAATCTCCTAAAAAATTAGAGCAAAAATCCTACCCCATTTTCCCCAATCTCTCTCTCTCTCTCTAGAATAGTACAAGAACCCTAAATTCAATTATCCACTCTGTTATAGATAAAATTTCACAAATCTCACTGTCCATATTATTTTGAGTTCTTTGTCTACAAAACCCCTAAAGTAATTTCAAGATTCAATGGTTCAATCAGCGAAAAACACAAATAAAGATTTATTTAGTGAGTTATGACATACGACGAGGATTTATTTATTTTGGCATCAATTCTTCATTTCTAAGTAAATCAAGTAGGTGGATATCATCTCATATTCATTTTATGTAATGTTTAATAATTTTAATTTTAATAAATTTTAATTTCTGTTCATTTTTGGGAAAATCAAGTTCCAATAAAAAAAAACCCTCCAAATCTACATCATGGAGGGCTTAGATTGAAAATATGAGTCATCCAATTGATTCTAAAGGGTCCAAAACCCCTAAGAGAGTTGACAAAAAAAAAATTTAATTGAGTTTTGATCATAGATTTGAAGGGATCTGATTGGACGATCTAGAATGTAATGTTCAATCTCTTATAGATCAGATGGGATCCCAAGATGCACTTTCGGGACACCACATAGGGATGTTCTCCGAGGGAACATCTCTGCTCATGCGAACCGCGTGCGGGGCATTCATCTCTCATGAAGGGCAGTTGTGGGTGAGCGAAGGCAGCCTGCTTCCTCGTAACGGGGACATGACCCGCTCCGCCAATAGCCATTTAGCCATCGTTCCGCTGGGCCGAGATCAAATTTGGACCCTTAAAATAACTGTGAACTTGAAATTAAAATTTCAAAGTCATCTAAACTCCAAATCAAGATTCGAAAGATTTTATGGAAAGCTTGTGATATCTAATTTCTTATGAATTAACAAAATTTAATAAATATTTCAAGAAACTTTATGTTTAAAGAAAATAAGATTCTTACTTCCATAATCTTGAAGATCTGAGATGATCATACCTTAAGGATCTGATCTATTTATGTTATAATGATGAGGATATATGGAATTAAGGGTTAATTATGACATATATACAAGTAATTGATGGAATTTAGCTTTATGTTAAAAATAGCCTAAAAATTGTAAAGGAATCTTCTTGATCAGTAAGACCAAGCATGATCAAACCCTATGGATGGGTTAGATGGAGTTAATAATAATGAGATCTAGTAAGATCATTGATCAGTTATGATAAAAGCATATAAAGATGATCTTTGAACCTTTAATCTGATTAAAACCCTAAGATCAAAGGGATGGACATAAACTCTAATGGTTGGATCATATTAAAAGACTTTAATAATCTTAAATTATTATTTTAATTGTCTTTACTTATTAATTGAATTATGAATTTGATTTATGGCATGAAATATGATCCACGCTAGTTTAATTCTTCACTTATAGTATAATTGCTTTACATTGCCTTGGATTATTTATAAATTGGTAGAGTTGGCAATCTTAGGACCATGTGAGCGTAATTGTTATTAATTAGTATCATTATCTTAGAATGTTACTAGATTTGGCAATCACAGAGATTATGTTAGTTTAATTTGATTCCTTTAAGTTAAGTACATTATTTACTTAGGGATCATGCTAATATAAATGTAAGTACCTTATACCATTATTCTTAGGTTTACATTGGCTTATGCTTTAAAGTTTATAATTGATTTATTGTTAAATCTTCTTAGTATATTTGATTATTAATTAGTTATGATATAAAGAGCATAAATCACCAAAAATGTAGCCTAATGAGAAATTAGAGTTTCATGACACAAATAAGAAGGAATGACTTGGACTTAATTAGTAGGGGCTATAGTTACTAGGAAAATATAAGGAATGGTTCACCATCTCCTTGGCCCAAAGTAGGAGAATAATAAACCTCCATGAATGACATTATGGATATTCATGGCAATTAATAAAAATCAAGTAGAGATAAATTTAGGGTATACGAGCTCATAGGAACCTTATGAAAGGTTGAGCTAAGGTCACTCTAGTGGACGTTGAGCACTATAGTTAAGGGGTTATCTAATAGAGCCTCGCTCTTCCCCCACCTTCTGATGATGGTTTTTGAGGTCTAAATGCCTCCTTATGTGAGGATTAAAGTAACCACTTTTTGAATAGACTATAGCTGGTAAGCCTTAGTGAATTGGAAATAAGAGAGGCTTTCTAGAATTTTAAGTGAATAAATTATCCTCAAACCAGTAAAACACTAATTGGCTAAGAAATAATAATAAGAACATAAAAAGTTAGCAAATTATCTAATTTTAATAAAAATTGTAAATAAGATAAGGATGATCAAATAAGATCCAAGAGAGATCTTGAATGATAAAAAACAACAAAAGAAAAGAAATACAAATGTAGAGTAAATTGTTGTTGTATGATTATACTTGTAATATAGAGTTATTAGATTAGAAGATCTGAACCCTTGATCATATATGATTCAAGGAGGAAAGATTAGGATCATCCTACTTAAGGATGATCAAAAGACTATGTAATATTTATCTTTGGATAGAAGATGACATTATACGTATGGTTTGACAGATATATGTTGATCAAAGACTATGACAGACTTCAAGGAGTAGTAATACCTTATTGAGGTAGGATGATTTTATGAATACATCTTCATGAGAAATACATGTTGAATATATGATCTTATGTATAGAAATGTTGACAAGTATAATGTAATTACTTGTAATAAATCCCTTTGAAATCCATATGATTTAACCATTATGATGAGAATATCTATATATATATATATATATATGAAATGGTTAAGTGTCGAGTTAAGGGAAAACCCTAAGTAGGGAAATAGGAAATATTCCAGCCCTAAGTAAACATACAGATTGTCTGATATGTATGAGAAATATTTTTCATACAAGCATGGAGGCTTGTGGTTTTGTTTTAACAAGCATGAGCCTGGGATGTTATGCTAGAAGAGTTATGAGGGTCTAGCCACCAGCTTCCAAAAATTATGATATGATAGATACTAAGCGCAAATAGAGGCTGAAAGTCGGGTGGGGCAATTATGGGAAGGCCACCATTATGAAAGTCCTGTCTCCCCATATGAGTAGTGACATAATTTATCTACCATGGTATCAGTGGAGAATGGAGAAGTTATTCGAGCACGCTAGTATGGATCAAGCTGCAAGCATGATAGTCCTTGATTATTTTGCACTATGATGCATATGAGATAGGCATAGTGAAATGCCTTATGTTTTGGCATGATGAAATGCCAAGTAATTGTATATTACCAGTATTTCCCAAGAAGGGAAATTTTTAGTATAGGACTAGCTGAAATATGGATTTTTTATAGTGGAAAGAGTTGATTAGCTTAGTTTGGGAAATGCTATTTGACTATTTTTATGAATTTTATGGATTTATCCATGTATAGTATGTATGTATAAGGATGCACATATATGACAAAGTAAAGAGATTGATCCATGGGTATGTTTATGAATAATGAGATTATAAAGTATTATGATTATACTGTCAAATTATTATGCTTCTTGAATCCCCTACCAAGCATAGCTTACTGAGATATTATAAATATTTGAATGTTTACAATATCTCAAATACAAAGAAGGAGAATTAGAAGCTTAAGACTTGAGAAGATTTGGAAGAATAATTGATCAGGGTATATCCCTTGAAGACTTATATTTTATTTGAGAGCATTCTATTGTATTGAGAGTTTTCATTATATGGTGAGCTTTAAAATTTGGATTATGTGAATTGGACAAGCATTTTAATAATACCATGGGTTGTGTGCTGTGAACCACTGGATAGATCTTGAAATTTAATAAAAGTATATTCCTTCAATGAAATTTTATCTTATACAAAATTCTACTTATATTATGTATGAAGTGATGACTTGGGTTTTACAAAACAAGTTTTTTTTTAAATTTTCTTTTGCTATTTTGTTTTGCGAAATTTTTTTACTACTAAGGGACCTATCTTTGCAAAATGTATTACAAAATGTGTTATAAAAACCCAAGTCGTCACAATATCTGAGCCTTTCGATGAGTTCGTGGGACCCCAAAAAGAAACCCCAAAGCACAGTAAACTTTTGAATGATCATGGACATTGATCGGAGATTAGAATAATTTGACGATCTAGATCAGTCCATCTCATCCCAATTAGTCTGATTTGTTACCAAGATGCATCCTAGTGATATGACATAGAGACACACCATCTAGGCATGTCCCCGAGCATTCGCACAAGTGCAGAGCAGTCGTTGTTCTACTGGAAAGTTGCTGCGTTCTGGAAACCGAGATGTTCCTAGGTGCGTTCTGTCACCAAGATGCGTTAGAACGTCCTAGAGTGGGCATTCCTCTCCAGTGTGTCTCGGTGATGTCATTTTTGATATGTTTCAATTCATATTTAAATTTGAACCATTTAAAAAGATCTAGAACATGAAATCTTTAATTCAGAAGGCTATGCAAGTTCGATTTAAGATCAAAAAATTCTGTTGGATTCGTCTTGACAACACAAACTTAATTATATAATAAAATTTAAGATCAGAGTAAAATTTTAACTGATCATGACCTAAAAACTATAAAAATTTCACATATCTATTAGATTAAAGATGACCAGACCCCAATGAGTGATCAATTAGATAATATAGTAAACCTATATATACAAATCAACCCTGAATTAAGGACATCAATTCTTGAACCATGGATCTGACCAATCAAAATTATATCTGACTATCCATCATCATCTAGCACATGATCTATCATTTAATGCCCAATATGTGATCAAATAAACAAACTTCCACATGATCCAATTGTTAATCAAACACCAAAACTCCCACATGCTAGATCTACAACCAATACATCCTTTCAAGGTGATCTAACCCGTGATCAACTACCTAACACCTTGATCAACCACCAATTTGACCTTCTATTTAGATTTGACCATAGATCTAGCACTTGATATGAGCCATTCATTCTAGAATTTTTGATCAATGGTGATCAAACCCGATCAGACCATATCAAATACAACATTATACATGGGTTTAAGCGATTAGAGGTAAGACTGCTACCAGTCTTATTTAAATAAGTTAGATTTTATTTTATCTTAGTTATGCCTAATGAATTATTGAAAATTTAGAAAAATGACAAGACTAGAATGCATTAACCTTAATAAGAACAATTGAATTATTTATGTTATTAATTAGATTAGTCTACTGGTTGCATTGTGATGATGACCTTAGATTTGAAGATTTGATGCTAGGGTGACTTGGAACTATAGATCTAACCATCATATCAATAAATCAAACATTGAGATATAAAATAAATTATCTGTAAGTTAGACATTAATAGGAATTGAGGACAATTGGATGATCTAAACCATCTATCTTTAATCAACATCCGAGATTTGACATTACAACAAAAATAAAGAGGAATACGCATGATAAAAAAATTGGTAAAAGCAAGATCACCATATTAATGGTAATTAAAGACTAAATAAGTCACAATTAAGAAATCGTAAGTAAGATAAATGACATAGTAATGTACATGTGTTGACAGAGATGCTAATTGGTACGAACTAAGCTTATTGAGGTAGGTAGTTTTAACATCTATTTGCCATTGGGATTTTGAGCATATCATCATCTTTACCAAGCTGTGTAGTTTTTAAATAATCAAATCATTTGATTATCATGCTTTTGATTTGAGGCTACTTTATTATCATAAGTCATATTTTGTCATGTTGCATAATTATAGCTTTAGAAGAATGCAATATTTGCAATAAGGTATGTGATTTATGAATATGTATTTTCATAATCATGATACATAATCTTATATGAAAAATAAAAATGATGTTGCTCATTCTATTACAAATAGTTGTGTGTTTTCAAAAGAAATGATTATATTTGAAATTGCTTCAATCCCATGCTTTGAGATGAGTCAAGGAAATGCATGATTTTGCATGAGATATACAATATATGATTGAATGACATTTGGATTGAGATATATATATTTGTTTAGGCTAATGAGCCTGATAGGCACTATGCTAAGAGGTTGTATAGGTTTGACCTCCTAGCCTTTAACCACCAAAGGTGGTAGGTATTTGTGCCCAAAGAGGCACCTATTTTTCTCGACTATTATTGTAGGGAACCAACCATTGGAGATGTTCACGGTATCTTTTTTGAGACATATCCATAGTTGCCATGAAGGCTGTGGCGGTTGATCTCTAGATACCGGAGACATATGATTTTCAATGAGTTGGTTGTGAGCATAGACCATGAGATTTCTCTTTTGTGACCCCATGTAGATGGGTATAATGATGATCTTTAGATGAGTACTCATGACCAATTGGCTAATGTGTTCACCGGGGTGCATATGTGAACGTGATAATGATGTTATTGGTTCGGGATTGCCAACGTTCACAGTTTAACTTATTACTATTTTAATATTTTGAGGATCTTATGACATTTGAATTATCAAGTTAAATGGAGGATCTTTCACATAATTTACAACTTATGCATTTATGTGATTTTGTAATACATTATATGTTACAAATTATGTGAGTTTACCATGCAGATTCGATCATTTTGAAGAATATACATTCAAAATTGTGCAAGTTTTATATTTATATTATTTAAAATATTTTAGCATGAAATTGTAAATTGAGGTTGATATGTGATTTCAATTATATTTTCTGCCTCTGATCTAATCATTATATTCTTTAGAACTACATGAAAAATGATTTGAAATATTGTTTAGAATTGAATTTCAAATTTGGTATAATAAATGTGAAACTATTTACACAAGTGCAAGCTTGTTGAAATATTGTAAATTGTTTACAATATCTCAAGTCTTCGAAGAATTTGACTTGAGGAAGAGCAAATTGACGTGGATACAAATTTGGATGAAAATAATAGTGTAATGTATTATAATCTATGTAAGTATACTACTTATCCTTTTTGGACACATATATGTAGTTATGTATAGTTAAACTGTGAATTGTGACTGGCTAGATCTAGGATGTATTTATTTTTGTTTTAGTTTTACATAAAAAAATATTCCTTGGCTATTTTATTGGAAGTAAATGACACTCTGTGTTTTTGAAATGAACTTAAAACAAAAAGATTCTTCTGCTGCACTACATTGTTTTATAAAATGTGTTTTCAAATAGGGATTGATCCTGCATTAGAAATTAGTTTTGCATTTAAAAATGCATATAAAAACCTACGTCATCACACCCAAGTCTAGGCTAGGTATAAGCCTCTCAATAAGTGGGTTGGAGGAGAAAGGGGAGTAGAGCCTTACTAATAAGGCCTTTTCCACTGTTCACATCTCTATTCCAAACTATCAAATAACAACTTTTATTTGCTCATGAGGAAACAAGTAAAAAAAAAAGTCATTTAGATGAAGGATTCCTCAAAAAGTTAAAACTTTAGCAATTTATTTTGAGAAATATTGGTAGAGAGCATGACAACACCCCAACAATGGTGCAACTTTTCAACTTTCATATGATGGGGATAACTATTCATTGATTAATGCCATTCATTTAACTTCCTTAACTTCGGATATCAGACGGCCCAAAATTCATGCCAAGAGGGTGACAATTGTATTAAGGAATAACACTTCGGTTTGTTGAATGTAAACCATTGCTTGTGAAAAGTTTTTGGCTATCCATATCTAGCAACATGAAAGCACCATTTCTTGGATGCTAAACATACAGTTTTGACATGAATTTTATACAATTTCTTGACTGATTGAGTTAACATGAAGTGACTAGTGTGTAAGTAAAAAATTACTTGAGTGAAAATTTTAATAATATTTTATTTACTTTTGTTTATATATATATATATATATTTATAATGCACATATAATTACTATTTAAGTTGGTTAAAATGTGCTATTGATGTGTAAGGTTTTAGTTTTGAATCTTTGTAAAAATAAAATATTTTTTCTATATAGTAAATTGGCTCGACAAGTTACTTGATTTGCTACCGAGTCAAATAACTCATATGAGTTTTCAAGTTTCCTGTAAGTTTTAGAATTATAACATCCAAAGCTAGGGAAGCAAGATGGATAGCACGAGTATGCAGGCCCAGAATATAAAACTGGAGGAGTTGCACAAGGATTAGGTTGTTGTCACATTCTATATCATCATTCCTCATCGTTATTGTAATCAAATGCATATAGTCTAATGCATTCATGAGGAATGTAATACAAAAATAAAGAATATGGGTTAAGCCATTTAAATAACTTGAAATTTTGATTTCTATAGCCCTAAATATTACAAATGGATTAATTGTTTATTTGGCATGACAAAGCATGCACTTAATGTTTCTCACTTTAAATGGGTCACTAGAGATCAAATGTTTTGATGATAAAATAAGCATAGAATTGATGTTAAGATTATCAAGGTTCATAAAAACATTATGTTAGGTTTCTCTAATGTTATGATTGTTTGAGTCCTTTTGTGCTTATCAAAATAGATGCCATCTGAACAATTTATGATGATATTTTCAAACAAACATGGAAGAATGGAAGAGAAAGTAGCATCATTTATAAAGAGTTAATAGTAAAAAGAAATTAGAATAATGAAACAAAAGTAAACACCAAATGGACTAATATTGTCATGTCTATTAAGAAAGTGGTAAAAGATATCCTAAGAGTATCTAAAGGTAAAAGGCAACTAACAAAGGAAATTTTGAGAGTAAAAAAGTGCAAAAAGTTATTAAAGAGGAGTGTGTATTTTACAGCATGGGAAAGGACTAAAAATAAAGAAAGCTTTGAGCAATATACGAATGCCAAAAAAGTTGCTAAGAGAGTAGTAAGTGAGGCTAAACTCTAGATAGATGATGATCTCTATAATAGATTAGGATCAAAAGAAGGTAAGAAAGATGTGTTCAAACTCACAAAAGTAAGAGAAAGAAAGAGTAAGGACCCAGACCATATTGAGTGTATTAGAAATGATGACCAAAGGGTACTAGTCAAAGATATCGAGATAAAAAAAGTTACTTTCAAAAATTGCTAAATGACAATTATCTTGAGAATATAGGGACTAAAAATACCATAAACCTACATAACATTGGGCATTATAGATGTGATTGTAGGATTAGAATATCTGAAGTTTGATTGACAAAGATGAAATTAGGAAAGACTTTAAGGCCTGATGGTACGTGAATAAAGGTTTGTAAGTATATGAGACTTGGGTAGTTTGATTGACAAAATTATTTAACAAGATTGTAAAATTGAAGAAAATAGTAGATGAATGGAGAAAGAGCTCTATTATATCAATTTACAAGAATAAAAGAGACATGTAGTCACACTAATTATTGGGGGATTAGACTTATGGGCCATACTATGACACTTTTTGAAAGAATGATGGATAAGAGCCTACAACATGAGTCAATTTCATGAGAGAACTAGTTTGGTTTCATACTTAAGAGGTCTACCATAGAAGTTATTTTTTTACTTAGACAATTGATAAAGAAATATAGGGAGATGACGAAAGACCTCCACATGGTCTTTATTGACTTAGAAAAAGCATATGATAGGGTCCCTAGAGAGTTAATATGGTGGGTGCTGGGCTAGTATGGATTTCACATGGGTATATACACATAATTAAAGATATGCATGGGGGAGCGGTAACAAATATTAGGAGCACTAGTAGAGGGACTGGTGATTTTTCTATCAATATAGGATTGGGCCAAGTATTGGTATTGAACCTGTACCTTTTTATGTTGGTTATGGATGGGTTAACAAAACATTTGGAAGATAAGTTTCTATGGTGCATGTCATTTGTAGATGATATATTTTTGATTAATAAGACAAGGAAGGGTGTAAACACGAAGCAAGTGTTGTGAAAAAATGCATTGGAATCTAAAGGATTAAAAATTACTCAAACTAAGATAGAGTATATGGAATGCAATTTTAGCAAGGAGAGGAATGAGAGTGGAGCACCAGCAAAGATTATAACCAAAAAGTTCCGATGAAAGAACACTTCTAATACATGGGATCGGTAAGAGTGGAGAGACTGAGAGGGGGGTTACCCAAATCCAAGTAGGTTGGAACAAATAAAGATGAACATTTGGAGTTTTGTGTTATTGGTGGGTGTCACTCAAATTAAAAGAAAATTTCTATAGGATGGCTGTAAGGCTGGCCATGCTTTATAGATTAGAATATTGGACAGTTAAGGAACAACATGTACATAGAACAAGAATTGTTAAAATGTAGATGTTGAGATGGATGAGTAGCAAGATAAGAAAGGATAGAATTAAAAATGAAATTATTTTAAAAAAAACTTAGGAGTAGCACCACTAGGTCATAAGATGAGGGAGGTTAGACTTAGATGGTTTGGACATGTCCAACTAAGAGTATAAATGGCATTGTTTAGAAGGAGTAAGATGATCCAAGTAATGATTCTAAAAAGGCAAGGGGAAGGCCCAAAAGAACATTGATAAAAGTGGTGAGAAAAGATTTAAATACTTTGAAACTAAATGAAGTCATGACACTTGATAGAGGGGAATGGAGGAATAAAATTCATGCGACTAACCCCTAATTGGGATAAGGTATTGATGATGATTATGATAATGATTTGCAAACAAAGATAGAGCCTATACGTATACTGTATGTGGCGTTGGAGTTCACATGTGGCTTAACCAGGCTATTGTTTTTCAAGTGGTTAGATTATTCCATTGAAGATAAGGTTTGGAGTTTCCATTTTTGTCTTTTGACTAGGCTGAAGTGTCAGGTTATGCACGCATAGTTCCCAAGTTAGTGGATTAGCAATTTTATTAGTAGTCAAAATTAATGATTAAGTTAACTGTTGATTTGCGGATTGCACTTCCATTGGTCTGCGATTGCATACCCCTGAAGGAATTTTTAATCCAATTAATAGCTTAGGAGGCCGAACCCCTCGTTCAAGTGCTTTGCAAGAAATAAAAACTATGGGAGACATCATGGTCCAATAGGCTATGTGGTTGTGGATCCTTAATTGAATCTCTTTAAAGGAATGAACAAAATGTAGTAACGGAAATTGATGCAATAAAGGATTAGTGGCATCAAATGACGTCCTCAAGTGAATGATGATGCATTATAGGAATGTGGTTAAAAGGGAAATGGAGGAGGGCTTAGTGGTTTGGTGGGCTATTTAGCCATAAGTCTATAACCAAGCTCCTTAAAGAAATAGAAAAAAGAAATAACATAAATGTAATGTAACGGAGGATAGCAGTTAAAAGATGTCTTGACATAAATATTCAAAGTACAAGGCACTCTTAATGGTCCATAGTCTTTAGATATTTTAGGTTTAGCCTTGGTTACTAAATGGAAGGAACTAAAAGTCACACCTGTTTAGGACATACAAGTGGTCTTTACTAATCTAATAGCATATAGCATATAGTGGTTAGTGTGTGGAGTAAGTCGAAGGGTTGTTTAGTCCTCATTTTACCTCACATGAGATACCCAGCCACCTTTAGGAAAATTAGGGAGATCAAAATGATAGGACCACAGGAAGAATCCTCCAGTCCCTACAATTCTCACTAAATGTTAGGAATCTCCTCTCTCTCTCTCTCTCTCTCTCTCATTACAAGCTAGATGGACAATGCTAGCTAACTCCATTGCATAAAAAAGTATATGAAAATGACGAAGGACAAAAATTTTGCATTCACTTTTAGGATTCTACATCCCTTGATCTATTATCTAAGAAATTTTGAAAATTTTGGCATCCGAGGTAACTTAGATATAAATGAAGAGAGAGACTCTACATATCTCACTAGGGGGAAGCTCCAAACTCCTTTCCCTCTTTCCGCACAGGTCCTGAAGAGTTTCTTCCCCACTCATCTGTTCTCTCTCTTCCCCACCTAGTCCCTTTTCTTTGAAATGCCTCTCCTATTTATAGATGGAGGGCAATGACAAGGCTGTTGATGTTGCAGGTGACGTAGTACCCACGTTGAGAGTCAAATCATTCGTCCTCCTAGTGAAGTGTGCTTGTGGAGGAGCCTAGGAACACATGCTTGTAGATGATTTATCATTGCCTATGGTTTGACTTCACAGGCCATATCTACGTGATTTGTTTGTGTCCTGCCGCATGAAACACAATACTGTAGAGCTTGGCTCACTTCCATCTCGACTTGTTTTGTCTTGACCTACCTTGGAGAAAAATCTAGGCAAAGTTGTTTGCCGTTATCTTAGTAAGGGTTTCTAACGATTTTGCACTTTTTGGATTCGATGTTGCTGTTGTTTCCTGGGAGTGTAGATTAGAGAGTGAGTCCACTTCTTTTGCAGGAGGGACTAGGGTTGTCCAGGTGCCTCTATTCCGAAACAAATTATCCTGCGTCTATCATGTACGTCGAGGCTACTAATACATTACTTTTTAGATTTAATAACGCTGATTAACTAGGATATTTCTTGGGCACTCTTTTAAAGAAATACATTTTTAGCGTCAAAAAGCAAGGTTGCTGACAGAGCCTCTAAAAAAAAAAGGAAAATAAAAAAAATATTTTAGTCCCTCGAACTATTTATTTATGATACTGCAGTCTTTAAATTCTAGAAAAACAACTTAGTCTTTGAAAGTATTTGTTTGTATTGCAATTTAGTAATATCAGTGGAACTAAACAGTTGGGCATCATAAGCAACAATTTAGTCTCAAACTTTTTTTTTTTGTTGAAACTTTAAGGATTAAATTATCATAAGTGAATAATTTTAGAGACTAAAATATTATTTTTCTGCAGCTTGATGGACTAAAGTGTTATAAATGGATAATTTCTACTTTTCTCTTTCCTAATAAAATAATAAACTATTATCTTTGGCCCCCCAATCATTAGTTTTGCTGATATAATGTTAATAGAAGCAAGAAAGTGCAACCTAAACCAATAATTTTAGGAACTAAATTATTTTTTGAAACTTTAAAGACAAAATGTCCTAAGTGAATAATTTTAGGGACTAAAGTATACTTTTCTCTATAAAAAAAAGTACAGACATCGGATAGAAAGGCTTGGACAGACGAGCCGTTATTTGGTGATCCGGTCCATTGTAGAAAGGCCAGGCGTCATTATTTACGGACTAGTTGATCCTGTCCTTTGTTGTTCTAAATGGTAATAGGGCTGGTAATTTGCTATTATTTTTACATTTCAAATCAACAAATGTCGGAGGATAATTCATTGGTTGAAATTTTTGTAGCATGGCCTATCTAAGCCTGGGACCTAGTGATAAATGGTTCTAATCATCAAATTCCGGAGACAACTTGTAATTATAGCATTCGTGCCATTTGCTCCAAGATAATCTAGAGATCATTAGGTAGGATATCGTTGTCGAGATCTCTAGATCATTAGATAATTCCTCCCCATCAACCAACAATGTTATTGGGGATGCCTAAAAAGGAATTTCCGTGGAAATTGGGAAGTAACGTTGCGTATTTTCCGAAAGATCTAAGCCATTTATATTGCTCCATCTCGCTCAGATTACCTACACATCAACAATATAACCCATTGGATAATCTTAGCCAATGCTTCATTTGGTTTAAAATCATTACCAGTGACTATGAGACTGAAAGAAATAGTGCTTAGAATGATCTGATCGACGTGGTTAAAAGAACAAGAAAAAAGGGCAGCCTGTTACATGAAGTTCCCGCATACATAGGGTACGGAGATGTTGGGAATGTACAATTCTAATATCACTGTTGCAGAAGCCACTATTGCGATCCAGATATGCTGATTTGTATAGATCTAACACCAGATCTGGGAATCTGAGATTGAGAGGAACACACACACACACACACACACACACACACACACACACACACACACACACACACAGATTTATGTGGTTCGGCCTGATCTGGCCTACGTCCACGGAAAAAAGAGAGGAGCTATTACTATTTAGGAACATATTACACTGAGAAGGAGGACGATTAGATTAGATCCTCTCTCTACTCTACTCACTCACGTTTACTCTTTTTCTCTCACAGATCGACTCTAATTTGTTTCTTACACTCTTGTTTAGCAGCGATCGGATCTCCCCTATTTATAGGGTGCATATGATCCAATTGTCAAGATCTGCAGCACATCAAATCTTAACAAATTTATAAATTCTGTTTGCTAATCTTGACTGTCCGGTTTAGTCAGTGTCAATTTCAACTTTTCCGGCACTGATTGTTTACATTTTTTATGCAGCTGCTCTTTTTTTGTTGCATGTATTTCTGTTCACATGAATTTGTCAGTCAAATATACAACTGACCTCACATAGGTGTAGACTCAACAGGAGAAGAGATAAATTACAAGGATCAATATTATGCAATCTTACCTAGCATTTTGGAAGAGACTAATACGAGTAAAGAACAAAACGGAGTACTTATATTGGAAAAAACAAGTCACCGAGAACATAAGAAAAAGTTCCCAGAACGCATCGTCTCCAGCTTATCAGTCGTTATCATTACTAAAGTTTGCCGGTAGTGCCTATAGAATAACTTTCATAATGTAGTACTCCGTTAATGGAGAACTGCTGCTTGGGTCCACGGTAAATGATTCTACAAAAAGAAGTTAAAAAGGCAAACAACTCCTAAGCTTAGTTGTAAACTAAAAAATGCTTCGGAGAATTGCACTTGCTTGTTCCAAGAAGTACAATTTTTTGGACTCACACGTGCATATTGGCATGTAATCCAATCCATTAATTTGGGAGATAATGCTCATCCAATCTATACTAATTTTGTCTTGATTAAATATTTTTTGATTTTTCATCTAAAAAGCCCTTTTTACAATTTTGCCAGAAAAATGTGAAGCAATGGCTTTTAGTGACTTATAAGGTGGTTATGAAATGTCTATTTGGCATGGGACCAAAATCATGTAGTTCACGATTAGTATTGTCCAATAAACACTATTAGTAGTGTGCATGTTTATTGGTATAGATATATATTTAGATTTCTCACTTGCTTGGAGGTAGTTAGACTTAATCTCAAATTATGGTTTCCTTAAAATACCCGAAGAGGAGTACATTCTCCTTTTTTCAAAGGTGATAAAACCTTTTTTTATTTTTATTTTTTTATAGATCTAACCCGTTCATCATGTTAGGAATGTTTTAGATAGGTTAGACATCAAATTTCATGCCAATTGAATGCTTGTAACCTATGTTTTCAAGGTAAAAAAATACAATCATCTTTATTATTATTTTCAATGACCCAAGACAAGTTAGGATCTTCTAGATACATTTTTCTCTTGGGTTACCTATTTTTGGAATCCTAAACACTATGAACCGGCTTAGATTTTTTTTATTTAAAAAAAGGTCTTCTTAAGCGTGTACAATTAAAAAAAAAAATGTTTCCACAAAAATTCTAGCAAATGTCAGTGCCATCATTAGCATCATCAAACCAATATTAAGGGGAAATTTTGTCAGGTAAAAGCTCCCTTGACCCGGGCGACCTCGGGTATTGAAGTGAGTCTGGGAGCAAAAAGGACAGAAAAAGACGCTTAATCAAAGTTTCGTCTAGAAATCTTGGATACAGCCGATAATATGCAATTGATTATCACAGGATGAAAGTCAGTTCAACAGGTTTTTGGGTAAGCAAAAATGATGAGGTTGCTGGGGAGTTGACTACTGTTTCCTTTCATTCAAGATTGTTAAATTACCCAGATAATTGTCATTGTAATGCACTGTAGATTTTTTTGGTTTTGGTTTTGTTTAGAAATGTCTGCAACATTCTACACCCATCTTGTAGTTCTTCAAAATCCATGCATCTATTTGCAAGGCTTCGAGGTAAACAAGAAGCCAAAAGAAAGAAAAACTAGAACAGTATTCTGGATATTCCGTTAGTAATTGGGGCTTTGCTTAATTGGTTTTCCAACATCCATAACATATTTTAAGACTTGGAAGCGGACAGATGAAAGAAGAATCTGCATCCGAACTATTTATCTGATTTTCTGTTTGCAACTGGGCATTTTCTTGATTGGTTTCGAATTTGATTACTTGACAGGAAAAGAACACGCCAGAACTATTTGGGTAAACTTTGACACATTTATAAGAGAAATCTGCATTTGTACTATTGATCCTTAAGCCCTCGTTTCTCATCATTCAATGAATTGACAATTCAATGGTAAAGCCAGTAATGTATTCACCAAGGTATATGGTGCAAACAGTACAAGAGCAGTTTATCACTCTACAAAGCTAAATAATCCAACTATCATGTCTATTAGGCTGCATGGTATTTTATTATATATATATATCATCACCCATGCAGACTCTTAACTGAAAAGCTGAGAACAAAGCATGGTAACTTGACTATTGATCTCTTAACTGAAATATGAATGTTTGGCAAGAAGTTGTTGGTCCAGACCCATTTCAGACGGCCGCCGTATTCAATGGTGGCGGGCGCAGCAGTCGGTGCTGACTGCTGACTTCAACAGCGGCGGGCGCCGCCGTCGGCCACCGCCACCGACCTTTGAATTTGTGTAAAACGGGTTGAAAATCAGACCCGAAAATTCCCTATAAATAGGGATACCAAGAGGGCAAGTGAGAACCCCATTCCTCTGTAAAAACCCCGTGTATACCTCTCTGTAAAACCCCAGTTCCATAGTGAAATCACTCTCCCGTGGACGTAGGCTTATTAGCCGAACCACGTTAAAACTCTGCGTTTTTTGTGTGTATGATCTTGGGCGGGGACGAAAATCCCCAACAAGTGGTATCAGAGCTCGGTTCTGCCGTGAAACAGACGCAGAAAACGGAATTGCAGTTTCGCCGGTCGAGAGGAGGAAGAAAACTGTTCCTGCTACAGTTGCTACAGTAATCATCATTGCTGCTACAGTGAAAAGCACGTCATCATGTTGCTACAGGCGGGTTCCAACAGTTCGAGTTTCAACAAATACGGAGTTACAACAGTATAGAGTTGTAACAGTACGAGTGCAAATAGTAGCGCATTTGCACAGTAGCTGAGTTGAAACAGTAGCGTATTGCAACAGTACCGGGTTGCAACAGTTCGAGTGCAACCGTAGCTGAGTTGCAATAGTAACGAGTTGCAACAGTGATTCGATTGGAGTAGACCTATTTTTGGCAGGTTTTCAAGGGGGATAGACCAGTTCTTGGCAAACGCAGTGGTGTTCTCATATTTGTAAGATTTTCTCCTGAAATTGCTGTAAGTACTCTTTCTTTACTTATGGAGGCAAACATGAGCAAAATGATTTGCTTAAATGGTACTAACTATCACAAGTGGAAGGGAAAAATGAAAGATCTTCTTTTTGTGAAGAAATTACATCTACCTGTTTTTGCTACTCAAAAACCGGAGGATAAGTCCGAAGAAGAGTGGGCTTTTGAACACGAACAGGTATGTGGTTTTATTCGACAATGGGTAGAAGATAATGTTTTGAATCATATTCAAAATGAAATACATGCTAGAACTCTATGGATCAAATTAGAAACCTTGTACGCGTCGAGAACAGGGAATAATAAGTTATTCCTACTTAATCAAGCGATGCACTTGAGATACAAGGAAGGGAGTTCTATTTCCGACCACTTGAACGAGTTGACCGGATGCTTTCAGCAACTATCCGATGTTGGCGTCAGGTTTGACGATGATATCATGGGTTTATGGCTTTTAAATACTTTGCCTGACTCATGGGAAAATTTTCGTGTTTCTCTAGCTAATTCTGCTCCAGGTGTTGCTGTGACATGGGAATCTGCGAGAAGCGCAGTTCTAAATGAAGAAATGAGGCGACGAGCTCAAGTTGTCACCACATCACAGTCTGAGATTTTGATCTCAGAAAATCGAGGGAGAAGCAAGATCAAAGGACAGGAGAAGAATAATAGAAGCAGGAGTAAATCTAAGTCCAGATACAAGAATCTGGAATGCAATTATTGTGGCAAGAAGGGTTACATTAAAAGGCAGTGTTACAAGTGGAAAGCCGAGAACAAAACAGAAAATGCCAAGCAGGAGAGAAGAAATGATGAGGGGAATGATCGTGTAGCTGCCACTACTTCAGGCCTTGTCGTGGTCTGTGATGAAAATGAAATCAACCTAGCCTCCAACGATATTGGATGGGTTGTTGACAGTGGTGCTTCTTTTCATGTTACCTCGAAGAGGGAGTTTTTCACCTCGTACACTCCTGGTGACTTTGGAGTGTTGAAGATGGGTAACGATGGGCTGTCAAAGGTTGTTGGTATCGGATCCGTCTGTTTGGACACCAACAACGGAACAAGGTTGATTCTCAAGGACGTTCGACATGTACCAGATATCCGGTTGAACTTAATATCAGCCGGAAAGCTTGATGATGATGGGTACTGTAGTACCTTTTGCGATGGACAGTGGAAGCTCTCTAAGGGAGCGCTTGTGGCTGCCAGAGGGAAGAAATCATCTAGCTTGTATGTGATGCAAGCTTCGATTCCTATTAACTCTGTGAACGCAGTTGATGTTGCTGGTTCTTCAGAGTTGTGGCACAGGCGGCTCAGTCACATGAGTGAGAAAGGACTAGGTTGTCTAGTTAAGAAGAATTTGCTTTCAGGGCTCAAAGCTACAAAGGTGAGCAAATGTGCTCATTGTCTTGCCGGGAAGCAGCAACGAGTTTCCTTCAAAAGCCATCATTCTTCTAGAAAGCCAGGCGTACTTGAATTGGTACATTCAGATGTATGCGGTCCTATGAAGGTACGCACATTTGGTGGTGCATTATATTTTGTCACATTTATTGATGATTATTCCAGGAAACTCTGGGTCTATGTTTTGAAAACTAAGGATCAGGTGCTTGACAAGTTTAAAGAATTTCAAGCTTCTGTTGAGCGGCAAACGGGGAAGAAGCTGAAATGCATTCGCACAGACAACGGTGGCGAGTATTGTGGACCTTTCGATGCTTATTGTAAGAAGCAAGGGATCAGACATCAAAGAACTCCTCCGAAGACTCCTCAGCTAAATGGTTTAGCAGAGAGGATGAACAGGACATTGATGGAGAGGGTCAGATGCTTGCTTTCTGAAGCAAAGCTGCCCGGTTCCTTCTGGGGTGAGGCGCTATACACAGCAGCCTATGTTATTAACCTATCTTCAATAGTTGCCTTGAATGCAGATGTTCCTGACAGGCTATGGTATGGAAAAGATGTCTCTTACGATCATTTGCGGGTATTTGGGTGCAAAGCATTTGTACATATACCTAAGGATGAGAGGTCCAAGTTAGACGTCAAGACCAAACAATGCATTTTCATCGGCTATGGGCAGGATGAGTTTGGTTACAGGCTATATGATCCTGTTGCAAAGAAGCTGGTTAGAAGTCGTGATGTGGTCTTTATGGAAGACCAAACCATTGAACACATCGACAAAGCCAAAGTATCAGAAACTCAAAGTTCTGATACTCTGACAGATTTAGATCCAGTTCCTGTTTCACATACGCCAAGTGTAGATGGCACCAATGACCATGGTGGTCCTCCAGTTGATGTTCAAGATAATCAGGCTGAGGGAGAACATGAAGCTGTTGAAGACATGGATGTTTCGTCAGAGGCTGATGATATTCAGCAGGAGGTTCCTACTTAGGAACCAGCAGTTTCATTGAGACGGAGTTCGAGAGATCGTCAACCTTCCACTCGATATTCATCAGATGAGTACGTACTCCTCACTGACGGGGGAGAACCTGAGAGCTACACAGAGGCAGCTGAAAGTGAAGAGAATGCAGAGTGGATTGCAGCTATGAAGGATGAGATGAAATCCTTACAAGACAACCACACTTTTGAGCTGGTAAGATTACCTAAGGGCAGACAAGCTTTGAAGAATCGGTGGATATACAGGGTGAAGTACGAAGGTGACACTTCACGACCACGATACAAAGCTAGACTTGTCGTGAAAGGCTTTGGTCAAAGAAAAGGTGTTGATTTTGAGGAGATATTTTCTCCTGTTGTTAAAATGTCTTCAATCCGAGTTGTATTGGGTTTGGCCTCAAACCTTGATCTGGAGGTTGAGGGGGTGGATGTGAAGACAGGGTTCCTCCATGGTGACTTAGAGAAGGAGATATATATGGAGCAAATGTAAGGGTTTGTTGCTAAAGGCAAAGAGAAGTATGTCTCAAGCCGAAGAAGAGTCTCAGTATGGCTTAAAGCAGGCTCCCGTACGGTGGTACAGAAGTTCGAGCAGTTTATGACCCAACGGGGTTATCGAAAGATTACTTCGCATCACTGTGTGTTTGTGCAGAGATTCTCAGAAGATGATTTCATCATCTTGCTACTCTATGTCGACGATATGCTTATTGTTGGAAGAAGCTCTTCAAGGATCAATCAGTTAAAGAAGGAGCTGAACAAAGTCTTTGCTATGAAAGACTTAGGATCCGCGAGACAGATTCTCGGGATTTCTATCATTCGTGACAGAAGGAATAAGAGGTTATAGCTGTCTCAGGAGAAGTACATAGAAAACGTACTTCAATGATTTCACATGGATAAAGCTAAAGTGGTTAGTACACCTTTTGCTACTCATTTTAAGCTTAGTAAGAATCAAGTTCCAACAAGTGATGCGAGAAGGAATACATGCAAGATGTTCCTTATGCTTCACTGTTGGCGATCTTATGTATGCCATGGTATGCACTAGACCGTACATTACATATGCGGTTAGTACAAGTGAGCCGTTTTCTATCAAATCCAGGAAAAGAACATTGGAATGCAGTGAAGTGGATATTGAGATATCTACGTGGTACTTCTAAGTTGTGTTTGGGATTTGGCACTGGCAAGCCCGTGCTTGAGGGCTACACTGATTCAGATATGGCTGGTGATATTGACACGAGGAAGTCTACTTCAGGCTACTTGATTACTTTTGCAGGGGGAGCTGTGTCATGGCAATCAAAGTTACAGAAGTGTGTTGCCTTATCTACGACAGAGGCTGAGTTTATTGCTGTGACAGAAGCATGCAAAGAGTTATTGTGGATGAAGAAGCTTGTGAACGAACTTGGCTTTATGCAGAAGAGGTATGCGTTATTTTGCGACAGTCAAAGTGCTATACACCTTAGCAAGAATTCTACTTTTCATGGAAGGTCAAAGCACATTGATGTTCGGTATCATTGGATACGTGATATTTTGGACTCGAAGTCGCTTGAGAAGATTCATACTGACGATAATAGTTCAGATATGATGACAAAAGCATTACCTCGAAGCAAGTTCGAGAGTTGCAGAGAATTGGTCGGGATGGGCTTCTGCTAAAAGTCCATACGTGAAGAAACCTCCTTCAGTTAATGGGCCTGGAGGGGGAGATTTGTTGGTCCAGACCCATTTCAGACGGCCGCCGTATTCAATGGTGGCGGGCGCAGCGCCGGTGCCGATCGCTGACTTCAACAGCGGCGGGCGCCACCGTCGGCCACCGCCACCGACCTTTGAATTTGTGTAAAATGGGTTGAAAATCAGACCCGAAAATTCCCTATAAATAGGGATACCAAGAGGGCAAGTGAGAACCCCATTCCTCTGTAAAAACCCCGTGTATACCTCTCTGTAAAACCCCAGTTCCATAGTGAAATCACTCTCCCGTGGACGTAGGCTTATTAGCCGAACCACGTTAAAACTCTGCGTTTTTTGTGTGTATGATCTTGGGTGGGGACGAAAATCCCCAACAGAAGTTTCCCTAATTTCGTGATGTAAGTTGCCACTGATAATATAGTTGTTCACCACTGGACAAACAAATACAGAGCAGCATTCAATTTGCAGAAGGAAGATTCATCAAGGTACCCAAGCATGTTGAAGACTGGAGTCTATCTCCAGATATCCTATTTGTTTGTTGAAGGCGTTTTTCTTAACTAGATATTACATTTCGATAAAGTATATGATGTTTAATACATTGGGAAATACACCCTCAGCCTCTTTCACCTAACAAGGGATCTAATAAACACGATCTTGATACTGTTTCTGTGGTTCTCTTTAGAGAACACATCTGTAGTGAATCGGATAAGTTTTGCCCTATTATTGCTAAGATAAGGACCCGTAAAAAATAAAAACAAAAAATGAATACCAGCGAATCTGAAACAATTCAAAGGTGCACTCTCTTTTTTTTGGAGAACCTAAACTAAAAATCAAATGTGATAAGCATCATAAGATGTGAAAATAGTAACTTCTCAAAGCTTAGTTCTTCAAAATGCCATTTAGATAATGATCTATCTCTTCAAAGTTTGAAGTAGATCTAGGTCCAGGAAAACATTCTGTCTGCATTCAGCAACTATATAACACTACCCTGAAAAAGCTAGACAAGCTGTAGAAAACCCATGAAGTATGAATACATAAATGAGCTCTCAAGACAGATGTATTTGAAACCATATGAATCCATTCATGGAGCTCAAAACTCTTTACCAGAGAATGGTAGCAAAGATAATAGGGATCCGCGCATATGAATAAGCAGGTGCATTTGTCAAAACAGCAGATGACTTTTCTGCTTATTAATTCATTCTCTAAAAGTGAGCATATGAATGTCCTTCCTACTTCTGGCTGAAATGAGATAATCCTTTTATCAGGATAATGGTATATTTTCATATCAAGAGAAAAATGTCATATCCTATGTCTGAGGAAGCAAGCATACAGACTTTAATGGCAAACAAACGCATCAAAATAAAATAGTAGCTAGTAAAAGTTCTTTTATATTTATGATAAGATATGGAAATTTTTTAAATTTTAATAAATTTAAAAAAAGAAAGAAAAAGCAGCACCACAATCATCGATTCATAGTTTATACCGATGAAAAAGGAAGCTGCAATAGAAGCTTCAGCTAAGAAAATCATTCAATTGGATTGCATGGAATCGTGAAGAAAACATGCAAACTACACTAAATGATAGGTTAAGTTTAACTCGATAGAGGTTGAAGTCACAAGTGGCACCGAAGAATCTGTACCCAATATTGCTTCACCTTTCAGATCACATGCCCAACCATTGCTCTGTTTGATGATCATTCACCTCTCTGACTGGGTAAACCGTGTTGCACACCCTGTATCTTTCCTTCATTGATACAAACAAAAAATCAAGAGCTGCATGGTTCATGCCAACTTCATCTCAAAACTTGTAAATTTTTGCTGATTTCTTCTGAAAATCCATCTTTTTGCCCGAATTAGGCACCATTGCAAAAGGTATCATTGAATGAATTGGTCTGGAATTATCGTCATCCATATTCCTACTGGGTTTGAGAATATGCTTTGCTCCTGCACTCAGTTTAACAGGTCCTGGTCTTTGTACACTATCAAATTTAAAAGAACTAACCACAGATGCAGTAGTCCCATCAGTATACTTATCCGTCCTCAAACCAGAAATGCCCATATCCACAAATTTACCCCTGCGAGCATAGTGTTCAGGTGACCCTGTGTAGTAACGTGCATACCCATGTAAACAATCTCTTCTCTTTGACCCTCTGAGAGGATTTGGGTCCTGCATTTCTATGCTTGGCTTCTTTGTCAACTTTGTAGATTCCTCAGATTTAGATGCAGCCCTCTTTTTACTTTTCTTAGCATGATCAGGATCTCTAAAATAAGTAGCCTTGGGCTTTTCCCCACTAATAATCTTGGCCCCATTTCTGAGGTTAGAATTGTTTGCAGAAGTGGGTGTTAACCCTGGAAAGGTTGGGACAAGTGAGGGGTTGACTAAGGATTCAGAAGATGAACTATGCAGGCAGGGGCCGGAAGTGCTGGAACTATCAGCAGGAAAAGAAATGTCAGACGTGATATATGAACATGGAAGGGATGAAAGTTTACTTTCGAAATTGGGAGAAGGCATGTGCTTAGGAATTGAATCAGAAGACTGAAAAGGAGTGCAGTGCTGGATTTGTTTCTGTTCTGCTGCATTTTTAAGCCACTGTGGCAGGCTGGATGAAGACTGTTGGGTCCACAGTGGCTGGATATTGCCTCTACATTCTTGGTCTGAAACTAGAAGCTGGGGATCTGATCTTGCCCTGTAGGGCACACTTGAGTAATGTTTGCAATGGGTGGAACCAAAGAGAATATGCTGCGGATAAGTGTCATGACCATTGGATATCCCAGAAATACCGGTTTGTGGGAGCTTGGATGTCTTATCCTGCATTTGTTGAGAAGAGGTTGGTTGGCTAGTATGGCACAATCTGGTACTGTAGTCTTCAGTGATCAAAGGAGTCCCATTTCTTGACGTTAAGTGTGTACGATGGTTGAGGGTTGTCATCTGAAGAAGACTTGGTGAGTTGAGATTGCATTGGGTTTGTACTGAATGAGTTGGATCAGATACGGGATGGACTGCCCATTCTTGCTGGAATTGTCTCTGTATGGCTTTGTCAGCAACATTTACAGGCCGATGCTCAGCAATAATTTCCTTGTCCGTCCATATGTTTCCATCCTCTGAGCTGTTAACTTCATCACTACATCTTCCAACTGTAACATTTTTGCCCATCAGCCTCATGGTTGGTTGGGAAGTAGGCTGAGACATGTTTTCCAAATTCCCCAGTTCTTGAAGTCCCTTTTCAGTGAGTTTATGAGGTTGGTTATATTCTTTGCACCATGAGCTGTTCATCAGGTTCTGCTCTGAATCTAATTGATAAATAGACTGAGTTTTGTCTCTAACTGACTCTCGGTACTCAGCTTCTGTTCTTTGAACATCTTGCAAGCCCCTGCAGCCAAATCTAGTTGATACAGGAATGTAACAACGGTTGTCATTTAAGTAGTTATGCTCAGGAAACCATCTTAAACTGGAAATGCCTGCTGCAGCATGAAGCTTAGATTTCAAATTTGAATGACCTGCAGTATTGTTAGGACCGGCAGGATTGTAAACTGGGAAGTTTACAATGGAACTCAATGGTGTGTTTTGCTTTTTAAGCAGCTGATTGAACCCTAATTTGGCTCTTGAATGTGACTGAATAAATTCTCCTTGTGAGTTTAGTGGCAGACCAACACATTCCTCATCAACAGTCATGTCTCTGCACACAGATACTGGATCTGAGATCATTCTTAATCCCATCAACTGCCCATTTTTAAGAGCTAATTGTTTCTTCAACTCCATTGAGGAACACAGGCTGGTCATAAGATCTTTTCTGGAGAACTGGCCTGATCTCTGGTGCTGCAAAATATTGCTGTTTGGATTTTGCCAAGATATTTGTGAAAGAAGTGGTTGCTTCCCATTACATTCCATACTTGTAGCTACAAGTGATAGTGGAGACTGGAAAATTGCACTTCGTGTCATGTTCTCCAATGAATTTGCTGCAGCAGATTTTGCAACACAAAGTGCAAAAGGATCGGGGAGGGTTCTGCTTGCCTGAGGTGCTACAGGGATACAACATTCTAAATGACTTCCTTCATTAGTATTTAGGCCCTCTTCCAGAATGGAGTTGAGCATCTCAGGGAAGAGCGGACATGGAAAGTTAGTTGGTAGAACTGCTCTGTTCAGGTCTACTAATTCACCCAAGGAGTTCTTTCCTGTGTCATGACCCTTCCAGCCATTGGAACAAGCAACAGTAGGTAGGGTAACATGATCATGACTGTCAGACAGCTGCAGTGGGCGAACTTCACATCCATCTGTAAGGCTAGGAGAAACATCTTGACCACTTCTATTCACCTTTTGAACCTCAGATAAACTAGGAAATGGCTGATCAATTTCCACTGAATGGTTGTTTACTGATGGAGCAATGATGACATCTGAAACCATCTCGGATAGACATCTTGTTTGAGGCCCTGCAGTGGAGGAGTTCCATTTATTTGGTTGCCCAAGTATGTCATCCTTATCTGAAAATCTGACATGCTTGTTTGGCTGCTGAACATACTGATGGTTCCCTACATTGAAACCCTGTCCTGTTGAAGAGAGTTTCTTTTCTGAGCTGCCGCTGCTCTGTTTCTTGAGAATGCTTTGAAGTGGAAAAGCTGGTGGTTCCATTTGCAGCTTTGAAATCAACTTGGATGCTTGAATAATTTTGTGCTGATCTTTTCTAGATAAGCCTTTCTTGCTCGATGTTTTCCTTTTTTGCTGATGACCAGGGTCTTTGATCTTCTTTCCTGGCCTGGATGGGTTTCCTAGCAGTTGTCCATGAAATGCACAAGGTGTTTTGGAATTTTGAACTTCCCCCTGAAACAGAAAGATGGCATCCATATTACCACTTGAAAATGGATAAGAAATGTACTATTCACGAACTTTGAACAGTATACAGTGAGGATAAGTATAGAAAACACCACCACTGCAATTGCTTAAAACTTAAAATGGAAAACGGGTAGTACACTATATTTTCAATTGTATGTAGCAACACAAATGCACTAAGGACAAGAATAAATTTCAGTTAAATACCAGATCCTCTTCATAAATCAAGTGTAGTGTCGTCCTTCAATACGTCTCCTTCACTGTGGCAGTGATTGAAGACTCCAGTTAGAAATGGCTAAAGACTTGCAGGTCGATGATTACAACTAGACAAAGTTCACTTGAATCCACGAACAGAGAAAGACCTAGTACCATTGGATTTTCTAATAAGATTTAATAACTTCCTCTCCAACAAGTTGACCCAAACAATGAATGACCACTTTCTAGTGCAATTTTTACTTGCAATGAATTTCAAAGTTTGTGAAACTAATATTTACTTCTGTAGATAAAAATAAGCATCAGGTAAATGATATCCAATAAAATGGTTTGAGATGGGGTAATGTGGATATGGCATTTTGTACACAGGGCAGATGCAGATACAGGTAAGTATACTCTCTGATCTGATAAGAAACAAGAAAAGTATAAATGTGTGCTGATATACCCCTGAGAATTTCCCACCAAACTGTCCTAGTTCTTCTTTTGACATATAGGGTTTTTCTTGCAGAGGATGCCTCTAGTAGATTTCCTTGTGCCAACTGAGTCAATTGGAAGGACGGAGGGTGAGAGAGAGAGAGAGAGTATCCTTTTCACTGATTCTACTTCCATGTTTTGCAGTAACAGAACCATTCCAGGCGGGAAGACAAAACAGCAATAACCATACTATGACAACTCCAACTGCCATATTTCAGAATTAATGAGGTTTTATACCTATTGGAAGTTAGTATCACATATTTGCTGGGATCAGACTCATTTGAAGTAGAAGTTACCATTTCAGGACCTAAGTTTGCCAAATTTATGGGACTCACCATTTACATTGTGCATGCTTGGCAGAATACATTTCGAACCTCTTGACATTATTCTGGATTACCTGAAAACATCCCATGGCAAATGTAATTTGTTGCTTATTATGGAGCAAAAGATACTGCTCTAGTAGCTTATGGGAGCAGTTTTCAGTAACTACCATTTATTATACCTGTTTCACTGTAATATAGTGACATGAAACACCGAAAAATCCAAGTGCTTCTCAAGCTCAGGGTTAGATTCAAAATGCTTGTCGGTTAGCCTGTATGAAGGCACTGTTGAATGACTGTTACACTAACCTGATGACATGGACATGTCATTTGAGCAAGAATCCCATAACTAGATGAAGCATGTTGGCAGGAATTATCACTTTTGCTAGAGAAAATAATGCAGCAAATTGAAATTGCATGTTTGCACAATAGCGATAGAAGATATGTGGAAGTATCTCCAATTCTGAAAACTTCCAAGTTCTTGTAAAACGCCTGGGCACACAACTCCAAGACAAGCAAAGTGATATTATTTGTAGCAGATCACACTTTAACCTCACAAAACAGCTTAAGATGACTTTACACTCACCAGATTACCAATGCAAGCAAGATTTCTTTCCTCTTGGAGTTGTAGACACATTAATGTAATATCAGCACAAGGGTCAAATCTCAAATTTAACAGATGTGCCCAAACCCTCACCGATCACCTATAATCCCAACATTTATTATTAGTTGATACTATGTTTTCAATAGATTAATCTTTTGCTTTTCAGATGAATAATGCATCTTGTTTGATGCATGGTATAACATGCGTCAGCTTTTGCATCTTAGATAATCTATATATGTTTTTGAGTCTCCTATCATGTTTCAACATTTTAATCCCTGTTTGTTCATTCTAGTTAAAGATCAACCTTTGGCTAAACTTCTACCATTCATTAATCTCATCAAATTCTCATAGTTTTGAATGCAATAGAATCAATGTTGTTGGGGGGTCAAACTTCTATTATTTGCCATTTGTTGTAAATTTCTGCAATTATGACATGTTGTTTTGTTACCTAGACTGGTGGACTCTTTTATAATTTATATAATCCATGTTCACGTTAAAGGGCTTTTTGCACACAAACCGGTTTCTCTACTCTAACAATCTTTAAAAGACTCTTGTTTCTTATATTCCTTTTCAATAATGACCTTTTTATTGTCTTGAATATAAGAATCTTATAGATAAAAACAAGAAAATATACAAACAAAAGCCTCGAGCATCAAACAAATACAAAACAAAAACAAGTTGACGGTACTAGAAAGAAACCAAATCCAAGTCTGAAAATTTAGCTAGATGCCCAAGATTAGCTCAAAGAGAAACCCTAGGAAGTTAACCCCTCACAACTTCCAAAAGATTGATATGCCCTGGATTAGCTCTCAAGGCAACCCAAACAAGAAAACAAAAGCTGTAATAAATCCCAATCCCCTCCCCAATCCCAGAACAATGATATGCCCTGGATTTCTAAGTGACCTTAGACAATATAACATTTATATACACCTTGGGCACCTCAAAATGTGCTAACTCATCTGCTATGTCATTTGCTAATTGCCAAATGTGTTGAAATGAGACGAGCTCATCATCATCTATATCATCCTAAATTGTCGTGGAATCTCATTGGAACTCCTAAACCACCCATTGACAATCAAAGAGTCCCCTCAACAATCACAGGCCCAAAATTTCATAGCCTTTAAAGCTTAATGTTAGTGTTAAGAACAGTAACTTCAGCTTGCAACAAGTCTCCATATCCACACAGACATGAATATTGAAAAGGGTGAGTAACCTTGTGGTTCCAAAATAATCCTCCAATACTGTTAGGTTGCCGATGCAATTGTATGTTATGTGATTATTGCAATTTTGCATAAGGTCATCAATTGAAATGCCTTTAAACTCTTTAATGGAAGAAATCCACAAGCATACTTGATGAAATACTCACTCGTTGAACTTCTTGGACTAATAGAATTTTATTTTTGAATGACCTCATATTTCTTTCTTTCCAAATTATTCAACTAATTGAGAGAAAAATAACTCCATCACACGCTGTCATTAGGGATGGCCATAGCTCAAGCCAACCAGAATCGTGGTTGACCCTAGCCTTGACCCTAATGTTTTTATCTGACGCTAACTGACTAATTGTCATAGTTTTTCTAACTGTAGCACTATTTGAGTAAAAAAATTGCTGCCCCAAACCCTAACTTGTACAGATCAATTTAGGTCAGGTCGCTTAATAGACACTAACACCTAAATTTTTTCAAAAACGTGAAAAAATTAATTTATAACAATTATCAAGTAATTATATGTTCCCATACTAACAATTTTCACCTTGTCTAAACAAATTAGAAAGGGGCATTAGATCCATACTAAAATTAAAATATTTTATAATCACCAAAATGCTCTTGCATGTATAGTTTTACAAAATATATGCTAGGATATTTTAGTCAATGTAGAAATATATAGTAAACCATTTAGGGGCCTCTAATTTTTTTGTCTTTGACCCTAGGCGACCCCAACATGAATTCAGGTCACAAATTTTTTACCCTAGCCTGACTCTAATAACAATTTCATGACCCTAACCCTACCCTTATGGATCAATTATGGTTGGATCCCCTAATTGGCCCAACCCTTTATCATCTCGATTTGTCATTAGAGGAATCATTTGAATGTAATCATTGTTTTGTAAAAATTTGAATAAGACTTGCCATTACCCCTTCTTTTTTGAACAGATATAGGAAAAAAATACATACATATTAAGAAAAGTCACAGTGTATAAGAATGTGGCATGACTTTCAATATTATTCTAGCAAAAACCATTGGTTAACCAATATGAGATAGATTACAGAACTTCAAAAGGTTCCCATCATTTAACAAGGCTTTCTCCAAGAGGGAATCATTATCCCCATAAAATGTTTTCAAGCTGGTCCTAGAGTCATTCTTTGTAGTGGTGGAGCGGTGGATCTTTATTTTGGATAAATTATACTTCTTTTGAATGGAGACGGATCAATTGTCCTCCATCTTTTATTTGTTATCAATTCAACTAGGGGTGAGACTTGAGAACACAAACAATATATGATGCAAAAACAATCACAAATAGAAATGCACATGCACACACACACACACACACAAAATATTTCGATATAGGCCATGAGCCTATATCCATGGGAGAAGACAAATGTAGGGGGCTTCATTGTTTGAAGATCACAAGTACCAAGCACCAACCCTCTCCTAAAACTATTGTCCTTGAGCTATAAAATTCTATATATGAGTTACATAGCCCTATAGGAGACAGGTTATCCTCAAAAGAACTAGAGATACCAACTCTTTTAAGTTGAGCTCAAATGAAACTTTTTCTTTTAATGCTAGTAGGGAATTTATTACAGTATGAGGAACAAACATAAGATTGAGGGGATTGTATCACCCAATACACCAATAAACAAGAAAAAAGAAACCATTTTATCTTGCATATTATGTCATTTGTATTTATTTGAATTCTATGTTTTCAGAGATGAACAACTTTTTTCTTTCATATGATTGTAAATGTTACAATAATAAGATTGCGTGGATTGAACCATATTTCATTAGAACAATGTGATGGTCAAAAGGGTCTGGAGTATGGCTGCTTGTCAACTACTTTTGATCAATTTAAACAGGCTATCTTTCGTGCTTGCCTTGGTTTTTGTGTTGTAGATCAAGAAAGCCGTTAGCAATGGAGTTATATAGGATATCATAAGAAATCTAAGCAATTACGTGAGTTTTGAGAATTTCTAGAACTTTAGAGATGATAGCCAAAGTTATTTTAAACAATAATTTAAATCATTTTACATCCATGATCCCAATGCTTGAAATATCCACATTTTTGTTTATGTTTCTAATGTTCCTTTTTTCCTTTTGCTTTAAATGTCTTCCCATCTTTTCAGAAAGTAAATAGATTACACTAGCATCCTAGGCGATGAGGATTTATAGTTTTCCATACATGCTTATTTTTGAAGGAAAATTTGTCCACAAGGCTTCTTCAACAATACTTTTCAAGATACTTTAAGGGACCTTTGTGCAAGTCTAAATGAGCAGGTTAAGTAAAATACTTTCATAAAACAAAATATTATGTGGACGTTTAAAAAGTCCTAGGTACAAGTCTCAAATTCATCAAAGTTCCACCTATTGATCCATGTTGCTCAATGCAAAAAGCTAAGAAAAGTCAATCTAAGTTCTCCAACTAGGTGATTGATGAAGGTAAGAGGTTGTAGGATAGGTGTCTCCAGTCATTTTGATAGTCAATGCAGTGGTTTAACTCGATTTATCTTGAATATTAGTTAATTTTATTTAATCTATGAAGCTAGTTTAATTGGGTTCCTATAGGGCATATCTTAAAGAAAATGAGAAGATATTTTTATTTCTAATTTCAGTCTTTGAAGTATATATGGATAATTAGGATCTTTTTTTTCAACCTGAAGTGCATTATGGTATGGCTATTAGAGTGATAATATATGTTAAGGATTGAATAATAGAAAATGGTTGTTTCTTAGACAGGATTTTAGGGGTTAATGTAGCCTTAACAGATTCCATGAACATGTTGTGGAGCCAGAGAGCTCTTTTTCATTTTTGGTTACCCCAAAGAATTATGAAGCAAACTAGTTAGAGCATGTTATACTAATTCCTAAATCTCTCAAAATCTCCCCAACTAGGGAAAAAGTATCACCTAAAACCTATGACCAACCATAACAAGGAAATTTCTCTTGAACAATAATGACTGTTTGAAGGGACTTGAACACTTGTCCAAGTTGGTTTAGTGCCTCGTTTTACAACCAAGAGGTTGTGGATCAAGTGCCGTAACCATTATAAAGGAAAAAGAAATGAAAATAAAATAGATTTTCCTAGTTCACCAACATCTTCTCTTATCACATCAAGATAAATTTGCTTGATGGCAGTCCTCTTAGAGGCTAAATGTCAATCTCAGGAACAAGATCTTATGGATAGAATCTTATAAACAAGATTGGTAGAACGAAATTATGGATTTAAATTTTATCTTTATGTAAAATGTTGGAGCTTTGATGACTGAGCAAAGCACGATACGAATTTTATTATATCATTGTATATTGTAACAGTTCTGGAGCATGGTACTATGTGGACTATTCTAGACCGTTCCACATATCTAACAATTTCTTTCTTAGCTTTGTCAGGATTAGTTCATGTTGCCAATGAATTACGTAGCTCAATTCACTCAGGCTATCCCTTTGGTTTATTTCCTTCAACAGTAAAGTTTAAGACGTGGGTTATGTTGTTTAAAATCTCTGGATTTCAAAAGAATTGATGGCAGTCAACCCTATAATCCATGTTAACTTGATATGTACCCAAGTATCAGCTTGTTCTACCTAGCAAGAGGATAGAGGAAGACAGTTTGTCGTACTACTTGTGTCACACTTTGTAACTTCTTATTCTAGTTTTCCTTCCATAAGATCATTTTTCAGTTAATAATAGGAAAATAAAATAACATAAACTATAGAAAAAATAAACAAAGGAAATAAAAGCATTAGCTCATGATTTATACCTCTCACATATAGCAAAAGATGGAGCACATAAACATGTTTAGAAATCTATAAACTGATCAGTCCCTTCCTGCCTATAATTATTTAATAGGAAAAAAAAACATGAGGATATTGCCTTGACGTATGATGTACGTGGACATTTATTCCGAACCTGCGCCTTAACTACAACCCCAAAGGTTTCTGAATAGGATGCATTTCATCATGTATATATTTATACTTTTCAAGCTTGAACACTTCAACAATGGAAATATATTTTCGCAATTGCAAGACGACATGGAAAGTTGCACTTATCTCCTGGTAGAAGAAGGAATTCATTTATCACGTCGTGTAACTTACGCTCCTACCTTAATCTTTGAAAGCCCATAAAAGCATCCTAAATGGTCAAAATTAATACCCACTCCTCCCGTAATTTGAGGGTTTTCTTCCAAAAACATGCATGCTGGAAATGAAAAATGTGATGGAAGAAAGAAACACAATGTTTCCTGGAAGGAAACCCAAAACATAGAAGTAAATGATAAACTGAGGATCTTTGATTAGACCTCAAAGTGAAGCTTTACAGAGTCTGCCACGTGTCTCATCTAAACCCAGGTTAACTGCCATTGAAAGGTAAAAGGCACTAACCACTTAATTGAATTGCCTATTTCTTCTTTTCTCGATTGTATATAGATAACCATTTCTAGCTCAACATTCAAAGGGACACTAGAACTAGAACCATTACATGACTAATACTAAATTTCTCAAACCATATGTCATACGACTCTCTTAAGAGAAAGGTAAGGAACTTTCTCACACCAATAAATTCTCATGAAATGACACTCCTAGTGCATTTTGGCTAACAGTAACGAATATCCAATCCAATCTTTCATAATAAAGACGGCAAACAAATCAAATCTTCTTTCAGCTCCATCTGTTTCACCCAGCTATCTTCATCATTTAATCTCAACTTTGTCCACCAAATAAAAATGACAAGAATTCTAAACACCATATAAACAATAATTACAAGATCTCTCTGCACCTATTTTACAACCAATTCTCACCACCAGATACAAATCACCCTTGCTACGGAACTAGTATAGATAGCTGCATGCTTCATCAACATAACACCCAGAACCGCTTTAAAATCAATCCGAGCAGCCCCTTTTTTCCGTTTTAACCAGACAACTTCCTCATCCAATATTCACTTAACCATAACAAAAGCAAGAAATCTAAACCCTCTCTAACACAATCCCGAAAGCAAATCGCACAGCCAGATGGAAACCATACCAGCTACGGAAACACTGGGAAAAAACTGCATGTTTCATCAAACCAACCCAAACAAGAGAGTCCCACATTATAAAAGCCATAACCCATTAGGTAACAGCGGCCAATCCAATACCCAATACAAACCCCACATCTTCTTGGCTTTTTCCTCCCAAAGCTAATGGTACCATAATTCACAAAAAACAAGCACACCCAAAACCTACGCTTCGCTGTCACTTTAAAAACCGAAACAGTATAAATAGTACTTTCCGGCCGTAATCTCACAGGAGCAGGAAGAGAAGGAAAAGATCATGACGACGCTACAGGTCTACACCACACAAATAAAGTAAAAAAGAAAAAGATAGAAATAAAAAACAACATAAAATAGGCAAACCTCTACACATTTCATTGGGAAAAAATTGCCGTACCTTTTCTGCGGCCAGTTGCGTAAGCAATCCATTCCCATGAGTTTTTTTCAGCATTTGCTTCTTCTTCTTCATCTTCTTCTTCTTCAATATTTCAACTTTCTTCACCATTTTCAGCTTTTCCTGTTTCCTCTTCTTCCGTTTAGAAGTCACCACCGGTGAAGTTTCTGATACGTTTTCGTTATCTCCCTCTTCTCCAGCTTCCATACATTCCTCTTCTTCATCGAGCGTCTCGATCTGCGGAGCAACTGCAAAAATTTCCAAAATTGATCGCTTTTTCGGCATTCGGGATTTCGATTTCCCGGCGGCAGCTACCTCTGCTGCCGCCGTTCTCATCTGACGTCTCTCCTCTCTCGACGCCTGAGCGAGACAGCTGTCGATGTGCGCATTAACAGCGTTGATCGTCGATGCCGTGAAGGTCTCACATACCGGGCAGATCTTGACCATTCCTTCCTCATCTACCCCCGAAACTTTCTCCGCTTCAGGATCCACATTTCCGACACTGGAAACCGCTTCCGAAAATTCAGTGCCAGCTTTTCCCTCCAAAAGCCTAGTTTCCGTGTTTCTGGCCTCTAGATTCTTTGCCTTCTCCGTAGATCTTGCTACGGCCAGTTCGTCCGACCACCATCGATATCTCAGGCAGACGATCGGCGGTAGACGAGATAGAATTTCCTCCGTTTTCAGGTCCTTGTCATCTCCTTTAAACGGCCAGCATTTCCCACCGTCCACACTTCTCGCCTTCAAAGCAAACTCTCTACAGCAAGAAAATCACACAAAATTCACACAAAAAGGTTGCTATTTCTTCTCATGCAGTAGCCTAATCAGAAACCATAAATCTGCAAGGATTCTCACCTGATCGAGAAACTCCCGGCGGAGACTTCCATGGCAAGAAATTTCAACCGAATCTCGACCAATTTTGCAGACGAGAGGAAAAAGAAGCGGTTTTTCCTTTCTCCACCGGAGAACCTTATTATTCCCCGTGAGAGGAGATAAAACCCCCAAATACCAAAACCTCTCGCTTTTTCAGCTCACTTTCCATACTCCCGCTCTAAGCCCCCCACGCCCCACCCTTTCCCGTCTTCATCCTTCCACTTCCCTCCGTTTTATGACAGAAAGCGACTTATCATGGGTAGGTAATAATGACATCCACAACACCGTGCATCTCTTTACTTTTCCATCCATTTTCAAACAACCCTCCCTCCTACCACCATCACATCATCATCCATGCATCAACATTCACATGCATGCATCATCCATGTGCATGACTTTTGCCCTTTGTGATAAGTGACGGGCGCTCCTACGAGGGTGGACTCGGTGCCCACATCCCAAAACACTTGTCGAGTTGGAAACGACAGCCAACTGAGACAAGAATAAAAAAAGAGCGGATAGGGGCAAGATATTTACTTAATTAATCTTCATTATTCATTTGTTAGTGCAATAATCCTTTTCCCAGTATAATCGAGTGAACTTTTCTCAGGGTTTCCGTTTTCTCGTTTTCCAATATTTCATTTCTTACCGCTCTTTCTGTTTTGGGCGGTTTCCCGCTTGCCTCTCTTTATTGTGCCCTCTCCCCCCACGAAGCCATTCTCTCTTTCATGGGCACACGTGATTTTGGCAGAGAAATAGGTACGGACTTATAAAATATGTCTGAAAGCAGAGTACTTAGTTGAGAAGCTAAGAGTATAGATTTTGTCCAAGGAGCTGAGGTTTCAGTGCGGTTTTATCTTGTAGTGGAAGTAAAGAAGCTAAATGGGTGGGTCTTTGTTGTTCTATCAACACACGAAACAAGAGAATTCACGACAAACACGAAAGAAAAAGTAACATTGGCATGTACATGGCTAGGAAAGGTTTTTTGTTTGGTTTTAAATTTTAATGCAGAGAAAGAGAAAGGGAAGCTTTGTCAGGGCTTTGGTGGAGGATGTGAAACTGGCTTACGTCATGGAAGTTTCAGGGAAGGATAAGTGGCTCTGTTATAGAATAATTGATTGGAGAAGCCACCGTTTTTTTTCTGTTTAACAGAAACAAGCCAAGACATCATATTTTACGGGATATACAACTATTGACATTGAAGATGAAGAAGAAATATAAGGAAGGCATCGTTCATCAAAATGAGGCATTCATTGATTCAAATCAGAATCCTTAATCACTAGTTTCTCCACAAAATTGTTGTTTGTAGAGCTGATACACGGAAAGCTTTTGCTTTCAAAATGGTTAGACAGAAAATGAAGACCCTTTTCCACCAGATTAGCAGCAATACCCAACAGAGCCTCTCAATTGAGTGCACCTTATCACGAGAAATCTAGCACCGAAGATTGAAAAGATAAGAGTGAAAACCAATAGAAATGGTTACTTCACAGAAACACTTGAATTTATGGAAAGAAAGATTTACGAAGAAAGAAGAGAGTGCTTCCTATCAGGAGCTGCCTACAGCTGAATAGGAGACGAAAAGGCTTAAGTGCAGATTCTATATGGTCAAGGTTTCCTGTACAAGAGTTACCAACTACAGATTCTATTTTGGTTAATGCATTTATTTATTCCCAAAGAGCAAAAAGAAAAGGCAGAGAATCATACTCAAGACGAAAGAAAGATTACCTTTATATCCTATATAGTTTAAAGTAGCGTAAGGCACTAATGCTTTCACGTTACGTAGGGTATCTTTCAAAGAGAGGACAATATTAGAATTCCAAATCAGAAAAGGTTACATGAATGATGTGATTGTATTTGCATATAATAGGAAAAGAGAAATTCATGCTTTTGGTTGATCCACAAAAGCATATATAGCTGCTGTTTGTGGAGTTTCTCGCCGGTTTAGGGTCTTGCGGCTTTTCTTCCTTCAACAAAATTTACGTCACTGGGATGATTGAGTTAAAGACGAGAAACCTACTTTTCTTTCAATCCTTAGACGTTTGGTCCTTTGTTGGTTATCTGTTCGGTTTCGGTTCAGAGGCACCGAAAGCAAGTTAGATTTTCTTCATGGAATCCCTCCTTGTTTCCAGGTTTAGAAGTGGTCGTTTAGGGCTTGAAAGTTTTGGTGCAAAGGACATCTCCCACTCACGCAACAATCTACATATGCCTGTATGTAAGAGACTTAGCCATGTCTAATGCTTATTCTTCTTAATTTTACGATGGATCGGGTTTGACCCATTCCTCGACGCTTGATGACACCAGAAGTTATTTGAATCGGTTGGGGAATGACAAAGCTTCACCGTCAAAAAAACTAATTTGATAGGGTGTTGGCCATGACAATAATAAACTGTGAATAAGCTATCCATGAGTGGTGGTCCTATATCCTGCTGTCCTTAACACTAGGGTAGATAAAATTGAATAAGAGTAAAATAGTAGATATTTCAATGAGATGAGGCATCATCCGGAAGTAAGAAACGGAATGTCACAATAGCCTTCAGGATATACTTCTTCAGTTCTGAACAATTGAGCCATTATGGAAGATTGAAACATGTCAAATTTTTTAATGATATTGCTTAAATAGATAAAAGAAACCTACTTTGTACTGGAGATTGTAGGAAGTACGAGACCTTATTTTGTACTTCTTGAGTCTGCAAGTGAATTGGTTGATCTAGCTATATGCCCAAAATGAAAAGAATCATATTGCATAGCATCCTTATATTAGTTTACCATTTGACCTAAAAGCTTGATCTAGTAGGAAGTGGGCCATTAATAGTTATATCTCTAACATGCCCTTTCACATGGAAGGTTCTTTTGCAGGTTCTTGCACATGCACTTTATAAATGGGGAGTCTCAAGATTTGAACTTATAACCTCATGGCCAATAAGGCTTGGATACGAGTTAATTTATTGACCATTCAACCTAAAAGCTTAATCCAATAGGAAGTGGGCTAATAATAGTTATATGCCTAACACCTTATGTATTACATTAAGTTATTTCTTATCAATAGCCAAAAGTCATCTAGCACAGGTGATTGCAAACAATGTAGCGCCTCTCTTTATTATGCTTTGCTGGAGGTTTGAGACACTTTCCCTATCGTTGGAGAGATTTTTCACATAGGTTTAGGCATTGGGATAATAGGTTTAGCTTGCTTCATAATTCTTTGCTATGAAAAAGAGAGAGAGGTTATTTCTCATTAATAACACTTCCAATATTCCAAACAAAGAAAAAGCAAATAGACTTTCACCTCTGTGAGCAAAAACACTTAGTGCAAGCTAGCCAAAGTCATAATGTGTCTTATCCCCAATCCAGGTTTGCAGGTTTAAGTCCTCTCACTTACCAACTTCACAACCTGTGCTAGCAAAACACTTCTGCTTCATTGGAAATTTTATGATGAATGAAGCACAAATGAGCAAGCATTATATCCTTCATGTGGTCCCTATGATATCTCTATCATCCCAAGATGCACATTGCCAAATGAACACTACTACATGGGAGGCTTTTAAAGTTGGTAAAAAACATTAATAGAAGTTGGTAAATAAAGTGACTTCTGTCAAGTCGACTTGAAAAATTGATAAGAAAAGAAGTCAGTAAAGAAATGACTTTAAAAATCTAAACTTTTGAAGTCATTCTGAAAAAACAATTTCAAAAAGGCCTCTTTTGAAGTCGTTCCATGATAAACTACTTCAAAGATACCAACTTTTAAAGTTGTTCTAGAAAAAATGGCTTCAAAAGAGGCTATTTTTGAAGTCATTTTTTTATAGAACGACTTAAAAAACTAGTATCCTTGAAGTCATTTATAATGGAACAACTTCGAAAGAGGCTATTTTTGAAGTACTTTTTTTCAGAATGACTTCAAAACTCAAGTTTTCAAAGACAATATTAAAAAAACACTTAAAAAGCGACCTCTTTTGAAGTTGTTTTTTCAAAACAACTTTAAAAGTTTTTTGTTTCTTTTGCTTACATTGTAATCTACCTGCATTTTTGCATATATTCAATGTGCCACCTGCTGCATTGTTCTTTCAATCTCTAAAGACATGAAAAATAAACATACATTTACTTCCACATTGGGTATATAATATCCAAATTCTTCATCCATCCACACCTCAACACATTTGCACATACATTTACTTTCATACCACATTCACATCTTGAAATGACTTGATAATCAAATAAACTACACCACATGCATTGCAATCTCCATATTTATATCATATACATTCACATCCCATGAAATATATATGCTCCAATGCATATCCACATTCACTTTATTTACAGTCCAAGCTCCCCTCATTCATCCCATAAAATCTATATACTTCAATGAAAATAATGAAAAGTAGAAAAGATGCACTTTAATGAAAAGAATACTTTATTATGGATAAGGTATTTTACATTCAAAAGGTTACTTCAATTGTTCTAATTAAAACTTCTTACATACTCAGCCCATTCATTCCATATTTCGTTGGGGTTTTCTTTGGAATAACTCTTATTGTTTGCCATTCAAAAAGCACAGCAGCCTGTAATGCAACATTTTAAATTCAGTTGACACATACTTTTGAGCTGAATCCATCAACAATTGTGAAAAAATATAAGATTGTGACCAGTAAAAAGTGTTTTACCTTTCTTCATTGAGAGACACTAACACCATTAAGTCCTAGGGTCCTCATGCATCTCAGCACACCCACATTCCCAATTAGACTGCTGTATAGGGCACTGTGAAAGAAGAAAAACAAAAAGAATCAATAAACACCATGTATAAATTGTAAGTTTAGTTTATAAAATAGAGTAATTAACTACTTTCCATACCTTCACATTCTTTCAAATGAGTTTCGGTGGTTGCATAGTCTCTGTCAGATTAGCACATGTTAAGCATTCTCTACAAGTTTAAATTTCAAATGCATTATATATGAATAAAAAATTATTGATCTATACATAATACATGAAAAGATTAAAAGCTTATATATTTATGGTTTCTATTAGGGCTGGATGAGCATGTTGTAATAGCCCGACGGCTCTCACCTACAACAATATTGATCGCTTTGGAAAATTGGCTGCCCATACAACCAGCCCCCTCACGGTTTTGTTCTTCCCCAGTTTCAAGGAAAAAAGGCTTTGTTGTTAGTCACACACCACTCTTATCAACAGCCCATCAATTTTTTCCTTAACGACATGGGACTAACTCTCTATCCTACAGCCATCTCCCATCTACGAGGTACCTAGGCCTTCACGTCTTCCCTCCTTAGTGAACACACGTCCTTGTGTGTTAACCACAAAATCAGGCGTCCATATGTGACAAGCCACACATCGGGTCAGGGGTTGGCTCTGATACTATCTAAATCAAAGTTTTGCTCTATCATACTTCCACTGATTTTCATGATATCAAACTTTTCAATATATTAGCTACATGCACAGGCCAATGTTTTAATTCTCTTAAAGTTCTCAAGGCCTCTTCTATTACTTCTGATCTCTCTTCCATTACCATCATAATCTTTTAGTTCAGTATCTATCATAATCTTTAAAGGGTTATGCAAATTGTCCAAGTTAAAACTTGAATCCTCAAAAGGTTGCCCATTTTAATAGATCTATCATCTAACAAAGTTTTCATCTATATATACTACTCTTATATTCTAACTACCTTATTCCTCACTCTAACAACTATAATAATACCATAAGAATACTCCTCTTATTTATGCCATAACTAAAACTCTATTGTTTACTTAGAACTTACCAGTTTTTGTAAGTGGCATCACTTCCCACATAAATATAAGGTGCTTGTATGAGTCATCTCTATAATTCATACCTTATCAACTAACATTCACTGATTAACTACATATGACTTTTAAACATGTTGGACTGGTTGTGAGAGGATTGATTGGGCTCTAATACCAACTGCAACACCCTGGGATTCCAACAGTTACAGTATTGTCCACTTTGAGGTGCCCATACACCTCTCACGTGTTTGTTCTTCTCCAGTTTCCTAGCAAAAATGCGTTGTGACAGTTAGAGTTCCCTAAACTCTTATAAACAGCCTAGTTTCCTCTTCTTAGGCGATGTAGAACTAAATCTCTGTCCTTCACCCCAACCTAAGAGTCAGCAAGCCTTCTCTTGGCCCAAACTCATTGGCCCAGGGCTTCAATGGTATCAGAGCCCAGTCAATCCTCTAACAGCTAGTGCAACATGTCCAAAAGTTATATGTAGTTAATCAGTGAATGTTAGTTGATAAGGTATGAGTTACAGAGATGACTCATACAAGCAACGTAGATTTATGTGGGAAGAGATGCCACTTACAAGAGCTAGCAAGTTCTAAGTAAACAATAGAGTTTTAGTTATGGCATGAATAAGAGGAGTATTCTTATGGTATTATTATAGTTGTTAGAGTGAGGGATAAGGTAGTTAGAATATAAGAGTAGTATATATAGATGAAAACTTTGTTCGATGATAGATCTATTCAAAAGGGCAACCTTTTAAGGATTCAAGTTTTAATTTGGACAATTTGCATACCCCTTTGAAGATTATGATAGATACTGAACTAAAAGATTATGATGGTAATGGAAGAGAGATCAGAAGTAATAGAAGAGGCCTTGAGAATGTTAAGAGAATTAAAACATTGGCTTGTGCATGTAGCGAATATATTGAAAAGTTTAATATCATGAAAATCAGTGGAAGTATGATAGAGTAAAACTTTGATTTAGATAATATCAGAGCCAACCCCTGACCCGATGTGTGGTTTGCCGCATGCGGGCGCCTGATTTTGTGGTTAACACGCAAGGACGCGTGTTCACTGAGGAGGGAAGATGTGAAGGCCTAGGTACCCCGTAGATGGGAGACGGCTGATAGATAGAGAGTTAATCCCACATCGGTAAGGAGAAAGTCGTTGGGCTATTGATAAGAATGGTGTGTGACTCTCCTTACAACAAGGCCCTTTTTTTAGGAAACTGGGGAAGAACAAAACCATGATGGGGCTGATTGTATGGGCAGCCAATTTCCCAGAGCAGACAATATTATTGTAGGTGAGAGTCATTGGGTTATTACAGATGGTATCAGAACCAGTTCCCCTCATGGTGTGGTGGCTAGCTATACATGGGCGCCTAGTCGTAGCTATCACGCAGGGATGCGTGTTCCCTAAAGGGGAAAAGATGTGAAGACCTGGGCCGATGAGAGTGGGCCAAGAGAAGGCTGTCAGGCTTCTAGGCTAGGGTGAAGGATAGAGAGTTAGTCTCACATCGCCTGGGAAGAGGAACTGGGTGTTTATAACAGTTCGAGGAACTCTAACAGTCATAATGCATTTTCCCTGGGTAACCAGGGAAGAACAAACTCATGAGGGGGTATGGGAGCCTCAAAGCAGATAATATTGTACTTGTTGGAACCCCGGGGTGTTACACATGTAAACCACAAGAATAAAAAAGAAGAAGAATGCTTGCCCATCATGCATATCCAAAACAAGTAGCATCCAATGCGCCCTATATACATAATCATATGAATTACAATTAAAGTTTGCAATCCTTATGTGTAGAAGAAATTGTCAAGAAACAAAGAAAAGAAAACATACCCGTTATTGTAGGGAATCATTAAGCCTTGCCCTTTGGAGCATTGGAAGAATCGTGGCAACATATCATCTACACTCCTCTCCATCTGCCATTACTTCGCTACTCCACACATGATACCAGGGTTAAGGAATTGGTAAAGTACATCTCTGACCTCAAAAAGGCTCATTGCATCATTTAGGTAGCTGTATAAAAGAAATAATTATTACCTATTATGAAAAAAGTAACATGTAATGTCAAGTATTATTGAAGTAGATATTTATCTATATCCCATGTAGGAGACAATGTGAGGGTGCTAGAGTTAATTTCATTGGAAAACTCATACTAGGTCCTCTGCCATAAGTGGCACCTTAACAACAACATCACCAAGACTCCTTGATCTATACGGGGTTGATTACCTTATCTTTGTTGATGAGTCCAAATAGTAACCTTAGGGATCAAGGCATGTTAGGTGGGACTTCAACACGAACCTTAAATAACTGCTATAAAAGTTGTAGAGTCAATTAATATTGATCACTAATGACATTCAAATTTATGGTGAAAAATAAACACAAATAGCTAGTATTGCTTCAATTGGTGTAATGATAGCTAAGGGTGAAACGGTGGGCGGCATCAATGGCACTTTCTACTACTGATTAACCTTAGATATAGTTAATAAAAGATTAAACTAAAGTCTCTAGCTAAAAATTGTTGTTGAGAAGGTGTATTGTAAAAATACATATACCATGGAATATATGGGAATGATGATTTCCTTTGGTCAAGCGAAGTGATATGCAACTGCTTGCCCAATAGTTACAATATTTTTCATTTCTTAAGGAAATGGAAGACAGGTAGTAGTAATTAAAGCCTTGTTAATGAACATGCGTTTAGTATGTAGAGGCATACTAATCCCTTGCAAAATATTTGAGTCATGCTCATAGCATGATTCAACTGCAATAACATTTTGACGGGTCTCCAATGCTAATAGGCATTGACCCACCTGCAAATCATAAATAACATCATACATTGAAAAGGTTGAGATAGGAGAATTATATACGGACAATAAAAAAAGTTCTAGTGTAGTGAATACCTCCTTGGCTGGATTTCTATCTCAAAGGGCGTAGGTTGTCCTTCTTTAGAAGGTTCTTTGGTGAGAGAATGACAACTAGCATGTGATGGAGGTATAGGAGTGGAATAAAGATCTTGTAAAAGAGATCCAGAAACTATCACCAAACCCTCATTAAGTAGCTGGTTAAGTATATTTATTTTTATCCTCTCACACAAGTCATTGTAGGCCTCCGAATCTTCTTCTATAAGTATTCTTTTACAAAGAATCTAAAAGGAACCATACAACACTCCATGCCCTTATATAATTACAGTATAATTTTATTTAATGATCAGTTCATTTATTTAATTGTGCAAACTTGAAGGTAGTCAAGTGTAGCAGGTGAAACCACTTACAATACCAAAAGCAACTTTTGTAGTAGCTTTATCTATCAAGCAAGACACTATAGTTATGTAATAAAACTTATATAATTACAGTATAATTTTAAAGGAATAAATTATCACAAATGCTTACTTCACGCTCTTCTAAACGAGCACAGTCCAACCTAGAGAGGTGGTGCTACATACTAGTTTCATGCACCTTTTTTCCTCTTACGTTCTTTATCTAAACATTTGTAATACATAATCAAGTGCAATGATTGGATGTTACATATACTTAGTTAAATGAAACATCATTTTAGCAATACCTCAAATTCATAGGACATGTGGTTCTTTACAAATGCATTCCACATGTCCTAGTCAATAACATCAGAATAAATGGCAGGCACTGTATATAGCCTTAATGAATCATTGACCTATAGAGCCATGTAATTGCAAACAAGGTAGTTCTTCCATTTTCTCCATTGCTCACCAGCTACTTACAAAGCACTATCTACCTATGCTCAAGTACTTCAAAGGTAGTCAACAAAGTAGAAAGCATATTACTATATTTGAAAACATTCAGATAAACATACTATAGATCTATGTATATAGCACTCTATGAATAAATCATAAACCATGTATTTTTTATATAAAATGTAGCCAAGTAAACTTTATATATATATATGTATATATATAGCAGTCCATGAACAATTTATAAACCACATATTTTTCATATAAAACATATCCATGAAAAATTGCTACAGATCTATGTATATAATAATCTATAAATCATATCTTTTTCATATAAAATATGGCCAAGAAATTTTTTTTATAAATCTATGCATATAACAATCCATGAACAACCCATAAACCATTATTTTTTACCAAAAACATAGCCAAGTAAACTTCTTACACACTTATGTATACGGTAGTCCATGAAAAGTCCATAAACCATATGTTATTATCATTGAAAACATGGCTAAGTACACCAAATATAGATATATGTAAATAGCAGTCCATGAATAGTCCATAAACCATGTGTTTTTCATATAAAATATGGCCATGTAAACTTTCTATAATTTTATGTATATAGCAATCCATGAACAATCTATAAACTATATGTTATTATCATTGAAAATATAGTCAAGTAAACTTACTATAGATATATGTATATAGTAATCCATGAACAGTTTAAAAACTATATTATTATTTTTTTTATACAAAACATAGCCAAGTAAACTTTCTATTGATCAATGTATATAACAATCCATGAATAGTTTATAAACCATATATTTTTCACTGAAAACATAGACAAGTAAACTTTCTATAGATCTACGTATATGGTAGTCTATGAACAGTCCATACACCAGTTCATTTTGATATAAAACATAGCTAAGTAAACTTTCTATGTATATATATAACAGTCCATGAATAGTCATGAACAGTGTACAAACTACTTATTTTTCAATAAAATATAGCCAAGTAAACTTCATATAGATCTATGTATATGACAGTCCATGAATAGTCCACAAACCATACTTTATTATCATTAAAAACATAGCTAAGTAAACTTTCTATAGATCTATGTATATAGTAGTACATGAACAATTTATAAACCATTTATTTTTCACTAAAAACATAGCCAAGTAAACTTCTTGTAGATGTCGTCCATGAACAGTCCATAAGTCATATGTTATTATCATTAAAAATATAGCCAAGTAAACCTACTATAGATATATGTATACAGTAGTCCATGAAAAGTCTATAAACCACATATTATTATCATTGAAAACACAGCCAAGTAAATCTACTATAGATATATATATATATATATATATTGCAGTCCATGAATAGTCTATAAACCATGTGCTTTTCATAAAAAACATAGCCAAGTAAACTTTTTATAAATCTATGTATACAACAATCCACAAACATTCCATAAACCATATGTTTTATCATTGAAAACATAGCCAAGTAAGCCTAATATAGATATATGTATATAGCAGTCCATGAGCATATATAAGCAATGTATTTTTCATATAAAAAATAGTCAAGTAAACTTTCTATAGATCTATGTATATAGCAATCCATGAATAGTCCATGAATCATATATTTTTAGCTGAAAATATAGCCAAGTATACTTCCTATAGATCTATGTATAGAAGTCCATGAACAGTCCATAAACCATATCTTTTTCATATAAAATATAGCCCAATAAACTTTTTATAGATCTATTCATATAACCATCCAAGAATAGTCCAAAAACCATATGTTTTCATTGAAAACATAGCCAAGTAAACTTCCTACAGATCTATCTATATAGCAATCCATGAACTGTCCATAAACCTTATGTTATTATCATTGAAAACAAAGCCAAGCAAACCTACTATGTAGCAGTTAATGAGTAGTCCATAAACCATGAGTTCTTCATATAAAGCATAGCCAAGTAAACTTTCTATAGATCTAGGTATATAGCAATCGATGAACAGTCCATAAATCATACGTTATTATCATTGTAAACATAGCTAAATAAACCTATTATAGATATATGTATATAGCAGTCCATAAACCATGTTTTTTTTACTGAATATATATGTATATAGTAGCCCATGAATAGTATATAAACCATATATTTTCACTGAAAATATAGCCAAGTAAATTTTCAATAGATCTATGTAGATAGGAATCCATAAAATGTGTTTTTTACTAAAAACATAACCAAGTAAACCTACTACAGATATATGTATATAGCAATCCATGAATAGTCCATAAATCATGTGTTTTTCATATAAAACATAGCTGATTAAACTTTCTATAGATCTATGTATATAACATTCCATGAATAATCCATAAACCATATGCTATTATGATTAAAAACCTAGCCAAATAAATCTAGTATATATGTCTATATCTAGTAGTCCATAAATCATGTCTTTTCATATAAAATATAGCAAAGTAAACTTTCTATATATTTATGTATATAGCAATTCATGAACAGTACATAAACTATATGTTGTTATCACAGAAAACATAGTCAAGTATATATATATATATATATATATATATATATATATATATATATATATATAACACTCTATCTAGCAATCCATGAACAGTCCATAAACATATATTTTTCACCAAGTAAACTTCTCATAGATCTATGTATACGACAATCTATGAATAGTCCATAAACCATATCTTTTTTATATAAAACATAGCCAAGTAAACTTTTTTATAGATCTATGTATATAGCAGTTCTTGAATAGTCCATGAACCATAGTTTCACTAAAAACATAGTCTAGTAAACTTCCTATAGATCTATGCATACGGTAGCCTATGAACAGTCAATAAACCATTTATTTTTAACTGAAAACATAGCCAAATAAACTTTCTATAGATCTATGCATATAACAATTAATGAACATCTATGTAAACTTCCTATAGATCTATGCATAAAACATAGCCAAGTAAACTTTTTTATAGATCTATGTATATAGCAGTTCATGAACCATAGTTTCACTAAAAACATAGTCTAGTAAACTTCCTATAGATCTATGCATACAGTAGCCTATGAACAGTCTATAAACCATTTATTTTTAACTGAAAACATAGCCAAATAAACTTTCTATAGATCTATGCATATAACAATTAATGAACATCTATAAACCATTAATTTTCACTAAAAAACATAGCCAAGTAAACTTCCTATAGATTTATGCATATGGTGGTCTATGAACAGTGCATAAGCCATATGTTATTATTATTGAAAACATAGCCAAGTAAACCTACTATAGATATATGTATATAGTAGTCCTTGAATACTCCATAAACCATGTGTTTTTTATATAAAACATAGCCATGTAAACTTTCTATAATTCTATGCATATAGCAATCCATGAATAGTCATAAACCATATGTTATTATCATTGAAAACATAGCCAAGTAAACATACTACAAATATATGTATATAGTAGTCCATGAACAGTCTATAAACCATGTATTTTTTTATATAAAACATAGCCGCGTAAACTTCTTATACATCTATGTGTATAATAATGCACGAGCAATCCATAAATCATATATTTTCCACTAAAAATATAGCTAAGTAAACTTCCTATAGATCTACGTATATAGCAATCCATGAATAGTCTATATATCATGTGTTTTTTAGTAAAAACACAGGCAAGTAAATTTTCTATAGTTATATATATATATATATATATATATATATATATATAGCAATCCATAAGCCATGTGGTAGCTTACTTATATAGTATATGGTAGTAGATTTATATGAAAGAGTCAAGTTCCATATTTCTGTGAGTACAGGAGAGAGGAGAGCCGCGCTGTTAGTCAAGGCAAGCGGCAACTGCATAGGGCAGATTAAGGGAGGGAGGGATGTGCATGCAATTGGTCAGGGTAGGTGGCAACCACACAGGGCAGATGAAGGGAGGGAGGGAGGGAGGGGATGCTACACAATCAATGGGGGCTGGCCAGCGATCATGTAGGGTAGAGGGGGGTAGAGGGAGGAAGGGAGGAATGGTTGGACAAAAATGTACACACAGTCAATTCGAGCTGGCCAGCATCTGCATAAGGGAAGAGAGAGAGAGAGAGAGAGAGAGAGAGAGAGAGAGAGAGAGAGAGAGAGAGAGAGAGAGAGAGAGAGAGAGAGAGAGAGAGAGAGAGAGAGAGAGAACGAGGAAGTACCTTACATGTGTAGGCCAAAATTGTAGACTTTTTGAAGTGGCACAACACTCATTAATGAAGAGACAACATGGGAAACTATAGATAATAGTGATGGAAAAGGAAATATGTGGGATGAACCAAAATTTTGGTGTTAAAATAGGGGACTTTTGAAGTCGCTTGTTTGGAATGATGTTAGAAACAAGCTTTTGAAGTCATTTTTTTAAATAACTTTATAAACTAGTTTTTTAAGTCGTTTGTTTGGAACAACTTTAGAAACAAACTTTTGAAGTAGTTTTTTTGGAATGACTTTAGAAACCTGTTTTTCAAATCATTTTTTCTAAAGACTTTAGAAACCATTTTCTGAATTCATTTTTCCTAAACGACTTTAACAAGTTTTCAAAGTCATTTTTTTCTTAATGATTTTAAAAACATGATTTTCTAAAGTCTTTTTTCGCCATCGACTTTAAAACTCGTTTTTGAAAGTCATTATCTTAGAACGACTTTACAAGGGTTTTTTTTAAGACTTTTTTTCATAATGATTTTAAAAACATATAAAATATGTACAGATATATATTTGTTCTCGATGAACTAAGGTTTACCAAGATTTGACCTCTTAGTATTCAGCTCACACAACTTTCTAATAGGGAGAGAGATGGTAAAGCTTCAAGTTGCAACTTCCTCATTCAACTTGATGAAATCTCTTCATCAAACCCTAAATTTGGGTGAGGATCACAAAGCATAATGTTACCATTTCCTTGAATAGTGAAGGTTAGAGAGAGAAGCAATTGTTGTTTGCAATGAAACCATACGATTTTTGGTAGAATCATGACGATCTAAGAAACTTCTTAATCCCATCGTCCATAGTGACAAAACTTATTTCATCTACAAAATGTATATATATCAGGAGTTAAAATTAAAAGATGATAAAATGAGATTTTTAGTATCCTTACTATGTTTTTCATGTCACAAACATTTAAAATATCCAAAAGAGAAGTAAGAAGAGGAAGAGAAGAGAGAGAGAGAGAGAGAGAGAGAGAGAGAGAGAGAGAGAGAGAGAGAGAGAGAGAGACAGAGAGAGAGAGAGAGAGAGAGAGAGAGAGAGAGAGAGAGAGAAGAACCAAATGAGGCCATCATGCCTCCCGTAAGATGAAGAATGTGGATACAGGAAAATACGAAACGACTTCTGCCCTTTTATAGAGGATCGTTTCGAAAAAACAACTTCAAAAGTCAAAACTTTTAAAGTCGTTTTCTAAGAAGGACTTTCCATGTCCAAATTTTGAAGTCATTTTTTTTTCTTTCAAAACAACTTTAAAAGCCCTTATGTGGCACCAGATAATGTTCCATATAAATCGGTGAATCATGCATCCTATACATAATAGATAGAAAAATAACTCCTCAATCACTAGTACAATCCATATAGCACATTTTAAAGGAGACAATCTTGAACCATTTCAACTCATTAATATAGTATATATAGTCCCCTCATATATTGTTTTCAACCAAAGCACCCCCTCACTATTATCACACACATAATCCTCATTCTCACCAAGTACTTCAACTGATGGAATTGATTCTCACCAAGTACTTCAACTGATGAAATTGATTTGGTAATACAAGGGTAATCTATTGCAGCATTGCCTTGGTCGTCTTCATTGTAAAAATTCCTTAGATAGGATGATAAAATGGTTGATCATCTCTTATCATGTCTATCTTGCACATAAAATACATGTTTCACTTGAAATGTAAAAGTAAACCAATCATTTTTATGACCGATATTGTTGAGGTTAACCAATGTCAATCCAAAGGCATCAGTTTTGATGCTATCTTTGTTATGTTCCACCTAATCACACTTGAATACAATCACACTTCTACCAGTATAATCCAAGGCCCATATCTCTCTTATAACCAGGTAATAAGTATTATATGCCACTATTGTCTAATTATCCTTTGAACTAGAAAAGAATGTAGCATTGGTAACTAAGAATTAATAATATATTTTTACAAAGTGTATGATCAACTTAATGTATGGCTAGGCTTCATCAATATTTTGTAACACATAAAGGTGCATCCGGTCCTTATTCTTTGCAGTCTAAGGTCGATACATGACTACTCAATAGAGGTTCGCCAACCTTAGGATCATGAAATCCAACTTATTGTATCTTTCTTGGGATTCCAGCTGCACCCCCTCTTGATAAGTATTGTGCAAAACTCTATTGCTTCCTCTACAATATAGCACTCAGCTATTCACCATCAGTTATGATTTCATACATACCGTTTTAAAATTTTTATGTACTCTCAAATGGGTACATCCATCATAAGTAAATCAGCACACAAAGTTTGACCTCATCAATGAGGTGAACTGTTAATTGTACCATGATTGTCTCAAGCTCACATAAAGTTGTCGCTAGATGTTTTTGAATTTCTTGTAATTTTAAAACATCCACCACCATACACAAAGCATTGAAGAAATAGTAGAATTTTATAAGTGATCCTCTAACTTTATCCAACAATACTGAACATATTGCTACAGGTATGAGTTGTTGCATCAATGCATGGCAATCATGAGAGTTCATCTTTAACACTTTCAGCTTTTCTATAGAGACAATGTTTCTAAAATTTAAAGGGTAGCTATTTGAGATTTAAGCTTAGATAGGTTTTACACACTATTCTTCTCTCCTCGCTATTGAGCATATAACTTGCTTTAAGAGGTATGTTCCTTGACTACGCCTATCTTGTGGATGCAACCTTCTCTTCAAACCCATCTTCATAAGATCCATTCGAGCTGTAGGTCCATCCTTTGTTTTTCTTGGGATGTCAAACACTATATAGGTGAATCTTTCACACATTATTCTCATGTGCTTGACATCAAGCACATGGCACAAATGTAGTGATTTCTAATATTCAAGTTGAAAGAATATTAACTTTTTCTTCAAACAACTTCTGGAGTTGCTTTCACCTACATGTTTACATGCTTTGATCTTCTTTCCTCACAGGATATTAAGGTTTTTAACCTATTCTAATACTTGTCATCCTACCAACATCTTTGGAGGTGTCTTTGTCTCTACTTACTATTAAATGCCCCCTTCTTAAAACTATATAGATGGTCTTTGCACAACCATCTTCTATGGCCAATGAATGTCATTTTCCTACCATATTTAAGTCATATAACACATGTTTGGTCACTATAGATAGCAAAAATATTATATCCCCTCACAGTGCATTCAGACACATTATTGTGCACAGGAAAATTGCTTATTGTCCACAAAAGTATAGGTTTTAAGGTGAATGACTCTTTCTTGTATGCGTCATAAGCTTTAATACTTACATCCCATAATGTCTTAAGATCATCTACCAAGGGAGCAAAGTACACGTCAATGTCATTTCAATGCTACTTTGAACCCAATATCAACATAGTTAACATCATAAACTTCCTCGTCATGTATAGAAACGGTGAGAGGTTGTAACAAACTAGTATAATAGGCCAACAACGATACATGATGCTCATAAAACTATGAGGATTAATACCATCTGCAAATAATGCAAGTTATAGGCTTCTAGGTTCTTGTCCAAAATTAGGCTACATGAAGTTTACAAGATTCCATACTGGGCTATTAGCTGGATGGCGAGAAAAGCAATAAGCTACTCTCTTCTTGGCATTTCATACTCAATTCTTCTTTGTTTCTTTAATAGGGAACATTCTTTTGAACCTTGAAATAGTGGAAAAATACCATAGAACCTTTGCAGGAATGTCTATCCCTATCTCAATTGAATTCTTCTTTATCTTTCATCTTGACTGCCCATAAGTTGGGCACGTAGTTTTATCTTTGTGCTCTTTCTTGTACAAGATGCAGTCATTGGGGCACATATGTATCTTCTCATACTTTAACCTTAGTGTAGTTAGGGTTTTCTTTGCCTACCATGTGGACGTCAACAATTTATTATCCTTTGATAGAATCTTATCCACTACTTTCAAGACTTTTGTAAAACCTTGATCTAAAAAATCAAATCTCGATTTGTATTGTAAAGTTCTAACATTGCAGACAACTTCATATAATCTTTACACTCAGGGTACAATGAGTCATCGATTTCTTCTAATGTAGTCTAAAATAGTTCAGGGTCATCCTGAAAGTCATAATATGCATTTCGAAACATCTATGCAGGTGCACTATATACAATGCTTCCTACAATGTCTCCAAATCTTCTTTTCATTGTTGATGATGACCCATGTGGAAGTTTTCTCCATACCAAATCCATGGGCGATAGCTTTCATTGATTCCATTGAAGCACAAATATTCTCTTAATACCCCTATACTTATTTTTTTTCATATTTTTACATTTCAAGCAATAGACAATGCATACCATTATGATCACCACCTACCATAAGTGCAAACACTATAAAGTTTTGCCTTTTGATGTTCTTATCACAGACATCCAACCATATTTGCCCATTTTTTCAATAAATTGAAGCTAATCTGTGTGTGAAGACTTGTTAAACATGAAAAGCTTAGTTAAGATTTTTACTAAATAATAGATATACAAGAATTGTAAGTATTTGAAAAAACTAAATTACATACACACATATGAAAATTTTCAATTAACAATGAAGAAAGATGCAACACATGACTAATACATTCAAAATAAAATTTAAATTTAAAAAGAAAGTTTCTATATCATAACCATGCATGTAAAATATATCAAGCATGCATATATATGAGACAAACGAAGAGATACTAACCAAAACTCAAATTGATATCAACTGAAAATATATCTATTTGTAATTCCAATTCTTAATTGAATTGCTTGCAAATAGCTACAATGAAATCGACCTATATGAGCTTTAGTTTGTGTGTAGATGAAAACATTCGGAACCAAAAAACCACAAAACAATGTCAAAATTCTTAAAATAGAGTACTACTTTTAAAGTCAATTTTAGAAAATGACTTTAACTATAATATCCACCCACTGGCGACGATTCTCTGGTGACAGATTTCTCCACCTTGGAACAGCTGGGAACGAGGTAAGATCACTCCACCCTCCTCTTTGTGTTAAATTTCAAAGTTTATTTACCTGTAAACGCTGAAAAACAGCATGAAAACGTAGGTTTTTGCAAAAATCCGTGCTTACTAATTTGCATAAAATAAAAAATAAAAAAATTGGATGATGCGGTGTCAGATTTAGATCTGGACCGTTCACATTGTGTATGATGAGGAGAGGAAAGGACCCACAAAATTTTGTGACGATCGGACGGCTAGAGACACTGAAAAACACAAAAAAAATCGTAGTATGAGAGTTTTTGAAAATGTGTTAAAATCATGAAAAAATTATAGATTTAGGTGGGATTTGAGAAAATGGAAGGTAGAAATGGAATATACGTGAAAAACCAGACTTGGAGGTGTAAAAATCACACAAAAAAAAGGAGCACCTAGGGTCGCCGGCAACGGTGAACCAGTCCAGTCGTCGTCTCCGGTAACGGCGACCGGAACGGGGGAAAACACATGGTCCATGGCGTGCCACATGGCGTGACGAGGGTGCGCCATGCGTTGAGCCTGGAACGCGCCACGCGTGCTGTTCTATCCCCCACGAGCAGAGCGCGTCCACAGAAGCGCCACTACCCTGGAGCAGGTTCTGATGCCAGGCACTTCCACAGAAGCACTCGGCATACGCAGTGCGCGCGCATTCGACGGGCCCCATTTCGGGATTTTGGTCTTTTTGACCCTTTAAACCTTTAAACCTTGATTTTAGGAGCTACAGAGGTCCAAATCACCTTCCAAAAGAGGCGTTGTGATCATCTCAACAAGGCGAATATAGATTTAAGACAAAAATCTAGTTTGGAGTAACTTTTTAATGACAAAATTATTAAATGCTATTAGATGATTCAGATCGAGCTGATTCATAGATGATCAGGCTTTAGATTTTGATTATGTGCGTTAACTATGACATGATTTATGGCATAACAGGTACATTAGGGCATACACCTTGATATTGGTTACGCGTTTGTTTGAAGATATTGTGATACTGAGGTAGGTGATTTCATTCATAATTTTTCCATGATTCTTAAAGGATGATTTTGTGCTTTGAGTTTTTGAGGCATGTGATTTATGCTTGACCATATGCATGAGATTGACTATTTTTTATATTTTTTGTTATATTCACTTGATTGTGGTCTTCTTGACATGTGGGAGTTGCTCTGACTTGATATTTGAGACTATTGATCCTGTGGTAGGATGCGATTTTTCACCCCGTGAGTGCCTGAGCGCCCGTGAGGGTGAAAGGGTGAAAGCGGGTGTGCAACGAGACTTTTCGTGAGTGCTTGAGTGCCTGTGAGGGTGAAAGGGTGAAAGCGAAAGTGGTGCGCGTAGTTCCCGTGAGTGCCTGAGTACCCGTGAGGGTGCAAGGGTGAAAGCGGATGGTACAGAGAGCTAACCTCACATTGCCGTGAGTGTATGTGAGACACTCACAGGGCTTGACTGTGTATGATGTTGATACTTTTGACATGCATTCATGTGTTTCTAGATTTTCTCGGATTGTGCATGTCTTGATATCGTGGTTGATGATATCTTATTTATTGTATGGATATGGTATGTCCTTTATCGTGTGATTTACGGCTTTATATTATGTTCAATCATTTTATGATCTTTATGCCTTGTACCATGTGATTTTGTTTTTATTGAGTTTAATTTGAATGTATATCACCTACACAAGCATAGCTTGCTGAGGCATTGCTTTGATTTGCAATGCCTCAGATACAGAGAGTGACAATAGGCTGACGTGCTGATAGAGTAGGTAAAAGTGATGGCAGCTTTCCAAATGGGTTACGTACGATGTTCAGAGATGACCAGGTTTGTTCAAGACCTCACTTTGGGTTTTGAGTATGGGCTGTACTTTAGTTAAAAATGTAATGTGACCTGAATGTTAGCATGTGGATTATGTTGGATGTGATGGCTATATGGAGGGACCCTGGGTATTTGGTAGTAGATATATTTTCTTATCCTTTGTTGGAGTATATTTTATTGAAAACAATATTTGGTTGTGGATGGGTATGGAGACTAAGTCTTCCTTATGATATGTATTATACATTGTTTATGAGGTGATTTTGTATTGCACTGGCCATGTGCAATGGTCCAAATTACAGAGGAAACTCTGTCGAATTTTTGGTGAAAATGGTATTTCATTTCACTATTAAATCCGTAGTTTTGTAGTTATATGACTTCCCGGACTTTGAAAGAAATGCTTTCGCTTAAGTTTTTATTTTTGGTCACTTTAGAAATGTTTTTTTTATAAATCAGGGATCCCGACTACTATTTTTGGATAATATTATTTTAGTGTGTATAAAAACCCAGGGTGTCACATTAACAATATTCACTTTAAAGTTGGTTTTAGAAAACGACTTTAATAGTATCCACTTTTAAAGTTCTTTAAGAAAAATGACTTTAGAAGTACATATTTTTAAAGTTTTTTAAAGTACACATTTTTAAAATTTATACAAAAAATGACTTTAAAAGAAAAAGATGGGTCACTTTTAAAGTTGTTTTTGAAAATGACTTCTCAAATCTTTTCCAGCAAAAAATTTATTTTTGCTAAAGTAAATTAGGAGACTTTAAAGTCATCTTTGAGAAATGACTTTTAAAAAGTAAACTTTAGAAGTCATTTCTAAAAATTTTTTTTTTAAATCTACAATTTTAAAGTCGTTTACTGAAAAATGACTTGAAAAGTCTTCAAAAGTATGGTCTTTTGAAGTCGTTTAAAACCCTAGGACTTCAAAAGTCATTTTTTTTCTTTCAAAAAACTACTTTGTGTGAATTTTTTTATTTTTTTTTCTATGCTAGACTAAAGAAGTCGTTCTTTACAAACCAACTTCTTAGGAATGGTTTTTAAAGTCGTTTATTTATTAATGACTTGACAATATTTTACAAAGTCAGTGGTCAAAAAATCAACTTCTTTATGCCGACTTTAAAAACATCAATTTTAGTAGTGGAAGCACCATTAAAATTAAGCTTAAGATAAATGTGACCAATATATGGTTTCTCTTAAATCTATTGAATAAAAGATGTCTTTTCATATGTTATCTTCAAAACTTTCAAATATCAAGGATATCTAAACTATTTGTTACACAAAGTTCTCCTCCAACTTTTAAGAGTGATTAGAAAACTAAATTTGCTAAAGTTTTTGCAGATTTTCTATGGAGATTTGTGCAATTAAAGTATATTTTCTTTTTGAAATGGTGGACTCATGCACTCACTCACACATCCACTTTAAGGATCCTCGAACTTGTGACCTTTATGATGGAGAGCTCACTCTTGTGCCGCTACGCCACACTCATAAACCCCACATAAAGTATATGTTACTACTAGAATTGTTTAGATATCCAATGTTTTAAACATTCTTTAAGTAAATATTATGTTATAAATGTTAGTTTTCATTACTCCTTGATTTTTTACTAACTTCTCTTTATCTTCATCTATTTTTCTAGTACTTGTACTTTTACGTTTATTTTTACCTACTTATTTCTCTTTTCTTACTTATTCTCTCCCTTGCTTAGTCATACCTAGTATGTCTGCATTTTCTAGTCTTAATAAAGGAGAAAGTCAATGCAAAAGAAGAGTATTAGACTTTAAGTGGTACATAGGCCCCGCAGAACAGAGCAATGCCCTATCCATCCATAGGCTGGTCATTCAAAATTCTATTTAGGGCTTCAATTTTCGTCGTTTGGTGCCCAGATCCCCTCAATCAGGTGGTTTTTGTAAATTATCTACTCTTAGCGAAACAGCCCGCCTTTCAGAAAAACTATATAGGCCACTGATTGAAGTCTCTTTAGATTCTTCTTATAAGAAAGCAGAAGAAAATAAGTCCCTCAAACTTCAAGAATAAGAAAGCGAAAGTTGTGTGCCCGTCAAATATGGAGATTTTTTTTCCAACCATATCCATGTTACAGGGAAGGGACTCATGCGTCAAAGTATCGACCTTTCTCTCAAAATTGTCTCTTCGGCCATTACAAAGTTGCGAAAGTTTTTTTCTGCACAACATTTGGTCATTTGCAATCTAAGAAAAGGCGACTAAAAATTGTCTTTCCATCCATAATAAAGTTGCCAAAGCAAAAATTCACCAACAAATCGTGCATGATTGGGACACCCTCATCTATTGTTCAAAGCCAAAAAAGAAGAAGATTTGCAATTGGAGAACGGCTCTGGGTCAAAAGCAATTTTGATTGATCTGCAATTGGTACGCTGGAGGTAACTGGGATTGGCATGGTGATTACGGATTGCAAGTGCGTCAAGATTCTGGAAATGGAAGTTCGAATGGAAAACGGGTTCGCAATCGATGTGGAAATTGCTGCGGCACATATGATGATTGCCATTGTCACTAACTTGGCAACGTGCGGTTTGTTGTTGAGGGTGACTGCGAAGCTGTGACATCGTGGCTTAGCAAGGACTGCAGCCCGTGAAGTTTAATCAGACATGGCTGACATTGAGGAACTGTTGGCGGATCGTAATTCCACATCCAGTCCCTCGATCGGCTAATGAGGATACTGATATTCTGGTGAAGGAAGGGACCACGATGCAGGGTATTCGCATCACGCTCCTGCAACAAAATCAGAGCTTCCACTCTCTCCAACAGTTTGAAAACTTTATTGGGATGACGTCTAGCCCTTATTCGTGCGTTAGGATGATCACTTGTTGCGGTTATTGGTGTCTTTCTTGGTAGTTTTTTCTTTCGGTGAGATATTTCTGGACCCTCACTTGTCGTTGTCTTGGTTGGGCCGTTAGTTCTTATCGGTTGACCTCAGTTTAAGGTGTCTTCTTGTGCCTCTCGTCCTTTGTAACGGTTGGGTTTTGGGGATTGGGCGGCATGGATCACCTCGATCCATTGTCTGCTGTCTCTCCAGTTACTTAAATCAATTTGCCAACGTTTACGGGGAAAAAAACATTTGGTAGTATGCAATGTAAGGAAGGGCTACTTGAACACTCCTTTCTTTTCTTCCCTGAATGTTGGCAAGATTTATTGAAGTGACTAGAAGACTCCGTTGCCCACATCTAGCTAAAGTAAATTCTGTGTCTGTGTTTGTTAGTCTATAACTTTGATCATAAACTCAAAAGAATACTTAAAGACTCGAGGATTCTATACTCTCCATCACAGAGACGATGAAAGGTCTCTCTTGGTAAAGGCCATTAAAAAGAAGGTCAACATAATGGAAATCTTGCAATGGATACATTTCAAAAAAGGAAAAAAAAATCTACAGTGGTAATTAAATCTGTTTAAGTTTGTATTGTAATGGCCACCATAATTCACAAAAGTTCAATGTGTATAAGGACATTTTTTAGTTTTTTTTTTTAATGTAGAAGGGGAGCCTTGACACAATTGTAGAGTTGTCGTTATGTGACCTTGAGGTCGCGGGTTTCAAGCATGGAAATAGCCTCTTGCAATGCAAGGTAAGGCTGTTCACTATTGACTTTTAGGGGTTTGCCCTTCCCCTAACCCCATATATGCTGAAGCATCGTGCACTGGGCTATCCTTTTTCTTTTTCTTTTTCTCTTTTATTATTTAGAATTATGGTGCATGTGAGTTATTTTATATATATATATATATATATATCTTGTAAATTTCATCCATAGGTTGTTCACAAACTAAAGGTTTAGCTTCTTTTCTCTATTTAAGATTCTTTGAAAAAGAAGATGGTATTTTTTTAGAATTCAGAAAAAGGATTTTATTAGTAGGAATAATACAAAATAATTTCCAAATACCAAATAATCTCAAGATCAACTAACTCATAACCAACAAAAGGTCCAATGAATGTCACTAAGAAGGGATGGTGGTCATTGTTTGTTGTTGAAAAAACTAATGAAGTCTCGAAGAATTTCTTTGAAACCCAAAAGAGTTTCATCTTGTTGCCTAGAAAAGCAATATTTATCATTCTTAAAGCCTACAGGGGTCCCATTTGTAGTTTGAAAAATGTAAAAGAAAATTTTCCATTTTTTGTTTTTATTTAACAAATATAACAATTATGTAAATAAGTTGGAACTTAAAATAAGGGTCTTAATGACTTTGTCTAAAAAAATCCAACCTACAGATGGAGATTCCATCCTAATACTAATGGTAGCTAGGTAATTAAAGAAAAAGGAGATAAAGGTTGCAGAGTATCTAAAAATTTTGAAAACGTGAAATGGTATTTAGTATTTCTTAAGAAGTTGGCTAGGTTTTTAGAAAATTTTCCTTTCTATTGAAAGCTGGTAAGTAATCTACCATCTTATATGATATATTACTATGTTTCGCTATCCATAGTTGTCAAATTACATATGTTCCATTTTTACTACTAGCCAATTTCAATTGAAAGTCCAAAATTTTATTTACATGATCTACTGCATAAATCTTTAGTGTTTTAGTTCATGCCAAATAATTCTAGAAATGATCAATTTTGATCATGCTAGAATAGCTGAGTTTTTCATGGTTTGAGACATGCTAGGATAGCCATGCCATCTACTTATGGTACCTACGAGAGTTGGCACATTTTTATAGATCCACCCAAAATTAGAAGAATTTAACTATTAATCCTTTGAAAGAGGCGCACATATCTATAACAGATCCAATTGATCTTGACCATTGATTTCTTTAAAGGTCACGTAAGACTTTGGAAACTAAATATTTGAATGGATATTCCTTAATGCATGTGTGTTTCTTTGGCATGATCTAGACATGATCTGGTCATTGATTTTCAATCTATATTTGACGTCTACTCTAGTCTACTTTAAGCTAATCTTGGTTTTGATTTACATCATTTCCAAGTGGATAGACGGTTTATGCATATAGTGTTCAATTATTATTTTCCTACAAAAATGGAATTCTCCATAATCTATTACTTTATGTAAGTGATAAATGATGCTTAGTAATTTTGATCCATCTTGAAAAACTAGGTGAATTATGTATGTTTAATACATGTCTTGTATGATATTGACGGATCATAGGCATTGATATATGATTTTGAAAATGTTGATCCAAGAATATACAATGTATATGCTAAGACCAGAATAAGTTAGTTGATGATTTATACTAATTGAAATATAGCTTGAGAATGGGAAAGTTTGTGCATGCTTTCATACGATATATTGAGCAATGTGACATGATCTAATAAATGAAATTTAGGAGACTTTGAAGAGTTGTGCCTAGCTTAAAATTACGCAACTTAGGGAGTTATGCTTAGTCTACAATTAGGCTACTAGCAAGAGTTGAGACTAGCCTAGGGGAATTGTAAGACCCCTTTGGTTACCATGCTAAGAAGTTTACTTGCTCACTGGCTTATGAAATGAGATATCTGCCCTAAGAAGCTTATTAATGAGAATATTATATCATGGGGAAACTACTCTGTTATGATTCAGTACTCCCACGAGAACTGTTATAGCTTGTGTAATATCTATGGCTAAATATAGTTGGATGCGGGTCTTCTATATGCATAATATACCATACAGTGATTAGACATTGACTGACTTATCAGTCATCTTCGAGGATATTGACCATTACCTAGATGGGCTTGTGGTAAGATGCTACCACTCAATGATATGACAAATTATGATATTACATTCCTTGATAGAAGTTCTAATGGGCTTGTACATGTATGAGTTAAGATATTTATTGATTTATTTGAAAACATAAGATTTTGCAAAAGCATAAATATGAAATGATTTATATCGCTATTATGATTAAAGTTGTGGTTTTCAAATGGCTAGTCTAACCAAGTTCCTATTAAGTCTTTGTACTTACCCTTATAAAATATTTTAGGTGAAGCATCAGATGACTAAGTAGTCAGTTAGAAGGAGTTTAATAAGGAGAATTAGAAGAAGAGAAGTATGAACAAGTAGTTCGTTAGACATTTTTATTATTTTGATTTTGAAACAATGAACACATGAGGATGAATGTAATAAGATAGGTGAAATTTTAATATTGAATTATGGTTTGGATTTAAATTCTTATTGTTTGGCCTATGACCAGGGAAACCTAGAATGCTATACTTTTATTCTGCTATTATATGTGAAGGTTTTTGAAAAGAATTTTTTCAAAAGGATTTTTTTTTGCGGCATCTATAGGGTTAAAAGAAGGTGATCCTTTGGCACCACTTTTATTGACCATGGTTGATAAATGCATAAGCAAAATGATCATTAGAACATGTTCTCTGGACTGGTTAAGAGGAATTGATGTAGGAAATCCTCGCTTACATATTAACCATTTACAATTTGAGGATGATTTAGTGGTGTTTGCAAGAATTTAAAGAAATTTCTCAAGCTCTCAATTTAAAGGCCATAATGCTAGCCTATGAACTTGTATCCAAATAGCGCATTAGCTTTCTCGAATCCAAGGTGTTCAGCTACAATCTTATAGAATTCAAGCGTTTGTAGAAGCTATTAGGTGTAAGGTGGTCGGCCTTGCATTGCTCGTTGGGCGTCCATCACATTCTCAATGGGTTAGTGTAATGCCTCAAGCATTTCCACTATTTTTGCATCCATTTTACAAAAAAAAAAAACATGAATTGGACATTCTATATGAAATTAACCATGTTAAATGTTTTATTTTATTTAAAATAGTAAACAAAAGAATTTATAAGAAAAATTAGTACCATTAGAATCTACGTTCAAAATAGAATCCAACGCCTAAAACGGAGTTCATATGACAAAGTTATGGGTGTTTGAAGATATAGGGGCATTTTTATAAAATATAATTAAAACAGAATGACCCAAAAACACCGGGGGCCATTTTACTAACGACACCCCCCTCAGGTCATCCCCTACCTCCAGCCACACGACCTGCACGATCACCGCCTTCACTAGGCTATTAAGCCCACGTTCCCCTCCTCCCCAGTCATCCTCTTCTCCTCCTCTTCCCAACGCCTCCCATCTTCTTCCCTGCGTTTTCTGGCCTTAGGGTTCGGGCAACACGGAGAAGGTCAAATCGCCGCCTCTGCCACACCCAGGTACCTTCCTTTCCCTTCATCTCTTCTTTCCCCTCTCTTTCCGGCTTTTTCCCCTTGGGTCCGGGCTAGATCCATGACGGATTTAGCATTTCTCTGCTGGAAGTCGCCGAACCCAGAACCAAACCAGCGAAGGGGATGATCCTGGGGTGTGGTGCGTGATGTACACCCGGAATGCACCCCATGGGATGGACCTCGGGAGCTTGCGACTACGCACGGGCGCGCGACTGGGTATGGGCGCAGTCCCAGTGCGTCCCAGACGCGGTCCCAGTTCAACCAAGATGCACAAGCATCCCGGGAGCCGAGACGCGCGGCGTCAGTGCCGGAGACACTACCGCGTGACACTGTCCAAGATACGCACCCTAGTGCATTGTTCAAGAATGCGCATGCATGCGAACGCAGTCTTGGTTCAACCATGTAATGCCCTGCGCATTTTCACTAATTGGACATTCTATATAAAATTAACCATGTTAAATGTTTTATTTTAGTTAAAATAGTAAATGAAAGAATTTGTAAGACAAATTGATACCATTAGATTCTACTCAAAAAATGGAATCTAACGCCTCAAAGAACACCAAAAACGGAGTTTATATGACAAAGTTATGGGCGTTTAAAGATTAGGGGCATTTTAAATTTGTACTTAAAACGAAAAAGGCCCAAGAACGCAGGGGGTTGTTTTGATAATGACACCCCCCTACATCGTCTTCCCCCTGCGTCATCTTCCCCCTTCTAACAACTTCCAGCACCTACCAGTTTGCGTGCACTGCCATTGCCAATGGTGGCACCGCCTCCCTCATCTATAAAAACCCACATCCCCCTCTTCCCTGATTACCCTCTTCTTCATCTCCGGCTACCTTAAGCTAGGGTTTCCAGCCCAGAAAAAATCGAAAAACCCTTCTCCAAATCCGGCACCAGCCCAGGCCGGCCATTCCCCTCTCCTTTCTTCTCCAGTTGTTTTCCCTAGTCTCATCGGAAGTTAGGGTTTTCCACCCCTTCTTCGTGGTTTCCGGCAAGCTAGGGTTTCAGAGCAGAAATAGGCACACCACTAGTCAGAAGGGGCACCATCTTTGATCGGGACATGTGGGCATCTTGTGAACCGTGACGCGTAGGACTGCATAGACGAATCTGGTTCGTCCGTGATTGTGCAATGCTAAAAATGCAATTTCAGGAGCTGTAGGACTCCAATTGACGATCCGAAACAACCATCGTGTCTGTATGAACGACGTGGACCTACTGCGACTATAAAATTAGGATCATATGACAAATTATAGGGTCTAACCATTGAATAGTAGATCCTATGGCTATATTAGGCAAGGACCTATGGACCCTAAAAGGCAGACCTAGCCATTAATCTAGAGATCTAAATAGTAATTTATAAATAGATCGAAACTGATAATGACTCCTTGTTATCCATTCATATCCAAGATTTTCTAAATGAGACCTAGGGTCAGGTTGAGTAATGAAGGACGTGACTCTAGAAAACATCAAGGTAGGTAGTCTGATACTGCTATGTTTTTAATGCATCTTAAACTCTGACTTATTTTATTACCTTGATTAGTATGTTTTTTTAAGATATATGTTCTTATGCGAGTATGCGGACTTGCCATCATGATTTATATCTTTGAAAGCACTTGCCTCTATCATCAGATTCAGCATGCTTTTTGATATGTGATGCTTTTACTTGTCTTCATATTTCATGGCTTTGAAGGCAAGATTAGCATAAACTAATTGTATGCATTGCTCGCATGGTTGAAAAGAAATGCATAAATTGCATGATTCGATGATTGAGATTGGATATCTATGTTTTTCGTGAGCAGATCGCCGGATGAGGCAGTCCACGATGGGCACTATGCTGAAGGGTACGGGTTTGGCCTCCCGGCCTCAACCACCAAAAGGGTGAATGGTATCATTGCCAAAAAGGCATTGTCCCTTCCCTAACTATTGTGGTAAACAGGGACAACCACTAGAGGTGTTCACGGCACCCTTTCGGGGACAACCATAGTCACCATGGAGTCTATGGTAGGTAGGTCTCTAGATACCGGAGCCACACGAGTCAGTTGTATGCTGATCGTGAGCATAGTGACCCTATGATTTTAGTGTGATTGATATGCATATAGCATTGATATGGTCGTATACGAGTACTCGTAACCAGTTGGCGTGACATGTACGCCGAGAGACTCATGTGCATGGTACTAGCATATGTTTGAATGAAGACTATTTTAATATTTTCATGATTATTCTATTTGACTCTCTGGTTTGATGCATTTGCCGAAATCTTAGTATATGAATCTATTGATTTCTATTTTAGTCATATTTATATGACGTGATTTGTATACGGATTCCATTATTGAAATTGCATCAATAACCTTATGTTTTAGGCATAACTATGCATGCTTACACAAAAGGAATTATTGATGTTTCACATAAAAAGATCTTGGAACCATGCATGATGCATACCTTGTTTTCAAAATAGTAGTATCAGATGACCTACTAAGTATGAGAAATACTCATCCTAATATATTATTTTTTCATATTAGCTCCACACAGAATCAAAAGAAGCATCAGAACATGTTAGTACTATGGTCAAGTAAATGAGGAGAAAACAAGCATGAATGTAAGTAAAAACTCTACTTTTTGGACATGTTTCTGTATTTATTTATAGTTGAGCTGTGAGGTGGGACTGGATAGACCTGGGAAGACATTTATGATTTCTGAAATTTTCAAAAACTACTTTGGTTGTTGTGAAAGCAAATGACACTCGGGATTTTCAAAATTGAATTTAAAACAAAATATTTTTCACTGCATTGCATTATTTTCCAAAAATGTTTTTCAAATAGGGATCGATCCCACCTTAGGAATTAGATATTGCATTTTAAAATGCATGGGAAAACCTGGGTCGTCACAAACCGAAATGTGCATGCGTCCTGGGAACCGTGACGCGCAGGCTCCTAATTGACACATCTGGGTCGTCCATTGATGCATGACACTAAAAACCCAATTAAGGAGGCTATATAACTCCAATTGACAATCCGAAAGAACCATTGCATCATATCAACAACGTGGACCTAATGAGACTATAAAAGTTAGGATTAGATGACTATTTAATATGACTATAGCCTAAGAATTATAGAAATCTTTTAGATCTACCTGATTAAAGATGATCAAACCTCATAGATTGGTCCGTTGGATCTATGAGAGGTAAGCAATAGCCTAAAAAGGGCTACTGCATCTACTTTGAAAGATGACTATTTTAAGAGTTTCATTATTATATTTGACTATCAGTTTGATGTGGTTACCGAGATCTTCATGAATCTATTGATTTCTATTTTATGATTTTCATCATATTTAGATTGTTGAATACTAGATTTCGGTGAAGGATTCCATAATTGAAATTGCATCAATAAACTTACATTTTATGTATAACTATGCATGCTTACCCAAAAGAAATTACTGATGCTTTACATGAAAAGCCCTTTGCATTATACATGTTACCTACCGTGTTTTCAAAATAGTAATATCAGATCGCCTACTGAGTATGAGAAATACTCACCCTAATATATTATTTTTCCATATTAGCTCCACATAGAATTAGAAGAAGCATTAGAAACATGTTAGTGCTACGATCAAGTGAATGAAGAGAAGACAAGCATGAATGTAAGTAAACACTCTACCTTTTGGACATGTATCTGTATTTGTTTACAGTTGGACTGTGAGCTGTGACTGGATAGACCTGGGAAGACATTTATGATTTTAGTAATCTCAAAACTATTTTGTTTGTTGTGAAAGCAAATGACACTCAGGGTTTTCAAAAGAAGTTTAAAACCAAAGATTTTCCGATGCATTGTATTATTCTTCTAAAAATGTTTTCAAATAAGGATGCATCCCGCCTTAGGAATTAGACATTGCATTTAAAAATGCATGAAAAAACCCAGGTCGTCACAACTAGTGTCATTGAAAGACTCGAAAAGAGGCTAGCATGTTGGAAATGAAAGTGCCTTTCTTGGACGTAGGATGACTTATCAACTCATTTCTTAGCAACATCTCAACCTATTTTCTCTCTTTTCAAATGTCCAACAGCCATCATGTGCAAGATTAAACTTATTCAAAGGAGATTCCTATGGGGAGATTCGGAAGAGAAGCAAAATTTAGTTTGTTGCGTTGGGAACAAGTGTGGAAACTGAAAAAAAAGAAAAGAAAGAAGAGTTAGCCAATAGGCCGATCAATCAATTCAACTCAGCTATTTTGATGAAATAGTTATGGAGATACAGCGAAAAAAGGGAGTCACTATGGAGAAATCATATCGAGGCAATTTATGAATCTAAATGGGGCGGTTGGAACTATTGTCAAAATTTACCTAGAGAAGGCAAAAGCATAGAGTCGGATATTTTAAAACTTAACCCACTTTTGTACGAGAACATTCAATTTTTAATGCGAGATGGCACTAAAATCAGATTCTGGAAAAAACTTGGATCAGCAATGGGCAACTTGAAGAGTCTTTTAATCACTTGAGTATTATTGCTCGAGATATCAATGTGCCAATTTTGGCATATTTCACTAAGATAGGCAATTCAATTGAGTGAAAAATCATATTCAGAAAGAATATCCGCTACGCATAAGAGGAAGGAGTTGAACAGCTCTTGATTATGCTTAATCATTGTAAGAGAGGTGTAGGAAGGGATGAAACAATCTTATCATGCAATCCTTCGGGGTTAGTTTACTACTGAAACGTGCTTTTGTTGGTTGGTCAACACGATAGCTCATGTTACACTCCGGATTAAATCGCTAGAATCTGGACCTGGAAAATCCCTCCCCTCATTCAATGCTTCTCCTGGCTGGCGGCCTTGGACAAGGTACTCACAATCGGCAATCTCATGTCAAGCGGATGCAATTTTGCTAATAGATGCGTGATGTGTTACGCTCACTCAAAAAATATCATTCACTGCCTTTTGCATTTGGGAGAAGTATAATAAAAATTTGGAACATTGTTATTTGTTGGTTTGAGATGGAATAGTTGATGCCTTCAAATACAGCCGCTCTTAATATTGTGGAAACAAACGAATTCGTCAAAAGAAAAGAAGGTCTGCAAGTAGTGTCTACTGGCCATAATATGTAGGGTTTGGCTTGAAAGAGGTTCAAGAAAGTTTAGAGGCAAAAGCTCTTCAATTGTTCAGATTTCTGATAAAATTAAGCACTTACTAGCATCATGGACAGCTGCTCACAACGAGTTTCTATATTAGTCCATTCGATAAATCAAGTGAGCGTGGCAGAAGATTTGTTCCCTATCTAAAGCCCCATCCATGAAAAAGAAAGCATGTTGGGTAGGCTCTCCGAATGGTTGGATTGGGCGGAATTTGATGGATCTAGCATTCAAAGTGAAGTCCTGGCAAGAATTCGAGGTATTATTTTTTCTTTTAGTAATTCTCTCCTTGAATATTCTGTACCAATTGTTTCAAAGGTTACAATGGATGCTGAAATCTTAGCGGCAGAAGCAGGTACATAATTATCCAAAAAATTTAAACCTATGCCTCTCATTATTGAAGAAGATTCCATGGCTGCTCTCAGTTTGTTGAAAGATCCAAAACAACAGCTTGGAGATTCTCATACGTAGTGAAGGAAATTCAAGACTCATTGGAGTGTGAACCGTAGTCATACTCAAGATCCGAAGACAATGCCAATGAAGTGGCCGCCTCTCTAGCTAAAAGAGGAGCTGCCACACAAGAAATGCAAACTGATATTTTGCAAGAGGGATGTAAACTTATGCAGGCGTTGACGCTCGATTAAGTAATAGCTCTAATCTGTTGTTGGCCAACTGGGAGTCAAATGTGATCGCTGCTAGGATTTTTTATATTATGTTTTGTTCCTTCTACCTCACAGTGATTGATGTGACCAAGTTTGGAGGTTCCTAGCGTCCAGTTATGTTCCACGAGCCTCTGACTGGATCTAGTTCTTCCATACTTGTTTATCATCTAGTTTGTGGGAGATTCTTGTACATGCAATTGCCTTAATCGCATTGTTTAATAATAAATTAATATTCTGTCTAATAAAAATTTTGTATGCAGGTAGCTTAAAACATTCGCAGCCTTATCAAATTATGCCTAGGAACCCTCGTTACCCTATCACAAAGGATGATAAATGGTTTGTTCCATCGTATGATAAAGAATGATAAATGATGGGAGCCGTTATTCCCGCGCTCGTCAAACCCTCTTTTCGAAGTTTGTGGTGATATGGAGTTCACCTTTTTGTCTGGTAAAACCGTTCTTTTTAGGTGTCTCGTTGGGGTATGAACACAATATTTTTTGAGCTGTTTCAATACTCCTACCAATACATTTTAGAACTCGACAAAAGAAGGTAAAAGTCATCCAATAACTGTGAATTATGGGTCAAGACACATCTACTACAAAATAATTGAGATGAAATGTTAAAATTATCGTTAGAGTAGTCCAACCAGGATGAGTATTGTTCCAAAAAGGGCATGGGAATATCTGACTTTCACATTAAGTCAATATTATTGGCAAGTCCTTTATCAACTAAATACACTCTTCTGGTCATATATATAGTTTTTCAATTAAAGGAGGCTGTTATAGTTCCTGAAAGAATAACCAATCATGAAAAAGGTGGAAGTGATGAGTGCCATTATAAGAAAATTAGGGGTATCTTTTCGCCGAAGAAAATGAATATTACTCCGACGAGAAGAAGCTAAAGGGCCTGTTTTTCGGTAAAGGTAAAAAAAAAAAATTAGCTCTGTAAATGAAAGAACTAATTCTTTATAGGGTAAGCCGTCTTCTCTTGATCTTAGTAGTGTTGATTTAACTCGGTGAATTATTATTAAGTTAAACAGCCTAGCGGGCCTGAGCGCATTTTTAATTTGGATACATGCACCCACGATTAGCTTAAAACCCTGTGCATGCAGTAATGAGGCTCTTTCATGCGTAACTGCACCTGAAAGCTTTTACTCTTGCTCTGAACTGATGTTCCTGAACGTTCGGAAAATTACAGCAAGCCAAACTATCAAGAAAAGAAAGGAAAAACTTCTATAGAAAAGATCAGACCCGGACTTGGTTATAAGCATCCAGCCTAGTAGTAAAGGGCGCCTGGTCTCGAAGCAAATCTTGCAGGTTCAAGACCGCTCAAGCACCAACTTCTGGAGGAGATGTCAGAGATTGATTAGAAAATTACTGCGACACTAAAAGAAGTGCTGAATGAGATGGGAATGAATAGTCCTATCAGCCAACCTTCATGTTGGGCCAGTAGTAATATACTCGCTGATACGGCACCTACAAAATGGGAAAAAGGTGATGCTCCAACCAAAAGTAGAATTTCACCTATAGGTTGGTTAACAATTTCAGTGAAAAATTCTTCCAACTATAACGGCGAACGTTATGCTTCGAAAAACAAAAGAAAAGAAAAGAAAGAAGATTATGAAAATCCCGACTGCGTTGGTCTTTTTCTGAACCGCACTTGCCTGAACATCAATGGGGGCTCAGGTATGTGATAAATCAAGCAAACTAACAAAGTTTACTGAACCTGGAGTCTTTGGGACAAAAATCTCATATAGGATTGTGGAAACCGATGTTCATGGACACCTTCAAGAAAAAGAGAAAAAATAACGCCACACACACCACTACAGCAGTCTCCCAGAACCAGCTATGATACTGAGCCATTTAGAGATGGAATCTCCAATATTTTCCTCCCCGATTTTCTTGATGAGCACAAAGAAAAACGTGCTGTTGGCAAAATGTCCCTAATGTGCAGTACTGATATTTGACATATGAAACCTCACAGAGAACAAAATCACGTACAATTTCTTTTTTCTAAAGGTTAAAAGGCCTAATGACTGGAGAAACTCTGGAGGTAATTTCTCTATGAACAGAAAATGTTGCCTCCGTAAAGAAAGACAGAGATGTAAAACGGCTGTAGAACCTGAAAATGAAAACTCTTGCATGGAAGCCAGTAATTTAAAAGGCTTTTCACTATCCAGCTTGCGTCTAAATCTCGCTAATTGGGAAGAATATAAGAGATAACCAATCGCATTTCGTTGATTGCATCTAACCCAGTTAAAATTGTGGAAAGGTTGGAAAAAGAGAAGATTTCATATTTAGAGAAGGTAAATTTTTGAATGAAAACCTGTGGGCCAATGTTCCTGGGTTTATTATGGACGGAAGATTCTTAAAGATATGACTTTGTTTTTACTTTTTCTTTGGCCGATCGTTCTTTTTCCTTGGTGGGCCATAGTTGTTCATGAAGGCATTTAAACTAAGCTTGTTGAGTAAGAAAGAAGTCCGAAACTTGTATGCTTATTTGGTAGAGTACACGATGTAGAGACGGTGGTGCGCACCGTTCAATGTTGTTCCTCTTTTAAGGCGCAAGTATCGTGGGACGCATCATCTGCAGTGTACGGTGTAGTTGCAGATATGTTGGGTCTGCACACCTTTTTTGGCCTAATAGGAGGCGTGGGCCACAAGATCCTGTGAGATGATTCTTTGTTCATTGAAATTTCAGCTCTAGTGGAAGTTGCATTTTCGGACCTGAACATTAAGTGTCAAATAATTTACAAGTCTCCACCAAAACTTTTATTGAACTTATTCAAACAAGTTGCCAGATTAAAATAGAATTTCATGATTGATTCGTCAAAATTCTCTCAAAATATTACTTGTAGTATGGTCGTGAATCCAAATATTAAAAAAATTAATAAATCAAGATCCTGGACTTTTTCCTGTTTTTTCTCCCTAAGTGTTTTTCCATAATATATATTACTCAATGTTTGCCGGTCGAGTTGTTTTGCCTCTGTGAGGCCACTGAAGATTTTATATGGGCCGAAGGGATGGAAAGTGTCAAAATAAGGCTGCTCAGCCATAATTTCAAAGAGATCAAGTAACCTAAGTTTTCTTGATGGACGACTTTAACCAGAATCATTCAGTCCCTTTCAGTCCGCAGATGTTTACAAGCTTGAGTAAGGTTAAATTATATCACTTTCCACATTACATTCAATGGGTCTGTCGGTACTTATCACAAGCACAGACAGAAGTCACCCATAAAGGTAGCCTGTGCCTGCGTATGTGGGATTAGGGGAAGGGGTAGACCACAAGGGTCAATAGTATATAGTCTTACCTGTCATTTGCAATGAGCTATTTTCATACCTTAAACTCGTAACCTCAAAGTCACAAGACGGCAATTCTACCATTGTGCCAACCCTTGAGACAGAAGTCACCCATGCTAGCTCTAAAAGAGTCCACCACAACTTCCTACTTGGGTTCCAAACAAATATTTCGTCGCAATTTAGGTTATGTTATATGCCCCTTTAAACTCCCCATGCGCCCCTCACCAAAATCTTTTTCATTTTTGTTTGGCTAACATCTTTAGCAATATGAATATCCCCCGTTAATTTTGCTACATAAAACATTGACTAGGATCACTTATTGGATGCAATTTTTCCGTGCAGAGGCAATTAAGACATTGCTAAGACTGTAAAAGGTTCAGATCTTCCAGAAAGAAATTCGTTATGTTGGTGGCAGCATCTTCTCCCTCTCTCTCTAGCCGAATAACTATGGCTGGCGTAGACGGTACAAGCAGAGGGCTCAGGTTTCGGGTGATGCAACCGCTAATCCTCTTGGCATGACTCATAACAGTTGTCCCTCGGAATTTCATCCACTAGATGATCCTACTCGGTCGATGAGATTTTTAGGGCATAGTTTATATGTAACTGGACCCTGACGATGAACAGTTTGGATCACACGAGAAAGGGGCTGACAGGGATCGAAATTGTGGGTCCACCAAAGCAGTTAGGCATATTAGATCATTTAGTTAAGAAATTTTTATTTGTTTACGTTTGTTTATGCAGGGATAATTTATTACTGTTGCTAACTTAGGGTCTTTGTAGTGTTCCAATAAGTAGATGTAAATGAGTTCATAGTTGAATAGTTCTTGAGATTGATAGTCTCATATTTGTCATTGAAATTTCTTCAAAGTGCGCTGCGCTTTATCCAGTACTGGTGCGAAGCTCCAACCCTGTTCAATTGTTTCTACCATTCTCTTCAACACTCTTCTATGTCAAATTTGGTATCAGAGACAGATCAAGTTCGAAGATCATCTTCTACCTAGTTTGCTTTGCCCTAAGGTCACAAATCAAGAAAAGGAGACTCTTTATCCTCATCTTCTATCTAGCTTGGACATGCATTGTCGTGCCAAACAAATTTAAGAAAGATCATGTTATTGTTGAAGGCGACTCAATGGTCGTGCTTCAGTGGCTTCAAGATAAATCGCTCACTCTTGAAATTTGGTAATTGCCTTGATGAGATCAAATACTTTATATGCCATAATCCTGACTCATTTAATCATATCCCAGTCTGGCAATGAAGAAGCTGATAAATTGGGAAGAGAAGCGCTCAAGCCCCAGGTAGGATGTCACTTATTACTGATAAAGATCATCAGAGAATGCAGAAAGAAATGGTAGTTTTTTCGTTTGTAGCAAATCTATTTATGTGAAGGGGAGCCTTAGCGCAACGGTAAAGTTGTCGTCATGGGTTCAAAGGGTGAAAGCAGCTTTTTGCAAAAATACAAGGTAAGACTACATACTATAGACCCTTGTGATTTACCCCTTCCTTAGACCCTGCATAGGCGGGAGCTTCCTGCACTGAAACTGTCCATTTTAGCAAATCTATTTACGTGCACCACCATGCCCAATTTCAAGTTCTGGTTTCCTCGTTGGAAAGTTCTCTTAGGCATCAAGTGAGGTCCCGCAACTGCAGTTCAGTTTTAATTGCTTGATCCCCGAGTTTTCTATTTTATCTTTCAAAATAAAAAAAGTTACCTGAGTTTTATATTACATCTTTCAAAATAAAACGGTTTAAGTACCTTGCCTCGAGCTAAAAAGCCTAGTAGCTGATGAAAAGAGGTGCGTCTCCCTTTATTTTTAGGTCTTAGGTTTGAGGTCAGCACCCTTTGTCCCATTAGAGGATGGATAAATCTAGAAGAGTGCTTGAATGGTTTCTTTTATAACTTTTCACTTCTAAAAATAAAATAAAATAAAAAGTACATTGCCTCACAATCAAGAGGTTGTTAGTTCTTTTTGTTTTTGAATGTTGGGGAATGTATTAAGTTAAAGAGGAAACGACAATAATAACAACAACAATAAAATGTCCATTATCCATCCTTTTTCTTATGCAGTGGGAGGTTTAAACACGGCTCTTATATAATATATTTTCAGCCCTTTGTTCAGTATGTATAGGTGAAACATAGGACATCTTTTTATTTGGTTATGTTGGCAATCTCAATGTTTATCTAAAGCCGTATAGTGTAGTTGGTCGCAGATATTATGGCATCTCTCCTTGGATAGGGTTCAAGGTGGCACTTTTCTCTTATTGGGAGTAATTTAGAAATTATGATACATTCTAAGTAGTTTGCTCATGACTCTATAATTTACATACATCTAACATATATATATGTGTGTGTATATATTTGTGTGTATATTTGATGTGCCCGTACTTTAACTTAATTCAAATAACAATAGTAATAATTCAAAATGTTTAAAATGTATTGATGAGTGTAAACAATTTTTTTTTGTATTTACTTACCGTCCGTTTAATGGCCACAAACCAGGGGTTCGGAATTGCGGGATGGGTCCCAACCATCCGAAGTACACTTAGAAGACAAATTGCCAGGACTCTTGAATGGAGTGGGCCTTGCTTGTACTACTCTTGACATTTAAAGTTGAAGCAGTCACATGAGTGACTCGGATGACGCAAAGGTTGGCACCAGCACAGGTGGCCCATCGACTGTCTCATATGGAGCTGGCGTCGATGGAACTATTGACCGTCCCAAAAGTAAAAGCCTTGCCATTTAGAGATGCCCATGATCTTCCGTACAGGTGATCATTTTTCAAAACAGATGCTTTCTTGCACAACTGTCCCGGATCTTTTGTGGCCTTCAGTTGTGACCAACTTTCCGATGCAATCACACTTGTCAAGTCACCATCCATCCAAAGCGTAAGCCAATCTTGAGGGTGGAGCCCAAAAGAAGTGTGTGAATGGTTAGATTAAAGGCAGTAATTGATGGCTCGGGTAATGGGGCTGCCAGACCCGGGGGGATTGGTGGGATGATTAGGTATTGCAATGGAAATAAGATGGTTGAATTTGCAGCCAATGTGGATGATGGTTTGGCCGTTGATGCTGAAATTCAAGCAGCAGCTAAGGTGATCGAAATCGCTTCTCCTCTATGTGAGGATCCCATTCAATTGCCGGGGGTGGGGTGGGGTTTAAGTAATTCCAAGACTCTTATCCCTTGGCTTATTAACAAGAAAGAAGCCACATGCATACAGACATATTTCGTCGTCATGGATAAGACTGAAGACTGTCTTAAAGGTCACCAAGCTTGGTTTTCCCATTTCCCCAAGAGTGGCCAACGAGGATGTGGACAGCCTAGCTAGCGAAGGTCTCCAAATGGTGCAGCACAACATGAGCTTCAGCTCAACTGCGGAACTGTGGTCGTCCTTAAGACATGGTCAAGGCCTTCTCTACTTGCTCTCAGCTCTTGCCCTCTTGGTTCATCGGCGATTTGCCTTGGACCGGTTTTTACTGTTCTTTGTTGAACTTTGCTTTCGCTGTTTCACCCTTTGGCTGTTGGTGTATCGGACGATGTGATCCCCTCGATGCTTCCCAAGTTCCCCTCCATCTTTAATAAACTCCATCAACATTCAAGAAAGCAAAAGAGAATAAAGAAGTGTATGAATCTCTGCTCACTCTGTCCTATTGACAAGAGCATGAAGAATCGACCTAGCAAGTTATTAGATGGCTGAACATTGAAATTTAACAAGCATCAGAATGTTTACAAGATAGCAATGAAAGTGCACATGGCCTCCACTCGTAACACTCTGAATACTTGGAGCAGGTCATTTCCACTGTGAGAATTACGGGTGCAATAATTCAGAACGTTGGACGACACCATATAATGAAGTTGGAGAATGTAGAAACTAGAAGAGAAGGCAATTGAATCACCCCGTCGTGTTGTTGCCGTACAATAGCAGCTAAAATCAAACGCACCACTGCTGCAAATCTCATATTTTAGCAGGCATTTGCTTGTTTGGAGTGTTATGAGGAATTAAAAGGACGTTCTAAGTTTTAGGTTTTGAAGCTCATGAGAGAATTTATGATGGATTATGATATGTGCTCCTTTATTTTTTCTCAATAAATGGTTACAAACAGCCATAACTTCATGTGGGCCAATATTTTTAAAGATATGTACTGTTCACAATGTTTTTCTTGTGTTAGATCAGCCATGATCCAAAGTTCTCATCAAATGGATTACCATAGCAACTGCTGTCTTCAATTGCAAAATGGACAATGAAATATTGTACGATTCATTTTTCAACTCTATAAAAACAGAAGTTAGGATAATCTAGTGGATGAGAAGTTCGGAGTGTAAGCAATCTAAGCAAGCATTGTGAACGATTCTAATCTTCAAAATTTTGAAAACAGACTGAAGTTGTAGCTGTTTAAATAATTTATTACGATGCCCCTGAGGAAAAAGCAAGGGCACATGTAACAATACGCTTTATGCTGAATCAAAGGCATAAAGGCTCTAATCATTAGATACCAGATCAAATGTAAAATTAGGCAAGTGATAATTCACCCTCCTTTTGGAGTAATGCCACACTCTCATCTGGGGTTTGTTGTGGTATTTTCACCCTACGACCCTACTTTTTTTATAATCTAAACCATTCATATTAGTCAAATTGCTATAGACGAGGCCTACACCAGAAGCCATACAGCGATAGTCCTAGTTGTTTTTCTAAGCTATTTTGTGTGACCAAAATGTGGAATAAAAACTAACGGTACTCGACATAGTTTAGAAAATTTAAGGGCGAGATCTTCTAAACACAACTGCATTTAAGATGAACGATTTAATAATTTAAAGAGGTGGCCCACTTGCATCCTAAACGCGATCGCAACGGCCTTTTAATCAACAGCCTTTCCATATATACCTTTCTTTGTTTTGCTATTTTCAGATCTCGGCACTGCCTTTCATTATTCTGAACATATTCTTATGCACTTTCTAACAAACCCTTTTGCATATCCTTCGCCTATTTTGAGCTTCCTATACAAATATACTACCACTTTTTTCCATTATATAGTATAAATTACTACATATCTTAGAAACTCATGTAATATTCATCTTCCTGGTAGAACGGTAGTATAGATTATATGAAGAATTTTGTGCTCACTTTGAGCAACCAATATTTATCTTCTTGGTCGGAGGGTAGTATAGATTGTATAAAGAATTTTGTGCTCACACTTTGAGAAACCTCAGTGCAGTAACAATCGATGAAACGGGCTCTTGCTGCCGGTGAGAAGCAAATCCTTGCCGTGATAATGACAACGTGTCCTCGTTGATTAATTTCTAATTAACCGTCAAAAGGTTCATAACGGACCAAGATACTATCCTCTTTGACTAATTTCTGACAATCGTGAAATGCTTTCTTTCTTGCAAGAGATGCATCCTGATAATTCTTCCAGATCATCACAGATTAAATTTCAAGTCGCTTGCTCAAATGGCAGATATACCGTCCTGTAATCTCTATAAATGGTAAGTACAGTCCAGATGAGCGCATCCTTGTGGAAACATCGACCGTCACCACTCACCGAGAGAGAGAGAGAGAGAGCATGCACAAATTATTGAATAACATGAACAAATGAATTCCCATACCACGTACGTACTACAGTCACTGGAAGTTACACTAAAGAAACAATGGGATTTAAGAACAGGGATCTCAGCAGTAAAAGAGAAAACCTGCACCAACTTTAAAGTCTTCAACTCCCCCCAAGGTCCCCACCACAACTTGATAATACTATAGAACCTTTGATCAGTATGTTGAAGAACGGGATGATCCATGTCTACTACTACGATCAGAATGATCCCTCTTAAATATAGCTTCCATGTTCTGGAAACATATTAGTGGCCTAACCTGGAGTAGGTCCATGCAAAATATTAACAACAAAAGCTTCATCACGGATACAAACACGCACATAGAAGATAAAAGAGTTCTCGTAGGGTAAGTTTCAGCTATAAAGGCGGAACTTATTAGGATTTTGGCATGCAAAGCTCAATGGATGATGTTTGGACAATAGTATGACTTGATGCTACAGATGACCATGGAAGCAAAACCTTCCACAGACATTCCATCAAGATTGACATTTTCAGTTCCTACAATTGTTCGTTGGACTTAAAATGATACAGTAACCTCGTCAGAAACCCATCTGCAGCCTTGTTAGGTTCACTTTTCAATAAGTGACAGGAATGCCTCTGGTCATATTTTGGGTATATAATTTCAACTACACACCACTATGGTTTTTCCATGAAATATTTCTATAATTCTGTTCATTTATATGTAATATATTTTTTAGGATGCCATTCTTGTCCTTCACTAACAAATGAGATATAGTCTATGTGAAACGAAATTCCTCAAGCAAGAGGAATCGTTTGGCATGAAAATAGCATCACCATGATGATACTATATCCATGTCAGAAACATAAAAGGTTCTTAAAGTCGATATAAGTTTAACAAAATGCTAGATTCGCTTCACCAAATTAAAGTAGAAGGAAAGGTCCAGCTTCTGATTTCTATTCAAGATAACTCATCAATCGAGGCATGTTGCTGATATAGAGAAACTACCCAGGCGTTTCATAGCATGGCATGAATTGAGCAGGAGATCTCATTGATAGGTGTATCTAAGTCAGCAAGTACATTCATTTACTTATAGCCAATAACTCGACTGAAAATTTCCAACTTCCCCAAGTATTTATGAACCCCAATGGAGATTCATAGAAATAGAGCATAACTCTACCAGCAATTCAACAATCATCTGGAGAGATACAGAGAAACTAATAGCAAGCCCATGCTTCCAGGATACTGAGCTATGAAGTACATATTATGTTTTTGAGTGAAGACACCTCATTTTCGTCTTTTCCTAATAAGTCGTCACATTGGTATCTAATAAAAATAGGCACACAATTAACGGCTCTAACCTGCCACATAGAAATGCACTAGTATGCACATATGTAGATGCCATCTAACAAAACGACATCGAGTACGGATAGATACATACATAAGAAGAAGTTTATCCATTACGTGGATCTATGCCCATCTATACAGTGAGAATGCAATCTACCCATGATTTTGATAGTCTAGATTAAATGAAAGTGCTTCAGTAAGTACAGATGGGTTTGGAAATAGCAGCTCACAGATGAAAAATAGATAAATAAAATAGACATACTATATGTGAAATATGAGCAATGAACAAGTCTATTTGCACGCAATGAGATAAGTACAAAGGACTATAAGTGAGAGGTGCACCTTCCAACGCCTCTTATGATTGAGATAGTTATTGATGGCAGACAGCCGGTCAATTATTTGTCTGAATGTCGGTCTCTTGGCAGGGTTCTCGTGCCAGCAATCCTCGATCAATCTGTACCCAGAAATATCATTTTTATGATAAAAAGAGACATGATAAAAAGAAAAGAAAGGGTAAGAAGAAAGGGGAGCAAACTCAAACTGGAAAATACACTAATTGTTAGTTTAAGAGCAATAAAATACTACTTGGGACTGTGGAATGGAAATAGCAATCCAGGTACTAAGTCATTCTGGAATTCTGAAATATTTCCCTGCTTTTTGCAGCCTTAAAACATAGTTAAATGATTAGAACATAGAAAACTATCTTAGGAGCTTAGGATGGTTGTCCGTAAATAATTTACCTACATAATATGGCTGCAATTGCAAATAACACAAAAAGAATTCACTATTGTGGAATAACTTATTCTATGGATTGATATTCCTGTTCAAAAAATTCAATTTGAGTTGTTTCCTCATCACCTTTCCAGGGTCAAATCTTCATATACTATCCATATCTCAGCAACCAGAGCTGTCGGACAGAACTCCTATGAAAGCATTATATATACTGTTTCTAAAATTTAAAAGAGCCCAACTGTGTGACTAATGCCTTAGAAATTATGTTTTAGTTGAGACATATTACTTGTAAGTGCCATTAGCTTTGCTCCTAATCCAGGGTTACATAAGAAAATTAAAAGTTACATTTAAAAAAGGGCAGCCCGGTGCACGAAGCTCCCTCGTATGTGGGATCCGGGGAAGGGGGGGACCACAAGGGTCAATAGTACGCAGCCTTACCTTGCATTTTGCAAGAGGCTGTTTCCACGCCTTGACATAAAACTTCATTTAAGAGGTAAAAATAACAGAAGTCATACAGATGTCCTTGCAGTGAACAGTAAATCAAGGTTCCAACTAGAGCTCCAAAACTGAATGATTTCGTCTGCTCAGTAAGCTTCCTTTAGTTAACCTCCAATATGTATGTTCTGTTACTCATACAGGTTTCATTTAACCTAATTAATCTTCATTTTCAAAATGTTTGTAGAATTTTGTGTGCAAATCAGTAGTAAAACAATCTAATATACATCCATTTGTATTTCCAGATATTGAATATAAATATCCCTCTGTACTCCAAGTTACATATAGTTCAGACGAGAGCACATTCGATTAAAGTCCAGGATGCTGCTTCAAGTGTCATGCACCCACCTACATGTATTTCCCTTCTGTCTTTATGTTAGGGATGAAGGGAAACCTTGGTGCAACAGTAGAGTCATCGTGTTGTGACCTGGAGGTCATGGGTTCAAGGCGTAGAAATAGCCGCTTGCAGAAATGCAAAGGTAAGGCTGCAAACTAAAGATCCTTTGTGGTCAGCCCCTTTCCCAGACCCCACATACACAGGAGCTTTGTGCACTGGGATGCCCTTTTTTTCTTTATGTTAGGGATACTTTAGTCAATTTAAATGATTATTTGACTCTGCAACCATCCCCTGTTGAGTTTTGATATGTCTGCTTGTGTCCCAGTCGTAGGGATGTAATCCCCTAAGAAGTCTCCGTTACAAATCATCCTTACAGTAAGATCAGAATTTTCAGGAAGACACTCAGCATGTATACTGCAGAACAAACAAATAGTTGCACCATTTGATACAGAGATATTGGACAATATGGTGCCGATTCCATTCCTGCCTGAGACACGGCAAATTAAGTGTACAATTTGCATTCATGTAAGGGTTGATATGAAGCAAAGATAAGTAACTCCCTTGATGTGCAAGTCAAAACAAGAGAGGGACAACTTTCCATAAGCAGATGTGTACAGAAATCTCTTGTATATACTCACAATGGAAGGATTTAAAATCATTTGCACGAAGAGATTCCATGGTACATGCTATTTAGAGATGATATAGTCTTAATTGATGAGACAAGGGAGGGCGTAAATACAAAGCTAGAGTTATGGAGAGAAGCATTAGAATCTAAAGGATTTAAAATCAGCCGAACTAAGACAGAATATATGGAATGCAATTTTAGTAAGGCGAAGAGTAGGAGTAAAACACCAATTAAGATTGATAACCAAGAAGTCCTCGTAAAAGACCACTTTCAATACTTAAGATCAATGATTCATGAGAGTGGAGAGATTGAGAGGGAGGTTATCCAAATAATCCAAGCGGGTTAGAACAAATGGAGATGTGCATCTGGAGCTTTGTGCGATCAGCGAGTCCCATACAAACTAAAAGGAAAATTTTATAAGATGGCCATAAGGCCGGCCATGCTCTATGGATCAGAGAGTTGGGTAGTTAAGGAACATCATGTTCATAGGATGAGTGAGGCGGAAATGAGGTTGTTGAGAAGGATGAGTGGCAAGATAAGAAAGGATAGAATTAGGAATGAAAACATTAGAGGAAACTTAGGGGTAGCAGAAATAGGTAACAAGATGAGGGAGATTAGACTTAGATGGTTTGAACATGTCCAAAGGAGACCTAAAATGGCACCAGTTAGAATGTCACAAGAACATCTCAGCTTATGGGGGACTTGCAGCACTGAATACATCATATTGAATGTAAAATATTTCTAAGTTATGTCATGTTGCGAATAAGGTGTATATAGACACCAAGATACCAGAAACAGGAACCATGTTATACTCCAACATATCAAACTGACATCTCACCCTTTCAAGCCCCTTCTTTTCTTCATCTGTTATCTTCCTCAATGACATCTAATCAATTGAAGTCCAACAAACAGCAGGAAGAATTGGCCATTCATTATTGAACTTACAGGTTTGGAATTTATTTCCTTTTTATTTTGTGAGCTGCGTGTCTACATAAGAGAGACCGAATCTTTTTATTCTTTTTCAGGCCTTGTCAGAAAGTGCTCACATATATCAGCAAGACATAAACCTCATAAAAAAATGTCCTGAACATTAAGGTATTTGAGGTAACTCCCGTACACGATAGTGAATATAGTTAATAAGCAACAAAATACTGAATAAACATTCATATGCAGGACTGAGTAAATAGATGTTGTTCAAAGGCTCAAACCACAATATTTCAGTTTGAAGAAGGAAAAGCAATGAGAGACTCACTCTTTCAGCCCATGTGAATAAAGCTTTGGTGAAGCTCTAAAAGGCGGCCGTTCTTTAGCAGCATATGCTTTTGGAACTTCATTTTCTTTTTTTACAGAAAATGGTGGACATCCTTCAATCATCTGGAAGACAACACACAATGGAACATATCAGGTCCATAAACAGGTAATATTTCAATTCGGAATTCCTTTTCGAATCTTTTTATGCTACAGATTGGGAATAATTAGAGGGCTTAAAGGAAGGCAATTATCTATGCAACTGAACTTAACTGCAATTATCTATGAAATTGAACTTCACTGCATTAGAGATGCAAACAGTAATAAACATACTAGTCAACATTATTCTAGCTTTCAGTAGAGAAATCAATGAATTATCTTACACAAGAATACAAGTAGGTAATTGACCTATTCAGCTCAATATGGAAAACCAACTTGGATTCATATCAGAACAGAAAACAAAACAATACCTAAGGATAAGAGTTCTGAACATGTTCCTGGAACCGTGCAAGGACATCCAACTTCCAGTTAATGTAAGAATTATGTACCTCTCTATCAACTACTTGCTCTCTTTTTTCTCCTTAATGAACCAATGAGTTTAGTCGTTAAGCATCACATATAAGTGTGTGAAATAACAACATTGAGATCAACTACAAGTATTACTACAAATTCATTACCTTTTGGCCATCATCAACTGTGGAAAACATTAGTATTTACCAGAATTGTTGATTATGAATTAGACCCATTTTAGATACATATGATGGTTTTAAAGCTTAAGAACGTAAACATATTAATAAGAGGATGCTAAACCTAAATGCCTCCACTTTTGTATTAAGGGCTCCACCTTTGAGTGCTCTGACCCATTCAGCCAATTGCTCCTGCTTTGGATGTGCAATAGTTTAAAAGAATGCTATTTGGTTGATTCTAGCATCTGAAAAAATCTACCTTCAATCCCAATAAACGGACAACTAAAATTCTTATTAAAACAATGGTCTAAATTCAGCCAACAAATTAAGGTTTTTAAGATGCTAGAACTGAAGGGGAGCCTTGGTGCAACGGTAAAAGTTGTCGTCATGTGACCTTGAGGTCATGGGTTCAAGGCATGGAAATAGCCTCTTACAAAAAATACAAGGTAAGGCTGCCTACAATAGGCCCTTGTGGTCCGCCCCTTCCCCAGACCCCGCATAGTCAGGAGCTTCGTGCACCAAGGCTGCCCTTTTCTAAGATGCTAGAACTGTCCAAAGTCCAAACATCGTGATTGTTTTTGGTTAGCAGATAGTCAAAGCAAGAGCAAGTAGATAAAAGAATCAGATAGAACAAAGGTGCCCGCCCTTCACACTAAAGTGGTGGTTCAGCCATTCCTCATCTATTATTATTAGGGAATGATCTTGGCATGAAGCTTTCTACCAAGGGCAAGAATCTTAACAGAAAAATGGGAAAAATCTCTATCTGCAAAACTATCACCAGATTCAGTATTACCACTAAAAAGTATAGCTATTTCCCAAAATTTTAAGACAGGTCCCCGTAAATGGTCCAACCAGTTCATACTCTAGACTACTCAAGCAGGACATCTCTTAAAATTTCATGACATGGCCGTGAAGATGAAGGGTTTGTAATTGCATCAACGAACAATGGGTCTGGTTATATGCTTTTCAGACCTAGATGCCCTATTCTTCCAAACTGGTATTGACACCACCGTGGTTGGTAGTGGCACCTGTGTCTTCTACTTGTTGAGTCATGGCAATGCCCTTAAGAATGTAAATATCATACCCCATTTGAGTTGGATTTTTTTTCATGATAACCACACTGGGTTTTGTCAGCCAAAATGCCATATCTAGATAAATTGAAGAGAATAAATTAGCTTCCAGACACAAAACAAATGAGAGAGAGAGAGAGAGAACCCAACTTCTTTAGATTATTTGATGAAGATCATAAATTGCAATTTATCTGATAATACACCCAAAAGAAAGATTTATAGGGGAAATGAAGTGGGTCTAAACAATCAAGGTTTCCTTTAATAGAAAAGAAAATATAAACAAGAAAAGAGGCTTCACTCTTAAATTGGTTTCATTAATGATTATATAATCAGAATTTATCTCTCAAAAACCCATCATTAATTGAAATTGCAAATCTCAATGATCAAATGTGGACCCATTGATCTAGAAAACCCTTTCTATGGCTCTGGAATTTGGAATTCCGAAGCCAAGAGAAAAGTAATGACAGAAGACTGATTCAAGAAGAGACTGCTCTTGAGCGAGAATGGATATGGTTTTCTGAATCTGGAAAAAAGAAACAAGTGAAAGAGGCTAGCATCTAATTGACTAGGAGATTTTTATGATTCTTCCTTTGAACTCTCTCCATCATGCAATTCTTGCCACTTCGTCACCCGGATAAGATAGAAAAAAGGGGAAGGATTCCTGGGGCTTTCAACTTTTAGAGGAGAGAGAAAGAGAGGGAAATTAGTTTATTATAGGGCAGGTTAAACCTGTGAACTGCCCCACACCTGCTTGGGGCAAGTTGGAGCAGTAAATCAGTGACTTGCACCCATGATGGGGCAAAAGTTTGTGACCCAAAGTGGGTCACAAGTTGGGGTGGATCGGCAAGGAAATTCCATGAGTAGATCCACATTATTTGCAAACATGCATACACCAAAAATGGCCATGGTCTATTATTATACTTTAGTTATAAAAGAAGGACATTTTTATAAATCAGATATAGAAACTTTTGACCGTAGGTTTCCTTTTATTAAGTCTCTTTAATTTATGAGTCCCTTCTCCTAACTATAACAGCAACAAGAAATTTTCTTACACATTTCAAACAAAAGATGATCTTTGCAAATATGGTTTTATGATCTTGCAGCTGCTACCAAGCCTAGATAAAGGAGGAGGGTTGTGTCAGGTTGTTAGCTGAAGTAAAATCCTTTCGCAAATCCTGTAACATGAATCTAAAGACTAAGACATTTCTTCATAAGTGACAAGTTGTATTGGAGCCTAGATGCAATAGGAAATGAGCAAGGGCTGCTAGGTCATTCTCTCGTAAGCAACACGCTACATCGAATCCCAACTGCAGTAGAAAATGGGCAATGGCTGATAGAGCGCTCCCTCAGAAGCGACCCGCTGCATTAGAACTCAAGTGCAGTGGGATGCAGGCAGGGGTTCCCGCATCATTCTAGATGTGCACAAATAAAGAGACTAGTTTAGGAAAATAAGATTTGTATAGTCACATGGAATATAGACACATTGGCATGTAAGATTATGGAGTTAGTAGATACGATACAACGTAGGAGAGTCAACATAGCTTGTATCCAAGAAACCAAGTGAAAAAGGGCTAAAATAAGAAAAATCAATAGCTATAAGCTCTAGTACATAATAGAAATAGCATAAAGATAGTGGTGGATAAAGAATTAAAGGATAAATTTGTAGACTTGGAAGAATCAATGACAGAATTCTACTAATAAAACATTTTCTAGGAGAGAAAATTATAAATGTTAAAAGTGCATATGGCCCACAGGCAAGGTTAGAAGATAGAATCAATAAACAATTTTGGGAAGATATGGAGGGAATAATACAAGAAATTCCCAATACAAAGGGGATAGAAGCAAACTTAAATGGTCATATAGGAAAAGAAAATGAAGGATATGATAGAGTACATGGAGGATGTGGTGTTGGAGAAAAAAAATGAGATGAGGAAAGCCATCCTTGATTCTACTTTGGCATAAAACCTAGTTCCAAGAAAACATACTTTAAGAAGATGGATGAACACTTATTAACTTTAAAAGTTGATCATATAAAGGCCAAGTAGACTTTTTCAACTTACAAATACCAAAAGATCAATGTGTACAGATTATAAGGCGATACCTAGTGAAAGGTTAACCATACAACATAAATTAATAGTTATGGACATTTGCATTAAAACATGGCTGAAAGGAAATAAACTTAATAGGTGTCCAAAAACTAAGTGGTGAAACTTAAAAGGAGAGAAGATAATATCATTCACAAACAAGTTGATAGTAAAAGGAAAGTGGAATGATAAAACAAAAGTAAACACTATGAACTAATATCACTAAGTCCATTAAGAGAGTGGCAAAAGATGTTCTAAGAGTATGTAAAGGAAAAAGGCAGCCAATAAAGGAAACTTGGTGGTGGAATAAAAAAGTGAAAAAATAGTCTTTAAAAAGAAATGAGTGGGTTTTAAAGCATGATAGAAAACTAGAAATAACAAAAACTTTGAACAATATAAGAATGTTAAAAAGGTTGCTAAGAGAGTAGTAAGTGAGGCTAAACTCAAGGCGTACAACAATCTCTATAACAAATTAAAGTCAAAAGAAGAGTGAGAAAGATGTTTCCAGATTTGCAAAAATAAGATAACAAAAGAGTAAGGACTTAGACCACGTTAAATGCATTAAAAGTGATGATCAAAAGGTACTAAATAAAGATGAGATCAATCAAAGGTGGGAAAATTACTTTCAAACATTGCTAAATGATAATTGACCTGAGAATATTGAGATTGAAAGAACCTTAAACCCAAATAATGTTGAACTACATAGATATGGCTGTAGGATCAAGATAGTTGAAGTGAAAGCGGCCTTGAAAAAAGATAAAATTAGGAAAGGCCTTGGAGCGTGATGGCATACCAATAGAGGTTTGGAAGTAGATGGGAGATACTAGCATAGCTTGGCTCACAAAGTTATTTAACAAGATCGTAAAATCGAAGAAAAGGTTAGCAAAATGGAAGAAAAGCTCTATCTTACCAACTTATAAGAACAAAGGAGACATACAGAGATGTACTAATTATCATGGGATCAAATTTATGAGTCATACCATAAAACTTTGGAAAAGAGTGATTGAGAATAGACCATGCCATGAGACGAGTGTATCACAAAACCAATTTGGTTTTATGCCTAGGAGGTCTACCATGGAAGCTATTTTCCTACTTAGATAATTGAGAAAGAAATATATGGAGAGGAGAAAGGACCTCTAAAGGGTATTTATTGACTTAGAAAAAGCTTATGATAGGATCCTTAGAGAGTTAATATGATGGGTGTTGGGTGAGAAAGGGGTTTCCCAGAAATATATAGACATAACTAAGGATATGTATGAGGGAACAATAACAAGTTTTAAGACCGGTGGCAGAGAAGCTGATGATTTCCTTATCGCTATAAGATTACACCAAGGATTGGCATTGAGCCCATACATTTTCAGTTGGTTATGGATGAGTTAATAAAACAATTGCATGAGAATATTCTATGGTGCAAATTAATTGCAGATGACATAGTTTTTGATTGATAAGACAATGGAGGGCATAAAGACAAAGAAGAGGAGTAGCTGTGAAGCACTAGTAAAGATTGATAACCAAAAGGTCCCCCAAAAAGACCACTTTCAATTGGGATCAATAATTCACAATAGCAGAGAGATTGAGAGGAATGTTACCCAGAAAATCCAAGTGGATCAGAACATATGGAGATGTGCCTCTGAAGTTATGTGTGATTGGTGGGTGCCACTAAAACTGAAAGAAAACTTCTCAGGATGGCTATAAGGCCAGCCATGCTTTGTGGATCAAAGTTTTGGGCAGTTAAAGATAGGCAAGTACATTGGATAAACATAGTCGAAATGAGGATGCTAAGGTAGATAAGTGGCAAGACAAGAAAGGATAAAATTAGAAATGAAAATATTTGAGGAAGCTTCGAAGTAGCACCAATAGGTAGCAAGATGAGGAGGATAGAGTCAGATGGTTTGGACATGTCCAACAAAGACTAAAAATGACATCAGTTAGAAGGAGTGAGTCAATCCAAGTCAAAGGCTCTAAAAGGGCAAGGTGAAGGCCCAAAAGGACGTGAATAGAAGTGATAAGTATTTTAGAGCTTTTGGACTAAATGAAGCCATGACACTTGATAAAGGGGCATGGAGGAAAAGGATTCATGTAACTGACTCCTAATTGGGATAATGCTTTAATTATTATGATGATTTCAAAAAAAGGATGAAAGGCAAAAGAAACATGTCAATTTTCATGCAGAAATGATAATATTGACACGCCCTCCCCTACACATAATAGTTGATGGGGAGGATGGATCAAGGTGGGTTTTCCACAATCTACCTTGCCCCGCAGTGGGTTGCAAATCTTAGTGACCCATGGTGGGATGGGGTGGGGCAAGAAAAATAAATCATGGGGCAAGGCCAGGCAAGTAAAAACCCGCCCCATCCCATGACCATCCCTAGTTTCTCAAAGTTACATGGGACCCAAGTGGTAAGAGATCTTTGCCAATACTAAAAGAGTTTATGACAATATCATCCCCCATATTGTATAGAATACACACATACCTCGACATAAACACACGTATATGCTACAAAATCATTGTATGAATGATTAATCCTTGAAAGACATAAGAGTTTATTAAAATAAAAAAGACCAAAATAACAAACTATTACCTCTTGCAGAATTAAAGAAAATGAGAAGACATCGACTTTGGTGTCATATTCTTCATTTCGAAAAACTTCTGGAGCCACATAACGGCCTATTCATAGAAAAATAACACCCTTTACGAAACAATTGCAAATGAGGAAGCAATTATATTCTCTAGCCAAGATGCAGATAAAATAAAATCAACACTAAAAGTACGGCAAAAATATTATGAACGAGACAAATCAAGCATAAAATCATAAACTGGAACCAAAACTACATTCAATCACATCTTGCTAGTTCTGGATCTGCAATACCATAACATGTAGAAACTAAGTCCTCCCTAGAGCAAATAGGACAAATCAAATGAACAATGATGGAACTCAGGTGAACCAAATTTGAACACAAGGGCATCAATGAATCAACTTGAGAGAGAGCCAACCTGGTAATGAGAATCTAAACTTGTTTTGTAATGAACAAGTTCAATGTTTGTTTTTCTCTGATGAATGAAACAACCCTGTCTCTGAAGTTCACAGAGGAACCAACTTAAGAAGACAAGTTGATTCAACACCAGGTCCACATGGTAGCAAAGGCTATTTCTAACTTTAGATATTAGTGCTTTTTGGTTTACTCTTTTGTTAAATATCAACCATAGGTTACTCGTAGTTTTAGGTGGTTGTTTCTTCTTTATTTAAACTTTTCGTGAAAGGAAGAGAACTGGTTATCGAATTTTACATAATTAATGAAGGACATTCTTATTTGTAAGTCCTGAAGAACTTCTTGTTAAAACCTAGAAGATTTTCAATTGTTGCCTAGAGCAAAAAACTTATCCATCCTGAAGCTTGGAAGAGCTTTACCTTAGTTCTTGAAAGAGCACACAAATTTTTTTTTCTAGTTCTGTATATTCTGTGACGCCAGTTTTGGTATCACAGCTAAAAAAATCCAAAAGAACTATCATACTATCATTCTTCATAATCCCAACCACCTCTCACGTGAGTCCTTTTTATCTCATTTCTTAAGTTCTATTTTACAACTATACTTCAATAGTATTTCTTGGGCTTTTTCACTTCATTTCTCTAACTCACAATCTCTATTCTTTTCCTCAACATATTGTCATAGTCTTTGTTTTTTCTTTTCTTGCAATACTTATTGAAAGTTGAAGTTTCTTGATCTTGTTTTTCACTGTTTCACTTCCAGCCTGCCTCTTACAGTTCTTATGTCTCTGCCAATCTTCCAACTCTATTTTTTTAGTGGGTAATCTTCTATCCCTATTGTTCTCTGATCTTGTTCCTTTATCTTGTCTATCTCTCATCTTGTCTTATTTTTTTCATCTTTCCCTATCATAACCTTGCTATTACACAATCAAAACCACCTCTATAGTTAATTTCTAGTTGGTTATTTATTCTAGCTTCATTGCGTGTGCTAGCTGGTGTTTCCCATTTCGTTGTTCTGGTCATGTACTTTCCATGACCAGTCTTTTCACACTCTTGTTACTAGTTGGTATTTTATTAGGTCAAGTCTTTCAACAACATGGCTCCTACCTACAGACAAGGCCATGATGGCCATACTATAAAATCCAAGCACCTGGTCGAAGTCACAAACATAAGGCGACAATTGGATGATCCTTTACATATTTAAGATGTGAGGGAAGCTATGTTAATAAGGCACAAATTACATAAGGGGCTCGAAATTGAATATTATGGTGATGATGAGGACGAGAGTCAGATTGATGGTTTGGACACCCTTATTGTTGATGACATTGGGAGCTATCCAGATTCATCTGATTTGTTTGATGTTAGTGTTGCATCAAATGTGCACCTTATGGTAACCAACACTCTGGTGATGGACCTGTTTATGACAAGTACCTGGAGGAGAATGATTCATTGGGCCATGTTTTATTTGAGGGAGAAAGCTATGGCAACAGTCAAAATTTGGACAATGGTGTTTCTCCTACCTATGATGAGTTCTTGGAGTAGGAGGATGCTGAAGGTAATACAATATGTGGAGATATGATGGAGCTTGCATCGCACTCAATTGTAACCTTGCTCAGCATCTCATGATGTGGAAGAGTCTAAGGTAATGACACAAATTGATGGCTATGTATTTCCTAAAACTTTGTGCTTGGGTGTAAAAGACTTACATGATGCTTCCATATGGTCAAATTGTGGGTCTTTCATTCAAATTGATACACTTCAATTTCTCTCGCTTGATGCCTCTATTAGTGGTGGTTCATTCATAAGTGAGGCATACAATGACCCATTTACTAAGTGTTTACTACCCAATAGAGGAAGTCAACTTCAAGTTCATTTAGGGTTTGGGGCGTTGCCACTACATTTACCTATCCACAAGATGAGTGAATGCACAGTGCTCGCCCTTTCTGTACATCTGTAGCAGATTCAATCTTCTTTTCTTTTTTTTACAGGCACACGTTTCTTATTAGAGTGGCTGGCTAATGTGCTTCCTAAAATGGAGTATGTGCTTGACCACAAGAAAAACCTATGATATTGAGGAAAAATTTGTTAAGTATATGAGAATTGTTGAATGGGCCATTGGTGCTTAACAAGATTCCGGTAAAATTCGTTACACTACTAATAGTCATGGTTCAATTTTGAGAATGAAATTTCTCCAACAAGGAGAGACAGATGCGATATTGGGCCACATGATAGCAAAGGTTCTTTCTACTTTGAGTTGTTTATGCTTTTTGGTATATTATTTTGTTATATCTCAATCATAGGCCTCTCATGCTTTGAACAGTTAAGATCATTAATAGTTTTAGGTCTCTATTTCTTCATCATTTAAACTACTTTGTGAAAGGAAAAGAACTGGTTCTTGAGCCATACAGAATTAACGAAGAACATATTCTTCTTTGAAACTCTTGAAGAACTTCTTGTTTGAAACCTGGAAGAGTTTCAATTGTTGCCTAGAGGAGTAATACTTACCCATCTTGAAGCCTGGAAGAGATTTGATTTTAGGGCCTGGAAGAGCACCCAAAATTTTTTTTCTGGTTTCCTATATTCCACTGCGCCACAAGGCATAGAAGTGTCTTAGTAACACACCCACACAAGTTGCTATCCTATGTTGCTCTGGTTGAGTACAACAGGCTTGTTCAATCACATCTGATTCCGCCATGACAACATGATTGCACCGGATTGGCATTGCATTGGTTAAAGAGGGGTTGATTAGGGTCTTGCAAAAGCACAGTCATGTCTTAGGGTCCTGAGAAAGCAACAGGCATGTCTTCTTTATCAAGGTAATGGTTAATAGCTTAGGATCTTACAACAAGCAATTGAGTCAATCAGTTAGTGGCATTTGATACTAATAGGGACAGAAAAGGAAATAAAAGCATGATTCAACGCATTCAAACTGCCAGAACTGATCCACCGTGATAAAGACATTTTACATGGATATGTTGAATTCAGTGCTGATTTACACATAAGAATAACAAGTGATCATATTTGTTTGATCCGTTAGATAGTACTGCATATTACTATGGTATATCAGGCAAATGATGAACCTAATATTGCCCTAAGCTTTCTGATCACCTCTATCGTACCACAAATGCTAGAGACCATTACCCATAGGAACATGATTGAAATTAAACCTAATATTGCTCTAACCCAATATTCCTCGCACAGTCTTACCATGCAAGAAACAAGTTTTATAGATGATCCTTGTATTCTCATATCTATAAGGATGTGTTATTAAGTTGTAAAATGGAATGATTAATTTGGAAAAGCTTTTGGCATTCGCTCATAAGTTTTGACTCTCTGTATAAACAAAAGCTGTTTTGCAACTAAATAATGCCAATTATTCTCATATAAGAGAGATCGACTAGATAGCATCTAATAATATCATTAAAGAGATATCTACTATAGATCATACAGAATATAAAATATTCAGTCATTTTGAGCTTTTCATGTTCAGAAGAAAAGGAGGAAAACATTTATATTGAATTAGACTGTCTCCTTCACCTGTGTTCTTTGTTTAGGAATCTTAGATTCTCATATCTTTTTGCTACTTCAAGGTTCTCAAGGAGAAATCGCATTAATGGTCACTCAGGATAAAGTTAAGAGCCAGATTAATCGATGGTTACATATAAATCTACAAAATTATTCTGCAGTAGAAAACCCAAACTTGCAAAACCTGTGGGAAACTATCTTGTGAAGGAGAGAGAATGCATTTGCATCAGGTAAACTAAAAAGGGGCACCAAAGGCAAAGCATATACTGAACTCACAGGAAGTGTCATGACACGAGATAGGTCTATCTTCTTTAACAGTATTTGCCACTTTCAGCAGTTTGCTAACTCCAAAGTCTGCAACTTTCAGATGCCCGGAATCATCCCGCAGTATATTTCTGTTATCTTACTCGTAGTGGGTAACATAAGAGAGTTTCATTGGTTTCAAGCTATTCACAAACATGAAGAATAAAATTGAACCTGTCCCAGAAGAACAAAGAAAATACAACACTAACATGATGACTTACGAAGGCTCAAGATCACGGTGAATTATAGCTTCAGGCTTATTCTCATGCAAGTAATTCATTCCCCTGGAAATTTTGTAAAGAAAGTTAATATCATACTGGGAAGTGCAAGAATATTTAAGGATAGGAAATACTGTAGCTCACATCCCTTGATGCTTATTTACAGAAAAATTCCAGGCACATTACAGTTGACAGACCTTGCAACATCAAGTGCAAATTTTACTGCCAGTCCTGGCTTTAATGCACCTCTCCTTTTAAGAAATGCACAAACATCGCCCTATAAGACATAAAGGATCAACCAGAGGTAAGAAAATAAAGCTAATTTACCAAATGCATGATATAAAAGTCCCAGAAATATGCGTATAACAATTCTGTCCCTGCCATGTGGAACTATTCTGACAGTCATAATGGACTATGAAAAATAAAAGGTACTGATATATGTGCCCCAAGTTTTTCCTCATTGGCCCCTCACTAAATACTATAAAAGGCTATAACTCAAGGTGGGTACAGATTTCCAAAGATTTGAACCATTCAAGATTTTGCTTTTAAGTTGGATTGTCCATGGTCCAAAATTCGCATCCATTATATGATCATAACCACTGCTTTCTTGAGTTGTAAAATGGATGGTGAAACTTTTTACCGTCCATTTTACAACTAAAAGCATCAGCTGCTACAATCATCCAGTGGATGAGAATATAAAATTATGGCTCATCGTGAGAATATAAAATTATGTCATACCTAAGTCAAGAGCAAGATTTTGAATATCTTTAGAAATCTAGGCCCATCTGGAGTTATACCCTTTCATATCATTTGGCAAGAGCCTCATGAGGAAAAACAAGAGACGCATATAGAAGTACCCCAAATGAATGCACAACCAGATTCCTAGTGATATCCAGTCTTAACTTTGACAAACATGAATAGGATGTTATATTAGTATACAAAGGAAAAATAAGAGGGATAAGAAAACTGCAGAAGTGCCATGGAGAAGATGAATCTGAAGTTCAAGAAACTCAAACAAGGAAACACGAGGGTAAGTATGTACGTACATATGCAAGTACATATATACTCAATTATGTGTATGTAGAATAGGTAAGCACGTGTATGATATGCTGTATGTATGCATGCTAGGTACAAGAAAGATCAGAGTAACAAGTAGTGGACGTAACGTCAAAAACAGAAGACTAATAAACAAAATGAACAACACTAATACTCAAGTCTGAACCTGAAGAGACAATGACTAATGAAGTGTTATTTGAAAATCAACAAACCTTTGGCAAATATTCGGTGACAATCATCATCGGACTACTCTGAGTGACAGCACCCAAAAACTGAACAACATTCGGATGGCGAATTTTCTGAAGTAGTGCAAGTTCATCCCTGAACGCCCTCCTGTAAAGTCAACCAGAAGTACAGTTGTCAAAAATCAAAGTAAGTACCACAGTACAACAACCAGCAAAAACACAATAATAAAGAAACAAATATAAAACCCCATCAGTAATATAAAACAAACCCACACTCTGTCCTCATCAGTAAAGAGATTCTCCCTAAGCCTCTTTACAGCAACTTGAGTTCCACGCCATAACGCAATACGAAAAGTTCCCTGACAATATTCCAGTAATCATGAAATTATCATCAGAGAAACCATCAAACAAATGTAATAGTGTGCTCCCCCAGTGAAATCACATAGCCATCACAAAGGAAGCCTAATTTAACAAGATCAAAGAAAAAGACGTGAAAGTTGCACATGCAAGACTCTAAGCAACCAAAATCGTATCATAAACTAGGGAAATGCAATTGAAAAGAAAAATATCTCAACAAACAGCTACATAGTAGTGGAAAATGTAATCCACAGTCCAGATACTCTGAACTTTTTATCACAGGATAGGTGTAACCAGCTGTGAAGGATGATGAAAAAAATAGTTAAATCAACACATGCTCAATAAGGCTTTCCCAGTGTTAGCTGAAAATAGGATCCAAATGATAAGAGATTTTGTTTTGAAACCCAAGAAGACATTATTTGAGTCCATAAACTTCTTGATGATTTGTTCCCCTACCTTGCACAGAAATGGTAAGACATCCTACACAATGTAAATTACATTAGCTTGTTTCTCAAAATCAAGTTCATGAAGTGTTTGATTTGATGGAATATATAACAACCAGATCAAGATAGTGTACTTAACCCTATAAGCTAAAATACATCAAAAGAGAGTTAAATAAAGGGAAATTACAATCCCTCCACCAATTACCAAGGACTGTGAACTAAACCGCACCCCACAACTACAAACTCAGAGAATTGATGGACCTCAACTGCCATTGATCATTACAATCTAGCCCTTCTGTCTAGTTTCTCATCAAATCTCAGAGGGAACTTTCAAATGGGCCCAACATCAGACCCACTTTACTTCCTTTCACACCTTTTCAACAGTAACCTCCTTTGTCCTTACTATGTTTCGAACAAAAGTTAGAGGGGGATAAACATAGGTTTCTAGGGCTTATTTTAAAAAAGAAACTTTGCCCAAGTTGGCATTCAAATCCCCAAATCAAGTGACCATACATTGGGGTTTTGCATCTTGCACCTACAGTCAACTACTTTCAGGTGTTATTTTGGCTTCTAATGCTAGCGAACTAGAGATTTTAGTGATTTTAGAGAAGGTTTTGAGATGAGTTCTCTCAATTTCTTGTTAGATCTTTGTGCATTTGGAGTTAGAATCTCTCTTGGGCTTATCAACAGAATCTCAAATTAGCTTTTAGGAAGGGATGGAGGAGGAAGAGACAAAGAAGAAGGAGAAGGAGAAAAGCTTTTGGTTCTTCTCTAACTAGAAAAACCCTTTCTAATTTTTTCCTATTAGTAGAAAAACTCACTTTGATTCTTGTGTAACTAGAAAAACCCATAATTTTTTCTCGAATTTGAGCTAAAGAAAGAGAATTTTCGTAACGTAACTCAGAAGGAATGAAGAGATAGAGGCCAAAAAGTAATGCTATATTTTGAAATTTTAATATGGGTACTTTTGCCTTTTCAGAGAGCAAGAGAAGAATATGGGACCCATGTGAGGTCTTGTTGTTAGTTCAATCAGGGATTAACAAAAACTTAAACAGAAGGACCAAATTATACTTTAGGTGGTAGTTGGGGTCCATGAATTCTCTCGGTTTGTAGTTGAAGCAGTCTAGGTCATGGCACCTGGCGGCTGGGGGTTCTGTACCATATTGCCCATAAATAAAAAACACAAGCACGTACAATCAAGAACATTACTAGGATGAGCAGACGTCATGTTCTGTTCTTCCAAATGTGTGACTGGGGCCAAAATCAGTCACAATACATTACTCCAGCCAGATGGGGTGCTGGCCAGCAAGAACATCACGATGCATAAGTTCAACTAAAATCTTTGAACAAGATGAATCATTATGGAGAACCTCGAATTGCATATACTAAGAAAGTATGATAACTACCTTAGTTATATCCACACTGTTACTAAAATCAAGCTCCTTCGGGTCAATCTCATATTCTGGCACTTCACGGGAATTTAGGACATGCATTGGAGCAATCTGCAAGGGGTAGAATCATAGAAAATAAATATTAACAACATAAGTGGTAGCCAAGAGTTCCATCAATTAAGGACTCTACTTCTTTTTCAATGGAATAAAAAGAATAATCAAAGAGAAATCCGATACGAACTTAAACAAAGAAGGATGACATGCGATACAAACATACCAGAGGCTCTGCACCATTTTTCTCCAAAAGCTTGACCACTTCCTCGTTCTGGTAATGTATTGCATCTGCAAGTGACTGTTGGAAAAGCATTAAATAGTTGAGAGAAATCAGCCATTTCAATTTTCCAATATTTTAGAATAATAATAACAGAGATTGATCAATGGAATTTGCTTCCTCTCGAAGGTGGATCAAAACCAAAGAGTCAATTTTCTAGCACACATGCCTCAAGGTTGCAACCTCACTTCCAAGGAAAAAAATACTATTCAATCGAAAGCTTCTAAGAATCATCCAACCAAAGAAACATTTCTCCCCACATTACACTTAGACATGAAATGCATGGAGATGCATTGTTGTGTGATATGCATGGATGTGTCTTCCAAAGAAGCAATTAAGCGTAAGTACACTTGGTCGGATATTTACAAAACAAGATGTGGACAATAAAGTGCCTATGGGAAGAAGTTGACACAGCTTAGCTTGTCCATATACTTGGATAACTCAGAGAATTCATGTGAGCCATAAACTAAGTCAGTGAATTCGATATGCACAACTCAAACAGGGACCAAAAGGCAGCCACGGTCAAAACTAGTCAACTTGAGAAATCATGCTTGACTTCGAGAGTTTCTAAACAATTTTTGGGATAAAAAACATGCTGACTATTTTTCTTATGCAAGAAGCATCTTGAAGGAAATGATCAACACCCATCAAATCTTCTTTCTATTTTCCAGATTTTGTTCAACTTATTCTCACATAAGCAGTTCCTTGTACTTGAGTCATCAAGAAGGTAATTTGCAACACAGCTACCCCAAGAGGTTATGACTTATGACAGACCAGCCACAGGATGGCTTGTTTACAATTTCATTTTCCCTTCTTTCTTTTGAAGGAAGGCTTGAGCATGAATGAAGAGATTAACTATTGCAAATCAGGTTAGATTGATATCAGTTCCAAACAGCATAAGAAATAGGTCAAAGTAATAAAAGAAAGTATTTGTCAAAATAAGGAAATGTTAGGATGATGGGAGGAGAATAACAGACCCAGGAAATGCTGTTGGCATTCCAAGCTGAATTGCAGCAGGGAGATGCACCAAACAAAAGCATGAAGGGGATAAAGACTACATGCTGCTAGTATTGAATCAAAAAAAAAGGGCAGACCGGTGAACGAAGCTCCTACATATGCAGGGTCTGGGGAAGGAGCAGACCACAAAGGGCCTATAGTATTGAATCAAAATAATAATACAAAATTTTAAGTTTGTAAGCAAAGGCATACCAGCTGAACATAAGTCAGAAAGAAGCTTCAGATTTAAACTTTTGACTATCATCCCCTTGCTTTTCAATAAGAACAGACCAGCTATATTGCTAGAGGGAAGATTAATCAGTTCCAGATGTGTATACAATAGTTAATTCAATGACAAGCCACATCATCATTGGCCTTGGATTTCAACACCATGTAGTTTACAAAAGTCAATTAAAAATTAGCTTCCATTTTCCAACATTTGCCTTAGCCAAATTAGGAAGTAACTGCAAATTTCAAAGAATAAGCGAATCTATACATCAGTTGCAAGTTGACCAGTTTTCCGCAAGACACAGTTTTGGGAAGTACAAAAGAATGAGTCAACATGGCCAAGTAACAAGTTTCAAATCCATCAAAGATTTCACTTCTTCCATGTCAGAATGCTTGCTAATACATTTCATAGTTCAGTTCAACAAACTCAGCTGACTTGCTGAACCATCACCAGAAATGGCAGGCCATCTTCACCCATCAAGTGCACCCAAGAAGGATCGTCATCCATGTCGGATTTCAATAAGTCAGCTAAAAATTATCTTCCAGTTTCCAACATTTACCTTAGCCAAATTGGGAAATAACTGCAAATTTCAAAAGAATAAGTGAATCTATATATCAGTTGCAAGTTGGCCAGTTTTGCGCAAGACAAAGTTTTGGGAAGTAGAAAAGAATGAGTCAACATAGCCAAGTAACAAGTTTCAAATCCATCAAAGATTTCACTTCTTCCTTAGCAGAATGCTTGCTAATCCATTTCATAGCTCAGATCACCAAATTCAGCTGACTTGCTGAGCCGTCACCAGCAATGGCAGTCTATCATCACCCATCAAGTACACCCAAAAAAGATCACCACCAGAGTCAATCATCACGTGACAATTTACTCTAGATGGGTAGATCTTCTTGACTTTAACCAGGACTATAATCCAAAGAATTTCTCTTACAAAATTCTCGATAAAACCATCTGATGTAGTACCACCATTTTCTAGAATAAAGCAGATAGACCACAATTCATAACGCTCTCCACACTGACACGCAAAACTGACCAATTTGATCAAATTCCACTCCAACTTTTGACAAACTACTACAATGTACAAAAACAAAAATCCATGCAAAAAACAAACGAAGGAACAGCAGTCAATTGCGAAACATTTTACAAACATACCGTACTTCCCCACCGATCTTTGGCGTCAACTTCCGCACCTCTCCGGATCAGCAAATCAACAATCTCAGTGCGACCGTGGCAAGCAGCGACATGCAACGCAGTCCTTCCATCAATGTCTTGGAAATTCACATCCGTTCCAGCATCCAAAATCTCCTCCACTCCTTTCAGATCACCTTCACTAGCAAGATGCATAAGCCGAAAAGTCGGATCAATCGTCTCCGCATCAAGATCATCGACAGTTGTCGATCCTTTCTCATGATCAGGGGCAAGAGACGATTGCCGCACCAACAGACACCTCTTCGCTTCCATACCAGAGCAAATTCAAGAAAAATCTCGTATTCGTCAAGCTCAAGCCTAATTTTCAATCTTTGAACAACAAAAGAATCTTGAAATAGATAATTCCAATTGTATGACTCTTAAACCCTAATTTACAGTGGAAAAAAAAGAAAATAAAAAGAGAATCCTGAGCTTAAACCCTAATTATCCTATATTTGCGGTTACAGGAATTAAGGAAGCAAACTGACAACGCCTAAATCCGGGATGAACGAGGATGGAAGCGAGATACCTGGAATTTTATTGGTTTTGAACGGATTACGTAAACCGACGAAGTGGAAAAGGACAAGAAAAGGAGGAAGGATCCTCCAATTGGGCTGATAGCGATGATGATTTCATGTCAAGGGACGAACGACAGAATCCGAATGAAGGCCGTGTTCGTCGGCGGCGGCAATTTGAAAAGAGAAAGACAAAGTAAAAGAACCGGGTCTAATCTTCTACCAATATGACAGCTATATCCGGATCCAGGGCTCTTTAGTTAGTAAGGGAAAGAATGAGAAGGACAACGACGTCTTTGAGAAAATGGAAGGGACCTTTTCTGGCCCAATGACTATGACTTTGGTTGGAACGTTAAACTGCTTGTATAGTCACTGCATTAACGGTGTCAGGTGTGGGAAAAAGAAGATAAAAGAGAAGATGCTCGCAGTTGTGAATGCGATCTGTTATTTGGTGGGCTCACGGATTATACGCTGGCCCACACGTTTGGTGACCCAAAACTGCCAGATCAATCATCCACCAAAAGATTTGGATAGCATGATCCACCGTAGGATGATGTCTAACGTTTGGAAAATATTTGAATAATCAACCATCTGGATAAGATTGAATAGCATACCATTGACTTTGAACTTTCTCAACCATCAATTTTGCAATTTGGAAATAGAATAATAATGGTGAGGGTTATTTGTTGAACAAGATTTTTGGTGCAAGCTCATCAAATTAATTATATGGTGGCATGGATTCTTATCTCTAAGTGATCCTTCTCTAATAAGCTAGGCTGCCCCTAATTTATAATGATTGTCCTAAAAATTCTGTAAGGGAGGTGACCCTATGCATATGTGATAGAGTTGTCATCATGTGACTTAGAGGTTGTTGGTTTGGGGCATGAAAATAGCATCTTGCAAAAATACAAGATAAAGATGCCCTTTTTAGATCCTTGTACATACGTGCATGCAATGAAAGCTAGTTTAGCGGATTGGCTTGCATTATATTCGATCACCCAAAACCATGTATAGATAAGTAATGATCCATAAATCTAATATCATAAGCATGGCAAAATATTTGGATTAGCTAGATTGACAATCATGATGGAATGTTAGTTTTCAATTCTTGCCATGTTAGGGTTACTATACTTTAAAGAAGCTGGAAATAATTTTTATTATCTTCTCTTCTTACTTACAAACTAATATAAAAATACATATTCATTTGCAAGTAGAAAAAAAAAGTAACAAAACTAAAATAATCTTCAGCTTCTTCTTTGCCAGCTAGCACCTAATGCAAAATCCTTCTCCTTTTTCATCTGGGCTTGGGACCGGTATCGGTGGAATTAATAAAGGAAAATGGAGAAACAAGATTTACGTGACTGACCCTTAATTGAGATAAGGTCTTGACGATGATGATGATGAGATTGACAATCATGATCAGACGATAGAAAATATCAAGTTTTAGTTAAACAAATGAAATGATTTTAGACTTAGTAAATCGACACGAGACTCGCTCAATACCTCCTCGGCAAGGCGGGTACTATTTGGAGAAAAATGCTGCTACAAGATATGAATTTTATTAAGGTAACCCATGGCGGTAAGCCACCAGAGAATTATTGTGACTTTGCCGTTCTGGCACCAGCTTTGCTTGATAGAGATAAAAAAGAAGAGTTCTTTGAACGTGGGCGTAAGCTTTCACGGTCAGCCGAAAGACTGTTTCAACTCTCCCTTCATATATGCGCTGGAGATCAAAAACATCACGTGGTTGCATGGCATCTTCACATTGATGTGGGTTGTCTGTTTAGCCGTCCACGACCAAACAAGTCCTTTTAGGATCAATATTTTATAAGAGAAGACGACGTGCTGTCATTCCGTGAAATGCAAGATAAATGGACCCAATAAACTGCCATCATTCACTATCACATGTCTAACATGGGGAGTCTGCATTAGCAAGAAATGGTAAACCGGCGAACTGTTATAAAGAAATACTAGCATGCAGTCCATGCCAATGCCATGCGTGGGTGAAAATTGGGTGAATTCCTCATCCGGGGACGTGGGCTGGTTCACCATCATTGCCCAAGTGAGTAAGGTCAACAAAGAAGTTTACTGTTCAAATTTTTTTTTGACAGAAATGCCTTTGAGGTTGTCATCGAGGAATAGAAGTTATTTGGATGGTGTGTTTTGCATAGTTACGTATGATATGTCTTAGGTTATACAGAAGGTCCCGTCGTAGGTACTCGGGTTCAGGACAACCCTGGCTAATTTGTTGGGATTGCATGATTTCACGCCGTAGAGTTGGAGCGTTGGGAAGATGCGAGTGCCATGGTTAGGGGATGTATTGCAGCGGTACTGGTTTGAAGTTGTCGATCTGGACTAATTTGTTGAGGACTGGGCATAAGTTGACGTCCGATAATTTGAACTTTTTGGTCCATCTTTCATTGGTTGATGTTTGCGAAAGGAGTTTATGTTGGTTTATGATGCGGGCAGCCACATTCAGAAACCCCCGAAACTGTTAGTCGAGACTGTGCAGAAGCCGCTGGTCCTTGGAAGATGGGAAGAGGGTATTTGTCCCACCGTTCAATCCAAAGCCGGAGGTGTTGGGTACCAACCTGGTTGTAGGTCGTCGTTAGAGTTGGAAGAATCGCCGCAGTTCATTGTTTTAGGGTCCTTGGCGGATTGTTTCAGACTTCATATCCCAATCTTCCAAACCAATTGCGGTAGAATCTTCCATTGAGAGTCCAGATCCTATCATGCCTACATTCACATACATTTACAGGAGAAAAGAAATTCACTATCTGATTAGATTAAGTGAGAGGAGAAGGAAGCTAAAAGCCTCCCTCAATTCTACTCTGCTTTTCTGCGTTTCAATTTCTCTCTCATTCACACTAACAAGAACCCTAGTATTACATACATATATAAAGTTTCTTCTCACATAGATATGAACTACATACGAGTTCACCCAACAAATTACTTCCTAACCATCATAAAACACACTTTGTATGCATACTTATAACATACCCCGAGTGATACCCTACATGTCTCACAAGCAAAACCCCACACAAAATATAGGGGCACTTGAGTAATTAAACTATCTACGGCATAACCCGAGCTGAATTGGTCAATGAGCCCACATATGGATTAAAAGTTGTGCCAACGTCTAGACGTGGAATTCTTCCAAACTTTTAAGTCTAAGAGAAATGATATATAACATGTCCTTTACAGCTCCTACAACTTGGAGGTTCTAGGGGTGGCAAAATATAACACTACACGATAACACGATTCGAACCCCACACAGATTTAGCGGGTTAGGATCGAGTCTTATCATGTTTGTGTTATTTTTGGGTGACACGCCAAAAATCATGTCGTGTTCAGGACAATCAATGTTGACCTCTTTGACACACGACCTATTAATTCGTCATGTTGACCCATCTAACCCTCAACCTGTTAACCAATCAAGTTGAAAATATAGGACGGTTCTTGAAAAACAATCCTATATTACTATAGTAATATAGAACAGTTCTTCAAAAACCATCCTATATTAGTTATTTTTCATTTATTTAATTATGTTACACGAGTCGTGTTGTGTTGACTCGTTTAATAATCGTGCCATGTTCGAGTCACAAGTTTTTGACACGATTATTAAATGAATCGTGTTCATGTCGACCCATATACTATAATAGGTTAATCTCAACACGACACGAACACAACCCCTAACCCGAATTGCCAAGCCTCTCCCTTGGAGACGCATGATAGGTTGTTCTCATTTTACCATAGAAATGCCCTTAACTATTGCCTGGAGTTAAAGGGCCACGTGACTTGTAGAGGACGCTATTAAGCTGTGTAAGGCGTTAAAGATGAGCTATATATCATTTGATTAAGATTTTTCAAAACTTTATTTCGGTTGCTAGCTAGAAGACTGGAACCACACTCTCAAGTGGCACCCGAATTTTAGTGACGGAAATTATTTATTGTATTTTATTTGTAAAAGTAGCTAACTTTAAGTAAAGAAAAAAGAAAAGTAAATTCACTCGCCTACAGACTACAACCAAAGCAGATGGTGAAGGTTAAGCTTTGCTTTTGAAGGCTTTGAGCAGCCATTGTATAGGAACATCTCCATTAATTGGAGAAGATATCTAGGGCCTGAACAGCACATAAGGTGGCGAGGACGTGAACGGATTTGAGGATCAGCCGTTATGGAGGAGGGCCACTTGTATTTCATGATGAGCACCGGATAGAAGCTCCAATGTTAGAACCATAAACTTGTTAGGAATCCAACTCACCTTCTAGACTCCCTCGTTAGAGAATCATGCTCTAAAAGATTCTTCACTGGATGGTTTTTGCTAGCTAGCCTTACTTTTCTATGGTCCAAAATGGACGACTGATGAAAAAGTTTTTATTGCTAAGGAATCATGAAAAAATGGAATCAAGATTTCCTACTGCGACGGAGAGAAGTTCATTTTTCTTTTCCAAAATGTTGAATCATTAATTATTTAAACCAGATATATGGAATTTTGTTGAAAAAACGGAAAAACCATATAGGAATATTATCTTACAATTGTGTTGATGCATGAGATTTTAGGTCTTGGCCTTATCTAAGATAGGCTACAAAAGATGAGTGGTTTGGATCACAAAATATCCCGGGCCTGCTTGTACTTCAGCTGCCTAGTAAATTTACACCTTTTTTTTAATTAAAAGTACCACAATATAGAAACCCCTTTTTGCTTAGTACGCCTACTCTTTTGACCCATAATTTTGTGCAATATTAGCAATGACAAGGATATAATGCAACGAAAGAGCGCACCTTAAATTCCGTTGTGGGGCTGGATGGCAACATGAGGTCCTTCCACCGATTTGAGTTTAGCATGCACGAAGGTGTTGGTAGGAAAAAAGAAAAAGAAAAATTGTTATTGATTGCTACAAAATGGTAAATGGATACAAGGGCCTATCAAATGATGGTATTGTGGATGTGTCTGACTTATACTAGACTTGAAACCACAAGGGAGCTAACAAAACCTGGCTAAGTGCTTAAGCCTAAAATTTTCCTATCCTAACTTCGAAAGGCCAGTGGGTTCTAACCGATATGACCCTTCGCCAACTTGACTGAGGCCTCAACCCCAGTTCTATCTCTTTTATTTCAAGAGTTCCCTCTGTTTCTATTTCACTAAATGCTAAACGCTGGTGTTCGTAGCACTTAGTGGAGAATTACCTAGTGTTTACGCGGTGGATGCGGACACAAACGCTCCAGATGGTTGGTAGTAGCAGGTAATTCTTTTTCGCAGGAATGTAGCCACTTAATGGATAGACGAGGCCATGTAAAAGTCTTCTTTCTCAGATGATCTTAGGTCCTAACCCTCTGCTACTCTATTCGTGAACTTTGTAAGCTGTCCACTTTTAGTCCGGAAAGTGAGAGGGTGGATGGGTTGAATCCTTGTCTATAGTCCTCAAATCAAAGGCTTAGAACCATACGCTGGTCCACTTTTTTTATAAATAAATCAATGTAGTGGTGCTCATTTGATAAACTTTTGGACCATTGAATTACTGATCAACATCCACTACTACCACGAGAGGTTTATAAGACAGTTAAAAAAGGCTATAAAGGATGGGTATAAAATCGTATTATACCCGACTGCCTTATAAAATGAAAACCAATATAAGACATTTTCTAAAACCATCTTATATTAAAGATATTATAAGACGGTTTTGAATAACATTCTCATGTATCTTAACTTATATAAGACAGTTTCTAAAAACATGTCTTATAAATATGAAAAAATATAAGATGGTTTTTTGAAAATCATCCTATAAATGTGTGTAAGATCTGTGAAATATAAGATGATTCCTAAATAATCGTCTTATAAATGTGTCTAATATAGGACGTGTAATAACTTGCATTTTTATAATATATATTCTTTGCATGAAATTGACAACAAAAAAGCTAATTTCCCTAATGGCTATAGAATGAATAGACAAAACTTTAGAACTAGAGTTCAAGTCTTCAAAGATAACCTTTTTGGAGAAATTCCCTACCCAAAATCAGGAAGTGTGTAGGTGCAATGAACCTAGAGAATCCTGACTAGTTGGGAAAGGATGAGGATATGTAGCTAATTAGAATCGATATGGGATAAAATGAGAAGGAGATAGGAATGAATCTAGAGAATTAGAAAAAGATAAAGATACCAAACAAATTAGAATATGAAATAGGATAGGTAGGAAATATGATATGAAAGAAGAAAGTCAAATCAAATTGGAATAACAAGGGGAGAAGGAGAGACAAAAGAGAGAGAGAGAGAGAGAGAGAGAGAGAGAGAGAGAGAGAGAGAGAGAGAGAGAGAGAGAGAGAGAGAGAGAAGAGAATCAGGCTACGCGAAGGATTACAACCCATCTTGCATTTTGGATAAGAAAACTGTAGAAGAACGATTTCGTCTACGAGATAGGGGATTATGGTTTAGGAACTTGTCGCTAGTTGGATTTTTATTTTATTTCAAGTATTTTGGATCGATGAAAGTATTTGGGATACATAATTTAGAAACAAATATTTGGAATGTCATCTAGGTTAAAGATTTACATGTCTAATCAATTATTGTTATCTTGCATTGTTTAATCTACTTTATGATCATTATACTATGCATGCTGATTTTTTTAGAGATAAAGCACGACTTTGCATGAATAGATCTTACTCACTTTATAGTGCTACTAGATCTATAGGTGTTATATGCATAATCTATTATTTATCAAAACTCACATGTCTAATAATACATATAAATGATTTTCTGTTTTATTCCTTTATTCTATCAATGACACACATGCTTAACAATTTCATGTTGAGAGGTTAATAGATATAGTTGAAACGTCAAATAAGTGGCTTTAATCAAATTTTCATTATGGATCTAAGAACCATGCTGATGAAGATGCATTCAATATGTCTTGATCAATGGTGAGTGTGAGTGGGCAAACGATCGAGGCATAGAGGGAGTGTGCGCATGGACCATGTGCCATGCGCCACTCTCTTCAACATCATGGATGATGTTAAGATGATTTTGATGATGTGGGAGTTATAGATTTTGAGAATGATAAGGTTGGAAGAGCAGTGTTTAAATTGACCCACAATTTATATACACATAGAACATATCTCAAGAATGGCTTCACTCAAGGGTAATAACGTCACCACTTTTGCATGGGCTGCTCCATGCACTTCATGCACCACTTTGATACCTTGCATTATGCACAAGGTGGAAGGTGATGCATGGGGCATGTGTGGGGTATATGTGTGGCGACCTGGGTTTTTATAACACATTTTATAATACATTTTGTAAAGATAGGGCCCTTAGAGTAAAAAAAAAATCGCAAACCAAAGCAGCGAAAATTCTTTTCTTTAGAATTTGTTTTGTAAAACCTAAGTCACGACCTCATACATAACATAAGTAGAATTTTGTATAAGATAAAATTCGATTGAAGGAATATTCTTTTATTAAACTTCAGGATCCATCTAGTGGTTCACAGTACACAACCCATTGCATCCTTACAATACTTGTCCAAATATACAATCCAAATTACAAAGTTCAAAATTCAATACATGTTCTAATACAATGTTTCAAGGGATATACCGTGATTACTTATTCTTCAATTGTTCTTCAAGTCTTGAGCTCCTAAGTCTCCTAAGTCTCCTTCTTTGTATCTGAGATATTGTAAACATTCGAACATTTACAATATCTCAGCAAGCTATGCTTGGTAGGGGATAAGAATGTAAGTTATTGACAGTATAATCTCCATATTCAAGTATCCCATAATTCGTTCTATCATAAACACATTCATTAATAATTATTAGTTATAAGGACATCTCATTTTCTTGTCATTTGTGTTCACCTTTATGCATACATATTGTATAAGGACAAATCCGTTAAAAATGTAAAAATAATCAAGAATCATTTCTATACAAAGCTGATCAAATTCTTTCATTATAAGGGATTTGTATCTCAGCCAGTTACTATACAGGGAATTTCTCTTCTTGGGAAAAATATTAGTAATATACAATTACCTGACATTTCATCATGCCATCCCTTAAGGCATTTCACTATGCCAATTTCATATGCATCATAATGCAAAATAATCAAGGACTACTATGCTTGTAGTCTGATCCGTACAGCGACCCCGAATAACTGTTCAATAATCCACTTATACTATTCTCAGTGGAAATTACAATATCCATGTCCATATGGGAGGACCATGGCTGTCACAGTAGTGGACTTCCCATAAATGCCCTACCCGATTTTTAGCCTTTCTTAGGCTTGGTATTCAATATCATCAAGTTTCAGAGAGTGGGTGGCCAAACCCTCTTAACTCTCCTAGCATAGCATCCCCAGGCCTATGCCTATTTAAAATAAAACCACAAGCCTCCAAGCTTGTATGTAAAATAATACTTATACATATCAGACTATCTGTCTGTTTATCTAGGACTGGAATATTTTCTACTTTCCTATTCACTTAGGGTTGTTCTCAATTCTCAACTTAACCATTTAATACTTATTTTCCTCATCATTTGGTTGGATCATATTTCAATTTGAGGTATTTACCTTAATATATTGGTATTATACATGTCAATACTTCAAAACATAAGATCATGTATTAGACATGTATCTTCATGTAAAGGCATTCTTAATAATCCACCTACCTCAATAAGGTATTCTTACTCCTTGAAATCTGCCATAGTCTCAATCAACATATATCTGTCAAATCATATGTATAATGTCATTTTTCTAATCAAGGGTACATACTACATGGTCTTTTGATCATCCTTACGTAGGATGATCTGAATATTTCTTCCTTGAATATCATGTATCCATGGGTTTAATATCATCTATACAAATACTATCTATATCATACATAACAATCTAATTTACATTGATGTTTCTTTTTCCTTATTGTTTTTTATCATACAAGATCTCATCTTGTTTGATCATCCTTATCTCCTTACTATTTTTATTAGGGTTAGATAATTTGCTATCTTTTTATGTTCTTATTATTATTCAACCAATTAATGTCTTACTTGGTTGAAGATAATTTATTTCTTCCTATTACTAGACAACTCCTCCTTATTTCAGGATGACTAGTACTTACTAGTTAAAGTCTGCTCAAAAAGTAGTTAATACAACCCTCATATAAGGAAGCGTTTAGACCTCTCTTACGTCAATGAGAGGTGAGGGAAAAGCACTTGGCTCTTGTATACCCCCTATAACCACAATGTTCAGAGTCCACTGGAGTGGTACTAGCTCAACCTTTGACAAGGTTCCTATGAGCTCTTTACCTTAAGTCCCTTCTCTAATTGATTTTAATTAATTTCCATGGATATGCACAATGTCATCCATGGATGTTCATTATTTTCCTACTTTGGGCTAAGGAAATGATAAATCATTCCTTATATTATCCTACTAACTATGGCTCTTATTAAGTCAAAATCATTCATTCATCTTAGTTGTCCATGAATCTCTATATTTCATTAGTCTACATTTTTGGTGATTTATGCTCCTTATATCTTAACAACTACTTAACAATTGAATAAAATTTGACAATAAATAAATCATCAACTTGAAGCATAAATCAAATATAAGTTTAACAACTATATACTAATATTCTTCCTATGAATGTAAATTAAGCTAGTGAAATAAAACTAACATGATCTTAAGTTATGAAACACATCTTCTATCATAATGAAATCATGTTTAAATCCTAATTTACACTAACATGATCCTAAGATAATCAAATCTACTAACAAATTACTCATTTAGGGCATATCATACTAAAATTTAAAGATTACATTATCATGCTTTCTAACTTAGAACATAAATCACATTTACACTTTTATATCCAATAAAAAACAATTAAAACTTAGAACAATCACATTTACACTTCTATATCCAATAAAAGACAATTAAACTAATTATATTAAGATTATTATAAACCTTTAAATATGATCCAACCATTAGATCTTAGGTGTTTTCCTTTAGATTAAGGGTTTTAATTACCTTTAATGCTTTTAATCCATTAAGATCCAAAAATCATATCCACTTGATTTTGTAACATTTCATCCATGATCTAACTGGATTTCATCATAATATCATCCATTTAAACCATCCCAAGGATCTGATCATATTTGATCTCATTGATCAAGTGGGTCCCTTTGTATTTTTAGGGGTTTTCTACCATAAAGGGTAGATCTCCTAATTTATCTAAGATATGTTCAAATTAACCATAGATATTACTTTATTACATTATTATATCATCATTAAAATAAATTTTCAAGATCTGATCACCTTAGATCTTGAAGATCTTAGAAATTAGACACTTATTTCCAAAATATAGAATCATTCAGGAAGAATTTTTTAAAAATATTATGACTTCATTAGAAACTAGACATTACAAACTTTCCATAGCTTTTCTCTGATCTAAATTTGGAGTTCATATGACTCTACAATCTTAAATTGAAGTTTACAGCCGTTCCTAGGTTCCAAAATTGATTTAGGCCTAGCAAAACTAATCTCTCTCAATTGAGGGTCCAAACCTTGTTAGATTTTTTAAAAATTGTACCCTAGGGGTTATTTACCCTTCTAGATCGATTGGAAAGCTCAGAATTTCCATCTAAGCTCTCTATCACCATAAATTGAAGGGTATGTTATTTACTTTATTTTTACCATTTTTCATCAAACTAAATTACAGAAAAATAAAAATTATACTAAAACATAATAAATATGTATGGAAAGTAGTTCCACCTACCTGATTAGAGAAAAACAATATAATTGATTCCCAATTTGAGAGAATTACCTGTTGATAATAATATAGCCCAATTGTCCACCTTTTTGTGATTTTCTGTTGTTGGAACTGTTGGATCCAGAAATTGATTTGGGGATTTTGTATATAATGTAGTATAGGATGTTGTGGATGGTGGAATTGATGAGATTCTTCCTGGAACAGAGTGCCTAATTGAATTTAGGTCTCTTATTCCAATTAGAAAGAGGAGAGAGAAATAAGGAAAAGAGAGTTTGGGGAGGGATAAAGGGGAATTTGGGGCTGAAATTCCAGGGAAGAATTGGAAATTTTGTGTTTAAGGTTGTGAAAATTTTTGAAAATTTTTGGGACATATTTATAGCCAAATGTGAATTTTTTATCATTTCTTTTTATAAGATATTTTATTACTTTAGAATTTTTAATTACTAATGCATTCTCCATTCCCACTACAATCTCCGCTACCAGCAATAATGCACTGAGAAATTATTGGTGCTTCTAGAACGTTGGCCCACTTTGTGGGCCCCACTTTTATGTAAAAAGACCTTTTTGCCCTTTTAACTCCAAAATTGGAGAATAATAGGCAATATTTGTCCGAACTCAAAATTGAGCGTACTTAGTGGCGTTGGAATCATATTTCTAATTAATTCATGAATATTGAGGTCTTATTTCTTGGATATGGGATATGGGTAAAATTACCATTTTACCCCCAAATGGAAAAATTAAGAAATTTTCATTTTAACTCAGAATTGAACGTATTTAATGTTGTTTCGATCAGTTTTCCAAGTACATCCATAATTTTTATGTTTTAATTCATAATATAATCTCTATAAAAAGAGAATTTTTAATAACCTAATATTCCAGCCCAGAATTTCTAAAAATTCAAACTTTATTAATTTTCCTTAATAATTTACAAAAATTCGGGGTCATTACAATATGTCCCATGGAAATCCTTGTGGATGGAACCATATAATCGATATGTTTATGAATAAATGGTGAAATGATCTGCGTGGATAAGATGATGATGATCTTTCTACGCATATTGTAACACCCCGGATTTTTAAGACATTTTTTTTTATAATAATAATGGCATTTTGAATAAGAGCATTTGGGATCCCATGAGAAAATATTTATTTAACATTTTACTAAAACCTATCTCAAAAACTCCGAGTGTTAGTTTTCCTTTCTCAAAATGGCAGACATGTAAATTAAACATAAATAAAACAATCCGCGTATAAATCAATGTCAAATAAATCGGCGCCTTTATTTTAAATCAGATAAATATCCAAAACACAATAATAATATGGCCCAGGGTCTATCCATCATAACATCCCATATAAATGTCTAACATATGTCCAAACATCTAAATCACATCCAAATATAAAGTATGCAGTCCATAATAAAATTCAAATGATAATCCTCTTTAATGACTCACATTACTGTCTAAAACTATAAAAAAAAATAGTCTTTAGCAGCTCTCAAGGTTTATCAACAACTTTTCCTTTCCTGGTGTCGCGCTCGAGATCTAAGGCATTGCAAAACAAAGCAATGTCTCAGCAAGCTATCGCTTGTGTAGGTACATAGACAATTAATGTAATAAATGAAAGAAATAATGAACAGTTCTGATGAAAAGTCTAACATTTATGAAAATAGTGATATCATAATGTCATGTTCAAATAAATGCCAATTTATTCCATATGCTAAAACATGCAATTCACGAAGTTAAAACATGACATGAATCAATATAATTGAGCATACAACAAGAATAAGGGCCCTAAGGTAATGGGTCCCACCACATCGCACTAACATCCCTGATCAGGAGTACTCGTAGTCAACCTTTGAGTGTCGTCACACCCAGGCATACCATCCATAACCATGCTCATCATACATGCACACATAATAAGAATATGGGTCATCATGCTGCAGTGGCAACCCTCCATGGCTATAAACCACCGCTGCTCTTCGTTGACACCATAACGGGAGACTTAGCGTCTATCCCCATGGAAAGGCTCAGACCGGTAGTGTGGACTATCCATGTTACCAAACCCCTACCGAATGTCATCTGTGGGCAAGTGTCTACCATATCACAAAATCATCACATCATAATCTCGGAAAGGTGGGTGGCAGGCCCTACCCCTCCTAGCATGGCGCCCACCGGGCGAGAGCACCCGTCATCAAATATAAAACACGAAAATCATATGTATATGCTAAAACTCAAGAGCACTTATAGCTTGCAATCCCCAAGACATGTCCCTCATCCTAGGGTTAGCCTATAAAAGGACCAGCTAATAAGCCTCCATTCTCATTTCCATATAAATCCATGCATTTTCTATATATATAATAAGAAATAAGTCTCTAATTAAGCATAACTAATTTACATCATACTTGTAAAAGCATTTGAATTAAGTTTATTCAGTAAAAGATTTCAATTTGAAATAAACATCCTGTACTCAATGTCGCATGAAATTCATGGTAAATAATAATTGCAATTTAAAACACAATCACACATGATGCTATGTTTAAACATGGTTTAAAAATCAAGGCAAAACATTAGTTGTCGTCACCTACCTCAGTGTGAGACTACTAGCTTGCTAATAACTCCCTTTAACTGGTATATTCAAGTGCACATGTACATGTCACATCACTATTTTAATATTTTTCTAAAGAAAAAGTGATCATTTCTAAGTTTTTAAGTTAAAACTAGGTCCGCGTCGTCAATATAGTCACAACGCCGCTTTCAGGTCGTGATTTGGACCTCTCTAGCTCCCAAAAATCAAGTTTTAGTGAAAATTACCCTCAAATGGGGCCTGCCGGACCACCATAAGGTGGTTTATACCGGCGGCTACCTTTTCCGCCGGTTTACACTGGCTTATACCGGCGCCACGAAGACGCACAACCACTAAGACGCCGCACAGGACACGCGGCATGCGTCTTCAGCACCGTGACGCATGCTGCGTGTGTCACAGTCGCCAGGACGCGCAGTGTCCCGGCCCCACCGCGACTGCCTATCAGGGCCTTTCTGCATGTGCGCGGCGCCGCACACGCATGTGACAATGACGTCGTTTGACGTCGTCCCCTGTGTGTCCCCGAGTGCGTCCTGGCGTCAGCGCCAGGGCACCGACGCCGGAGAAGACGATCGGATTTCGGTCGTCTTCGACGGAGCTACATAGCTCCGTTTTGCGTGATTTTTGTGCCATTTTCTTCAGAATTCTCTCTAGAATCCATTTATGGCCTCTTTTTTGCATTGATTTTTCCAAAAACCATGTTTTTTAAACGATTTTTCCCAAGTTTCTAAAATCATCTCTAGGTACTGGTTTTTGCCTTTCTGGAGAAATCCACCGTTGGATCACTCCCAAATTTAAAGGGTTTGCTCTTGGGTCTCTTGTGCGCTAGTTGGACGGTGCGATTTCCAAATGAACAAGGTTTGATCTATGAAATCATGCTCCAATAGTAGCGTGCACAAAATTCCTAAAAATCCAAAAAAATAATTCCTAATTTTTAAATGTTTTCCTAATTATTTTTCTATTTAATAAATACGGGAAAATGGAGTATTGAGGCTTACCTTGCACCTAGCCATGGTTGCTCGTGTTGCCGGAGTTCCACTCGCCAAAAAAATCAAAGCTTGAAGGGCTAAGGTTCTGAGTGAAAACTCAGAAAAACGCTCAAAGTGGAGCATTTTGGCTCCTATGGAAGCATAGATATAGGGTTTAGAGTCCTAAGGGAAGAGAAACTCTTCGCAACACGTCTCTTTCCACGTCTCTCCGGCGATTTCACCGGACTGGTAGAGACGTGTGGAAGACAGGGGTGCCATTATCAATTTGGACCCCTGTGTAACATGTCTCTGTCAAAAGACCAAAATGCCCTTACAACTTCAACGGCTCATAACTCCATCGTTTGAGCTCCGTTTTTTGCGTTCTTGGTGGCGTTGGACTCGTATCAATGAGCACTTTCTAATTCTTATGTTTTCAAGAAAAATTTCCATCCATAAATTTTTTATTTTAATTTATTTAAAAATTTCCTATTTTATCCTAAAAATTAAGGATATTACACGTATTAACTTCATCAAACAGATGGTTAAGATTTGATCATGACTAAAAAATAAATAAGAAAGTTGATATTTTGCTATCTCTCACACGTGACTCCAAAACGCATGATTGTTTTGGTCACATTGGTGAATTAATTCTATTTCATGTTCATGTTGGCTATCTCTTCAAAAGCATGAATAGAGATTTAGTGATTTATAATCCATTTGATATGCTTGAGATTTCAGCATAATAGGTGAGATTTTTACAAGTTTATGCATCACCATTGTTTTGCTTATGAGAATGTTTGTTGATAGCATGCACAATCGAATGCATGTGATTTTACTAATTAACGGGATAAATTTAGCAAGTTAGAATACTTGTGTGGTTTAGATCATTACACATCATCGTATTCGTATGATCAAATGTTTTCCATGCATGAACATATCTTGTCAATTGCACATATGATTTTGAAAGTTATCCATGAACAAATGTTTGTATGCATGCATAGTTTTTGTTTTTTTTATATACTAAGTGTGATGTGTGGCTGAGACATTTGTTATTTGATAAATATTTGAAATAAAGTAATTACTTTCAAAATGATGCATAGTATGGTATAAACATAAGATTTTGAACATGCCAAGCTACGAATGTATAAGTATTTGTGTTAAACCTAGAATAAGCTAGTTGATAATTTATGCCAATTGAAATATGGCTTGTGAATGGGAAAGTTTGTGAATACTTTATATGATGTATTAAGCAATGCAAAGCAATTTAATAAATGAAAGTTAGGCGACTCTAGAGAGTTGTGCCTAGCCTAAAATTAGGAGACTCATGTGAGTTGAGCCTAGCCTAGGGTAAAATGTAAGCCCCACTTGGTTGCTATGCTAGGAAGTCCAGTTGGCCATTGGCTTCTGAAATGAGATACATGCCCTAAGAGGCATATTGACGAGAGTATTGTTGTGATCCAGTGCTCCCGTGAGGACTAATGTAGCCCATGTGGTATTCACAGCTGAACGTAGTTGGATGTGAGTCCTCTAAGTGAATAATATATCGTACAGTTATTAGACATGGATTGACATATAGGTCATCCTCGAGGATATTGACCATTGGCCATATGGGTTTGTGGTAGGACACTACCACTTAATGATATAACAAATTGTGATAAGTCATTCTTTGATAAAAGTCCAAATAGGCATATATATATATGAGATTTGAAGGATGTATTTGAATTTATTGGAAATACTAGATTTTTATGAAGGCATAAATGTTGTATAATATTCTTATCATATTTATGATCGAATATTTAATTGTTTGCACTACTTCATTTATGCCAATACTATTGCCGTAGTTTTTAAACGGCTGGTTTAGACATTTTCCTATTGAATCGCTGTACTCACCCCTATAAAACCTTTCAGGTGAAGTGTGAAAGGACAAAGCAATCGACTAGACTAAATTAAATAAGAAGAATAAGAAGAGAAGTATGGATGAGTAGTTAGTTAGACATTTTAATTGTTATCTTCTATGATGACCCGGGTTTTCCCATGCATTTTTAAATGCAATATCTAATTCCTAAGGCGGGATGCATCCCTATTTGAAAACCATTTTATAAAAACCATGCAATGCAGCAAAAAATCTTTTAGTTTTAAACTCATTTTGAAAACCCCGAGTGTCATTTGCTTTCACAACAACCAAAGTAGTTTTTGAAAAACTCCAGAAATCATAAATGTTTTCCCAAGTCTATCCAAATACTGACTCACAAATTTCAACTGTAAGTAAATACAAATACATGTCCAAAGGGTACAGTGTTTACTTACAAGTATGATTGTCTCCTTTTGATTTACTTGCTCGTAGCACTAACATTTCTTGAGGCGTCTTCTACGCGTGAGTGGAGTTGTCTTGAAAAATGATATATTTGGGTGTCTTCTATCACGCGCATATCCTGTCCTTAAGTGCTTACTTGTATCTGAAAAATGTTAAGGATTGGGTGAGTATATACTATACTCAGTATGAGTCTATCACTACTAGTTTTACAATGCATGTTATGCTTAAAATCATATGCTCTTTAAAACATGTGCATGTTTAAACACTCATGGTCAATATCGATATTAAAAACCATTGTCGAATTGGAATACTGACGACTTAAAGAATCGCATAATCTAAGTCAAAAGTATCATATATATCATAAACATAATGATATGCATAAGATGCTCAACTGAATCCAACTCATGGATATATGGTATGGTTGACCCACGCCATGTCATGTCATATGCAATGCAAGTAAATCCTCAAAACATAGGGCCCACTATGCCCATGACCTCACCGCCGTGTGGTCCCCAGGTACCTAGGGACACAGGGTCATAGCCTCCACGAGACATATGACACTTATTCGTGGTAAATCATGCAATTTATGAAAATCGGTTGCAAAACATGCATGCAATGTATAAAATCTGCTCATGCTAGTATCGCATTCAAAGTCATAACCCTGCCTAGAAGCCTGTTAGCTCTCTCTGGCCTACCCTCATTGGCCAAGGCTACACTTATCATGCAATCTATGCATGTAGCACATGTTTTGGCAATATATGCGATCAATCAAGCAAAAACCTCTTTTTCAAAACCTGTCCTCTTTGAGTCCCTCACAACTACCTGGCCCTCAAACTGCCTACCCAGCGTCTTTTGGGCACTCCAGCGTCTTTTGGTAACCCTCAAGGACATGCAATTTTTCAAAAACTCAATGCTCACAAATCATGCAATATATGCAATTATTTGCAAAACATGTCTATGCATAATGTATTTGTCATATGCATGCTGAATTCATTTATAAAATTAAGTCATGTTAAACAAGTCATATAACTTAAATTTAAAACATGCATTCTTAAAACAATTATGGGTTCTTTTAAAAAGTCTAGTAGCGATAGAGCACCTACCTCGAAGTCTCCTGGAGTCGCGTCCTTCATCACTCAACTTGACCCTGTGTCTTATTTATAAACTCCTGGATATGAATAGATAACAAGGAGTCCTTATCAATTTCGACCTATTTAGAAATTAGATCGCTAAATCTGCCTTTTAGGGTCCATGGGTCCTTGCCTAATTCACTGTCAGGCTAGATCCTATGATATGGATCTACTTTTCAATGGTTAGACTCTATAAATGGTCCTATGATCCTAATTTTATAGTCTTATTAGGTCCGCGCATCATGGTTTCCAAGACGTGTGCACACCCTGGTCGAACCAAGACCCATGCCTACACGTCGTGCGCGCCCAAAGGCCGTGCTAGGGACCGCGTTTGCAAGCGCACATGCATGCCCAAGCGACGTGCTATGACGCGCGTCCTGGATGGCATCGCACGGACGCACCTTTGGTGTAGCATGGCGCGTCTCAGCTCCCAGGGCACCCCGTGCATCCCGGTCGAGCCAAGACCCGTGCCCCACGTCGCGCACGCACCCGAAGGTCGCACCAGGGACAGTGTACGTACTGTCATACGCCCAGAACCCGTCCTAGGGACCCTGTCCCAGGGGCACATGAAGCATGGCGTCCCTAGGACACCTTGTTCGCACAAAGCCGGATGAAACCGGTTGGGACGTTCTCCGGCTAGGAAAACCGGGTGGAAAAACCAGATCCGGCATGGATCTGGCCTGGGGGAAGTAAAACGGAGAGAAAGGAAAGAGAAAGCTTACCTAGGCAGCCCCAACACTGTAATAACGTGCATTTTATAATATATATATATATATATATATATTTCTTGCATGGAATTGATAACAAGAAGCCAAATGCTCTAATGGCCATTGAATGAAGAGGCTAAACTCTAGAACTAGAGTTCAAGTCTCCAAAGATAACCTTTTTGGAGAAATTCCCTACCCAAAAGCTAGAAGTGTCCAGGTGCAATGAACCTAAATAATTCTGGTTAGTTGGGAAAGGATGAAGATAAGCATCTAATTAGAATCAGATATGGGATAAAATTGATAAGAAGATAAGAATAAAGATAGAGAATTAGGAAAAGATAGGATACTTAACAAATTAGATTGGATAGATAGGAGATAGGATAGGAAAGAATGAAAGACAAATGAAATTAGGATAAGAAGGGGAGAAGAAGAAAGGATACGTGAAACACAAAGAGAGAGAGAGAGAGAGAGAGAGAGAGAGAGAGAGAGAGAGGAAGGAGAGGGGAACAAGCTACGCCAAGAATTACGAACCAATTTGCATTTTGGATAAGAAGGCTGTAGAAGAACGATCGCATCTGCGAGATAGGGGATTGCTTAGGAACTGCTCTAAATTAACTTGACTTTTAACTTAGGTTAGGAAATCATGCATGTGTTTTGATATAAGAAAATAGTATTAATGCCTAAAGATTTTATTATTATTATTACAGATTTGTTTTGCATGAATACCTCGTACGATCATATTTGGTTTCACTGTGCATGCATACTTGTGAATGATGCATGATCCTGCTGATTATCACCTTTGTTGGGTCTGTTTTTGTTTTGTTTTGTTATTTGTCACTATGAAAGAAAAAAAAAAATAGAAGTAGGTAGGGGCCACCCTAAGAAACCATTATAAATATGGGTGCGAAAGTGAGCCGTAGTAAGTGGTGAATGGCCCTCATATGAAGCGGTCATCTAGCATTCGTCTATTGGTAACATCTGACCACGACTTCTGTCCAGGCATAAACCTGGTCAGGTGCAGATTGGCAGGTCATAACATGCAGTGAAACTACTCATGATGCATTCTTACACATCTTTGCACAAGAAGTATAAATGGAGAAACCAGAAAGTGCAATAGGCAAAAAGCAGACACACGTATGCAAGCTAAAGAAAGCCATTTAGGAGCTTAAGCAAGCTCCATGAGTGTCGGTTATGAGATTAATCAATCCCTCGGGGTAAGGTATAAGGAGAGCATATTTGCTCAGAAGAACTCTTTTTCTCTGGCAACAGACGAGACCTTTACTTGCTCTTATATGTTTATGATATAGTAATTACGGGGAGGGATGTACATGAAGTCAACATGTTGAAAAGTAGTCTGAAAGAATTCTCATATGCTAACAAAACAAAACAAAACAAAAGGAAAAGGTTCTGATAGGAATGGACTAGGATTTCTGCATTATTTCCTTGGTGTTGAGATATATAAAACTAACAAAGGGATGTTACTGACACCAAGGAATTATATGGTAAATGATAAGCGTGTTGCTACTCCAACTGCCTACAATAAAAAGCCCGGCGGTACAGAGGTAGCCTGAAGAACCTAGTTGCACATAGATGCTTTCTGGAAGAACTATAGTATTTTGACCCTACTAGACTAATATCACATATGACGCAAATCAGGTGAGCTATCCCATGCATGATAAAAGGCAAAAGCAATTACAAACAGCAAAGTGGTCTTGTGAAATGTTAGAGGAGGATGCTTGAAACGTGCTTCAGATAATGGTTATTTCGAAGAGGAAAGCTAAAATGATCGCTCCATGGGTGCCGTCTAACTACTATATTTTACGTTCACTCTTAGCGCATAGCATCGAGTGGATGGGCAGGCACCTAGCATAGGGTGGAATGCTTGGTGCTCATTGCATAGACAGCACGCGTGATACTCCAGCAATGGTAATGGCATGTTTAGAATCCAGCATATGCTTATTACTTATTTATGATACACTTAAGTCCTAGGCGTAGCACACACTTGTATGGTCAGTAGGCATAAATGTATCCCATAAGAACCACGGCAGGCATGGCCCATAGAATTTTGATCAATATCATAAGATTTTTTTTTTTGTCTTGATCTATGAATAAATGTTTATATGTGAGCGTAGTCTCTAATTGTTCATATGTGTAACTTGAAACTTAATTGTTAAGCACCAAGTTTAGTCTATAAAATAAACCAATTGATTCCTGCATGCTACGCAATAAAATGTAAGCATAAGATCTTGACAATGTTGAGCTATGAATATACGAGTATCTGTCCTATGACTAGCGTAAGCTAGTAGATGATTCATGTTTATTGACATCTGCTTGCTAATGGGAAAGTTATAAATACCTTCATAAGATGCATTAAGCAATGTGAAATGATCTAATGAGTGAAAAATTAGGCGACTCAAGAGAGTTGTGCCTAGCCTAAAATTAGGCGACTCATGAGAGTTGAGCCTAACCTGGGGCAAATTCTAAGCCCACCTAGTTGCTATGCTAGGAAGTCTAGTTGGCCACTGGCTTCTGAAATGAGATCCCTGCCCTGAGAGGCCTATTGTAGAGAGTATTGTATCATGGGGAGACTGCTCTCTTGTGATCCAGTGCCCCCATGAAGACTGGTGTAGCCCGTGTGGTATCCACGGCCGAACGTAGTTGGATGTGAGTCCTCTACGTACATAGTATACCATATAATTATCAGACATAGACTGGCATGTCGGTCCATCCTCGAGGATATTGACCATTGCCCAAATAGGTTGTGGTAGGACGTTACCAATCTGTGATACAACATATTGTGATACGTCATTCTTTGATAAAAGTCCTAATGGGCTTGTATGTATAAGATTTATAGGACATATTAGAATTTATTGGAAATGCTAGATTTTAAAAAAAAAGGCATAATTGTTTTATAATGTTTATATCATAATTATGATTGATCATGGAAGTGTTTGCACAAAAATTGTGCCAATGTCTTTGCTGTGGTTTTCAAACGGTTGGTTTAGACTTGTTCCTATTGAGTCGTTGTACTCACCCCTATAAAATATTTCAGGTGAAGAGCAAGAGGACTAAGCAGTCGACTAGACAAATTAAATAAGGAGACTAAGAAGAGAAGTATGGATAAGCAGTTAGTTAGATATGTTATTTGTTATCTTTCATTTTGAAATAATGAACACTTGAGGATGAATGTAATAAGATAAGCGACTTTGATATATTAAATCTGAACATTGATTTGAATCCAAATTACTTATTGTTTGGGCTGTGACCAGGGAGATCCTGTAATGGTATATTTATATTCCGCTATTATATGTGAAAGTTTTACTGTGACACAGGGTTGAAAGGGGAATTGAGAAAAATAAATATGCATTATATATATTTCAAATATTTTGAATAAAAAAAAAATCCTGCAGGAGAGTTATATCTTGAAATTTTATTTGAGAAAAATACTTTTGAAAACCCGGTTCGCCACAAACACGGTGCCCTTCTTCAGGCGTGCGGCTCCCTCTTTTCCGTCTGAAAGCCCCTTGTGGCCGGAACCCACGAAGAAGGGGGAAAACCCCAACTTCTGTTGCGGTCAGAAGAAGAAGAAGACGGGGTGAAGAGATGGTAATGGTCGAACAGGAAAAACCTTTGTGGGGGTTTTCCAATTTTTTTTTGCCGGAAACCCCAGCCTCAAATAGCTGGAAAAATCGTGATTTGAAGAGGAGGGAAATAAGGCTTTTTATAGCCTTGCTATGGCAGTGCTACCAATGACGGTGGCAGAAACCTCTGGAAACTAGGGTTTCTGGAGAAATCTAGAGGAAGAAGAAGACGGGGTGCCGTTATCAAAACGGGCCCCTATGGTTTCTGTCTTTTTCGTTTTTAATTTAAATTACAGAAATGCCCCTAATCTTTAAACGGCCGTAACTTCTTCATACGAACTCTGTTTTCGGCGTTCTTTGAGGAGTTGGATTCCATTTTTCGAGTAGAATCTAATGGTACCAAGTTTTCTTACAAATTCCTTCATTTACTATTTTAAATAAAGTAAAACATTTAATACATTTCATTTCCTATAGAATGTCCAATTCAATAGCGTAAATTGCTCGGGCATTACATCTTCATTTTGAAATAATGAATATTTGAGGGTGAATGTAATAAGACAGGCGACATTGATATATTTAATCTGAACCTTAATTTGAACCTAAATTACTTATTGTTTGGGATGTGACCAGGAGATCCTGTAATTGTATGATTTATTTCTGTTATTATATGTGAAGGTTTTAATGTGACACCGGGTTGAAGGTGAAATTGAGAAAAATAAATATGTAATATTTTTATTTTTTTTAAATCCTATAGGAAAGTTTTAAATTTTCAAATTTTATTTCAAAAATCCTTTTCAAAAACCCAAGTCCCCAAAGGACGGTTCTTCAATAACCATCTTATAAACCTGTCTAATAAAATACTATTTTTCAATAATCTTACAGTTCAATATATAGGACAAACCTATAGAGTTAAGGGCAAATAGCATGGAAATTTATGCACAAACCTCCTCCAAGTTCTCTCTCACTACGTTATATCCTGTCTTAATTTATCAAATTTTGCTACATGAGTTTTGATCTACGGAGTCTAAGTTATAACATGAAATAAAAGCCAAATATAACTTAAAGGAAGGCAAAAGTCATCACAACGATGAAAACTAGCTTATTTATCATATTAACATGAAAATAAGAGGAGAAAAAGCTACATCATGAGGGAAGTTATAGGAGTTAGAGAGCAACTGTAGTTTAGAAGCTAACTTGAGTAGAGCTAAAGGCAAGAGACAAGAAATTGAGGCGAATTTAGCTCTCAGACAAGCTCAGACACAAGTGGAGGTTATTAATATTATTTAATACTAATCGTTGCATCAAAATAATCAAAGAAAGTTCTCTTTATGCATCATATTTTGATTACTTCAATTGGATACAATCAAGTGTAATATGATGCAATAAAAATAAAATAAAATCTTAGTAGGAAAAACAAATTTTCATTTGGATATGGTGCAAGCGCGAGCACCATCACCTTCATATTTAAAATTAAGAAGCGAGAAAGTGATGCTACAAACTACTAAGCATTTTTGCCTCGGAGAACTGATCGATCTCCTATTCCACCTTGTTATTTGTAGCCTCGCCTTGCAGCTCCTAGACCGTGGCAACAATCTCATAAACCTCAAGTTCGCATGCATTGATTGGTCCTCTTTATTTGGGTTCAACAAGTTTGCAATTGACATTCATTGTGGAGACGAAGCTGATTTATAGCAAGCCTCAAAACTTGTGTGTTACGTAAGCCCTTGTACAGATCTAGCACACGCGAATAGCCTAGAATTCAGGAATAATCACATCGTTCATAAACGCTGGACTAAATCTTAGCATACTTAAATGCTGTTTTTGCATTCCTTGGTTCTTCAGATAATAAAAATAAACAATAAGCACGCAAGAGTCATTCTCAAGATTTTCTCAATATGTTCAACTAGAGAAGCTCAAACAACCATTCAAGTGCATTTGTCATTGTACAGAGTACCAAATTTTGATAGCAATCAAGCATGAAAAAAGCGAAGCTAGGACGAAATCCCAGTCATTTGAGAAGTAAATTAATGTCTACAGCTATAGAAGAAGAAGAAGGGAGGAAGAAATCGAATTATGTATGGATAGGGCTCATAGAATTGATGAAAGAAAAACAGAAAATGGTAACGAAGTAAATCAATGTCGCCAGAACTGTAAATGCTGGTGACTGTGGAAGAAGAAGAATGGAGGAAGATAATTAGATTATGGGGCATTCTTCTGTTGCGGTTTGGTGGCCTTGATGAAAGAAAAATATAATAAACATAAAAAGGGAAGCCTCATGCACGAAGCTCCCACCTATGGAGGGTCCGAGGAAGGGGCGGATCACAAGGGTCTATAATAAACAGCCTTATCTTGTGTTTTTATAAGAGGCTGTTTCCATGCCTTGAACTCGTGATACGCCAAGGCTCCCCTTAAAAAACATAATAAACATATATAAAAAAAATTGTAGTAAATGAGAGAGTTCGAAAGAATGCTATCATGCAAAATAAGTCAAACTAGAAATTGATTTTTTTAGGACATTTAAGCTTCCAAATCCAAGACCAATTGGCAACTTGTGGGGGCTGAAGCCTCTCTAAAGAGAGTTCTTTCACTCCGCCTATAAGTTTAAGAAAAAATGTAAAGTCAATCATTCCCAGCTTGGATCTTCGAATTGCTAACTACACTCGCTGACTATAAAAGGGAAAAAAAAAAGGTGTAGAATCAATACACTATCACGGGCAACTATACCAAATCCTTAATCATATTAATATGATTTTCAATAAATTACTTTATCTTGGGCGGATATCAAATAAGAAAAAGAAGAAGTGAGGAGCGAGGAGCGAGAGAGAGAGAGAAAGAGAGCATGGTTGTCAACATTGTCAATGTTGCTAGAATTGCCGAAGTTGGGGCTGCAACTTTGCTGCTCCTCTAGGGCTACAAAATCCTACTAATGATAGCCTATTGGGAGAAAAATCGGTAAAGAGTTTTACCACCATGGTTTATAAAAAAGGGCAGTCCCGGTGAACAAAGCACCTGCCTATGCGGGGTTAGGAAAAGGAGAGGACCACAAGGGCCTAAAGTATACAGCCTTACCTTGCATTTTGCAAGAAGCTGTTTCCACGGCTTGAACCCGTGACCTCAAAGTTTTACCACCATGTTTTATACTACCTTAGAATTCTTCTAGTTTACCATTTGTGAATTTTAACTTTTTGAGAATTTTATCTCTATCGGATTTTGCATTCCAAACGTTCCTGAGTTCTGTATCTCTATAGCTTACCAGTATGAATTCATAAATCCTACGTAACCGAATTTACGAGTGCTAGAACTTTACAAGTAGGTACCTTAGAAAACTCAGTGGCTTTCTTTCTTAACTTCTTCTCTCCCCACTTATATGAAGGAGGCCCACAACCACTTTTTCCTCGCTTATGACATTCTTCGCCAAGTTATATCCCCACTAAATTATAGGAGAGGCCTAGGGCAACAATTGGCGATAATTTTTGTTTACTTTTTGAATGGTAAACCGGCATTATTAGCTGATCTTTGTGTGTATAATTACTTTTCTTCTTACGTTTGGTAGGTAAGTGGTGACATGAACCGATAGGCTCTTGATCATGAGAATGGCACTTAACCAAATCCACTAAGTGCTCAACTCGTTCATGGATAACTAAATCCACGGAGCCTTATACACCCACACCAAGACAACATCCTTCGGGAATATCTTGGAAGAATATTCATATAGCCATGCATACACTCCTGAGCATGCATGCAGCAAATAATTGAGGTCATATCATCGCTAAAAGCACGTCTAAATTTACGCGGAGAATAAAAAATTCAATAATGGATTCTTATTTTCTCTTGTTTTACCGGATTTGAGATGCTTCTTTCATTGTCTACGAACCGACATCAATATAGCTTGGTAGTTCCACTGTTCACCATAGCGTCATGGTTGTAGCATAATTGCTAACTACCACATGTTCCGTCTGTGGCTCTTTCATGGATGGTCGACATTGTCTAATCTTTATATTTTTTTTTTTGGAAGGAGAGTCTTGGCGCAATGTAAAGTTGTCATTGTGTGACCTGAGATCATGGGTTCATAACATGAAAACAGCTTCTTATAAAATGCAAGATAAAACTACAAACTATAGACCCTTGTAATTGGCACCTTTCCTCAACCTCATGTAGGCGGGGCTGCCACTTTATTAAGTTTGTGACGTGATGATTTGCTCCACTTCCGTTTATGTCCGCGTAATTGCATTTTTTTTGGATTATATCCCAAGTGATTGCCTATACATTACTCCTGGACAACTGTAGAACCTGTACGAAGCAGCTGGTAGGGACACATGAAGAGTTCGATGAAGTTGCATAGGAACATAGCACATGTACTCCAGCCACTCTTATTTGCTCATTAATGTTCAAGTACACCTCCATAATTAGACTTGTTGTAAAATGATATTTTCCTTCCGAAAAGTATTGTCATATTGGCTTGCACGTACCTTCCAAACCATTGATCTACGTTGAGCAGCAAATTCTCAACTGATAAAAAACTTTAAAAACTCATTCAATGAGGGTATTTAGCAGCTATAATATGCCTAGTAAACCAGTGATTTTGGAGAGTCACTTGGGGAGTCTCTCTCTCTGGATTGGGGATTTCATAGCAACGATATTGTCTACTTTAGGTCCTTCACCCCTTCCAAGCTTTACAGTCACGCTTTTGTTTTTCTTGTAGGAAAAGGCCGTATTACTTGAAGATACTATACGAACCCTTATAACTAGCCTAGTTTCCCCGCCTTAAGCGATATGAGACTAACTTTCATGGTCAACCTTGCACAGCCATCCTATAGCTAAGCACTCCCTTATTGGGCTGCCCACCAGGACCGACAATCCAGAGCTCAATCTTCCCCCTTAGGGAACACATATTTGCCTGCATGCAACTAGCCTACCATCATGAGGAAAGCTGAATATAATACCAAATGTAATGACCGGGGGTCATATAGCAACGATATTGTCCGCTTTGGGTCCTTCACTCCTTCTAGTCTTCATCCTCATAGTTTTGTTTTTTCAGTAGAAAAAGGCCTTGTTACTTGGAGATACCACATGAACCCTTATAACCGACCAAGCTTTTCCTTCCCAAGTATTTTGGGACTAACCCTCAGGATCAATCTCCTACAACCATCATGTAGCTTGCCATCACTTTATTGTACCACCCATCAGGACAACAAGGCAAAACCCCATCTTTCCTCCTTAGGCAACACGCGTCCACGCATGTTACCACGACTTGGCACCAATGTGCAGCTACCCCACCATTATGAGGGGAACTAGCTCTAATATCAACTATAACAACTAGGGGTCCCACGGGCACCTCACACATTCTAGGCTTCACCCTTACAATTTTGTTTTTCCTAGAGGAAAAGGTCTCTCTCTCCCCTTTTACAAAAATGCAAGATAAGACTGCATACTATAAACCCTTATAGTCTATAGTTTTCCTAGACCCTGTATAGGCAAGGAGCTTCGTGCACCAATCAACCATACAGTTCACTCTGCCCCATTTACCAGTGCCATTCTTACTACACAGTTCACTTCCCCAATTAACACTGCTGCTCCCAGTTCCCGACGTACCAGTGCAAATCTTTCAGTTCCCCCATGTGACCATAAATTACAACATCTCTTGGGTCGTTGTTACTACGGAGAAGACATTTACGCCCATTTATTTACCCCGATGACACCTTTTCAATTTCTGAGCATAGTAATTAATAACTTAACCGACCCAAAGAAGGTACACACACAAAAAATGTGGATACATGTTCATTAACACCATTTTAATATCAGAAAGTTCATGCATGTTGCTCTAAAGTGATGTGAACACTTAAAACCATTTTACTTTTTGTTGGTAGATTTTAAATTGAAGGAGAGTCTTGATGCGATAGTAGAGTTGTCGTCAAATAAACTCTTGCAAAATATAAAATAAGGCTGCGTACTATTGACACTTGTGGTTTGCCTCTTTTCTAGACCTTGCATATACGAGAGCTTCGCGCACTAGAGCTGCCAAGTAGATTTTAAATTGATCCACATTTGGTTACTGTTCCTCATTGATCATCAACTAGCTATACATTTATAATCAAGCTATTACATATATATTATTATTGATTTTTACATTGTACCAGCTAAATTCAATAACCAAAACTGCATTGAATAGAGTAAGACGTGTGGGTGTGACTCTTATGTCATGGACGCTTTGACAAACTAGTTACACATGAATGGTTAAAATCAACCACATTGGACAAAGCGTTATTTAAAGCAATATTGAAGCAAGAAATATTCGGCATTATCCTTTCGCAAAAAGTATACATCATAGTATATCCACCGATATTAAGACCTCCTTACCTACCGTGGGTGAGATGTTTCATGTAAAGAATGTAAGGTCCGAGAAAGGGGCGGACCACAAGGGTCTATAGTACAAAGTCTTATTTTGCATTTTTTCAAAAGGATATTTCTACGTAGTATGATACACGTCTCCTTCCTTAATCATGTTGTTGTTAATGCAGTTGTTTGGACGTAAGTAATGACATTTGTCCATCACAATATTGATTAGATAGATGAGTTCACATTCTGTGGAGTTCAAGAGATCAGTCTCGCTCGTTTCAATAATCCAAACCATCTATTCTTCGTATCATGCTATCCACGAGCCATGTTCCAAATTCTACTTTGCAGCCTTCAAATGGATGTTTCAAATTTCAAAATAAGATTGTGTGTCTTTGACAGTGGCTTGACAAATCAAAGGCTTAGAATAATTTAACAGCGAGATTTTTATGTAACTGAGGTTATACATGAACGGCTTGGTTTATTGAAACAATGGACCTCGTTTGTAACTTTGATCGTTTCTAATTTGGTCCGTTGGTGCTTTACAGGGATAGTCCAGCATGTAGAATTCCATATAAAAGTTGTCTCTTGGAAAGGGCAAAATCGTAACACACAGGAAGCCCTCATTTTCAAGACTAGATCATAGAGAAGCAAGTCTTTTTCACTTCTGTATATACAAACACGTATTCTTTTGCTTCCGGCCGCCCCACTGGCAACTGAATAATATGCAATTTCAGATGTTTGGTGTCTTGGGATTTGTAGTTGTTAGTGGCTTGTTGGGCATATAAAAATTTGATCCAACGTGGTATCAGAGTCTTATTGACCAAGAAGAAGTGAGTTTAAATCTTGAGTCCAGTGCAAGAATCCATCTCCCTCCATCCTTCTAATGAAAAAAGGCTTTTCACATAAGAATGTGGTGGACATATAAATATTAATAATCCACCTCCTACTCGTTTAAGCTTTTAGTTTGAATAACAATCTAGCAACAGGAATTGTGTGCATTATTCAATCAATACTGCACGTCCAATGCCAATTAGTAAGGTTTCCAGTTACTATCCTCTTCTTGTTTGATAGAATTACTCAGTCTTAAAGAGAGATTGCCTGAAATATATTGCTTAGACAAATCTAACCATCAACTCAAAGCTAGCTTGCAGACAGATGCTCAAACGAAAGTTTGAGTTTGAATCAAACGAGTCCCGCCAATTGTAATACCAGCTGGCCGTATCATGGATGGATCAGTTCTTTTAATGTTTAAGCCACGGTGAATGCAATGGGAAGTGCTTGGTCGGGTGAAAGAATATTGTGGGAGGACTCACAATACTATTTGGTTTCTATGTGAATTATGGTGTACATCTTGCAAAATGCGTTAACTATTTCCAAATGGAGAGTCCAGAATCTTAACTTGTGCAGGTGGCTAAACACTACATCATGTACAACTCGTTTCAACAAATATTTGACTGATCGCTTCTATTGCTAGCAAATTGTAGGATCCATGGACTTCTGTTTGTAGAACACGTTTCCAAGTGACAGAAAACTTTTCACCAACCCAAGGACCTTACATGATTAGCTTCAAAAAAGGACTGTACTGATACTTACTATTAAATTACATCGTCCATTGAGTTATTAAAGACCTGGTCCACGGTCCTTGTTTTACAGTGTCTTGGTTATAAGTTATAACCTAAAAATGAGGGTTTTATCGACATGACATGATGACAATAAACATTTTATGCAGTTTGATGAAGCGAAAATAATAGGGCTAATGGCTAAATCATAAGAGAAGTTACAACATCAGCGTGTAATAAAACAAATTTGTTTTCTCCGAGATTTGATTTCAAGACCCCAAGATAAAAATATTACACCTTAACCAACTTGCCCACCAACTATGTGTATGTAGATATAAATATAAATACAAATACAAATAAATAAAATATCATTACAATTTTCAGTCTAATATTTTTGAATTACTTAAGGGTCACTTCTAGATAACTCAACTCACACCACTTTCAAAGTCGAGTGGAGTTTCCAAGTTCCTACACTCACCCAAGGATCAAGGTTGGTTTGGCAAGTACTCTGAAGGCAAAGTTTTACTTAGAGCTGGTGTAAGTCCTTGTGCACAGCAAAATTGCCTTCGTCTGCAACCATAAGAATGGAAATAATTATGGTAAGACTCGTAAGCTATTTTGCTCGAGAACCTGTCCGATTTCCTATTCCTCTTCACTTTGATTCAAGAGCGTTGGCGATTGACGTTGCATTCTGGAAAGGAAGATGGTTCAATGCAAACATCAAGTTGTCCTCTTCCTCCTACTCAAATCTACCATAGTGTTCTAGGCTGCCTGATTGATGCAAGCTTTGGTCCCTTCTCCCACCTCAAACAACTCTGTGCGTAGGAAGCAGTTTTCTATGGTTTGCAAATATATCTTCTCCCTGGTAGCATGGCACCAAAGCATTGCCATAAGCTGGTCCACCTTGTACATGCTCGGTCATCACGATCGTCCGAGGCTTCCAACAAGTTCTAATCCTCTCGTAAAACTAACTTTGTAACTATTAGAAAGGGTAGGAGTGTGTTAAAAACCAACTTCATGGTTGTAATTAGTTTAATTGGATCTCACAAGTAGGGATGGAGCTACCTTAGGACCCAAATAGTTCAGGGCCCCTCAAAAATTGTGAAACATTTTTGGAAGCTGATATTCCCACATCTCTTTGGTATGTTAAACTACATGTGCGGTCTACCTTTTTTAGTAATCTAACCATTTCATTCTAAAAATCTTTTTACAGGAACTGTCATAAACGGTTGAGATTGTCATAAAGTAGTTCCCTGGATAAAAGTATGTTGAAGCTTCAAAAGGAGTGTCAGTACTGCTAAAGGGGTGAAGGAATTCAGTTCTATTTTTTCACACACACACACACACACACATATATCTATGTGTGTGGCTCACAGCTCATTTGCATGCGTATCTTACTTTTGTCCCCTCCCCGACACTCCCCCACTCAAACAAATTCAATTTTTACCCTTCAATTTTATCAGGGGCTTTTAAGGTCCAAATGATGCTCGTTAAGAAAGTGTTTAGTGTCATTGTCCTGTTAGTCCATTTCATGTAGTTGGATGTTTTGGAGGAATATGCGGGAACCTAGACACATCCCAAAGCATAGCAACTGTTCTAGACGCCTCTTAAGATTGAAAGGTAGAATATATTAAACACGTCTAGGTGTCTTTTAAGATACAGCTGCGTCTCCGATATTATTGTTTGGTAGAACTACTTCTGTAATAAGTGAAGTAAATTCTTTTGAGAGAGAGAGAGAGAGAGAGAGAGAGGAATGGAGTTATTTTGAGCTCTGTAATACAACATGAATTCAACCACACTTCTGGTCCTAGTTGCTGGGCATCGTTGAGCTACCTTGCTCATAGAGGTGCAAGAGAGGGAATGAGCCGGTTTTGGAAACCTGCTTTGGTGGGAACTTTGTTTCCTTGTTGGGGTCTTCTGGAACTGTGCTACACGGATAGCCTACTGGGCACAAGATTATCTATCAAAACTATTTATCTTAGACACTGCCATGTTCAGCCGCAAGGAAATATGGATATGGAAAGATAATAAGATAAACATCCATGGCTAAACGTTCTCTTGGCGAGCAGCCGTGTTTGGGTTTTCTTCTTTATTTCACTTCTATGCGCCTGTTCCTATTTCTTATTTCTCTTTTCTTCTCTCTTGATGGAAACCTTTGTCTCGTCACTAGTATAAAGGTTTTCGCTTTTATCGTTACTTGTCTGTGTCGGTGGTGATTCTCACCATATTAATGGTTCTGATAGTCAGGAGAGTAGCAACTGATCTAGGCACGTTGTTCTCTTTAATAGCTTGAACCACGGTCGCTCAGCAGACTGTCCACATTATCAGATATAAGATAAACAGCAGTATCATTCGCCATTTTTCCAACTTTGGCTGCCGTATATTACACAACAAGACAAGGATGTACAGAGGTTTGGGCTCTCGCCTTAAAGCAGCCTCCGCCCCTTCAAACGTTGAAGAGGTATTCGGAGGACTCTCTCTCTCTCTCTCTCATTTTGTCCAATGTGGTTTACAGCAAAGAAACCATATCGCTAGAGGGATGACTCTGGCTGCATTCTCTCTCCCTCTCTCTTTCTCATTTCGTTGGTTTACAGCAAAGAAACTGGATGGCTAGGGGGATGCCTCTGGGTGCATTTCCTACTGGAAAGAGAGGGGTCCAATGCGGTGTTGGCCCTGTTGGATGTATGATCCCATCTACGGCTCTACATGCACTAAAACATATGTACATGTCATGTAACACCCATATAGCTGGTGACCCAGAATATACATCTTTCTGGCTGCAATCTCATTATACTCCAATAACCCTCTCCATTACATAATCTTAACCCTCGTAGTGGCCAATAGTTCTAAAAGAAATCCGAGTATTTTTTATCTGCCATTTTAAATAATTCAGATATTCTTACATTTGTAATTTTCGCAGGTTAATTATCAAATTAAACATAAATTTAGGAAATTAAAGTTAAATTTTAAGAACTAAGTTACCAAATTCTCAGACATTATACATTAATCTAGTAAAAAAACTACACCCTTGTAATTCTTTTTTGCAGACTTTTCTCGATTTTTTCCCAAATGTTTTTTCCAAAAACTTATTTTCAGCTCTGAGAACTTTATAATTATAGCTCTGGCTTATTCTAGAAGGGGAGTCTTGGCCAATGATAGAGCTGTTGTCGTGTAATTTTGAAGTCATAAATTCAAGACATAAAAACAATCTCTTACAAAATATAAAGTAAAAATGTATATTATTTACCCTTATACTTTTCTCCTGTGTGCCCTGCATACTTAGAGAACTTCGTGCACCGGGACAGCTTATTCTGACTTATTTTGAACTCTGTGAGCTCTCCAACTTAAAGTGAAAAGTGATTGTACGGAGTTACGAGACTTGGAACTATCGAAAGAGGATGGTTAATCATGCACGGCCGTAAGAATTGGCCACCAAAATTTATTCCCACACGCATAAAAAAAAACCCCAAATATTTACCGAGTTTCAGCTGTCCATCGTCCGGAGTGGGCCTATAGGGTGGCGATTAGTGGGCCGACACGTCAGTGTACGAGGACGGCCCGCAAAATCAACAAATGTCGGCTAGGGAGGCAAGGAAAGGAAAAGATAAGAAAATTACGAAAATATCCTCTCCCTTCTTAAACTCCTCATGTCTATGCCACTTCACTCACTCACTCACTCTCTCTCCCTCTCCCTCTCCCTCTCCCTCTTCGGATCGAGCGGCAACCCTTGGAAGGGCTGAAGGAAGGTGCTCAAAGGCTGTGACAGGACTTCCTTTTCTTGGTTATGGTTGTTCATTTTCCTCTTCTTTGGAGGAAATTTTAGGGTCTTGAAGGGGAAAGGATGAAGATCCAATGCAACGCCTGCGAGGCAGCGGAGGCCACTGTTTTGTGCTGTGCGGATGAGGCGGCTCTTTGCTTGGCTTGTGATGAGAAGATTCACGCGGCGAACAAGCTGGCCAGTAAGCATCAGAGGGTGCCCTTATCCAATTCGTCTTCGCAGATGCCCAAATGTGATATCTGTCAGGTATTGCACAGATTTCTTGATCGATTGATCCATTGTTTTTGCAAATGAATTTTTAGTTTCATCTCCTCGTGTGTTTCTTTGGTTTTTGTGGAGACTGGAAAGTTCTCTTTTCTGTGGTGCTTGTTTGGTGGCTGGTTTTCTTTTTCCTTCCTGATTTTGTCTATGCTGGGGTTTTTGGTACGTTGGTGAATTGGATATATGGTCTTCTTGGTGTTTCAGGCTTGGTTGATGAGATAAGTTCTTCGGTTGCAACTTTGGATTTGAAAAGGGGATTGTGATGATGGTTCTACCTTGTGTTTTTTCCCTAGGTGGTTGTGACAATTTCAAGTATTTTGTCGGGTTTTCCTTTTAAGGTTAAAATTTTAAAGAAGTTTCTGGTTTATCAAGAGGCTTTGGATGGATCAAATGGGTTCTTCAGTCATAAGTTTAAATTGCAAGAGGGAATTGTGGGTTAGGTCTGTGGCAACTTAGCATTCTAGACAAAGTACTAGTAACTCTCTAGATCCTGATTTGAATCTTACCATTGAAGAAAAAATTAGTTACTCTGCAAGTTAATCCTTATTTACCACGTTAGTTAGAAGCTGCTAAGTTTACAAGCTTTACTTAATCAGCTTGTCTCTGGAGCCAGTAGTTATGCTAATTAAAAGAGTGATTTGATTAATCATCTTATCACCTTAAGACAAGTTGATAGAGTAGTCTTGTGAACTGATCTTCTTTTAGGTGATCAATTTCTTCATTGGAGCTATTTCGTGCGAATCAGAAAAATGCCATCTGAGTTTGGCTAAGCAAAGCTTCGCTCTGGACCAAAAAACAACGGTGATGGGAGGAGTTGGCCCTGGAGAGTTAAACCTGGGATTTTTTAATCCTGCTAGACTCTCTAAAGTAATCTTTATCTGTCACATTAGCAATAAGCTACTTTTTATAAAATCAGTACTTGATCGGCTTGCTTCCCAAATAAATAGTTATTTTAATGAAAGAACGCATTCGACTTCCTAACTTAAATCGCAAGTGATTAACATGAGCTACTGGAGTTTTGGTGTTTCTAGAGTAGTCAAACTCTGATAGCTTTCACTTGCTACTTTTACCAATTATTCAGAGCTACTCTATACCTCGAAAAAGATAGGGGCACTTGGAACATAAGCTTCTTGTAAGGGTGGGTGGTTTATTAATTAAATTCTGTCTGATACCTGACTTCTGTAAAGCTAGGCCTTGTATTATTTGTGGTGACTCTATTAACAGTGAGCATCACGCTAAGTTGATCTGGTTATGGATTTTTCCAAACCCAACCCTCACCCCACTCCTTCTCTTTCCCGCGTGCCCCCCCCCAGAAAAAAAAAGGGGGAAAAAGAAAAAAAAGAAAAGGAACCTTTCTTAAGCATGGTGAAAGAGGGATTTTCAAGATGACGATCTAGCTTGTTGAAAGTGCAAGTATAATCCACACGGTGACTGGCATTCCAGGTATAATACCTATTGTCTAGTTGTTTCATCCTCAAGTATCATTGTCTTCACTAACGTAACAAGGATCTTGAGGAAAATTTCAATGTACAATAATAGATGCTTAAAATTCAAGATAGTTAATCCATGTAGAATGCCCACACTAAGTCCTTGAAGGTGATTGAGATAATTTTTTGAGTGGGGGTTTGAGGATAGGTGTCTTATCTTTTATTCCTACCCTGTTGGCCTTCAATGTGGAACTCCTGGATTACGCAGTCCACTTCACCGCTAGTGAATTGAGTTTCATTTTTGAATGGAGTACTCATTAATACTCGTCTGTGTATAACACAGACTCTCTGAAGATCATTTAACTGTTATGATGTTTGGGGCTTATGTCTGACGTAGAATCATGTTTGCTTCATTTTGATGTTTTACTAGTCTGTCACAAGCTATTTTTGATGACTAAGATTTCTGGTGATGTCCGCTGGGTACTTCTATCATGTTGACTTTGATGGTAACAAAGGCCTCATAGGTTTGTGTGAATAATACCAAAGAAGTGGAAGAACACAGAGTAACTAAGATTACTACATTGTCTACATCTCCAAGTCTTTGAGGAGGATGAAGAAGCAGCTTGCAATTGCTTCAATAGATGCAGTTTACTCAGTTGTATATGTGACTACCTCATCATGCTCATAGAGGACAGAAACACAAGTATAACATTGGATACGGTACTTGTCATATCTTCGGTTCAGGTTTGTCTTGTATTTGTTTAGATCAATCATTCATTTGGGCATGTACAAGTCAGTCTTAGTCCATCGGTTAGGTAGTTATGGCACATAAAAGTGATGCTAGTCCTGCTTAATTTTCCTATTTCTGCTTCCACAACCATAGCGTGTGTTTATTCTTTGGAATTTTCCTGTATCATCTATTATTTGTACTTTCATGTTCTGCCCCTTCCCTGGACCCACAAACACGGGAGTGTCATGCACCATGGTTTATGAAAGTGGGCCTCAGTTGAGTTATATGGTTCTTTTTTGTTCACTTTTTTGCTGGAATTGCTGAAACTGACATCTTAAGTCTGCTGGTTGAAGAGGTTTGTATTTTGCACCAAAGTGTCAGTAACCATATTAGTGAATTGTGTCTTTTTCAGGAGACCACTGGCTATTTTTTCTGCCTGGAAGATCGAGCATTGCTCTGCAGGAAATGTGACGTTGCCATTCACACTGCAAACTCCTATGTCTCTGCCCATCAGAGGTTTCTACTTACAGGAGTGAAAGTGGGGCTTGAACCCTCTAAACCCGTTGTATCTTCCTCTAAGGAGAAGTTGAACTCGACTGAAAGGACAACTCAAACACCACCTAGACGCTTGTCTACAACCGAAAACTCAATGCCATTGTCTGGTCAAACTAACAGAAGTTTGTCCAGCCAAAGAGATGAAGGCAGGGTTCCGCCAGCAACTAAAGTATCCTTTTCTGTTGGCACAATGCCTGCAGTTATCCCTGACTGGCCATTGGAGGCCTTTCTTGGACTGAATGAATTTAATCAGGCCTATGGGTTTATGCAGAATGAATCTTCCGAAGTAAGTTCTTCGTCATATTCTCGTTTCATGTATGGTCAAACGAGTTTACAAGTATATACACCTGATATTAATTCCTGTATAAGTAAAAGAGGTACCCCTTAATTCAATCAATTAAGGGTAAGAAATCTGGGAGAGAGAATGGGGTTCTGTTGGAAAAAACCAAAACAATATTTCTTTCTTCTGCTTTGCTGATACCATCTTTGTCCTCTCTGTTCTGTCATTTTTATGGCTTATATATAGTGATTCTTCTAAGACGTGTTACATTTCAGATGATCTCACATTCAGAGTAGGCTTTGATCTTCTGGAGTTGCTGATTCTGATTAGCTCTTTGACCTTTGAATATGAATTCTCAGATCATGCTGCGGTAATAATATTATACCTGACACAATCCATCTTCCTTGACGTAGACGTGACATTCTGCTGGTTTGTCACTTGAACTTTGAGAACAAATCAAGCAGTTTGGAAAAGTGATTCTTAAGCAGTTCAATTTGAATTTGGACACCCTGCTTATGTGATGCTTAATATGGCGCCTTCCCATGTCAAGCGTTCTGCTGCAAAGTGGCTGTGGTGTCTGTTGTCATTTCAACATGACCTTAAGGAATTCAGTGTCTGTGCTCTGGTGTGAACACTTCTTAAGCTCCTTTCTGAAGGTACAAATTAAATGCTTGTGGAGAAAATAGCAGGGAACTTTGCTGGTGCGACTACCTTGTCCTTATCATAGTGCAACCTTGGGATTTAAGGATGCATTTACATGTACTCCTAGCTATGCTTGGGGAAAGCCGCACTGTTTGTCTGTAGTTCTCTACCACCATATGGACAACTGTGAAGCTACACGGTGATTAAGATCCTTACCTGATGGGCATCACATAAGACACCCAATGCTTTTCAGGGAGTTTTTTGTTTTAGTAACCATTGAAGGTCATAATCAAAATATAGTCTTTAGTGGGCTTGGCGATGATACCTTCTAGAATTGTATTCATGGAGGTTGTACAGAGTCTCTACCATCTTGGAGTTATCATTGTTATTGGTTGGGAAATATTTAGTTACCTTGCTTTTCAGGAGTTCTATTTCCTGTGTATTTCTTTCTTATATTTTACATCTTTGGCAGGGTGATAACACCCGACTTGGAGATTCAGAGTGGTCCCCCATTTATGGAGCAGCTGCTGATGAGGAGTTCGATATTGATGAATGTTTGGGTCATGTACCTGAGAGCCAGTGGAAGGTGCCAGAGATCCCATCTCCGCCCACAGCCTCCGGTCTCTACTGGCCAAGAACTACTGAGCATCTATCATGCGAGTGTTCGGTGTTTGTACCTGATGTGTGCCAGTCCCTGCCAAATCTCCATGGTTGTGAGCTAAGTTTGCCGCTGTCCAAATGCAGTAGGCAAGCCTAGGCGTGGTTCTTCATATTTGGCATGATGTTGTGCACTTCGTATGGTCCAGTTCCCCTTTCATGTTTGTTTGGGGCTTTAACCTTTTATTCCTGTTTACCAGTTAGTTTGTTGTGCTTATGAACTTCCCTTTCTTCAGCAACTAGGCTAGGAGGAAAGGAGATGCAAGTTCTTCCCATCTGTAATATATTTGGTTGCATTTTCCTGAATCCTCACGTGCATTCCTGAAGGCGAAAGATACGAGACAGATCATTGAAATGAATTTTGGCCGACTATGAATTCCTATTTGTTCGATTGCACAGTTGAAAGATACTACTCCGGCCAACAGAGGCCACATGAATTTCGTTTTGCTCTTATTCAGTTCAAGAGTTGAATCTCCGAGGTTTCCTAAATTTGTTCCATGCATTCAGAAGTCCTACTTTTCGCTTATCAGTTGTTCTTTAAATTGGGTATCATGAACTAATTGATCCATGCTACAAAAGGGGCAAGTTGCTGGCTGGGAAGACACTGAAATATTATCTTATCGAGTGCCATATTTGATCAATGAATATGGAATTCTATCCAGTTGGTAGATTTGGATTTGAAACGGAGCTGACTAAAATTTGAATATTCTTCTTTAAACGTTCTAGCTGAAACTGTCGCTAAGGGATTTCATGTACAGTAGGTGTCGTGACATTTCTCTAACGTGACTGTAGAGTTTATAAGCCAATTTGAACCTTCATGGCTGGTGTTGAATGCTTATTTCATTTTACATAATTATTATTGTAGAGATGTGTCGAATGAATCGGGGCTGGAACCAACTTGCTAGGTTTCAAATCAGAGCCGAGTCCGTAGTTGAGAGTTCTCTGGTTTCAGGGTATTTGACCGTGCTATTGATTTATATGCTTGAAGTATGGGCAGGTGTGGGTGGCAAAGTCAGCGGAATGGTAATTTAAGCTACTGTCTGTGGGTTCTTACGATGCAAACTTCGGTCTTATTAGGTCTTTGCCCTTAATACTATGATCATAGTCCTTGCCCTTTACTATGAGGCGAAAGCTTAACGAATTCTGATCCCTGATTATCATAGATGTGTCATGTTAGATTGTAAGGGACTTCCATACTTTCTTTCTTGTTCCACACATACCCGAACGCCACAAATTAGTTAGGCTGGCTGGTCTTTTCCCAAGTGGTGGAATGTTTAGCCCAAGCAGAACTGACCGCTTTCCTCTACTGCTTTCCTTTTTTCTTCTTTTGTTTTTGTATTCTTCTTTCATTTCTCCTGCTCCTTGTAAGTAATAGTTTGTATGAGTTCATATTCCCAGGTGAAAATAAAAATCTTGAGAGATATCAAGGCATTGGTATGCGGAAGTCTTGAGACAGTTGGGGATGTCGAGTTTTCTTGGTGTCTTGCCAGATATTGTTATCTTTCGTTGAGAAACTTATACAGCACGAAAACTTCGATTCTGAGTACGAAGCGAAGCATTTGCTCGCTTAAGCCACTCGAGCAAATTAATAAACGCCGTCGGGCCTGCTTGGTTCGTAGAAAATGGACAGAAATTGATTGCCATGGGAAAGGAGTTCTCCACCGCAAGCGTTGTAGGCCTTTAAATTGCATTACGTTAAAAAGACAAAAACCTGTGTAATTCTCTACTCTGAGGAAATCAATCTCTGTTCCATTCAAACATTTAGGGGCCAACAAATGTCTGGTGCGGTTGGCTGCATATAACTTGGCATCTTTTTGACATTTGCTTTCTAATTTTTCAATGATGCGAAATAAACAAAGGAAAAATGGTTTTTTTCTTATACTTTGTGTTCTTTCAACCGATCCATTATTCCTATCATGCAAAGTTTCTAGCGGATCTTGTCTTAGAGGAATTTACAGCTGTTAGGATTGGGCCAATTGTTAATTAGACTTGATTGCTAGTGCCTCTCACCTCAGCACTTTCTGATCTAAAACGCTCAATGGGCACGCGTATGCTATATCGTTCTGGTTTGCATAATAATTCCCTGTTAAGCCATGTGAAGGCCTCATCAATCACCCCCAGGAAACCAGGGGATTTACGATCTGACTTATAGTTGAAACTCGGTGTAGTTGCAGTTAAATTTGTGGGCTATGTCTATTAGATGATGTAACCGTCTGAGTTAGAGGCACTCCAATCACGAGATCGTAAGAGTTCTAAAATTGATAGTAAAAAGACCACTGTCCATTTGGTAAGAAAGGCGGAGCATGGGTAATCTAATCTAGGCCACTCATGTTCCAACAATTCAGATTTTCAGAATCTTGGCCACATTGAGTTATAGCTGTTTCTTCTATAATCAGTTGGGAAATGGCACGATATCATCTGCAAATGGTATAGACGGGTATAACTCGAGGTGGGCTCAGTTTCAAGGCCTGAATTAGTTACACTTGCATGTAACCTGGATGTTGATTTTTCAAGTTTCTCCAAGCACCACCTCCGCAGGCAACCTGTTAAAGATTAAGTCGAGCCAGTCACATGAATGGGGTTTTCCCAAGCATGGGAACCAAATCTCAGATAGAGCAGGCTTTCTAATTCATCTGACGTGCCAGCCATCCCTAATTATATTTTAATTTTTAATTTTTTTTTAAAAAAGGTTAGATGCACACCCAGCCATCCATGCATAACCTCAAACCTTGGTCTCTCCCTCAGTACCATTGTGCTAGAAGGTGTAGCGGATCTTTAACAAGCCCGGCTGGAGCTGAGTGCTTTGCGTCGTTGATTTCACAAGCTCCAAAGTTCAAGAAATGTAAGATTTTTCATCTTTTTAGAAGTTGGTTTGAATATCTATTGCGAAATTAAGCGGTAAATGAAACTTTAGAATGGGAATTGAACAATTTAGATCGTTATGTGATCAGTAAGTACCACGCAAACTAAAAGGTTAATTTTATAGGATGGTTATTAGGCCTATATACTCCATAAATTAGAGTGTTGGGCAGTTAAAAAACATGTACATAGGATTAGTATAGCTGAAATGAAAATATTGAGATAAATGAGTGACAAGACAAGAAATTGTGGAATTAAAAATGAAAACATTAGAGGAAATCAAGGTGTAGCAACCTGGGTAACAAGATGAGAAAGGCTAGACTTAGATAGTTTGGACATGTCCATCAAAGATTAAAAATGGCACATGTTAAGGAAAAGGTCCAAATGACATGGAAAGAGTGGTGAGAAAAGATTTAAAAACTTTTGAGCTAAATAAAGTCATGACCCTCGGTAGATGGGAATGGAAGAACGAGATTCATGTAACCAACCATAAATTGGAATAAGGCTTTTATGACGATGGTAAACATTTCCACAATATAAATCCAAATCTCTCTCGTCCAGTTGCCCTTCAAGTAATTACAAACGATACATTGTTTTAGATTTTATTGGATCACACTCGTCGCCCGTTCGTCAAAGTTGAACTTGCTCATTATGCATCCGAATGGAAATTAGAGTGGGCGGTTCAAAATTATTCATTGTAATGCATCGAAAACTTTCACATGTCCAAAAGCTTCTATATATAGTGCACGTAGGTGCAGCAGAAGAGGCCACAAGCACAACGAACATGCACAAATATTGGGGTTATTAATCTTTCACTTAGTCTGCTAGGTTCAAGCAAACGATTGTGTTTGGTGGTTGATGCCGTGAGAAAGCAGATGGAAGCACTAGCTGTATGATCAACACAGGGCCAACACTGGTCTTAATTGGCATATGCATTATTTACCTAACTCATCAGCCTTGGCACAACGGTAAAAGTTGTCGTTATGTGACCTTGAGGTTACGGGTTCAAGGCGTGGAATTAGCCTTTTGCAAAAATGCAAGGTAAGGCTGCCTAATTTAGGCCATTGTGGCCCGCCCCTTCCCCAGACCCCGCATAGGCGGGAGCTTTGTGCACCGGGGCTGCCCTTTTATCCTCGTTCACAACACACAGAAAGAGAGGGAGCAACTGATACACTACAAACATACTTTTCTTTGTTTCTGATCTATAGCTTAGCATCTCTGTTAAAATATACAGATCAAAGCCACAAACCTTTCAAACATCACTTTTTAGTAATGGTTAGGTGCTCTTTGTAAGACTGTCTGTGTACACTACAATAGGACTTCTTACACTGTGAATGCCATCAGACCATACAAGGGAAAGAGATAGGGGAACGCTGCTGTTAGAAACCCTTCCAGCAACTGTGACAACAAAATGTTGCTTCTCGTTCAATGAGTTGAAAGAAAGAATATGAGGACTAACAGTAAGTTTAACTTTTGGTAGTGTGAAGACTCTTGCTCTATACGTTGAATTTGCCAAGCCCACGTTGGTAACTATCCTTGAGAATTTTCCAGTGAAAGGCTTTCCTTCTTCAACTTTAAGGGCCATTGAAGGATAATTAAGATCTCTTGCGGAGCCATGAGGAACAGTGGGACAACTGCTTTTATCTCCAGAGATGAGCCTAACTTTTCTAGTATCATAACCTTCACTGCACAGCATTTGAATATAATCATCGTTGGTGGCATCATAAATTAGACCAGGATGAACTGCCTTTACTGGATCAATATGGCCAGCACCATAGCTAAATTCAGCAGATGAATCATTGCTGAACTTCATTTCCATCGCTGTAGGCACATGAAAGGTAAAGTATGTTAACATGCTTGTTTACATTGATAAGTTTCTAGTGAGAGTTGTATTAAAAAATATGTAAAAAACACGAAGGCTGGCTAAGTGGAATCCAAGGAAATTCTACTAGCTATAGCAGAATGGTTGTCAAACTCAAGATCCCAAAAATGATCTACAGAACTGTCAGTCTGTGTAGTTAGGAATCGATCCTAAAGATTAACCTTGACCGAGGGTACATTTGGATTCTAGATCACTCATGTCAGGTGTGCAATCGCAACGTGAACCAGATGGACAAGATCAAGAAGGTGAGACATGAAACTGTGGCATACTTGTGGTCGAATTATTTTACGGAAATATAACCGTTTTCTATGGAGAATTTTGTAGGTGGTGTTACTTCGTGACAAGCAGTTTTACTCAAACACATGCGTAAACGACTCTGAAGATATAACTAAAGGTTCTTGCTTCTATAACCAGAAGTGAAACAATTACCAGTAGTCATAAGAGCAGACTTGATGGCTGCAGGTGACCATTGTGGATGAAATGTCCTTGCATAAGCCGCTGCCCCAGCAGCATGCGGGCATGCCATAGAAGTTCCTGATAGTATGTTGTAGTTCGTAGATCTCTTATCTTCTGCAACAGAAGAAACTGAGGCTACAGGTGAATAAGCAGCCAAGATGTCCACTCCTGGTGCACTTATATCTGGCTGTCACCACATTGAAAGAGAACGACTCAGAAATTTCAAATGAAGAACAGAAGAGAGCAATAAAAGACCCCAAACATTTTAATGGTTACAGTAAAGCTAGTAATCCAACAAACTGAAACACGGTACCTTGAGAATATCACTTGTAAGCATGTTAGGTCCTCTAGAAGAGAAAGAAACAACTGTAGGAGCTTCCGGGTTGAAGACACTCTCACTTTTCAGTATGTTTGCTTGAGGATTCCTATTAAGAAAATATTAGCAGTTGATTTTGATTATATTAACAAACACAACTTTTGAAAAGCATGACAATCGATATATATATATATATATATATCTAGTATAGATAGATAGATAGATCTATGTGTGCCTACTTCGTGCTGTTCATGTATGAGATAACGTGGAAGCTGTTGAGACTGCTTAGGAGAGTAGCTGGCAAAGGAAAGGAAGCCGAGTAGTCCTCGTGACTCATACTGATATCGGTTGCAATCATTCCCAGCGCCCCGGACAACAAAGGTTTTTGACCATCGTTGAAGGTTTGATAGACAATTATTTTCCCCCTAACCACTTCTTCATTCAAGCAGCCACTGCAACATGATCATACGGATCAGACTATTTCAAATTGTCAAGAAAAGAGCAATTTCAATCACATGTAACACAAAATTAACCTGTTGTTAACTCCACAACGAGGTACATCTGCATCAGATACCAAAGGAAACATAGTTCCATTCAATTTGAAGGTATCGACAGCATTTCCCTGATCATGATAAACTAATTATTCAGTTCAGTACAAAAAACATTTCCAAACTATAAAATGTAGCTAACACTCGACACAAGGCTGGGGTACTACAGAGGAATTCTGAACAGGGCTGGAGTACTACAGAGCAATTCTGATCAGAGACCTCAAAAGCACGTTAGTTCATCTTCTTGCAGATCGGGTGAAGACAGATGCCTGGTCATATTCATCCTTTATCACCTCTTTTATACACAGTCACATTTTAGTGCACAATAATGAACTTCTGAAGACCCAAGTGTTAATTGTGACAATTACTTCTTGAAACTCGAACCAAATTCATTTGTTTAGTGTACGAGAAAATGGTTGATCAGGGTACATGGACTTGCTAAAAGACTAGTATGTGTGTTTTAATGATTAGTGAGAAATTAAGAGGGGCACATTTTCCCACTTTCTCCCCATTTATAGCTTCCTTAATTCCTTTCCCAAGATAAACATATAATGCGTCTTTGGGAAACTTGTTTTTACTGTTCTCGTTGTATTTTTGCAGTAGAAAATTAAACTGATTTCTACTGCAAAATAGAAAAAATACAATAAAATTATTTTTCCCAAGCACCTACATAGTTGCTGTTTCCATTTTTTTTATCCTAAAATACACCAAAATATGTAAATACATACTAATATCACTCCTCTAAGTTGGTCAGTGGTGGATCCCAGAGGTTTACATACATATACATATACATATACATACATATATACACACACATATATATGACTTTTCTTCTTCTACTTTCAGGAAAAAGCATTTCACCAAGAAAGTTTCCGTGGTGGCTGCTGTTGCTATGTTTGCATCTTCAGCTAATATGAAGTATTGAATTTACAGGAAACAGGGAGTTCTTACATAATAATGTTTTCCATTCCCAAGTATAAGCTTGTTCATTATCCGGCGATCAGTACTGCTTGCTGCCACACTTAACAGCCATGGAGCAAGTGTGTTAGTAGTCGCATATTGGGAACCTTCGTTGCCGGCCGATTGTACTGTGAGTACTCCTTTCTTCATTGCATGGAAAGCACCAATAGCAATCGGATCCTCCGTGTACTTCACTAATGAGCTGGAACCCAACGAAATTGATACTAGATCAACACCGTCGGCTATGGCATCATCGAATGCTGCCATGATTTCTTTATCAGTACAACCATGTTCATCACAGACTTTATACATGGCAATCCTTGCAGAAGGGACTGCTCCCCTTGCAGTCCCCTGTGCCAAGCCAAAAAGACTCGCACCCTTCACCTCACGGCCAGCTACCGTGGATGAAGTATGCGAGCCATGTCCTACTGTATCCAATGGAGTACCTTTAAAGCCATAAGATCGAGCTCCAATCAACTTACTGTAAATGACCAAATCGAATTAGCGAAAGTAAGCTCAAAGCACGTTAGGTGATAGCTGAATCATAATGGGTGTCAAAGAAGAATTACTTGTTGCAGGTGAAATTCTTAGTAAATTGGCAAACTCCTTTCCACTTCTTGGGTGGAGGACCGAATCCTTCACCGCCGAAGCTTTCAGAATCCGGCGAGATTCCAGTATCAAGAACACCGATTATGAGATCGGTTTCAACTGCTGGAACTCTTTTCACAGTATTAAGGAATCCCATCCAATCCCATGATCTTGTTGTGTGAAGCTTGTAAGTCTTGCTAGGAAATACAGACACTACACCATCCATATCTGTACATGAAAGCAGATCCATGTTAGTCTTAACTGTTGCATTACAAGTTCTTCCACCACGCAAAATAAGTAAACATAGTTACTGACTGGCAATTCGTCTTTGCTCTTCATTGGTGAGCTTGGCGGCAAATCCATTGAAACTTCTTTTGTAACTATAAAGCAAAGAATCCGCTGCATAGCTGTAGAATGATGACCAGTTGCACATTTCAATGATGACTGGAAAGACACAAATGTATGGGTCCATTGTATGCTGTTCCAGTGAAGTGGTGACACACCAGATCAGTAAACCTGATCGCATGTATGGCAGGCCATCCAAAACATTACTATATATTATTCGGTTTGGTATTGCCCATAAAAAATTTTAATTCCTCTTTAGCTTCCTTTTTGGTGTTTTTTTAATGTTACTTTGCGCTAAAAAATACACGGGAATCCAAGATGCTTGTTATCCGATCGTTCATCTTTCACGCCACATACTGATACTTGACATTCATGAATCTTCCACATTGGATGATTTCACCCTCGGATCTCTATTCCTTTCACCTGACACGTTAATTTTGTCAGTAGGAAGTTGCAGTGGTAGGAGGAAGATGCAGTCTGGGTCAAGGCCAATCCAATATGCGGGTACGAGCAGAGGTGTTTGGATCACCATAACCGGATCCCAACATGTACTCGATCGGAAGCGGTTTGGATCACCAAAACCAGATCCCCACATGTACTTCATCTGAGGCGGTTTGGATACGCACATGTACTTGTTTTGGATGTTCCAATGCATGAGTACCAACTAGGTTCCTCCTTAAGAAAGGAGACGGCACATAAGTTGTGAAAACCATCTAGCACAGTTGGTCACAGATAATATGGTGCCTCTCCTCATTTAGCGTGGTCAGAGGTTGGCACTTTTCCCTTTTAAAGTGATTTCAAATATATTTAATAATTAGGATACTAGTTTTCTTAACAATTCTTTGGTGTAAATAAATTAATAAAAACGCCATGTAAGTTCTCTAATGTTTTTCGTGTTGCAAGATATAAGAGTCTGATGTTTCCAGCTTGTTTTTGAAGTAGCATGGGATGATAAATATCGACTGTCTTTCCTTGAAAAATACTAGTGAGAAATGAAACACAGGGGCCCCTGTTCATTGATCGAGCCCATTCAACTACTAGATCCTATTAGACCTGAGCTGTTTCAGAGAAAAGCTGACCGTCGGGAACGTTACCTCTCACCAAGAACGTCATGTAGAATATTGTGATGGTCTGATGATGCCAAATATTGCCCCTCTGGTAAAGCGCCCATATATACAACGTAGACCTGCGATATGTATTACATAAACAATCAACCATCAGCCATCCCAACCAATTAACCATAACAAAAAAATGACGCCGATCATGTGAGTAAACATTCATGAACATGATCCTCGTATGGATTACTGCTTGAGACAAAGGACCATTGAAATCATTGGAAGACTTGACTAACTTGCCTTTCGATCTTCATCAAGAGCAATGCAGCAACGGACATAGACGGCCAAAAGACCGAAGAAGATGTAAAGGAATACAGGGTTCTCTAGATTTGCCATTGCTACTCAAATTACAACGGGAATGAGAATTTATAGGCCAATGTAAATAACCATAAATTTACTCTATGCATGTCCCAGTAGATGATGCTGATCCTAAATTCAGTGGATCCCATTAGCGTAGGAGTAGGGATTGCCTTATGTTTACGCTATTAACTAGATTTCCCAGTGCACCGTTTCTGGTCTCTGTCCAGTTGTCCATGCGCTAAAACAGACTCAATTTTAGAAGGAAATGGCCAAATTAGGAGCTCATTTATGATTCAAGTCCATATCTGGAGCATGAAATTGGTTTCCATTTTTAACCTGGTTTTAGATTTTCCTAAGTTATTATGTTGTCCATCTATTTATTGGCGAGAATCTGAGTCACCTTTAGATTTTGCCGGGACTGCTCTACTATATTTTTGGTGGATGTTGATGTGCATTTGGGTAATCGGGAAATATGAGCAAGCAAATGTACCCAGTTGACCGACTGGTTCAATAATCCAAGGCCATTTATATGGAAGGATGTATGCATGAACCATGCATAGTTCCTTTCCGTTCTGATTCCAAAGCTTTGATTTTTGGAGGATTTGTTGGTGACTGTTGATGGTTTCTAGGTGTCTAGTCCCCTTAGAGCCCAAAATCAAATCTTGAGTTGTGTCAAGTGGGTTCAAATATAGGTGAATTCATCCTTGGCTTGGCCGATTATATAGACACACAGTTTGGATAATAAGAAAAGGAGGGCCACAACACTGTTTTTTTCTAACAGCAATGAGTGGTAAAGCAAACTAACCTAGAAACTATACCCTGATTCCTAAAGCTAGTTGAGATCTCTCTAATAAGGAAAATATGCCACTTCAAACCTCTCACCAAGTATAATAAGGAGAGGTGCTTTGTTGTCTGTGGCTTTGGCCCACCGTGATAAATTAATAACCTCAATAGACTTGTAAGACAAAATAAATAGGAGGCATTTGAAGTTTGATAGAATACAAATCATAAGCACCCATTATATATTAGTTTATTGAAGTTTTTTACATAATAGAATCTTGCTAGATTGTTAGAAAATTTTAAGTCCCAACACCATTAATTTATCTATCAAGGTTGCTTATATAGTAAGACCCACTTAAATTAATAGTCTTGGGATGAGAGGTTTTTAGTTGATTTAGTAAGGTTTTATTTTAACATATAGCCCCATTAAGTTAACATGCATCAGATGCTTAGCATTTCTATTAATTTAGCAGGCTTTTGTGCCTTTTTATTTTTATTTTTTTTTAATGGTATGCCTATTCTACTTTTTCTAAATGTTTTTTCTCTTTAATAACCACAAAATTTTTATATTTCTTATCTAAATTCTCTCCTACCTTTATCTCTCCCTATTTTTCATTTTCATTTTTTACTAAATTGTAAACAAATATTTCTCTCCTTTCTAATTTTCCCCCCATTAGATAAATAAATATCTCTCTCTTTCTCTCTCTCAATATGAGAGGGGCTCAAAGTTAAAAATACCAATTTATATAATCAGTGGGGCCTTTGAAGAAATTATAAATGTTATTATCTTATTAGTTTAGTGACTTTATTAATTTTCTAAGTTGGCCAAGTTGGGACTAGAAACTTTATATTAGCTTTTTAGGATCATTAATTTATTAGATATTCATTCAAAGAGGTTTTATTGGATACGAGAGCACTGCTATTTTAGGAGAATGATATTTTTATGCCCCTTCACGACGATTAACATACCCTCATTTGGAGTTTCAAGATAAATGAACAAGAGATAGGCACTTTTTTGAATCATTTGAATGGTTCATCTTAAGTACAGGAGATGGCCAGCTATTTAATTGATTAGAACGATTCATCTTAAGCTCCTAACCATATTTCCATAGATAGGCTCAACCAACTTTATCATATAGTCAATCCATCAAAGTTCATCATGAGGGATCCTATCATTTGAGAAAGCCAACTTGCCTAGTAACTTGTTTATCCCATATATTTGCGTGAAATCTTGCTTTTAATATGAAGAAGTTCACATGTGAAAAGCCTTAAAATGACTAGGCATCTGTACATATTCAAATTAAACAAGCTCAACAAATGATTGGCTTGAACTTTGGATCACCAAACGACTACGCCCTAGACATGCAAATGATTAGATGATAAAATAGCTCTTACTAGTGTTAGGTATGCTTTGGTCCCATGACTTGCTTAGACTTTATGGAGATTATTCTCTGAGAGCTTGTCTAGTACAAGAAATGCATCTCCTTCGCCTACGCATGATGGCTCTACCTAACGCTTTTTGCCTCCTTGCATGCTTATACTTGAAAGAGAATATATCTTTCACGAGGGATAGCTAGCAACCTATATTGCTTGCAAGATATATGATGGTGGTCTATCATGTTTAGATTGCCATTTGACTTGAAACCTTAGGTTGATGGGAAGTGGGCCAATATTATTTGTATGTCCAAGACACTCCCTCATGTGAAAGGTCTCCTTGTGGGCTCTTGCACAAGGACCCAATTGAGGTTCATCTACTCTAATAGAATATTAATATGAAATTTATGTGTAACATATCAATTCATTCATTATCTACTTTTCGATTCATTGCCTCGTTAGCAAGAATATTTTCTATTGTGTTGCTTTCAAGGGAAGTGTGCAAAATATTTATAATTTGGGAGTTTCTTTAATAACCACAAAGCAATATTGATAGTACTTCTTTCCTTCCATGTTATCAGCCAAAGCTTTACTTAGGTCATTGACAACAATTTGTGAGTCTCCCCTAATAAAAAGATTTGGAACCTTCAATTTGTAGAAAGCCCATGCAAGAGAACAACCCATTATCCTACATTATTAGAGGTAAGTTTCAAAAATCTATAATAATTAGCTTTATATGCACCTTTATTATGTTGAATAACACATCTAGAGCATATGCCTAAAATTACCCTTTGTTACCCCACCAAAATTAAAAATTCGCTAGTATTTAGGAGTTGAGTGTCATTTTACCTATTCTATCTTCCTTTCCTTTATTGCAATATTCATATACTTCAGTCTCTTTAACATGGGCAATTCTAACAAGGTCCATTGTTAAGATTCACTGTATCAATAACTTTTTCCTTGATCTTTTGTCATATAATAGCTTAGGGGTGAGATGTATATACAAATATAAGTTGATTGTTGTCGTGCTAAAGCCATCAAGCAATGTATGTGCATCATCATCAAGACCTTATCCCAATTAAGGGTTAGCCACATTAATCTTTTTCCTCCATTCCTCTCTATTAAGTAGCATGCCTTCATTTAGTCTCAAAATTTTTAAATCTTTTCTCACCACTTTTATCCACGTTCTTTTGGGCCTTCTCTTTGCCCTTTTAGAACCTTCTACTTGCATTATCTTGCTCCTAACCATTACCGTTTTCGATCCCCTTTGGTCATGTCCAAACCATCTGTAATATCCTTAATTTTTAGGATAAAATAGGAAATTATTAAATAAATTAAAATAAAAATTTATGGATGAAATTTTTTCCTGAAAACATAATAATTTGAAATTTCTCGTCGATATGAGTCCAACGCCACCAAGAACGCGAAAAACGGAGCTCAAACGAGGGAGTTATGAGCCGTCGAAGTTGTAAGGGCAATTTTGTCATTTGACATAAACGTATTACACAGGGGCCCAAATTGATAATGGCACCCCCGTCTTCCACACGTCTGTACCTGGATCCGGAAAAATCGCCAGAGAAGCCATGGAAAGAGGCGTGAATGGAAGAGGTTCTCTTCCCCTAGGACTCTAGGCCTATATCTACCCTCCCCAGGTTGCCAAAACGCTTCACTTTGAGCATTTTCACTGAGCTTTACTCAGAAACCTAGCCTGCAAAAACTCACGTTTTTCCGGTGAGTGGAGCCCCGGCAACACGAGCAACCACGGCTAGGTGCAAGGTAAGCCTTAAAACTATGTTTTTTAGTATTTATTAAATAGAGAAAATAATTAGAAAACCATTTAAAAATTAGATTTTTTTAGGAACTTTGTGCACGCTACTGTTGGAGCGTGATTTCACAGACCAAACGTCGTCCGTTTAGAAATCGCACCGTCCAACTAGTGCACAAGAGACCCAAGAGCAAACCCTTTAAATTTGGGAGTGATCCAACGGTGGATTTCTCCAGAAAATCCAAAAACCAGTACCTAGGGATGTTTTTAGGAACTTGGGAAAAACCGTTTAAAAAACATGGTTTTTGGATAAATCAATGCAAAAGGATGATAGAAATGGAAACTAGACAAATTTTGAAACAAAATAGTTCAAAAACCAAGTGATTTGGACACCTGTAGGGTCACCGGTGATGACCGGAAGCCGGTCGTCTTCTCAGGCGCCAGTTTCCGCATCGCCGGTGTAAACCGGGCTACCCGTGTAACCCAGTGTACACTGGGTGCCAGTGTAACCTGGTGTAAACCGGTACCTGCCAAACACCCTATAAATTAATAAATATTAATTTATGAAGTATTTTCACTTAAAATTGATTTTTGGGAGCTAGAGGAGTCCAAATCACGATCCGAAAGATGCGTTGTGACCGTATTGACTATGCGGACCTAGTTTTAACTTAAAAACTTATAAATGACCACTTTTTATTTAGAAAATTTTTAAAATAGTGATGTGACATGTACAGGTGCACTTGAATATACCAGTTAAAGGGAGTTATTAGCAAGCTAGTGGTCTCACACTGAGGTAGGTGACGACAACTAATGTTTTGCCTTGATTTTTAAACCATGTTTAAACATAGCATCATGTGTGATTGTGTTTTAAAATGCAATTATTATTTACCGTGGATTTCATGCGACATTGCGTACAGGATGGTTATTCCAAATTGAAATCTTTTAATGAATAAACTTATTTAAAATGCTTTTACATGCATGATGTTAATTAGTTATGCTTAATTAGATACTTATTTCTTATTATATATATAGAAAATGCATGGATTTACATGGAAATGAGAATAGAGGCTTATTAGCTGGTCCTTTTATAGGCTAACCCCAGGATGAGGGGCATGTCTTGGAGATTGCAAGCTATAAGTGCTCTTGAGTTTTAGCATATACATATGATTTTCATGTTTTATATTTGATGACGGGTGCTCTCGCCCGGTGGGGGTCATGCTAGGAGGGATAGGGCCAGCCACCCACCTTCCGAGATTATGATGTGATGAGTTTGTGATATGATAGACACCTACCCATAGATGGCATTCGGTAGGGGTTTGGTAACATGGCTAGTCCACACTACCGGTCTGAGCCTTTCCATGGGGACAGACGCTAAGTCTCCCGTTATGGTGTCGACGGAGAGCGGCGGTGGTTGATACCCATGGAGGGTTGCCACTGCAACATGATGGCCCATATTCTTATTATGTGTGCATGTATGATGAGCATGGTTATGAATGATATGCCTGGGTGTGACGACACTCAGAGGTTGACTATGTGTACTCCTTATCAGGGATGTTAGTGCGATATGGTGGGACCCATTACCTTAGGGTGCCCTTATTCTTGTTGTATGCTCCATGTTATTGATTCATGTCATGTTTTAACTCAGTGAATTTCATGTTTTAGCATATGGAATAAATTGGCATTTATTTGAACATGGCATTATGATATCACTATTTTCATAAATGTTAGACTTTTCATAAATGCTGTTCATTATTTCTTTCATTTATTACATTAATTGTCTATGTACCTACACAAGCGATAGCTTGCTGAGGCATTGCTTTGTTTTGCAATGCCTTAGATCTCGAGCGCGACACCAGGAAAGGAAAAGCGGTTGATAAACCTTGAGAGCTGCTGAAGACTAGTTTCCCTATAGTTTTAGACAGTAATGTGAGTCATTAGAGTGGATTATCATTTGAATTTTATTATGGACTGCATACTTTATATTTGGATGTGATTTAGATCTTTGGACATATATTGGACATTTATATGGGATGTTATGATGGATAGACCCTGGGCCATATTATTATTGTCTTTTGGACGTTTATTTGATTTAAAATAAAGGCGCCTATTTATTTGACGTTAATTTATACAGGGATTATTTATTTATGTTTAAATTACATGTACGGCATTTTGAGAAAGGAAAATTAACACCCGGAGTTTTAAGATAGGTTTAGTAAAATGTTAAATAAATCTTTTCTCATGGGATCCCAAATGCTCTTATTTAAAATGCCATTATAAAAATAAAAATAAAAATTGTCTTAAAAATCCGGGGTGTTACACCATCTAAGTCTAATCTCCCTCGTCTTGTTACCTATTTGTGATACCCCTAAGTTTCCTTTAAAGTTTTCATTCCTAATTCTATCCTTCTTGTCTTGCCACTCATCCATCTCAACATCCTCATTTCCATAACGATCATCCTATGAACATGATGTTCCTTAACTGCCCAACACTCTGATCCATAGAGCATGGACAGCCTTATGGTCATCTTATAGAATTTTCTTTTTAGTTTGAGTGGCACCCGCCAATGACACAAAACTCTAAATGCACATCTCTATTTGTTCCAACCTGCTTAGATTCTCTTAGTAACTTCCTTCTCAATCTCTCCACTCTCATGAATCATTGATCCTAAGTACCGAAAGTGGTCTTTTACATGAACTTCTTGGTTATCAATTTTAATTAGTGTTCTACTCTTACTTCTCTCCTTGCTAAAAGTGCATTCCATATATTATGTCTTAGTTCGACTAATTTTAAATCCTTTAGATTCTAATGCATGCAACAACAAATAAAGATCTTGCTTGACCAGCTATTGAAGCAATAAAAATCCACTCTTCAAGTTTTTACTTACTCCCTATCTATTTTGCAAATTGAACGGCAAAATCCTTCTCCACTATTCCTCATACATCTTTAGCATAGTCACAAAAAAGAGAACATGTAGAGATGATTCAATCTTTTTTTTTTCTTTAACATTCAATACTTCTTTGGTTCTCTAAGTTTGTAACATATCTCTTTAAGGGAGCTTCCCCTTGCATGCTGCATGAAAATTTTTACTGTGTTGCTAATAACATATGGTTTTGCAAATATCCTTGTTTATCTCAAGCAAGCTCCTATAATTATTGAAGATAAAATAAGATGATCGCACAGGAAACTTACTAGTCCTACTTGGAACCTATATTACTATTGACAGATTCAATGCTTGATATTCTGAATCTTCTTAAGAGAACAAGAAAGGTACAATGTATATAATACAAATCAAGCTAATTTAGGAAACTAATTGCTGGGAGATTGGCTTTAAATCTGGTAATTCAATAGTCAATCCTAGGTCTACAATTGCTATAAAACTAAATTACAAGAAAAAATCTCAACACTCCCCCTCAAGTTGGTGCATATATGTCACACATGCCCAACTTGTTTAAAAACTTTAGGAACACTTGATTTGAAACTGCTTTAGTGAGAATGTTGGCCAACTGGTCCTCAGATCTAATCTTAGGCAACTCCACAATTTTTTCATCCAACTTCTCCTTAATGAAGAATCTGTCTACCTCAACATTTATTATATGATCATTTTGAACTAGATTATGGGCAATATCGCATGCTGCTTTATTGTCACAATATAGTAGAATCAGTTGCTTAAACGAATTACCCAATTCCTGCAAGAGAACTCTTAGCCATAATGCTTCACATAGTCCAAGAGCCATACCTCTGAATTCAGCTTCTGCACTTGATCGAGCAACAACACATTGTTTCTTGCTTCTCCATGTAACATGATTACCACCTATGAAGGTAAAGTGACCTGAAGTAGACTGCCTATCATCTACAACGCCAACCTAGTCAACATCAATATATGCATCTATGCTCTAAAAATCTACATTTTTAGTGAACAAAATTCCCTTTGCAGGTGCAAACTTCAGATATCTCAAAATACACATAAGTGCATTCATATGTTGCTCTCCTAGATCATTGCTCTCCCAGATCATGCATATAATGACTAATAATACTCAATGCATAAGCCAAATCTAGTCTCCTATGTGCCAAGTACATCAATCTTCCTACCAGTCTTTGATATCTTCCTTTATTAATCGGTACCTGATTGGACTCAACATATAACTTCAGACCTTCTTCTACTGGTGTATCAATCAGTTCACATGCTATCATATCAGTCTCTTGTAAAAGATCTAAGGCATATTTTCTTTGAGACAGAAAGATTCCTTTATGAGATCGAGACACTTCAATTCCAAGAAAATATTTCAAAGGATCTAGATCTTTCATTTCAAATTATCTTGACAAGTAATTCTGTAGGGTTTTCCTTTCTTTTGGATCATTTCCTATAACCACCATGTCATCAACGTATACGATGAGTGCAGTGATCTTATCTTGTTGTTTTTTCATGAATAATGTATGATCTAAATTGCTCTGGTGATAGCCAAAGTCTATTATAGACTTAGTGAACCTTCCAAACCATGCTCTAGGAGATTATTTCAATTCATATAATGATTTCTTAAACCTACACACCTTCTGGTTATGCCTTTCAAGTATCATGCACCCTGGTAGGAGATCCATGTAAACTTCTTCGGACAATTCACCATGCAGGAAAGCGTTCTTCACATCGAATTATTGTAATGGCCAATCTAAATTTGCAGCTAAAGACAATAAGACTCGAATAGTGTTGATTTTGGCTATAAGTGCAAATGTCTCAGTATAATCGATCCCATAGGTTTGAGTGTAACCTTTCGCCACTAGTCTGCAAATGTCTCTTTATAATCAATCCCATAGGTTTGGGTGTAACCTTTCGCCACCAGTCTTGCTTTAAAGTGTTCAATTGTGCCATCAGCCTTATACTTTACCATGTAAATCCATCGACATCCAATTGGTTTCTTTCTTGGTGGAAGAGTAATAAGTTCTCGCGTTTTATTTTCTTGCAAGAATTTCATCTCTTCATTCATAGCTGCTTTCCATCTAGGATCATTTAAGGCTTCTTGCACACTATTAGGAATAGATACAGTAGATAATTGGTTTACAAATGACTTATTTGATTTTAACAAATGATGGTTAGACACATAATGACTCATAGGATATTTGACTTTACTAGAAAGTATGGGATCATATGTGGGTTTAAGAATACCTCTGGTATGACGATGTGATAATTTTTTGACTGACTTAAACACTAAGTCAGGAACATCCTCAACAATTGATTGGTTTGGTATATCAGTTGCGAGAGACTCTAACTCAAACAAAGCATTTGTTGGAGTCCCATTTTCCATTTATGGGCATTCATTGCCACTTTGATCCAAAATTATACCCTCGTCTTGATTGTCTGTTCTAGTTTGTGAGTTGTTACCTTTGGAATCCAAAAATACATTATTTCTTCATGGAAAACAACATCCATTATGAGGAACATTTGTCGAGTTGGGGGATGATAACAGCAATACCCCTTTTGATGATTGGCATACCCAAGGAAAACACATCACAATGCCTGAGGAGTCAACTTGTTGCACTGATGTTTATGGAGGTGTACAAAGGCGACACAACCAAAACATGGGGTGGTAAATTTGAGACTACTGGGGCAATAACTGCATCAATGAGAGCCTAGAATGGTGTACAGAAGTCAATGGATCTAGAGGGTAACCAATTGATTAAATATGTTGCAGAGGCAAGCGCTTCTCCCCAATACGATAATAGCATATGAGCTTCTATCAATGAAGCATGAACAACCTCCAATAAGTGTCAATTTTTTTGCTCAGCGACTCCGTTCTGCTGGGGTGTATTGAAACAAGTAGTCTGATGAATAATTCTGTGTGCTTCCAAATACTGTTGAAGTTCAGAATTATGATATTCTCCACCATTATCATTGCTGAGAACATACACTTGTTCCTTGTACTGAGTTTCAACCATTTTATGAAACTTTTGAAATAACAAGTTTATTTCACCTTTGGATTTCATCAAGTACAACCAGGTCATCCTGGTACAGTCATCAATGAAAGTAACAAACCAACGCGATCTACTCAAAGTAGTGACTTTGGATAGACCCCAGACATTAGAATGTATAATCATAAATGGGAGAGGGCTTTTATTCAAACATAATGGAAACAAAGCATGATGGCTCTTTGTTAGTTCACAAATATCACACCGAAAACTAGATACAACAACTTTTGCAAGTAAACTAGAAAATATTTTTTTTAAATAACCAAAGGAAGCATGCCCCAAACATCAATGCCATAACCATATTTCAGATGTCTTCTCCTCCTCCTCAGAATAATCCACTGTTAAAGCTTGAATTAATCTATTAGAACTCTTTGACACCAAGTCCAAGTAATACAGCATCTCTAGCTTAATACCATAACCAATCATTTATCTGGTTCAGATGTCCTTAAACATACAAAATTCAGGCTAGAAAATTACTACACAAGATAAGCTGAGGCTATTTGGGAAACTGACAGCAGGTTATAATCTAATGATGGAACAACTAAAATGGAATCTAAATTTAAAGTATCAGTTAGGGTCAAAGATCCTTCCCCAATAACTGGAGTCAAAGTACAGGTGGCAGTGGAAAGAAATCTTTGTGCGCATGAATTAAGAGGTGAGACATATTTAGAATCAAATGTCATATGATTTGTAGCACCATAATCAATTATCCATGCACTGTTAAAAACAAGTGTAAAAGTATTTAGAACCTTACACCATTATTTGCAGTTAATACCAATGTCAACGCTTTTCCAGCAACATCGTCTTTTGCCATTGTTTCAACAATTGCTGCAGTGGAGGTCTTCTTGGAAGTCTTCTTCCATGGATCATGAGTATGATCCCACCATTCTAGATATCCCACAAGTTCGTAACACCGACTTTTGGTATGACCAGTCTTATTGCAATGAGTGCATTTGTAAGTAGACTCATCGACACCATTATTGTTTTAGGCTAGTTGGTCCTAGTTCAGTCTTGCGAATTTTGATTAGATCAATTTCAAGCTATCAAGGCTGAGGCTTCAGAATTTTCAGACTTCCCTTTTAGAGTTGTACGGCGCATTGCCTCTCATCAAGCCAAAGAGTAGCATCCTTCTAAGTCTGGAACTGGGTCATTGCGTAAAATCTCTCCACGAACTTGTTCAAAGACACCATCCAATGCAACAAGAAATATGTGTACTCTTATGTGAAAACCCCAATTTTTCTAGAATTATTTGGAATTAATTAAAAAATTTATGAAAATCGAGGTGAAATATTATTATTTTTATATAATATTATTTTTTAGAAAAAGAATCGGGTTTTGAAATATAGATATTTGGAATCATGCTTGAAAAACCAATCAAAATGACTACAAGCACATTGAAATCTGAGTTCGGGTGAAAAATCCCTATTTTTCTTAATTTTTGTGAATTTATAATTACCCATAAGGGTAAAATGGTGAAAAATAGGCAAGGGTCGCTAAGGCGTTCCCCCAGAAGTGACACGCTACATCGGATCCCGAGTGTAGTAAAAAATGGGCAAGGGCTACTAAAGCATCCCCTCGAACGCGACATGTTGCATCAGAACCAGGTGCAGTGAAAAGTGGACATGGGTTCATGCCATGGAGGTCGAGAAAGGTGATAGTAAATGGGATATCTCCAAAGCATAAGATTCGTATCGCCACATGGAATATAGGGGCATTAACAGGAAAGAGTTTGGAGTTAGTAGATGCGATAAAACGTAGGAGAGTCAACATTACTTGTATCCAAGAAACCAAGTGGAAATGGGCTAAAGCTAAATAAATAGATGGGTATAAATTATGGTATGTAGGAAAGGATAATAACAGAAATTGTGTAGGAATAATAGTGGATAAGGAATTAAAGGATAAAGTTATGGATGTTAAAAGAATCGGTGATAGAATTATAATAATAAAGCTTGTTATAAGAGAGCAAATTATAAATGTTATAAGTGCATACGCATCACAAGTAGGGTTACAAGATATAATCAAGAGATAGTTTTGGAAAGATATGGAGGGGGCTATGCAAGAAATTCCCAACACTGAGGGGATATTTATAGGAGCAAACTTAAGTGGCCATGTAGGAAAAGACAAGGAAGGATATGATAGAATACACAGAGGGTATGATATAGGTGAACGAATTGAGATGGGGGAGAATATCCTCGATTTTTCTTTGTTATATAACCTGGCCATTGCAAATACACTCTTTAAGAAGAGGGATGAACACTTAATAACCTTTAAAAGTGGACTTCATAAAAGCCAAATAGACTTTTTTCTACTTAGGAATAATGAACAATCTATGTGTAAGGATTGTAAGGTGATACCCAGTGAGAGTTTAACCTCACAACATAGGTTAATGGTTATGGATATCCATATCAAAAGATGGAAGAATGAAAATGAACTTAATAGGTATCCAAAAATTAAGTGATGAAACTTGAAAGAAAAGAAAATAACCTCATTCACAAATAAGTTGATGGTAAAAGAAAATTAGAACTATGAAACAGAAGTAAATACCGTGTGGATTAATATTGTTGAGTCCATTAAGAAAGTGGCAAAAGATGTCTTAGAAGTATTTAAAGGTAAAAGGCAATTAGTAGAGGAAACATGGTGGTGGAGTGAAATAGTGCAAAAAGTTAATAAAGAAAAATGGATGTGTTTTAAAGCATGGGAAAGACTAGAAATAATGAAAACTATGAGCAATATAAGAATGTTAAAAAGGTTGCTAAGAGAATTGTAAGCGAGGTTAAACTTAAAGCATGTGATGAGCTCTATAATAGACTATGAACAAGAGAAGGTGAGAAAGATGTTTTTAAATTTGCAAAAGTAAGAGAACAGAAGGGTAAGGACTTAGATCATGTTAGGTGCATTAGAAGCGATGATCAAAGGGTATAAGTCAAAGATGACGAGATCAAATAAAGGTAGGAAACATACTTTCAAAAATTGTTAAATGACAATGGCTTTGAGAATATTTAAATCTAAATAATATTGGATATTATAGATATGAACGTAGGATTTGAATACCTGAAGTGAAAGAGGCCTTAAAAAAGATGAAATCAAGAAAGGCCATGGGCCCTGATGGTATACCAATAGAGGTTTGGAAGCATAAGGGAGATATTGGATAGTTTGGTTGACCAAGTTGTTTAACAAGATTATAAAATAAAAGAAAATGTCTAATGAGTGGAGGAAAAACTCTATTGTACCAATTTATAAGAATAGAGAAGGCATACAGAGCTGCACTAATTATTGAGGGATCAAACTTATGAGCCACACTATGAAACTTTTTGAAAGAGTGATTGAGAAGAGGCTACGACATGAAATAAGTGTATCGGAGAATTAGTTTGGTTTCATGCCTGGGAGGTTTACTATGGAAGTTATTTTCTTACTAAGACAATTAGTAGAGAAATATAGGGAGAGGGGAAAAGACCGCCGCATAGTCTTTATCAACTTAGAGAATGAGTGAGGCAATACAAGTAGAAGGTTTTAAAAGGGAAAGGGGAAGGCCGAAAAGAATGTGGATAGAAGCGGTAAGGAAAGATTTAAAAACTTTGGGATAAGGATGATGAGGGGTAAAATGGTTATTTCACTTTTGTGTGGGGTCCACAAAAGTTAGGTGAGCTGAGGGACAACCAGCACAAGGAATATCAATGATGAAAGTATATACATGATGAAGAATCTCTTTTGAATTTTATAAGAAAAGTGAAAAGGCATTTAAAATAAAATTAATTAAAATAATTCACAAGTAACCCTATAAATAGCCCTCCTACAGACTGCACAAAATTGTACATATCCCCAAGACTCTCTCCCTCTTTCCTCCTCTTTCCCTCTCTTTTCTCTTTTTCCTTCATTTTTCCTTCCTTTTTTCTTTCCTTTTCTCTCTCCTCTCTTTCCAACTAAAGCGGTGGTCCCACACATGCCTGTCATAAGAACCAACCTGTCCTAGGCTGGCACATCCCCTAATCCGCCTTCCAGCCTGACTTAACCGAAGGTTCAACTGGCTAGGGTTTTTCCCAAGCTGACAAAATCTCGATCTCCCTCCTCCGGCACTAGAAACCACCCCAGGAACCCTAGATCCATTTCCCCTTACTCCCCTCTCCATTTCCCCTCTCATAATTTCTTCTCCAGCTCCAGCAAATGCCCTAGCAACGATGATTCACCGGTGAGCACAGACAACAGTGTGCACCCACCCAAATTCTGCCAAATAAACTCATCTCCAGCTCTCATCTCTACTTCACATTGGATCCAAGTAGGTTCCCCTCCTTTTCTCCTCTGTTTTCCAACCAAACACATGAGGATTCACAATTGAATATGCTTCACTGACAACTAGTTTACCGGTGAACCCTTGACGGGAACCATCCAGGAACGACTTAGATGAGAATTTTGAGCCGTTGGATGGAATTGTGGGACCCTGAAATCCCCAGATCTAGGTTCACAATAAATTTTCAGTGAGTTCAAGACGTTGATCCAAGGCACTGTTAATCTGACAGTCCAGATCCGATCGTCTCAACAAATCTCTAGAGATCTAACTTTGGGACGCACACAGAGACGCTCCATGTGGGTGCGTCTCCATACGGCTGCCACGCGTGTGGATCAAGAAGGATCAGATCATATGATGAGATGCATCAATGAACTAGTAATGATATCACATTAAGATAATGTGATAGATCTGAATAAAAACAAAAGATTAAGATCTAAACCCTTAATGGGATGAAAATTGAATAGAAATCAAAATATGATCATTGGATCAAAATGGACAAATATGATATATTCAAATCAGCATGTGAATTATTATATTCTATTGTAAATGTTCTTTTAATTGCTTAGTAGGTTTAATTGTTAAATTTATTTATTTACGCTTAAATATTCATGTTGTGTAAATTACATAAAAAAAGTAATTAATTGAAAAATAGATATTGATGGACATTTACAATAAATTATGGACATTTACAATAAATTATGGACATGAACTTAATGATACTAAGGGCTATGGTTAGTAGGAGAATATAAAGAATTTCATTTCCTTGGCCCAATTTAGTAGAAAAAATAAACACCATGAATGACATTTTAAATGTTTATAGACATTAATTAAAATCAAGTAGCAAGAGTACTTAGGGTATACGAGCTCATAGGAACCTTATAAAAGGTTGAGCTAAGGTCACTCCAGTGAATGCTGAATATGGTGGTAAAGGAAGTTCTCTAATACAGCCTCGCTCGACATTTGTGAGTTTTAAACGCCTCCTTACATCATGATTGAATTAACCACTCTGTGATTAACTTTTAGCTGGTAAACCTTAGTCAATTAATAATAAGAGGAGCTCTCTACTATTAGGAGTGCATAAATTATCTTCAACCAGTAAAACATTAACTGGTTAAATAATAATAAAATCATAAAAGGATAGTAAAATATCTAATCATAATAAAAATAGTAATTAAGATAATCAAAGATCAAACAAGATCCATAAGGAGATCTTGAATGATTAAGAATAATAAGAATCATAATATTGTGTTAGTATGCATATTTTTGAATTGGTATAAATATTAGATTTAAATATAGATCAATACACTAGACCCTTGATTAATATGATCCAAGAAAAAAGATCCAAATCATCATATGTAAGGATGATCAAAAGAACAACTATGAAGTATAAACGAGTTGAGGAATGGCTGTATATATATATATATATATATGTGATTTGACAGATACATGAATGATATGATGATTAAAATGAATGAGAAGATGGATTGTTGAAAATAAAGGTAGGTGGACCTTAAGAATATATTCAATGTAGAAGATACATGTATTTTACACATGATCTTATCCTAATAACTATAGATTGATTATAATTACCTTAGAATTGTTTATGAATCAACAAATGATGTTGAAATAAATACAAAGTGATTGATTAAGTAATTATGAAATTACTTAAGGCAACAAATGATGTTGAAATGAATACAAAGTGATTGATTAAGTAATTATGAAATTACTTAGAATGAGAAGATTTAAACTACATAAGTTAGACCCCCAAATCTTAAGGAAAGAAGTTATCGGCATAGTTTGTAAGTATTGAAATATTATTTTACATACAAGCATGGAGGCTTGTGATTTTGTTTTAAGACAAGCTTATGCTTGGGGATGCCAATGCTAGGAGAGTTATGAGAGTTTGGTCATCTACTCTCTGAAATTAATTATGATGATGATGCTGTGCCCCAAGAGAGGCAAAATGTCAAGTGGGACAATTATGGGAAGGACGCCACTGTGACAGCTATGGCTCCCCCCATACGAACATCGATCTGTATTTTCCACCATGGTATCAATGGAGTATTGAGCAGTTATCCGGGCCCGCTATACGAATTGAGATTGTAAGCATGGTAGTCCTTGATTATTTTGCATTATGATGCAATTGATTATGGCATAATGAGATGCCTTGTGTTATGGCATGATAAGATGCTCGATAAAAGTTATTACTGATGTTATATTGGAGGATAATTTCCAATACAGTATGATTAAATATTAACACAGTGTTAATATTGAAATCAGTTTGGAAATGAGATATTATTGATGATATTGACTATACTGACTATTTTAAATGGTTTTATTTATATGTAATATATACATATAATTCATATGAAGAGTGAAAGATAAAATTGTTATCCAATGTATAAATTGATTTATATAATAGATATAAAGAATTGTTGATTTTAAGATATATTGATTATATTTCTTAAATACCCTACCAAGCATAGCTTGCTGAGATATTGTAAATGTTTGAATGTTTACAATATCTCAGACACATTTAAGGAAGATTGAAAGCTTAAGGCTTGAGGATAATCATCATTGAACTACTGCTCAGGATATTTACTTTGAAGAAGATTGTATTGATTGTTTTATAATTTAAATTATAATATTTGGACAAGGTAAGTAATGACTACCGGGGCTATGTGTATGAACCGCTAGATTGATCCTAATTTTAATAAAAGTATTTATAATGTTATTCAATGAAAATTTTATTTTTATACAAAAATCTATGTATGCTAAGTAATTTGAGGTGGCATTCGGGTTTTTAACAAATCAATTTCAAAGAAAATATGTTTTTGTTGTTTGTATTTTAAATTTTTTTAAAAATAAGGGTCATACCTTTGCAAATATTTATGAAAATGTGTTTTAAAAAGTTAGGTTGTCATGCCTTAGTCGTTCGATGGACTTCTTGTATGCTGCAATGTCACGAGGATCTTTCATGAAAACTTTGTCACGTTGGTCTAACTCTTGAAAAAAAGAGGTTAACTCTCCATAATATTCAGATAGGGACTTTCCATGTTGTTTGGCTATAAAGGCCTTTTGGTTAAGGGCAAAAACTTGCAACTCATCATTTCCATCATAGAAAGCTGTTCATAGAGCGCTCTAAATTTCACAAGCAGTGGGTAAATGTAAATAGCGTTTCATAATTTCTGGAGTCATAGACATCAATAGCCACCTCTTCACCTTTTGATTTTCAACATATCACTTTTCATATCCATCTTCTGATTCCGTAGGCGGCTTGATTTTGCCACGAATATAGGACATTTTCTCCCTTTCGGCAATATGCATCCCCATTAACCAGGGCCACACATCAAAATTTGATTCAGTAAGAATGATTCTTGCAATAAAGCACTATTAGCTTGAACAATAATTGGAACTGATTTCGTTCCACATGATTCAACATTTTTGTTCACTCAAATTTTTATTTTTTTTCAACTAGAGGCTTTTTTAAAGGAAAGCCTTTTTCTTCACCATGATCTCTTGAACAACGTCAACACAGAAAAAATAACAGATTTTGAACCAATTTCTTCCTCCAAAGATTTCAACAACTCCCAAACAAATTCATCTCCATTAGATTTGACGGGCAAACCTATAACACTCATATATCTTCTGCAATCTGTCAAACCAACGCTTCCGATGGGAAAATCATAGTTGTTCACCAAATGATGAATTTCTCCAACATATCCATTAAAAACAGGCAAAATCCCTTCCGATGACTATTTACACCACCAAAAAATCACCAAATCTTCTCAAACCGATCCAGAACTTAGCCCTTACAGCAACATAGATCAAATAGCTCCAAAGATTAAAAATCTCCACCAAGAACTTCAATAATCAATAGACCATAAAATGATTGTGGAAAAGAAGAATTTCTCTCCACATGTGACAGATTTTGCTGTGCAAGAATGAGATCTTAAGAAAGAATCTGTGATCTTGAAGAAAATTATCTTTTGGAAGGAATCAATCTTGAGGGAGGAAGATGAAGATTCCCAGGGTTTGGAGGGTATTTTGGGGGAAAATCATGTCAGGAAGAGGCTTCTAGGGTTTCCAACTTTCCTAAATTTCTCTCATCAGATGTGCCATCTTATATCTGAACAGAATTGGATCCGAACTCAAACAAACAAGATAAGCAAGATACACTTACCTCCTTCCAGTCATTTGATTTCATGCTTTGCTCTTCTAATTGAAGCGCATAGCAAGTAAACCCCTCTTCATGAGTAATATTCTTAAATCATCCAATGCTTTCTCATTGATTGCTCTGTAATGCCTCAAGCATTTTCACTATTTTTGCATCCATTTTACAAAAAATGAATTGGACATTCTATATGAAATTAACCATGTTAAATGTTTTATTTTATTTAAAATAGTAAACAAAGGAATTTGTAAGAAAAATTAGTACCATTATATTCTATGTTCAAAATGGAATCCAACGCCTTAAAGAACGTCGAAAACGGAGTTCATATGACAAAGTTATGTGAGTTTGAAGATAGAGGGGCATTTTTGTAAAATATAATTAAAACAGAACGACCCAAAAACACAGGGGGCCGTTTTACTAACGGCACCCCCTCAGGTCGTCCCCTACCTCCAGCCACCAACCTGCACGATCACCGCCTCTGTGAGGCGGCAGAAATGGTAGCACCGCCTTCGCAAGGCTATAAAGCCCTCATTCCCCTCCTCCTTAGTCATCCTCTTCTCCTCCTTTTCACAACGCCTCCCATCTTCTTCCCTGCGTTTTTTGGCCTTAGGGTTTGGGCAACATGGAGAAGCTCAAAATCGCCACCTCTGCCATGCCCAAGTACCTTCCTTTCCCTCCATCTCTTCTTTCCCCGCTCTTTTCGGCCTTTTCCCCTTGGGTCCGGGCCAAATCCATGCCAGATCTGGTGTTTCCTTGCTAGAAGTCTCCGGACCCAGAACCAAACCTGGGAAGGGGACGGTCCTAGGGCACGGTGCGTGACGCACACCTGGAATGTGCCTTGTGGGATGGATCTCGGGCGAGCGACTGTGTATGGGTGTAGTCCTGGTGCGTCCCAGGGGCGATCCCTGTTCGACTAGGACGCATGAGCATCCCGAGAGCCGCGACGCGCTGCATCAATGCTGAAGACACACCCGCGTGATGCTGTCCAGGATACATACCCTGGCACGTTGTTCGGGCATGCTAAAGCAGTCTTGGTTCCACTGAGATGCGCACGCGTCCTGAGAACCATGACACGCAGGGCCTTAATTGACACATCTGGGTCGTCCATTGATGCGCGACACTAAAAATCCAATTAAGGAGGCTATATAACTCCGATCAATGATTCAAAAGACCTGTTGCAGTTGTAATGACGACATGGAGCTAATGAGACTATAAAAATTAGGATTTGAGAACTATTTAGTATGATTATAGCCTATAAACTATAAAAATCTTTTAGATCTATCAGATCAAAGATGTTCAAAAAGGGCAGATTTATCCGTTAATTTAGAAATCTAAATAGTGATCTATAAATGGATAAAAAATGATTTTTAAATCCTTGTTGTCAAACAATATACAGGGTTTTATGAAGATGGGTTAGGGTCGAGTAATGAAGAGCTCGATTCAAGGAACATCGAGGTAGGTAGTCTGATACTACTAAGTTTTTCAAATGTATGTCAAACTCCAACTGCTTTACTTGACTCTATTGTCGTATTTATTATGTTTTTTTGAGATATGATGCTTTCACAGAATTGTCTTCATGATTTATGGCTTTGAATGCAATTACTAGCATGAACAAATTTTATGCATTGCTCACACGACTTGAAAGTGATTGCATAAGTTGCATGGTTTACGATGACTGAGATTTGGATTATATGTATGCCTTTTGAGCCAAATAGCCTTTATATAAGCATTACATACATGTTTTGTGATGACTTGGAATATATGCATAATTATATGCATTGCTCGCATGTTTTGAAACCCATTTGCATAAAATTGCATGATTTATGATAATTGAGACCGAGGTTTCAAGTATTCATATTTTTGGGCTATTGAGCTTGTGGCCACTATGCTAAGAGGTTGTGTATGTACGGGGTTGGCCTTTCGGCCTTTACCACCAAAAAGGTGGATGGTATCGCTGCCAAAAATGGCATTGTCCCTTTCCTGACTGCTGTGGTAAACAGGGACGACCACTGGAGGTGTTCACGGCACCCTTTCGGGGACATATCCATAGTCGTTGTGGAGGCTATGGTGGACTGGTCTCTAAATACCGGAGGCAGGTGATCTAGAGGGGTTCTGGTCTTGAGCATAATGACCCTGTGATCTTAGTGTGATTGATATGCATATAACATTGAGATAGTCGTATATGAGTACTCGTGACTAGTTGGCGTGACGTGTATGCCGAGAGACTAATGTGCATGATACGAGCATTTGCTTGAACGATGACTATTTTAAGAGTTTCATGACTATTATATTTGACTCGTTGATTTGATGCATTTACTGAGATCTTCGTATATGGATCTATTGATTTTTATTTCATGATTTTGATCATATTTATATCGTTGAATACTAAATTATGAAAAAGGATTCCATGATTGAAATTGCATCAATAAGCTTATGTGTTTATGCATAACCATGCATGCTTACATAAAAAGAATCATGGATGTTTTACATGAAAAGCTCTTGGAATCATGTATATTGCCTGCCGTGTTTTCAAAATGGTAGTATCAGATCATCTACTGGGTATGAGAAATACTCACCCAAATATATTATTTTTTAGGATAGCTCTACTCACGAGTAGAATAAGCATCAGGAAATGTTAGCGCTACGATCAAGTAAATGAAGAAGAGACAAGTATAAATGTAAGTAAACTCTCTTCCCTTTAGACATGTGTCTGTATTTATTTACAGTTGGGCTGTGAGTTGTGACTAGATAGACCTGAGAAGAGATTTATGATTACAGTAATTTTCAAAAACTACTTTGGTTGTTGCGAAAGCAAATGACACTCTAGGTTTTCAAAATGAGTTTAAAACAATTTTTTTTTCCACTGCATTACATTGTTTTTATAAAATAGTTTTCAAATAGGGATGCATCCCGCCCTAGGAATTAGATATTGCATTTAAAAATGCATGAAAAAACCCGGGTTGTCACATGCTCTTTCTCCAATCATCCAACGCTTCTAAAAACACTTTACGCAGTCAACGGAGTGCAGAAGCCCAATTTTTATGCGTTGCATTTCATTCGATCAAGGTCGAAGATCAAACCTCATGCTCTTATACCATATTAACATATTCAATGCTTGATATTCTGAATCTTATTAAGAGAACAAGAAAGGTACAATGTATAAAATACAAATCAAGCTAATTTAGGAAACTAATAATACAAAAAATCAGGAAACTAATTATCGGGAGATTAGCTTTAAATTCGGTAATTCAATAGTCAATCCTAACTGTACAATTGCTATAAAACTAAATTATAGGAAAAAATCTCAACAATTACTTTGCCCTATGTTAGAGCAATAGGAATTTTGAGTTTTAGAGTCTTATTTGCTACTTCTTCCCCTGGCAATCTCAATATCGTTTCATTCTTTTCTGTTATTTTACATGAGTGTAACAATCTTTCCATTTGATAATGGTCTAGTAGTTGCAAAGGGAATTTTCCCAAGAAAAAAGCCCAAATTGCTAATCTCCAAAATCTAATTAAATTACCATTTGTTACAAGCCAATTAAGACATTTTATAAACTTGGAAGAATCTTCTACATCCCCCTCTACAAGATAGAATCAGCTCTTTTCCTATGAGCTTTAAATATAGAGTCCTCCTGTAAGTTTGGGTGATATTAAGACTAAAAGGCTTTTGGATATGATATGAGTAAACTTTCAAGTTTAGAAGATAAAGCCTTTTGCAGGGAATTGAAAATTCTCAATCCTAGACCCTTAATAGCTTGTGTCACCGTATGTTTCCCAATTAATCAAGTGGTTTCTTGAAGCAGAATTAGATCTCTCCTCAAAGAAGAAGTATTTTTGAAGTTGGTCTGTCTTGCTCAAAGTTGTTTTTGGCAAAGTTGGTGGACTGCCCATAAATTGGCATTCCATAATGAGCAGACTTTACCAATGTTGATCGTCCAACTTTGGTAAATTTGGCAGCCTCATCATTGCCAGAGTCCATTTCGCAGATGCAGAAAGTGCAAAATAAAGAGCGAGCCGCCTAATGAACTTTTGCTAGCTCATATTTTTCTAGTGCCATTGGCAAGCCTCAAAGACCAGTCCATTTAGATGTCTCCCTGCTTCCGAGAAGAATTAGATTCATCCGTAGAGCATTCTTTTTGTACGCATCCATCGGGGTCAATGACGTGGGATTTGGATTTATTGACAAGCAATCCGAAGTACTTTCCCGAGTTTACTTCGTAGCCTCGTGGTGCACGGCTCGTCCGTGATGCCAATAAATAAATAACCCGTCCCTGGGTGGTACTAGAAGCTTAGAAGAGTGCCGCTGTCAAAGGCGGGAGTGCGGATAAAATCTACCTTCCGTAGGGGTGCGAGAGTGCACTGCTAAAGAATAGAAAAGAGGCTGCTTACTTTATTTTATTTTATTTTCCGTCGTTCAAGAACTAGGGTTTTTCTTCTTCTACGGGGAACTCCGCAGAACCTCGATGAATCCAGTCTCTCAGATTGTTCATCTCTCTGCTATTCTAAATCCCTCTCTATTCTTACCCTAAATCGGTAAGAAGAATTCGGGGATGATATCGAGGTCCTTCCTTGCAGTCCTTTTAATGTCTCGGGAAGAGACGAATGACTGTAAATCCTCTGATTTTTCTTTGTGTTTCTGCACGTTTAGTTGGGATTTATAGCTTTGTTTCCAATATCATTCTTGTTGCTTTCCTTTTGTTCTTCTTTCGCACTGCCGAAGTCGTGGTATATTTTACATACTCAAATTACTATTTCAGTCAGGAGCCGTTCAGAGCCTAAAAATGCTGGTAGATATGCTTTCTATTTTGATTATTTTCTGTAGATATTTAATTCGTTATTTGAAGTTCTTCATTTAGAAGGGGAGCTTTGGCGCAAGGTAAAAGTTGTCGTCATGTGACCTTGAGGTCATGGGTTCAAGGTGTGGAATCAGCCTCTTGCAAAATGCAAGGTAAGGCTGCCTACTATAGGCCCTTGTGGTCCGCCTCTTCCCCGGACCCCGCATAGGCGAGAACTTAGTGCAGCGGGATTGCCCTTTTTGAAGTTCTTCATTCAACAAGAGAATCACAAGTTATCACTAGGGCCTAATTTTACTGTATTTTTGATTTTTTCCCCCTCTTGTATAATAAGTTACGGAATTTGAATTCTAGGCCTGCTGGTATTCTGTGTCTGGATTTTGACAGTGCAGTTGAAGCTCAAGAGGCGACAGATGTAGATGACCCATTTTCTGCTTGATACTTTTGTCCAACTAGTAAATCAAATTGATATGTTGCATGTACTAGTTTGAGCTTGGGATCCTTTCTGATGGTAAAATGTGATTCACCGAAACATACTAGACATTGAAACATGTGTTCTTATACTTAGCACTTGAACCTTGATTTTATCTGCCTCTTAATAAGGCTGCTTGCCTCTGTTACTTGATTTTAGAATAACTTGATGACAAGTTGGTACTGTTAGGCCAAATTTCAATGAGTTGTCTATGCTATTAATTAGACGTGGCAAGTTAATTAAGAAGTGGAGAAAACGGGAAAGGATATTGGGCCTTATGGAAGTATATATCATGGTGAATATCACTTTACGATCGAAATCTGAAAGATATTGAGCCTTCACAACTGATGAATAATCTATCAACATGGTCCATCAATGAGTCTGTTTGTCTTCCTTATCGTGGAGGATATTCACAAATTTCAAAGTTAAATTTAGGTTTGTTACCTGAGGTTTGAGCAGTGAAACTTGAGATCAGGCTCTGTATTTATACATGCAATTTCTGCACATGGATCCATTCCTCTTTTGATGATCTGTTATTCATGAATGCAAGAGTTCTGTTTCATGAAAAAGTATATTGTTGCACATGGCTCATCAGAGTAGTTATTTGTTGATGTTGTGGAGACACTGTTTGTCTAGTGGTGACATTTGATCTTTAAAGTATGATAACAAATCCTGAAGTTGTTACGAGCTTATCCAAACCAACTAGATAATGCTCCTGCACCTGTCTTTATTTACTCATGATTTTCCGCACTTTCTGACTGTTATAGCTGATTTATGACCTAGGTGTCACACAAATTGTTAAAGAAATAGGCTTTATTGTGATGATGGTTTCTATCATCTGTTAACAAGAAGTCTCCGTCAAGCAGAGAACATCGTTTCAGAGACCACCATGGGTGATGCTGCAGATTCATCTCCTGAACAAGCTGAAGAACTGAAGCTTCTTGCTAATGAAGCATTTAAAGGTAATCATAGCTTTTATACCCTTTTGCTTCTCTGTCTCTCAGACCTTTTTTTTGGATGGATGAGTGGTCTAGGCATTTGTGTCTTCGATATTGGTGTGGCATTTGCTTGAAATATAGCCCCTTTATGGTGCCAAAGACATAAAGTAGATTAATTTCCAGTCCCCTGTGCTAATGAGTCTGCTTTTAGATTCAACTGGCCAAGGAATGACCAGGATTTGTTATATATTACTTATTGGAGCATTTACTCCGGACGTGCCTGCTGAACAATGCTTCCAACCTTGTTTTTCTTTCAGCTCACAAATTCTCTCAAGCCATAGACTTATATACTCAAGCCATTGAACTAAATCCCGGAAATGCTGTGTATTGGGCAAATCGATCATTTGCCCATGCAAAGCTTGAGGAGTATGGGAGTGCCATACAAGATGCAACAAAAGCTATTGAAGTCAATCCCAAGTATTCAAAGGCATGGAATTCATCCCAAATTATTGACGGTCTTTTTCAATTAATTTCTTCATAAGTTCTTGTTCTGAAGGTGTTCTCTTACATTTTGACAGGGTTATTATAGGCGAGGTGCAGCATATCTTGCCATGGGAAAATTTAAGGAAGCTTTGAAAGATTTTCAACAGGTTGCTCCCTAATTGTTGCCTTCTTTTAAATTATATTATTTGCAGTGGATTTCTTATTATCTATTAGTCTACAGGTAAAGTGTTCAGCTTTAATTTTGATATCACTAAGTCATTTTCTGTAGCTGAAGTAATTTGACAGTCACAAAATTCTTAGTTAAAAATCAACCCAGAGTGAAAAAAGTGCACGGTTAGATTTATAATTCTTCCATTTAAATGGATGGAATTTCAATTTCAATTTTGTCTACTAGACGCAAAGAACAGATATAGTTATATATGAAAGTGAAAACAGCAGGAAAAATTTAAATTCCTTGAAACTTCAATTTCATAATGGTGAGAAAACAGTCCCTTATTTAGATGATATACTTTCCGCTGCTCCAAAACTTCCTCAAGGTAAAGTTCGCAAAAAATCTAGTTAACTTTAAAACAGGCCAAAAGAGACTTCTATGTTAACTCAAAATTATACTTGAAAACTTCAAATTTCTGAACAAGAAAAATCAATAGAGATTTTTATATGTCACTGCCTAAATTCAAAGTCAACTTTTTTAAGTAGTCTTGTGTATTCCGGAAGTTGCTCTACATTTCCATGAAAACTATATTCTTTGAATTTCTCCTCATTGGGACACAGAATTTACTTTTCATATGGTTAGACATATTTCTGTTTAGTCATTCGTGATCCTAATATTCAGACATCTATCTGAATCGGCCTAAAATGTAAAATTTTGAACATATTTAACTTGGTCCATACTTTGAATGGCAGAACTAGCACTATCAAATTAATTGGGAATGTCAACCTACCATGTGGAACATGTGATTTCCAATCATGATCATTGCTTTGAAAACCATTACCACAAGATACTGTGAGTTTAAGTTCCATGCTGAAGTGATCTAATATGCAAAATCAGTGCTGATAGAATTTAAATGGTGACCTATTTCTGGGTAATCTAAAATAAGGCCTTTTTGATCAGCTCCAAATAAATACATAAATTATACGATCTTGTGGGACTGACTGCAGTTGACTGGATTAGCTGGGACTAGGTGAGTTCCCTTGCCAAAGGAAGCCTATTTGTGCTTTTAGTGGACCAATCTGAAAGAGGCACATGCTTACCCAGTTTACTTTTTCCATTTCTCAAAATAACCTCTGTCCAGAAACTTTTATTTTGATTTGGATGATTCATCACATGCTTTCCACCTGTGAATATTCTTTATGTAAATTATTTTGAGACACTAATTCCCCTATTTGGATCTTTAATGTACTATTTGTCTAGTTCGCTGCAGACATCACTTACATAAGAGTTGATTGTCTAACCAACTTGGATCAGGTCAAGAGAATCTGTCCGAATGATCCTGATGCTACCAAGAAGTTGAAGGAGTGTGAGAAGGCCGTTAAGAAACTCAGATTTGAGGAAGCTATTGCTGTGCATGATCACAAAAGACAATCAGTAGCGGATTCTATTGATTATCATACAATAGGTATTTTAATTAATCTTCAGTTTAGGATATGACAACGTACCATCAGAGAGCATTATTTCATCCATTTCACTCTTGATTTTAGGTTATTGATACCAATGGAGTTTGTTGAATTATTAAATTTATATATTTTTGTGGTAACAGATGTGGAACCACAGTATGCTGGTGCAAGAATAGAGGGTGAGGTTGTAACTTTGGAGTTTGTGAAAAAAATGATGGATGACTTCAAGAATCAGAAATGCCTGCATAAACGGTAAGTTGAAATGGGAATCCTAAATCATTCTATCCCCTTTGCATGATACTACTCATCATCATCGTCATCAAGACCTTATGCCAATTAGGGGTCGACCAAATGAATCTTGTTCCTCTATTCCCATCTATTAAGTATCATGGCTTCATTTAGTTCCAAAGTCACCACTTTCATCTACGTTCTTTTGGGCCTTCCCCTTGCCCTTTTGGAACCTTCGACTTGCATTACCTCACTCTTAATTGGTGCTATTTTTTGTCTCCATTGGACATGTCCAAACCATCTAAGTCTAATCTTCCTCATTATGTTACCTATTGGTGCTATTCCTAAATTTTCTTTAATGTTTTCATTTCCTAATTCTTTCCTTTCTTGTCTTGTCACTCATTTATCTCAGCATCCTCAATTTTTCCATCCTCATCCTAGGAATATGATGTTTCTTAACTTCTCAATACTCTGATATATATATATATATATAGTATGGCAGGCCTTATAGTCATCCCATAGAATTTTCTGTTTAATTTGAGTGGCACGCATTGATCATTAACTCCAAAGGCGCATCCCCATTTGTTCCAACCCACTTGGATTCTCTAGGTAACATTCCTCTCAATCTCTCTAAGTACCAAAAGTGGTTTTTTATGTGGACTTCTTGGTTATCAATCTTTACTAGTGCTCCACTCCCACTCTTCTTGCTAAAATTGCATTCCATATACTCTGTTTTAGTTCTACTGATTTTAAATCCTTTAGGCTCTAATGTTTCTCTCCATAACTCTAGCTTTGTGTTTACACCCTTCGTTGTCTGATCAATTAAAACTATATAATCTGTAAATAGCATGCACCATGAAATCTCCTTGTACAGATGTTTTGTTAACTCATCCATAACTAACGTTAGAAGGTACAAGCTCAATGCCGATCCTTGGTGCAATCCTACAGTGATAGAAAAATCCTTGGTATCTGCTCTAGTAGTCTTAACATTTGTTATCACTCCCTCATATATATCTTTAATTATGTTTATATACTTCTGACAAACCTTTTTTTCATCCAACACTCCATATTAACTTTATAGGGACCTTAGCATAAGCTTTTTTGTAGACCTCTTAGGCATGAAACTAAACTAGTTCTTTGATACATTTGTCTCATGCTCGTTCAAAAAGTTTCATAGTGTGGCGCATAAGTTTTATCCCACGATAATTAGTGCAGCTCTTTATGTCTCCTTTATTTTTATAAATTGGTAGAATGGAGCTCTTCCTCCATTCATTAGGCATTTTCTTTGATTTTATAATTTTGTTAAAGAACTTTGTCAACCAAACTACTTTAATATCTCTCATATGCTTTTAAACCTCTATTTGCATACCATCGGGCTGCAGGGCCTTTCCTAATCCCATCTATTAAGTATCATGGCTTCATTTAGTTCCAAAGTCACCACTTCTATCTACTTTCTTTTGGGCCTTCCTCTTGCCCTTTTAGAACCTTCGACTTACATTACCTCACTCTTAATTGGTGTTATTTTTTGTCTCCATTGGACATGTCCAAACCATCTAAGTCTAATCTTCCTCATTATGTTACCTATTGGTGCTATTCTTAAATTTTCTTTAATGTTTTCATTTCCTAATTCTTTCCTTTCCTTTCTTGTCTTGTCACTTATTTATCTTAGCATCCTCAAATTTACCATCCTCATCCTAGGAACATGATGTTTCTTAACTTCTCAATACTCTGATATATATATATATATATATATATATATGCATATACAGTATGGCAGGCCTTATAGTCATCCCATAGAATTTTCTGTTTAATTTGAGTGGCACGCACTGATCACTAACTCCAAAGGCGCATCTCCATTTGTTCCAACCCACTTGGATTCTCTAGGTAACCTTCCTCTCAATCTCTCTAAGTACCAAAAGTGGTTTTTTATGTGGACTTCTTGGTTATCAATCTTTACTAGTGCTCCACTCCCACTCCTCTTCTTGCTAAAATTGCATTCCATATACTCTGTTTTAGTTCTACTGATTTTAAATCCTTTAGGCTCTAATGTTTCTCTCCATAACTCTAGCTTTGTGTTTACACCCTTCGTTGTCTGATCAATTAAAACTATATAATCTGTAAATAGCATGCACCATGGAATCTCCTTGTGCAGATGTTTTGTTAACTCATCCGTAACTAACGTTAGAAGGTACAAGCTCAATGCTGATCCTTGGTGCAATCCTACAGTGATAGAAAAATCCTTGGTATCTGCGCTAGTAGTCTTAACATTTGTTATCACTCCCTCATATATATCTTTAATTATGTCTATATACTTCTAACAAACCTTTTTTTCATCCAACACTCCATATTAACTTTATAGGGACCTTAGCATAAGCTTTTTTGTAGACCTCTTAGGCATGAAACAAAACTAGTTCTTTGATACATTTGTCTCATGCTTGTTCAAAAAGTTCATAGTGTGGCCCATAAGTTTTATCCCACGATAATTAGTGCAGCTCTTTATGTCTCCTTTATTTTTATAAATTGGTAGAATGGAGCTCTTCCTCCATTCATTAGGCATTTTCTTTGATTTTATAATTTTGTTAAAGAACTTTGTCAATCAAACTACTTTAATATCTCTAATATGCTTTCAAACCTCTATTTGTATACCATAGGGCTGCAGGGCCTTTCCTAATCCCATCTAATTAAGTATCATGGTTTCATTTAGTTCCAAAGTCACCACTTCTATCTACGTTCTTTTGGGCCTTCCCCTTTTCCATTTAGAACCTTCGACTTGCTTTACCTCACTCTTAATTGATGCTATTTTTTGTCTCCATTGGACATGTCCAAACCATCTAAGTCTAATCTTCCTCATTATGTTACCTATTGGTGCTATTCTTAAATTTTCTTTAATGTTTTCATTTCCTAATTCTTTCCTTCCTTTCTTGTCTTGTCACTCATTTATCTCAGCATCCTCATCCTAGGAACATGATGTTTCTTAACTTCTCAATACTCTGATATATATATATATATATATATACATATACAGTATGGCAGGCCTTATAGTCATCCCATAGAATTTTCTGTTTAATTTGAGTGGCACGCACTGATCACTAACTCCAAAGGCGCATCTCCATTTGTTCCAACCCACTTGGATTCTCTAGGTAACCTTCCTCTCAATCTCTCTAAGTACCAAAAGTGGTTTTTTATGTGGACTTCTTGGTTATCAATCTTTACTAGTGCTCCACTCCCACTCCTCTTCTTGCTAAAATTGCATTCCATATACTCTGTTTTAGTTCTACTGATTTTAAATCCTTTAGGCTCTAATGTTTCTCTCCATAACTCTAGCTTTATGTTTACACCCTTCGCTGTCTGATCAATTAAAACTATATAATCTGTAAATAGCATGCACCATGGAATCTCCTTGTGCAGATGTTTTGTTAACTCATCCGTAACCAACGTTAGAAGGTACAAGCTCAATGCTGATCCTTGGTGCAATCCTACAGTGATAGAAAAATCCCTGGTATCTGCTCTAGTAGTCTTAACATTTGTTATCACTCCCTCATATATATCTTTAATTATGTCTATATACTTCTGACAAACCTTTTTTTCATCCAACACTCCATATTAACTTTATAGGGACCTTAGCATAAGCTTTTTTGTAGACCTCTTAGGCATGAAATAAAACTAGTTCTTGGATACATTTGTCTCATGCTCGTTCAAAAAGTTTCATAGTGTGGCTCATAAGTTTTGTCCCACGATAATTAGTGCAGCTCTTTATGTCTCCTTTATTTTTATAAATTGGTAGAATGGAGCTCTTCCTCCATTCATTAGGCATTTTCTTTGATTTTATAATTTTGTTAAAGAACTTTGTCAACCAAACTACTTTAATATCTCTCATATGCTTTCAAACCTCTATTTGTATACCATCGGGCTGCAGGGCCTTTCCTAATCCCATCTATTAAGTATCATGGCTTCATTTAGTTCCAAAGTCACCACTTCTATCTACTTTCTTTCGGGCCTTCCTCTTGCCCTTTTAGAACCTTCGACTTGCATTACCTCACTCTTAATTGGTGTTATTTTTTGTCTCCATTGGACATGTCCAAACCATCTAAGTCTAATCTTCCTCATTGTGTTACCTATTGGTACTATTCCTAAATTTTCTTTAATGTTTTCATTTCCTAATTCTTTCCTTTCTTGTCTTGTCACTCATTTATCTCAGCATCATCTATTTTTCCATCCTCATCCTAGGAACATGATGTTTCTTAACTTCTCAATACTCTGTTTTATATATATATATATATATATATATATATATATATATATATAGTATGGCAGGCCTTATAGTCATCCCATAGAATTTTCTGTTTAATTTGAGTGGCACGCACTGATCACTAACTCCAAAGGCGCATCTCCATTTGTTCCAACCCATTTAGATTCTCTAGGTAACCTTCCTCTCAATCTCTCTAAGTACTAAAAGTGGTTTTTTATTTGGACTTCTTGGTTATCAATCTTTACTAGTGCTCCACTCCCACTCCTCTGTTTTAGTTCTATTGATTTTAAATCCTTTAGGCTCTAATGTTTCTCTCCATAACTCTAGCTTTGTGTTTACACCCTTCGTTGTCTGATCAATTAAAACTATATAATCTGTAAATAGCATGCACCATGGAATCTCCTTGTGCAGATGTTTTGTTAACTCATCCGTAACCAACGTCAGAAGGTACAAGCTCAATGCTGATCCTTGGTGCAATCCTACAGTGATAGAAAAATCCCTGGTATCTGCGCTAGTAGTCTTAACATTTGTTATCACTCCCTCATATATATCTTTAATTATGTCTATATACTTCTGACAAACCTTTTTTTCATCCAACACTCCATATTAACTTTATAGGGACCTTAGCATAAGCATTTTTGTAGACCTCTTAGGCATGAAACTAAACTAGTTCTTTGATACATTTGTCTCATTCTCGTTCAAAAAGTTTCATAGTGTGGCTCATAAGTTTTATCCCACGATAATTAGTGCAGCTCTTTATGTCTCCTTTATTTTTATAAATTGGTAGAATGGAGCTCTTCCTCCATTCATTAGGCATTTTCTTTGATTTTATAATTTTGTTAAAGAACTTTGTCAACCAAATTACTTTAATATCTCTCATATGCTTTTAAACCTCTATTTGTATACCATCAGGCCGCAGGGCCTTTCCTAATCCCATCTATTAAGTATCATGGCTTCATTTGGTTCCAAAGTCACCACTTCTATCTACGTTCTTTTGGGCCTTCCTCTTGCCCTTTTAGAACCTTCGACTTGCATTACCTCACTCTTAATTGGTGCTATTTTTTGTCTCCATTGGACATGTCCAAACCATCTAAGTCTAATCTTCCTCATTATGTTACCTATTAGTGCTATTCTTAAATTTTCTTTAATGTTTTCATTTCCTAATTCTTTCCTTTCTTGTCTTGTCACTCATTTATCTCAGCATCATCTATTTTTCCATCCTCATCCTAGGAACATGATGTTTCTTAACTTCTCAATACTCTGATATATATATATATATAGATATATAGTATGGCAGGCCTTATAGTCATCCCATAGAATTTTCTGTTTAATTTGAGTGGCACGCACTGATCACTATCTCCAAAGGCGCATTTCCATTTGTTCCAACCCACTTGGATTCTCTAGGTAACCTTCCTCTCAATTTCTCTAAGTACCAAAAGTGGTTTTTTATGTGGACTTCTTAGTTATCAATCTTTACTAGTGCTCCACTCCCACTCCTCTTCTTGCTAAAATTGAATTCCATATACTTTGTTTTAGTTCTACTGATTTTAAATCCTTTAGGCTCTAATGTTTCTCTCCATAACTCTAGCTTTGTGTTTACACCCTTCGTTGTTTGATCAATTAAAACTATATAATCTGTAAATAGCATGCACCATGGAATCTCCTTGTGCAGATGTTTTGTTAACTCATCCATAACCAACGTTAGAAGGTACAAGCTCAATGCTGATCCTTGGTGCAATCCTACAGTGATAGAAAAATCCCTGGTATTTGCGCTAGTAGTCTTAACATTTGTTATCACTCCCTCATATATATCTTTAATTATGTCTATATACTTCTGACAAACCTTTTTTTCATCCAACACTCCATATTAACTTTATAGGGACCTTAGCATAAGCATTTTTGTAGACCTCTTAGGCATGAAACTAAACTAGTTCTTTGATACATTTGTCTCATTCTCGTTCAAAAAGTTTCATAGTGTGGCTCATAAGTTTTATCCCACGATAATTAGTGCAGCTCTTTATGTCTCCTTTATTTTTATAAATTGGTAGAATGGAGCTCTTCCTCCATTCATTAGGCATTTTCTTTGATTTTATAATTTTGTTAAAGAACTTTGTCAACCAAACTACTTTAATATCTCTCATATGCTTTCAAACCTCTATTTGTATACCATCGGTCCGCAAGGCTTTTCCTAATTTCATCTTTTTCAATGCCTTTTTCACTTTAGGTATTCTACTCCTAAGGTAGTATTTATAATGTCCAACGATATTTAAGTTTACATTACTTTCATTCCTTATATTCTCAGGGCAATGGTCATTTAGCAATTTTTTAAAGTAACTTTCCCACCTTTGTTTGATCTTGTCATCTTTGACTAGTACCATTTGATCAGTACTTTTAATGCGTGTAATGTGGTCCGAATCCTTACTCTTCCGTTCCCTTATTTTTGCAAGTTTAAATACATCTTTCTCACCTTCTCTTAATCCTAGTATGTTATAGAGATCATCATGTCTTGAGTTCAGCCTTACTATTCTCTTAGCAACTTTTTTAGTATTCTTATATTGTTCATAGTTTTCATTATTTCTAGTCTTCTGCCATGCTTTAAAACACACTCGTTTTTTTTATTTATAACTTTTACACTATTCACTCCACCACCAAGCTCCTTTTACTAATTGTCGTTTACCTTTAAATACTCCTAAAATATCTTTTACCACTTTCTTGATGGACTTGGTCATATTAATTCACATTGTGTTTAATTCTGTTTCATTATTTTAGTTTCCTTCTACAATCAACTTATCTGTGAGTGAGGTTATTTTCTCTCCTTTTTAGTTCCACTACTTATTTTTTAGATACTTATTAAGTTCATTTCTTTTCTTTCATATTTTAATATATATATCAATAACCATTAATCTATGTTGTAATTGTAAGATTAAACTCTCACTGGGTATCACCTTACAATCGTTACATATTGATCTTTCGGTATTCCAAGTAAAAAAAAAAGTCTATTTGGCTTTTATGGAGTTCACTTTTAAAGGTTATTAAGTGTTTATCCCTCTTCTTAAATAATGTGTTTGCCAGGGTCAGGTTATATGCCAAAGCAAAATCGAGGATAGCTTCTCCCATCTCATTTCTTTCTCCAATACCATACCCTTCATGTACCGTATTATATCCTTCCTTTTCTTTTCCTACATGACCATTTAAGTATGCTCCTATAAATACTTCCTCTGTGTTGGAAATTTCTTGCATGACTCCCTCCATATTTTTCCAAAACTATCTTTTGATTCTATCTTTTAACTCTACTTGCAGTGCGTATGCACTTATAACATTTATGATCTTTTCTCCTAGAACAAGTTTTATTATTATAATTCTATCACTAGTTCTTTTCACGTCTATAACTTTATCCTTTAATTCTTTATCTACCAGTATCCCTATGCTATTTTTGTTGTTATCCTTTCCTACCTACCAGAGCTTATACTTTTCGATTTCTCTAGTTTTAGCTCCTTTCTGCCTAGTTTATTAGATACAAGCGATGTTGACTCTCTTACGTTTCATTGTATCTACCAACTCTAGACTCTTACCTATCGATGTCCCTATATTTCATGTGGCGATACGAATCTTATGCTCTTGAGTTAGCCTATTTGCCCACACACTTCTTGACCCTCATGACATGAACCAATGCCTGCTTTCCACTGCACTTGGGTTCTGATGCAGCGTGTCTCTTTTGATGGGATGTTCTAGCAGACTTTGCCCATTTTCTACTACCTCCCAGATCCGATGTATCGTGTCACTTATGGGGAAATGCCCTGGCAACCCTTGCCCATTTTTCGATGCTCTAGGGATCTGATGTAGTGTGTCGCTTATGGGGGACGTCTTAACTTGAGGGAATATCAGTGATCAATTCATGTCATGTTAGGGTTGCCATATGTGAAGAAGTTGAAGATGATTATTATTATTATTATTTTCTTACTTACAAACCAGTATACATATGCACATTTATTTGTAAGTAAGAAGAGAAAATAATGAAATCATATTCAACTTCTTCAAAATGTTTTACTTGCTGGCTAGCACCTGACACAAAACCCTCCCTTTTTATCCCGGCTTGGGACAGGCATGATACTGCTGTTTTGAAATTTATAACCTTTTTGATGTTATCTGTAATGCACTTGCGTTGCCATAGATATGCATACCAGATCATCCTTCAAGCGAGGGAAATGCTGAGAGCTATGCCTACTCTCGTTGATATAACTGTTCCAGATGGTCACCATTTTACAGTCTGTGGTGATATTCATGGGCAGGCAAGTATATCTTTTTTCCATCTCCTTATAAGTTTTTACCATGTTTCATTTATGTTGCTGGTTTTTCTGCTTTGTGATTGCTGTGACCACTGTGTTATTTTGTCAAGTCTATAGACGATGCTGCAGGTAAATTTTATGGAATAAATTCATGCCTCAGTTCATCTGTGCTTTTCCACCCATCCATCAATGGGCATGCCCTGAAGATCTTCCCCATTGAATAATAATTCTAGCCATTTCTTTCCTAACAATGTAATACAGACCAATGGAGAAAGTTACAGAAAAAGTGGGTGTTTGATGTATGGTGTCTTGGGCGCATTAAAAAAAAAAAAAAGGACCAGCGGGGAAGGTTTAGAAACAATGGGTTTTTGACTCATGACACCTTGGGGGCATAACCTGTCTAAGATGCACCAAGCAGATAAAGGATTTGGATTACCAAAAACTGAGGCTTACTTGTGCATTTAGATATGCAAGTATTCTTTTGGATTTACATGTGCTATCACAGCATAGTTTCTCAACTTTTGTCATTCGTGTCTTATTCATCATGTCTAAATGTTTGATTTTGTTAACTATGTCAAAACAATCATGCATGAGAGAGTCACGGACACAAAATCGAGTCTTGCTGTGCATCACTGTTTATTAACATATCTACAAGTGGAAGAGCATAGGTTCCTTAAGTGAATGACCTTCAAAATTGCAGAATATTAGATATTTGAAGGATTAACTTTGTCTATATTGACAAAATTGCAGTTTTATGACCTGCTGAATATATTTGAGCTCAACGGGCTTCCCTCAGAAGAGAATCCTTTTCTCTTCAATGGTGACTTTGTGGATCGGGGTTCCTTTTCACTTGAAGTCATACTCACACTATTTGCATTTAAGTGCATGTCTCCTTCAGGTAAACTTGTTCACTTACATATTATGATATTGAGGCTGTTTTGCTTTTGCATTTTTCTTGCTCCATGCTTTGTTTTGTGATTATTTCAGTACATGTCCTCAACCAACATTGGCTTTATGTTGCAGTCTCATAAGTGCTATTCTTTTACATTTGTATTTTCAGCTATTTATTTGGCAAGAGGAAATCATGAGAGTAAGAGCATGAATAAGATATATGGATTTGAGGGTGAGATCAAATCAAAATTGAGTGAAACATTTGTAGAACTCTTTGCCGAAGTATTTTGCTGTTTGCCTTTGGCGCATGTCTTAAATGGGAAGGTCTTTGTAGTCCATGGAGGTCTTTTCAGTGAAGATGGTGTAAAACTCTCTGATATTAGAGCAATAGACCGGTTCTGTGAGCCTCCTGAAGAAGGTAAAGTACATATTTTCTATGTCTCAACTCTTGGTTCTCTTTCTATTAAACATGCAATATTTTACTTCTATTAATGATTTCCTTTGACTAGTTGTTGGTTGCTAAATTGTTGTATATAAAATCCGGACTTTAAGCTAGGCAACTTAGAAGTCTACTTGTTTCTTGATTCCTACTAATGCTTCTTATCATGTCAGCATATTTCTAACAACAATATAAAGTAAGCATACTCACATATCCATGGTGGATACCCATATTTCCTAGAAAGAATATGGTGGATATCCATATTTCCTTAAAAGAATATGGGGTGACAAAAGCACAAGTCCAACCTCAACGCTTAATGATCCAACAATATTTTGCTTGGTTGTATACTGCTTAGCCACACACTTAAGTTGAAGCCTATCTTACAGTCGTAAGCGTCTAATATTTGGGCTTTTAAGTAGATGATTAGAAGAAAATCAACGAAATTCAATGATTATCAACAGAACCCAAAACTAAAGTGCATAGAATTGTCAACTGACAGAGGATTCGATCTATGCCTAGGAATGTTTAGCAAATCAGTTCTTTGGATTGTTGAACAAGTAGGTTCCTCTTCTATTTTTAGTTGCTCTTTTATTTTGTTTTTGTTGAATGCGATGATTTTTGCTCTTTTAATTTTTCATTTGAAAATATTTGCATTCACTATATGTATACATATGTTTGTTACATACTCATGTGGCACTTTTCTTCTTTACTAAATATTTCTTCGATCAGCTGTTGATAGCTTTAACAACCTTTAAGAAGTTAATTTTGCCAAGGTGTAAAGTGAAGTGTTCTATTGAAAAAGGTGAATGAGAATCAAAATTTCGTGATATTTGCATATTTAGCTGTGTATGTAAGTATGTATGTATCTATGTATACATGCAAAATTGAAAAGTAAATATCTAGAAATGCTGATATCCCATTTTAGCTACTCAGTGCTGGGAGCGGCTGTCCCAGTTTTCATCAAAGCACTATGCTAGGGTATAGGTAGGCTTGATGAGTACTCATGCTATCCTATCCACATGTTTACTAGAGTCAACCTGTAGTCACTCATCAGGTACTATTTCCCTTAATGCTTAATCTTTCTGAATGTATATAGCTGCCACTTGCATTCTAAGGTCATGGGAATCTTTTTGTTCAGTGATGAGTCCACCATCCTTGCAATGAAATGATCTTGAATCAGCACCTTCCTGCACCTGTTTTTCATTTGGAATTCTGGAAATGGATAAACTTCTCTGTTGTCATTGGGACATCTAAGGAAGAGTTAGTGGGGCCTATTCAAGAGTGACTTATGATGACCTGGTGACTTTACATTGGTGCATGATGTGCATACCTGTACATTATGTTCAAGCCTATCTGTACTCCTTGATGATTGCATTTTGTTAATTCTTTCTTGCCTTGTGATTGCTGCATTGCAGAGGAGCATTTTGGGTTGTTTAAGTAATTTCTTGAAAAAATGGAACAAAATCAAATGGAAATGAAAACAAGAAAACAGAGAAATAAGCACAATGTTGTAGGCCAAAATTGCTTTTAATTTTCTGAAGCTATTGCATTTTCATGGTATGTTAAGCCTGCAACATCTGGTAATGTGGTTCATGTATTGTTCTTTGATCAGGCATAATGTGTGAATTGCTTTGGAGTGACCCACAACCTCTTCCTGGAAGAGGCCCCAGCAAGCGTGGTGTCGGTCTTTCTTTTGGTGAAGATGTGACAAGGAGATTTTTACATGAAAATAATCTAGGTAAGCAATAAACAGGTTGTTCCATTTTCTTCTTCTTATCTCTCTGAAGCAGTTCTATTAGACACATAACTTGTTCTGCAGATCTTGTTGTTCGATCACATGAAGTAAAGGATGAGGGTTATGAGATCGAGCATGGTGGCAAACTTATTACCGTATTTTCTGCTCCAAACTATTGTGATCAGGTAAGCAAGAAACTGAATTGTTATTTCCTTCATATAACTTGCAGCATCATTCTTTGTTATATTATTTGGTGTTAATCTGATTGCTGCCTTTGGGACCCCTCTTTTGTGTCTTCAAGTTGGTTTTCAAGCTCTAGAGCCCTATATCAGATATTTGGTTTTTGATTTTGGAACAGTTAGACACATCCTGCATATAGTTTATTAGTGTCGTATGCACCTTGGCATGTGTCCATCTCTGTGTCTGTGTTTACATTTATCTGGAGCATGTGCTATATGTTTAGCTGGCAAAAACACGAAGTTGACAGAAGTTGGATTCCATTGCCAATTTTTACTGCATTAAAACAAGACCAAGTTATAGGGTCGTTTTAAATGGTTTAAGGGAGTGGATCAAGTGGCAAAATCTAAGTAAAAGATGAATGAAATGAAAGGAAAATAGCTGATTAAGAAGCAATACTCTCTTATGTCCACTCTGAAGATAGGCAAAATGAAACCACAAATCTATGAATTGTTTTGTGACTACCTTTGAGAGCTAAACTAGATCATTAAGCATGATACCTGCATACATTCTGGGGATACTTCTCTTTGAGGTCAATTATGGTTGATTATATTTGCCATCCAGGACTTCTCTTCCTTCAAAAAATGAAGTCGTTGCCAATAAATTGGAGAAGTAAAACAAAATACAAATTTTAATATATTAATTAGACACAATATTTGTGAATGTAGACTCATAAATTGAGTACAAGTCATCAATACAATTCAAAACCAAAAGTAGATTCGTATAAGAGAACAAGAGATGCCATTCAACAACCAAATTAAGACTAAATTTCATATGAAAGATATAATCCATGTATTGACAATCAAATGTCAACATTCTAACTCCCTCACATGTTAAAGAAGTTTTGATTATCTCCCCTCTACAAATCCAAAGCAGGCACAATTACAAGCCAGTACTCCAAGTATCAACAAGTACATGTAGCTCATCTTCTGCTATGTAGAGTTCCTTATCACACGATCTTGAAGAAGTAGACCCTGTCATGGAGTTATCTTTAGTAGTCATTGTTATTGAATAACCTAAAAGTATTGAAAAGAAAGCTAAGAATAAAGAAGTTTCACTGAAATTATTGTATTATTATACCTTCATCTATCCTTGAGTGACAAGTGTGGGTATTAATAAGAGATTAGGTGCTGGCTCTAACCTCTCTAGCATCTCCACCACTATGTAGACCCTTAATTGGAGCACTAGGAACAAGATCTTCCTCTTACCCTTCTTTATCATGAAGTCTCAAAGGCCATAATGGAGAATGACTATCAAAGTGGAAGGAACACATCAAACATCATCACCTGAAATATCGTCTAGTCTCTGCTATTCCTTTTCTTCTTCTATGGTGATATATCACTTGTTGGGAACTTTGGATTAATGTCCCGGTGTTTATGGTCTCACCATTTTGCATCTCGTTAAACCTAGAACATTTGGAAAGAATCATAAAGAATCCTTAGAAATTGTTAAAACATCTAAATAAGGGTAATGATTGATAACTAGATAGCAGCCTAAGTTTAACGGATAAAGACCAAGGTATCAACATTTCTGGAGCTTAATCAGTACTTCACACTATGGATGTACTGTAGTTACATGTACTCCATACCTCTCAGTCGAAGTACTAACAAGCTGAGTGAGGACTTTCAACACCATATAGGTGCCAAACCATGCATGCTCCACCAATTAAAGGCCAACATTATTTTTTGGCATCTTCTCTATTCCTAGGAGAAGCCCACATCTTTCCCTTATGCCAAGCAAATGCGAGAAACTGTGATCTTAATGTTTTGGCTAGGTTCGGATTACCATGAGCCATACTTTCAATTGCCTAGGCAGCTCCATCCGTAGTTCTATATCGTCATCTACAAAAAAGCATATGAAGTTCTAAAAGGAAACATCATAATCATATAAGGAAGACAAGTGACACATACTAACATGGGCATTTCGTAGGCTTTCCTCCTGCTGCTGAAGTAAGTAAATTTGGCTCATAATTTTTTGGGGTCAATGCCTGAGCTAGGCAATGAAGAAGGACATTCATCTCCACAACTGCTTAAATCTTCCTTTTCATATCAAGTTCATTATTTGTCACCAAAACATCTTGAATTTTACCTATCATATTGTAGATGCCCTCATACATCTCTGCTATCATAATACTCTATTTATCAAAATATGTAATCTTCCTATAGATTGGCCTGGTAATATATGATGCCAACTGCACCTTCCAAAACTCTGCCTTATTAGTGATGGTTCTTTCGACTTCAATTGATGCATCCATAATGCTGACATATTTTATTCCCTTCATCCACTTGCTCCACGAGTTTATATTCACACAAATTGCAATTGTTGCTTCACCTTGATCCTCCTATGCATTGTGATAATAAATGGACCCAAACCTAGTCTTCTTTACCCTAAGAAGTTCAAGATATGAAACACACCTGTACATGGCAATTGCATGAGATTGGGTTGTTAATGAACTTTAACCACTTTTTTGCAAGACAGGGTAATTCCTGCATTTATGGAAATTGTTGATCCAAGTCCTTGAAAATTAAGTTGAGAGTGTGAAGTACACATGGGGTCCAAAATATGTGAGGAAAATATTGTAGTAACCTCTCCACTAATATTCCTACAATTACGAGCATTATCAGTGAGAACCTAAACAACATTTAAAGTCTGCAATTCCCTTACAACCTTGATTAGGAACACCCCAGTATTCACGTAAGTTTTGTCTACTTCAAAGAAGCCTTTGACATAGAGGAAGACACTCCTATCTATATTTGATGCCAACACTGTTGGTTTCTCAAATCTGTCCAGCCATATGGCTAAGAATATTTGATTGTTTGCAACTCTCTATTTATTCTCTTTTTCATTATCAAGCAGGGTAGTTCTTGCTTTCTCACACCCTGGGCAGTTGTAGTTAGGCATCCAACTAACTGCTTCCATCATCTTTCGCCAATATGGAGACCATAATACACTGAACAATATCTTATTCGCAATTAAACATCCTAGGACCTTATAGTCCACATCCTCTCTTTCCTAAGATGCTAACATGTACATAAGTAACATAAACTCAGATTGTTTAGCATAAAATCTGAACATGCTGCACTATGAAAACTCTCTAAATATGTCAAAATCCAAATACTAATCTGAACTCACATTAGATAATATAAGCTATGTGCTAAGATGCTAAAAACCAACCCCTAATTGGGATAAGGTCTTGATGATGATGATGATGCTAAGATGCCAACACATATTACATGAGATCAAGACATCAACTAAGTGTTAAGGGCCTAAGATGCTAAGACATAACTAACATATAATCAGCTTATTTATCACTAAATCTGAAGATTCTGAAGTCTGAACTATCACAAATCCCAAAATTATGACAAAATTCAAATACTGATCTGAACTAAAATCAGATTCAGTTTATTTTGCACAAAATCTGTACTATAAAGAGCTAATCAAGCATGGAATAATGAAGAAAATGGCTTACTTCCATGTCAAGCAACATTAAAAGGTAGCTTTTGTGTGTGTGTGCATGCGTGCGTGTGAGAGTGAGAGAGGTCCACTTTTTCAGTTTTCCTCAATGTTCCAAGACTTTCACCTGATTGGCCTCATCTCAGATGGCTATCTACCAAGTCTCAGGTCTATTGGATGTCTTTGGGTCTTGCATTGTACCAAAACACATAATAACGTCTATTTTTTGGCTTCAAAAGGTCAATAATTGGAATACCTAGAGACATCCTATAGTCCTGAGATTTGGCAGCTAGGCCATCTGAGATGAGGTGAGTCGGATGAAAGTCTTGGGTCGTTGGACAAAAGAAAATTGGGCCCCATTTTGAGAGAGAGAGAGAGAGAGAGAGATGTGATGAAGGAACGCAATAAACAAATAGGAAACATGTTTCCCTAGTCAAAGATATGTGCGTCCTAGCATTAAAAAACATGATTTATAAGGAACTTGATTCTTCATGTAATGAAGCTCTTTTTTAGTTAGTTTTGGGAAACATAAATTTTCACCCTTTGATGGAATGAAACGTTTCTGGTTCCTGATTTGCGCCTTGAGAAAATGTGTTTCCTGACACTAGGGGTGTTTCGGGCAACTAAGGTTTGAACCCAGACATAAAAGAGTTGGTTTGACCCTCCTTTTTCGTGAAATTATTGTTGAGAGAAAGAAATACATTTCTGATATCGTGTCTTTGGTAACTGAGATATACCTCAATCAAGGAACAGCAACATAAAGTGAAAGTTTAGAAGAAAAAGAATGTATTCTTCTATCTATTATTAGAGAAAAAAATTAGACTAATATATATAGGAAAGCATGGCAACAGACCTGCCATTGAATCCCACGGATTAGGCTAAAGGAAATCCCTTAAAATAAGGGTCAAACTAGGAATAAAAGGAAAGGAGATTTTCAAATTCAAATATGATCCTAATCTCCATTATTTATGGAAACAAACTAAGATAAGATCAAAACTAATCCCTAGAAATTAGGAACTAATTTTGAGAGAAAGTTTCCTAACATATCCGAGACTCTCCCTCAAGTTGGAGTGTAGATGTCTATCATGCCCAACTTGTTGATGAAGAGCTCATAATTAGGTTTGAAAAGTCTCTTTGTAAGAATATCAGCTATTTGTTGTGAAGTTGAAACAAATGGCAAGCAAATATCTCCTGCTTCAATTTTTTCCTTTATAAAATGCTTGTCAACCTCAACGTGCTTTGTTCTGTTGTGTTGAATAGGATTGTGTGCAATGCTGATTGCCGCCTAGTTGTCACAATACAACTTCATTGGCATGGTCATAGTTCGCTTTAGCTCTTCCAAACTTGTTTCAGCCATATCATCTCACAGACTCCATGAGCCATTGATCTGTATTCTGCTTCTGCACTACTCCTGGCAACAACACTTTGTTTCTTACTTCTCCACATCATTAAGTTTCCCCACACAAAGGTACAATAACCCGATATTGATTTCCTATCAATGACTAAACCTGCCCAATCTGCATCTGTATACACCTCAATACTCCGTTGTTCATATTTTTTGAAAAATAAACCTTTTTCTGGAGAACTCTTCAAGTAGCTCAAAATTCGATACACAGCTTCAAGATGTTTTTCATGAGGGGAATCCATGAACTGACTCACAAGGCTTATTGCAAAAGCAATATCAGGATGTGTGTGGGACAAGTAAATGAGCTTACCAACCAACCTCTAGTATCGAGATGTGTCCACAGGATCACCTTTACCATTTCCAAGTCTTTGGTTGGGATAAATTGGAGTTTCCGCAGGACGACAACCACTCATTCCCGTTTCCTTGAGAAGATCAAGGATGTATTTCCTTTGTGAGACAACAATCCCTTTATTTGATCTAGCAACCTTCATTCTAAGAAAATATTTCAGTGGTCTTAAGTCCTTAATTTCACACTCAGATGCAAGACACCTTCAACTGTTCCATTTCAGCTGTATCAACCCTAGTTAGGATAATATCGGCCACAAACATGAGAATAGCTATTCTCCCATAAGTTGAGTGTTTTGTGAACATGGTATGATCAGTTTGCCCCTGAACATATGACTGACCCTTTACAAACTGAGTAAATCTCTCAAACTAGGCTCTTGGTGATTGTTTCAATTAATATAAGGATTTCTTTAGTTTGCATACTTTCGAGCCAAACTTCCTATCAAAACCCGGTGGTGGTTCCATGTAGACTTCCTCCTCCAAGTCTTCATTAAGGAACGTATTCTTCACATCCAGCTGTTGTAGGGGCCAGTCAAGATTGACTGCAATTGACAAAAGTACTCTAACAGTGTTTAGTTTGGTAACAGGCGCCAAGGTTTCAAGGTAGTCAATATCGTATATTTGAGTGAAGCCTTTGGCCACCAAACGAACCTTGTATTGCTCAAGCGATCCATCTGACTTGTGTTTGGTTGCGAACACCCCTTTGCATCCAACCGTTCTCTTTTCTATTGGCAAATCCACAACCTCCCATGTTTTATTTTTCTCAAGGGCCTTCATCTCTTCAAGAATAGCCCCCTTCCACTTAGGAATCTGTAAAACATCCTGTATAGTCTTTGGTATTTCCACAGAAGACAATTGTGAAGTAAAGGCAAAGAAAGTAGGGGACATTTTTGTAAGAGACAAAATTGGACATGGGATGTTTATTACAAGTTCTAACACCCTTTCGATTACTAATAGAAATACTAAGATCAGAAGAGCTGGACTCAGAATGAATAGACTTGGAATTTGGTGAATTTGTTTGAATAAGTTCAGAGGAAGAATTACTTGATGACTCGGTAGAGTTTAGATCAGCCTTTGGTTTTGACTCTTGACTTTGCTAAGGCGCGTTGGTCTCATTGCCTTGCATTTGGTTCCTCCTTGAGTAGACCAAAAGTTCTTTGGTACTTAATTTTTCATTCTAGTTTTGTCAAGGTTATGATATGGCTCTATTGGATTTGGACTTGGGTTTTCATCAATTAAAGCACAAGGTTCTAGAGGTTTAAAAACATTGGGTACATTAGGAATCAATGTGGCAGCGTTTTCTCTTTGAAAAACATCTAAGTAATCCGAATCTTTCATAGGTGTCTCTCCGTGAAGATGAATTTTAAAAAATGGCGAAGACTAAAAAAAAGTGACATCCATGATGACGAACAGTTTTTTGGAAGTAGGATCAAAACACTTATACCCCTTATGAGTTGGAGTATAGCCTATAAAAACACACTTTCTTGCTCTAGGATCTAGTTTGCCATGGTTGTGAGCATGAACATGTACAAAGCCAATGCATCCAAATACTTTCAATGGTAAGTTCGAGGACAACTTGGATATGGGAAAGATTTTTCGAAGGATTGAAATTTTAAAATCTTTGTAGGCATTTGATTTATAAGATATGTTGCTGTAAGTATAGCTTCACCCCAAAGATACTTAGGAACTTTATGTGTGAGCAATAGTGCCCTAGCAACTTCCAAAAGATGCTTGTTTTTTCTCTTTGCTACCCCATTTTGTTGGGGTGTGTCAGTGCAAGAACTTTGATGTATTACACCTTTTTCCAAGAAAAAATTACCTAGGATCTTGTTGAAATATTCCTTGCCATTGTCACTTCTAAAAATCCATATTTTCTCTTGAAATTGTGTTTCCACCATGGAAAAGTTTTTTTTTGAAAACTTCTTCAACTTCATATTTTTCTTTTAAAAGGTATACCCAACTTATCCTTGTGTGATCATCAATAAAATTGACAAACCATTTTTTTCCCAAAAGTGTTGAAACCTTATATGGTCCCCCACATATCACTATGGATTAACATAAAAGGTTTTGATGCTTGATGTTATCTTAGAGGAAGCAAGGCATGGTGGTGCTTGGCTAACTCACAAATTTCACATTGAAATGAAGATAGACTTTTATTTTGAAGCAAACTAGGAAACAAGTGTTTTAAATAATGAAAACTTGGATGTCCTAATCTATAATGCCATAACATAACATTACATTTACTAGAATTAGAAATAAAACAGGTACTTTGACCTTGTCTTCTTGAGTCAGTTCCATCTTCAAGGAAATAGAGACCTCCACCTTTTCTAGCACTGTCAATCATCTTCCCCAAGGCTAGTTCTTGAAACTCACAACGAGAGGGATAGAAATTAGCTTGACACTTGATATCATTGGTTAACTTGCTTATTGACAAAAGGGTGCAAGAAAGGTTAGGTACATGAAGAACATTATGCAAAGTTAAGGAAGGTGATATAACAATGATCCTGTCCCAGCAATTGCTGAGAGAGATCCATCTGCTATCTTGATTTTTTTGTTCCCTGCACATGGATGGTAAGTTGAGAAAAGATTGGAGTAACTTGTCATATGATCAGTTGCTCCTGAATCTATGATCCAAGAGTTGTGTTGGCTGGGATTGATACTAAGAAGGGCAGTAATGAAATTACCTTTTTGAGCCGAAGAACAAAAGGGGTTAACATTGAATTGTGGAGATTGGAAGAGTTTGTACAGGTACTCTAGCTGTTCCTTTGTGAATGGATGTGTTTTTGAATTGACTTGCTGCCCCTGGTTCTCTTCGTGTGAGGTTTGGAATGCCCAGTTGTCGTTTTCAAGTTTCTTCTTCCAATTTGGAGGCTTTTCTTGTAGTTTTCAGCAAGTTTCCTTTGTGTGCCATGACTTCTTGCAGTGTTCACACTAGAGTTACTTCCTTCTTTCACCATCGGGATCAGCACTGCTAGAAATAAGGGCAGAATTATCATTTTCTACCACTTTTTTGTGTTCCTGGTTGGTTAACATAACCTTCCTCCTGGTTTCTTCTCTTCTAATCTGAGAAAAGGTTTCTCGGAGGGACGGCAGAGGTTTCTTTCCAAGGATCCGATCCCTAACTTCATCCAAATCACGATTGAGGCAGCCAAGAATAGATGCACACAATCATTCTCCTCTTTTATAAATTTTACACTATCAATAGGGCAGTCACATTCATCATTATAACATTGGTCCAATTCTTGCCATAATGAAACCATCTCATTATAGTATATTGAGACTTCCCTTTCTCCTGGTTTTGATTGCCACAGTTTTGTTTTTAGATCAAAGATCTAAGATGAGTTTTCTAAGTTAGAATAAGTTTCCCTTACAACCTCTCACACATCTTTTGTAGTGGGGAGAAAAAGATAGGGTTTACCTATAGTCTGCTCCATTGAGTTGATAAGCCAGGCCATGATTAGTGAGTTTTTCTGACCTCCATGCTATCATATACGGATCTCCAGCTTCTGGTTGCTTTACTTCTCCTGTCAAATGCCCAAGTTTTCCCTGCCATCAATCGCTAGCTTCATGAATTGAGCCTATTCCAGGTAGTTTTTCCTATTTAACTTGCGAGAAGTTAACTGGAATGAAGTATTTGGGGAAAAGTGGTCTGTACTATTGTTTGACATGGCTGTCCTTGACAAAAAACTTTCAGTTGTTGTTTCCGATGAATTAGAGGTTCTTCTAGCCCTAGTCATGGCTGTTTTAGTCATTTAAAAGCAGATCAAGAGCCTACAGTCTGATACCATGAAAGTTTAGAAGAAAAAGAATGTATTCTTCAATCTATTATTAGAGAAAAAAATTACACTAATTTCCATTGAATCCCATGGATTAGGTTAAAGGAAATCCCTTAACATGAGGGTCAAACTAGGAATAAAAGGGAAGGAGATTTTTAGATTCAAATCTGATCCTAATTTCCATTATTTATGGAAACAAACTAAGATAAGATCAAAACTAATCCCTAGAAACTAGGAATTAATTTTGAGAGAAAGTTTCCTAACATATCTAACATAAATAGTTAGCTATTTTATTATTACATGCTAAACACCACAATAGCATTTGTTCAGCATAAACACATTAGAGAATGGGCACTCAAACGTGAGGTCTGTGATTGTATTCTTGCTACCCTTTTTAACAAGTGATTCTTGGGTAGGAATGGGGCTAGAATTTTCAAAAAAGTTTGCTCTGTGAAAAATGTAGTTCTAACCATGTCGGACAGACTACTGGTATTCTGAGTGAACTGATGCAAAATGGTGCCTCTTTGCTAGTCCATGTGATATTATCTGGTACATATTCGTGGATGTGAATTTGTTTCTGATGCTACATGATGTTGAAGTTCACTTGGTTTTGATGTTGTAATATTTACAATACTGACCTAAAAAGTCTTTTCATAAGTTTCCGCAGGAATTACATAGAAGCTGAAAATGGTTTCATACACTTTATGTCCACCTTGATGCGAGGCACCGTACTTATATTATGTTGTTCTTTGTTTTGAAACTGTGTTTTAGATGGGTAATAAGGGTGCGTACATACGCTTCAAAGCGCCCCGTATGAAGCCAGACATTGTTTCCTTTGCTGCAGTGGTGAGTGACATTTTAACTTTCTGGAAGACTTTCACTCAACTAAAATTAGTTGATTGTCGTTATTATTTCAAACTTGTTTGAAAAGAGAATTAATATTTCCTTGGTCTACCCTGAGTTTGTTTGAAAATTACTATTTGCCCTTATGACTTTGAAATTCGATTGCAGTAGCTGCTAGCTGAAGAACTAGAAATAGAAGATAGCCTTTTCATCAGCTTAGATATAATCTTTGCTGTCAGAAAGAGAACCTTCAGACCAGTGTTTTTACTGTCAAGCACATAATGTTAAAGTGAAGAATAGGATCATAAAGTCTGCAGTATATTTACTTACCAAATTCCTTCGAATATTTAATATGCTTAAAATAAGTGAAACATTGCTCTGCACTTCAATATCAAGTAAACCATGCCTTTATTTATGAGAAAAAAAGGCCATGTATTTTCTTTGGGTCTGGCCAACTTTGTCTTAAATTTTTGTTATTTTCCACAAACTTGTTTTCCAAGGCAATGTTAAAAGTGTCACTTGGAAAGTTTCAAAACCATGACTTAAAATTAATCTAATAATACCCAAATCAACCACTCCTGAGTCTCTATTGGAGTCTACGGGTGCTTTTATGAGTATATACCATCATGTGATACAACATGCTCTGGTTAAAATTAATTTGCTAAATAAGATTTAAACGCATTATACAAACCTGGCAATTCAAGGTGCTTTTATAGGTGCGTGTTGTGGTGTCATGCAAGAACTTAACAATATGCCTGATATAGCAGTTGTGTTCTGGAGCAAACCTAGCTATTCAAGGTTAAAAACGCATGATACTGTCTGAGAGCTTAAGAGTCCAGTCTTTGTCCGTCAATTTGGAACCTTCCTACTTATGTTTAGGATCAGCATGTTTTTGCTTATGCTATGTCATTCGTTTCTTAACTGTCTTTGATCATTGTTTGCAGCCACACCCAGATGTGAAGCCAATGGCTTATGCCAACAACTTTCTCAGAATGTTCTCCTGATTACTTAAGAGGATTGATGTAAGATTTCCCCATAACTTTACCTCTGTTCTACTTAGCTACGGAGTTCTAGCTTTTGGAATCCAGATGTTTCAGGAGGCCTGAAAAGAAAACAGCATCTGGGTATTACTGTGCGTCAGTGCCTTGGATATAAATTTATTCTTGCCTGTTACGGCCCTGTAATCACCCTAACATGGCGGGGCCCAGTTTTGTATTTTACTTTAAATTCTTTATCCGGAAGCTCGGTTCTAGCTGGAAAAGGCACTCGGCGAACAACAGAGACCTTGTAAAATGTAAGACATCTCATTCTGGTTTCTTATCTATTACTTTATTTTTTCCCAGAGAATTCTATAATTATCCATCTATATGTGTCTTCTGAAGAAATGGCTTTCTCATGGTCACATGTTAATCGAATGTTTGCCTACATTCTGTCCAAGAAGGGTATGTGTATTATAGATAAATATATACATGTATATAATTGATTATTTCTACTGATTTGATGGCAAAAGAGTTTCTTTCCTTACAATAAAATGTCGCATTAGAGTACCAAGTTCATGATAAAGAATCCTGCAAAACTTGAGCTGGTTCTGGTAGTTTGATGTTGTTTTGTTATAGCCTGGTCCATGCTGCCCCTGTGGCTTGATATAGCTTGTCATGCTCGAGTAATTACTACAGGCAATAGCTTGAGAAGATCAAATATAGTACAGGATTAAGGAAAGGTGTTGCGGATATGAAATGATTTAGAATGTTGAAAGATGTTCGGATAGGAGTGAAATGGGTGCAATATCAAGCTTGCTCGTGGTTTTTTCTCCACTGCCTCCTTTCGGGTTCGAGCTGGCTGGGTACTGGCATGGAGGTTCAAATTGGATGGCTGAGTTGTTGGTCTTGATATATAAGTATGATGTCTTAACGGGGTATTATCTTGGGATTCTGAGTGTCTAATATATTTCCTACTGATTGGCAGGGTAAGTGGAGGAAAAGTTGTAACGTGGGGAATGAATTTAGTCGGTTTGAAGTGCTCCATTGTTCGACTAGTTGCATTATCAAACGTGGCTTAGCATTGATAACTATCTCTGTTCCCATCGATAACTGTAACGAGTTCTCAGAGTGAACGTTGGTTCTAGTTCGGGGTAAAATATCTTTTCCCCCACTCTCTCCTATGAAATTTTGAAGCCTACTCTGTATTTGCTCTGCGTAGGGAAACTGGGGGTGTACTTGTGATACAAGTTCCTTGCCGCAACATCAATGGCACATTTTTTGTACAGGATATTATTTGCCATGGTTGTCGGTGGCAACAAACCACATCCCTTCATAGTTAGATCCCAATAGAGGAGGTTCAAGTGTGGCATGTAAGCTGGAAGCAAAGATATGTCGATGCGAGAAGAATTGTAAGTAGCGGTAGTGTTAATGACAGTTCTCGTCTGAAACTTCAGAAACTGATACTACTCAAGGATTATGCATTTAGGCTAGAAAGAATGTTTCCAAACCAAGGTATCATATTTACTCGTCTCATCTACAGCTAAAAGCGGATATCAGGATCTCACTTTTACAATTTGTGCTGCAAGTTTGGACTGGTATCACTTCATTGCTTTTCTTTGGTATATGTACTTCATGTAGCTGCTGCAGGGAATATTTGATGTCCGGTGACATAGGAATTTTAAGCAAATCAAATAGAAGGCAATCCAAAACTTGAGTGGGATCCTAGAAGCAACATAACGTAGGATTAAACCGAGGGACTCACGGGTTGAGATCTGATAACCGAAATGGCTGCCCGAGTGTTTACCCGCTTCCATCAATTGTAAGAAAATTAAGGTCAAATCCCTGAGCGGATTTCATGATTGTTGAACAGGAAGGGAAATAGAGATCTGATCATATGGATTGTGATTGTAGTGATATGAAAGGTCATATGATTCTCTATTCATGGCAATTTCAATTTCATGGACTGGAAATAATTTCATACTTTTAGAAACGCCACGAGATGTAATAAATTGGGTAGATAAGATACTCAAAATGATAAACTGAAAACATACGCGGTCAGAATCATTGCTTCGGGACTATTTCACAGCAGTGGGCTCCACTGGTAGTAAAAATTACACTAAATTACCTCAGTAGGAGGATAGACGAGGTAGATGCACTGGTAGAAGAATGTACCTCTCGCTACGCTATTTATACTGGCTGTGTAATCAAGATGGTTGCACGCAGATTTCAGCGTCTTTCTCATTCAGACGAATGGCTCCAACAACAGTAACATGGGGCCTCCCAATTCGTCTGAGATTCTCCATCACCTTCTTCAATCTACTCTCGACGGGTTCTGGGGCAATCGATCACACAGAACACACAGCAGTTTCTTCTTCTCCTCCTTCCATAGGGCTGAAGTAATGGAAATGAAAAGAGTCGGCTAGAAGGTCGAAGTGCCCCTCGATGCAGCAAGATTTGGGCGCAGTCATGTCAATAGAGGGTTATTATCATCCAATGCAGAAGATTTTTGGGGATTACATTCCCTATGTTGGATCTGGCACGCAAGTTGAACAATAGCCATGTGGGTCCACGCGTGCCCTTTAGACTTTAGAGAGATAAGCAGGAATGGATGCTCAGTAGCATATTCCGATAATATGCATCATATTTTTCCTGCCTCTTAGTTTCCTTCTTTTTTAGTGATGATGTGTGATCCTTCGGGTCGCATAAATCAGTCGATGAGGTGGGAAATCCAGCCATAGAGGATGTGTTTGGAATAACAAACCTTAGATTGGGTTATTTATGAATTATAATTTTTTACTTTGCTATCTGGAACTTTATTACGTGGATAAAATTATTTTTAAGGGGTTGGATAATATTGCTGAATTAATCAATAAAAGTGCAGTTCTGGTACACGAAGCTCATACGTATACGTCTGCAGAGTTCGGAGAAGGTGTGGACTACAAGAGTCAACAGTGTCCAACCTTATTTTGCATTTTGCAAGATAATAATTCAAAAAATAAGCCTGACAGCTTGGGCTGCTTATTTTTAAATAATGGAGGAAAAATTGACTGTCTACGAGCAATTTTACCGGTAGATTGTTATTCCCGTGCCAAAGAGCCCCAACAATAACTGGACAATCGACCTGTGGAGAAATGATAGCATGGTGCGACACTACAGAGTTAGTGTAGTGTTGCACACTTATGCCTCATCGGACATGTCCGTCTAATTTTTTTAGCTCCAGATATCTTATTTAACGAATATCAAAGTGATTAGATAATTATAACCTTCAAAATGTCCACTTCTTACGAGTTGAACACATAATGTATCTAACCGTCCGTCTTCGGTAATTAAATTCCAGTTCTTTGGATTTTTGGGCTCATCCAATCCACACTTTTTCTAGAGCATTCGGACGGGTCTGATCAATCGGGGGCTCACTCATAATGCACCTATAAGCAACCGTACACTTGGTAAAAAGGGCAGCTCCAGTGCACGAAACTCCTGCCTATGCGGTGTCCGGAGAAGGGACTGATCACAAGGGCCTATAGTAGACAACAATACACTTGATGTAGTGTTGCAAATTATACTATTATTCCTCTGACCTTTAATCAATTAGCAACTTATTAAGTGTCCAAACCTAAATTTGTTTGAAAGGACCGGACTTTCCCCGCCAAGGAACAATTACACTTTGTGAGCCCACATGGGAAACATGTGTACCAATAACCTTGCACACCATCAACAGCTTATTCAAGGATAGGTTAGAGCCCCAAAACTACTGGGTGGTCTTTGTTCTAGTAAATGCAGAAGTTATTTTAGCTACATCACCTACCTGAAGAAGTGTACTTAATTATAAGAATAAGGTTGATTAGAGAAATCATTATCAAGACCTTATCCTGATTAGGAGTCGGTATTGATTCCAGGGATGCTAAGCAAATTTCTTTCTGGCATGAATATTGGACTGATATTGGTCCACTTGTTGGTCATCTATCAACTGCTAGAAGGGCAGAGTCCGACCGGCAGCAAAAAGTGGCAAATTTCATCGATGAAAGAGGCATGTGGAGATCTGAGGTCATAGAGAGGCTTCCTGAAAATTCTTTTATTTATTGTAAAGACAAGATGATATGGCTGCCCATTCTCAATCAAGTCAACATATAACTCATTATGTAGTTCAAATTTCCACAACTCACTTAGAACAGAATTTGGCTTGCTAACACTCAGCCACGAGTTAAAATGCTTCTCTGGCGGATGGTTTTGGATAAACTGCTAGTTACGGCAAAGCTTCAATGGCCCAATGAAGATGAAAAAATGTGTCCTCTGTTCCAAGCAGAGTCAGTCTCCCACCGATTTCTGAAGTGTAAATTTACTGAACCCTCCTGGCGGAAAATCGAACAAGATTTTCAAATTGACATCTCAACTGTGACACAATCAAAGAAGCTATTTTGAAATGCTTTGATGAGGGGCGAAGGAAATTTAGAATTTACACATCGATTCTGGTTTGCTCAAAATAGAGTCCTGTGTTGGGACTCTACCAAGGTGGTAAATGTAATGAAGAAAAATTCCAGCACCATTTGGATAGCCAGACAGATGTAGAAGGGTTGAACCATAAGAGGACGCGGTTAGACTTTATTCAATATTGTGATTTATGTAAAACATACCAAACTTTAGCTGTTTTTATCATTTTGCAATGAATCTTGATAATTTTATTTAGTGCTGGGATGCCTTGGAAATTTTCCATTCAATTGCCTCTGATCTTGCCCTTCATCAATGATCTTAGACAGTTGATACTCATTTAGCCGTTCAATAGCCTATCGATTCAAGATGTTCCTTTGGGGACAGTACATCACATGGGACCCAAAACTTGAGGGTCTAGAACTTACCAGTTATAGGATCTGACTTCACTGCGTTCGTCATGTTAGGGACCCCAGTTCGCGGGAACACCGTCCGCGTAGTTCTTCTCTTTCTAGGTGCTGTAACAATCTCGAATCTCGACCATGTCTTTCGACTTTCTATCAATGTCGACTCTTGCCTCATTTGTACGTAACCAACCAAATACGTTGAATTGAAAGATCACCCACTCCTCTCTCTCTCTCTCTCTCTCTCTCTCCGTCTGTAGATTTTTCCTGTTTTCTGCACAATCCAAGAATCCGGGCACACCCAAATGTCGTCGGCCGGAACCCACATCCTGATTTTCCCGTTCCCGGCGCAGGGTCACATGATCCCACTCCTCGATCTGACCCACCAACTCATCTTCCGCGGGAACTTCGCCGTGACGATCATCGTCACGCCCAAAAATCTCCCAATCCTCGCTCCTCTCCTCAAAAAGTTCCCCTCCATCCAAACACTAGTACTACCTTTTCCCGATCATCCTTCCGTCCCGGCCGGCGTCGAGAACGTGAAAGACCTCACCCGGATCAGCTTCTTTGGTTTTCAGCGAGCCCTTGGAGATCTCCACGACCCAATCCTGAATTGGTTCAAGGCCCACTCTTCTCCCCCCGTAGTCATCATCTCCGACTTCTTCCTCGGATGGACCCAGCCACTTGCCCAGCAAATGGGAATTCCCCGCGTCGTGTTTTACTCCTCCGGAGCTTTTGTAGTCTCTGTATTCAATGCCCTCTGGGCCAGAAAGAAGCAAGTCGATCCCACCATCGATAACGTTTCATTTCCTGATATGCCGGGTTCGCCTTCATTTCCGTACCGGCATCTTCCCGGAATTTATCGCCGGTATAAGGAGACGGAAGGACAGCCAGATGCGGAGTTCGTGAAGGCGGGGCAGATCGCGAATGTCGCTAGCTGGGGGAGAGTTTTCAACACTTTTGACGCGTTGGAACGCAAATATATTGAGCACGTGCGGAAGCAGGCTGGAAACTCGCGTGTATGGGCAGTGGGCCCTCTTCTATCTCCAGTTGGAGGCGTAGGGACCGCCGATCGTGGTGGGGCCAGCTCAGTCCCTTCATCGGAAGTCTTAAAATGGCTGGATGAATGTCAGGAAAGATCTGTAGTCTACGTATGTTTTGGTAGCCAGGCTACGCTGAACAAGCGCCAGATGGAGGAACTGGCTGCTGGGTTGGAATTGAGCGGGGCCCGCTTCATCTGGCCCGTAAAAATTCCAGCAGCTGAACAGAGGGGGGATGGAATTTGGGAGATTCCAGCTGGCTTTGAGGAACGCGTGGCAGGTAGGGGATGGGTGATTAAGGGATGGGCCCCGCAAGTTGAGATTTTGAACCATAAGTCCGTGGGTGCGTTCCTGACGCACTGTGGTTGGAACTCGGTACTCGAGGGACTCGTTGCCGGGGTGAGTTTGCTGACGTGGCCGATGACCGCCGATCAGTTTGTGAATGCGAAGCTCTTGGTAGCAGAGTTGGGCGTCGCGGTTAGTGTTTGCGAGGGCATGAATACTGTTCCTGACGCGGCTGAGTTGGCTCGAGCTGTGGCCGAGTCAGTTAGCGGGACGCGGTCAGAAGGGGCTCGCGCTGTGGAGATCTCTAAGGCGGCCTTGGAAGCGGTCGAAGAAGGTGGAAGTTCTTGGACAAGTTTGGGTGAAATGGTGGAGGAATTACACGCGCTTGGTAGAGCATGAGTTGGGAGTCACACGTGCCGATGGATGATTTCAACTGTTTGATTAGTCTGGCACTTTTCAACCAGAATAATAGTGGTTAGGATCACGTATGTCATTGATATGTCTTTCGCCTTACCCTCTCTATTGATATAGCAGAAACTCTCCGCCTTTGAGGGTACATTTAGACACATAACAGCTCTTACTTGTTTTGCTAGCATAGAGTGATTGTTGCCTTGTTGCTCAAAGACCAGAGGAAATGATTTGACGATCTCAAGCATTTATTTGCGGAGGTTCCGTTGATGCATGCATTGTTAGTTCATTGAGATGCTACAGATTAGAAATCCAAAGGAGAACACGAAACCCATTAACACGACCATGTTAAAACCAACCCCCACAAAAGATCCTTAAATCTCCATCATCGACTAATTGGCTAATTCAAGCATCAATGGCTAATAGAAGAGTGATTTCCTCTTTTCTGGAGATAGTTGGGGTGGCTAGGGGTGTTATAGACCTTTAGAGAAACATATAGGGTTCAGATGGTTAATATGAATTTTTTCCAGTCTCCTTATTTGCAAATCTCATTGGAAATCATGTAAATACAATTCTTATTTGATATAGCTACTTATGTAAGTATTTTACGATTAAGAAGCAACTGTCTCTTGTGCAGATCGTGCATTAATTGACTATAACTATATGATACCCTGTTTTTGCACGTTACTACAATTATTTGAGTGATCCATAAATGACAAAAATCTCTCTTTTGCCTACCTCTATCCCGATGAGTGGAAATCAAAGCTCTCATTTTCGGTTGAATAGTAGTTCAAGTAAGTCTTGAATGAGCCCCTCGAAAGGTTGATGCAAATAAACAAATTTTGTTCGACGTCTTAGAGCTGTATATCCTCGCTTAACTTTGGTCATTGAATAAAATTAAAATTTGATGAATAACTAATTCATTTATTTTCTTTTAGTTATTCTTTTCCCGCCCCTAGTTTATTAAAAACAAAACGTTGTCATATGTTCCATATATCACACTAGATAGATATTATATTCGTGGAATACAATTCGCTTTCAAGATGCCTTGGCGATGAAATGGTAGACACGCGAGACTCAAAATCTCGTGCTAGAGAGCGTGGAGGTTTGAGTCCTCTTCGAGGCATAATATTGAGAATGCTTGTTGAATGAGCATTCTCAATAACAGATCTCAAATCGATATTTATATATCGAGTATCTATTGATACGAAGTATTCTGCGATCCCCGCGATCCGAGTTTGAGCTGTTGGTCTTAACCATTCATTTTGTAGGCTGCATTTTAGATACTCGATACTGCAAAGCCCAATCTTGTTTATTGGATAACCCTATTTCAGAACTGGTTAAGATGTAAGTCTCTATGGCCTGGAGTTTCGATTCTTTGAGTTCACAGTAACATAAACGTTGCTAGGAGAAGACTTTGGTGTGTAGTCTGTTAAGATGTGGCGCAGAAGGTGATCCGTTCCTATCGCTAAACATCAACCACTTCACTACCTAAACAACGAGGAAAAAATCAACAAGGTTAGGTTAGGCTTCAGGTTGACCACACCGGACTTGGCCAAGAAGCTTCTCTTAAGGTGTACCCCTGCAACCCATTTCTTCTTGTCTAGTGTTTGAAAATAATCCATTGCACCAATGAGATACTATTCTATACTACGTAATATATACTTAAATAATGGGAGAAAGTTAGCAGCGCATCTCTGCCATTGTTCAGCTCCATTTTTTTATTCTTTTGAGCGATGACAAAGTGAAAACTTTATTCATACGATGAGTTAATGTACAGCATCAGCTAAGAATACCACAAATGGCGGCAAAAACAGTCAACATGGACTACAGATAGATATCCGGATATCCGAGATCAGGTTGCATAAACAGACAAAAGCAGCAGTAAGATAAATCACGTTGACCATGCACGCCCAGATCCTCGCCTTCCTTGGCCAAATCGCCAGCTTCACCATTTGCTGAGCTGAGCGTGTGAATAAAAGAGATTTTATTCCCCGTATTGGGATTTTAATCTGATCAATCGCGTCCAAGTGTCTCCATGGAGGGTCTTTATTGTTAAAAATCCAACGCATGATATTTATCGAGTCTCTTCCACTATCACATTCATGGAATTTTGCTTTCTACATATTTGAACTGCATGATAAAGAGCAGACCCTGAGAACCAGCAAATGATATAGGCCAAGCAAAATCCAAAATTTATCTCCTTGATGATCTCCCGGTTTCTTCAGGCTTGCACGGTCGAAGTGAGACTTACTTTGTTTCTTGCACCAGAATTATCATTAAGCCTATATTTGTAAAGATGGGATTGTTATTTTGGGCATCTTACGGGCTAGAACAATATACATCTTCTGATTCCTATATTTTGTTTGAAAGCAGCTGAAAATTGGAGGAAGGCAACTACTTTTTAGAATTTAAAAGTAAGAGTCACTGTAATCTCTATCAATTATCTACAGCAAGCAAATTTAACTTGGGAGTTCGTACAAACTAGCACAGGCCGCAAGACAGAAGGGCCTGGGTTATTGTCGAACATTACCTTACCGGCGAGATATACAGCTCAGATTTTTGGGGCCAAATGGGCATACGAGGCTGTTGATCTCAAAAACTATCAAATTAAACTCAACCAGTATGTTTTTGATTCATTACCGAGCTACTAAACCTTCCTCCAGATGCAGTGTAAGGGTCCATTTTTGTTCGAAGAATCCTGAAGAAGGCTTAGTAGCTCAAAGGGTCTTTGATCATCCGATCAAGTTAAAATCTTTAGAAAGGAATGGATTTCCTACGGATTGGAATCAAAATTTATTTTTGAATGAGGTATTCAATGTTAGGGATGAATCAAAAAAGAAATCTTTATTAGTTCTACCTCCTAATTTTTTATGAAGAGAATGAATCTTGTTTTACAAGATGTTGGAAATTTTGCAGAAGCATTTAGCAATTGATTTACTTAAGAATAAGTTTTAAATCCATTGAAATTTTTTTTCTTCTATTTTTACAGAAAAAGAAAGGAAGAATTATAAAAAAAGAGAGAAATCAAATTAGTTTGAATCTTTAGTACGATGAAAAAAGAATTAATCAAATTCTATTGAGTCTGACTCACAGTGATCATTTATCAAAGAATAACTCTGATTATCGTCAACATGATTAATGAAGTCCATTTTGCCAATAATGCCCATTGATGGATGAATATCGGGACAAATTTGTAGTTTATGCTTGTTCTGGCAGCCAGGTCTTGCTGACTATGCGCCAAACGGAGGAACTAGGCTGTGGGCTGGAAGCAAGTGGGAGCCGATTAATCTGGGCCGCTAAAACACCGTCGCCTCATCAAATTGTTGATGGGTAGGGTGAGATTCCTGCTGGGTTTGGAAGTACGGGTTGGGGGAAGAGGTTTGGTGATTAGGGGATGAACGGGGAAACTCCCAATCATAGAGCTGCTGGTGCGAAGCGCACTGTGGTTGGAACTCGGTGCTTGTCGCGGGTGTTACTTGGCTGGCTCGGGCGATGACCGCGGATCAATTTGTGAAGGCAAAGTTATTTTGCCGTGAGGCTTTGAGAGGGCGCTGATGCTGTTCCGGTTCGACCGAGTTGGGTCGAGCTGTTACTGTGTCAGTTAGGGCGACGACCGCTCGATGGAGCTCCGTATGCTGCCTTGAATACGCGTCGAGAAGGGCGACGTTCTCGGAGGAGTTTATTAGGTGGCTTGGTGGAGGAATTAGAAGGGTTCAATTTAAAAGCACATACTTGAATGATGCTATCAAGTTGATAAATATGTATGGATTAATTTATCCAAAAGGCTTGAATTATTCGCCCTAGCTGCTAGACTTATCAAAATTCACCAAAATAAAAGAGAGGGAATAATCCATACATTCTTACCCGAAAAACGAGATCGATATGCATACGATTGTTCTCAAGGAGTAAATGAAAAACCTTTTTTCCTTTCTTTAGTTTCATTTAATCTAATGGAACTTCCTTCGTCTTGATGACTCCTCTACTCACCACCAAATGCTGCTAACCCTTGGCTAGACCATGCTATTGGTAATACACGGTTTAGCATAGACCACTGAAATGAACAAGAATGCACCACCATACAAGAATTAATGTTTATGCCATTGAAGGCATATTGGCCCCAATCTGTATAGTGTAGCTTGGAAGAACTTATCAACGATCTACATTATGTAATTTGTAGGAGCTGACGTGGATGATTACACATATAATCTCACTCTTTGAGCGAGTCTAGGCCTTTCCGAGATCAACCGTTTCCGGAAGAACAGATACGGTTGCACATTAATCTTCTAACCATCCATTTGAAGGCAGAAAATCGGTCAGAATTGTTTGCTGCGTTTAAATGTTGGTGCACACCACCTCGTCGAGAGCATGGCCACCAGTTAAGGCACCATATAATTTGTGAACATCGTCGATGAACAAACTATCCTCAAGATTCTAAAAACATACTCTGCACTATAAATCATCATTGCAATAGGGGCGACAACTAACAAGTTCCCAACTAAGTTATCATCGGCGCAACACATAAAACTGGTTAATTCCTGTTGGTCAAGTAATCTTCTCCTTATGGTGCAATGAACCAGGTTAGCTATACAGGTTTCCTCGTACAATCTAACTTGATATTCCTTTTACTCTATATTTATCTCGATCCGTCTGCCAAGTACACCAAAACTTGCCGTAGGTTTTGGTCAGATTTGCTAGTTCTGGTTTATGTATCATTTCTGGCACCCTGGGGTTCACCCACAGACCTGCTTTGATCTGCATCAAAAGCCCACTAAGATGTTGAGAGTCTCGTATAGTTAGATGATGGATGCAGGCAACTCGTAGTCGGGCCAATATATTCAAGGACTAGGGACCGTTTAATAACTAAGCAAGAGTGTGGATGCGCAAAGCAGCCTCATCCGATTACAAGCAAGCGTCCACACTCGTTAGCAAAGCTACTCACATGATATCATAGTAGTACATCTGTCAGATGAGTAGGAATTTGGTGTACGATGTATCCTATCCGTGGCAAATCCTAAATCGATAGTTTTAATCGCTGAACAAACGCTCGATAAGCTACCTCATAAGCACGGGAATGCCCCAGCTTCTACTCTTCCACGGGCAGCTTTTCAACGATCTTATCAGAAACAATATACTCCACACCTGCAAATTGACAACCCAGTAATAATTTACACCCTTAAGAACAAAATTAACCAAAATTATGCCGTCAAATAAGAAAAAATCATACCGATGGGCTTAGCGTTGGCGTCATCCGATTCATACACGGCACACTGCAAGAAATCCTGATTGAGACGAGTAACATAGTGATGAGTCTCTGTCTGACGGTTCATATCGTGGCTGTTGATGGCGAAGGTGCAGACATGCTGCTGCATCTGTTTAATCAGCTTTAAAGATTGCAGCATGTGGGCTCCCATGTCCAATGCTGCCGACTCCATCGTGAGCATCACCGCCCGTCCGTCATGACTCCCGGAGATCTGTCAGTAGATACCATCTCTTTTTCTTGAATTTTCTTTGATTTCTCCTTCGATGTTCTTCATTTCTCGGCTATTCAGCCCTTGTATGGATGAACGGAGAGTTGTTCGTATCAGTCATCCTTCTATTGAAGAGAAGATCACCACGTTAACCTGTTTTGGAAACGTGGCAGAATAAAGGGTGCATGTTTTGAGTCTTCTGACAGCACGGCCGGGTAAATTGTCCAAGTGTAAGGAGAAACCAAGAGCTAGAAAGCCAACAAGTCTCATATGACCCACCAAATTTTGGGAGGATTTTGACCCTTCATCTTTCTGCTCTGTGTCCACGCGTGTACACGTATGACCTGTTGGCTAGAGCGTTTGAAGGAAATCCGAGTAGATGCACGGATCAGAATGTGTAAGACGAGGTACATATATTATATATACTTCGTGGACGGAGGGTGTCTTGAAGCATCGCTTTAAAATTTCTTTGCGTTCCCCTTTGTTTTGCACTTGCCTTGGAGTAGAAAGTAACAGATCTTGATAGGAAGTTTTAACTCCAGAAGCATTAGAATGTGACTACGCGGACGATCATTTTTAGCATTAAATTCTAGTGTTCCTCATTTCAGTTCAACTGCTTGAAAATCTTGATTTAGACCGGCTTGAATTTATCCTAATTGATGTCCCTCGTCCTTGGTTTTTACCTGATAACCTCTCAAAGAGAAGATCGGCTGTGTACCAAACCAGGAAAGGACGACATTGAACAATAAACGAGAAAGAAGAGAGCCCACGATCTAACACTAGTAACCGGCAGCCCGGTCCTTATTGCAGTATCCCTACAATATATTAATAAATAGAAACAATGTAAAAAGGACAACATTTTGGAAATACAATGCTATCCAAGATATGCACTTGAATCATCTGTTGTGGGCTATCTGTAAGCCGAGGTACTTAGCAATACTTTTGCCTTTTTCACCTAATATAGGCCCTTCAGATAAATGATTCATGGTTATTCAAGCAAGGTCCGTCGAAACTCACCTAGCCCAAGATCCCTTATTCTTTGTATATATTCATTTCTTAAAGAGTAGATGGGTCCAAACTCACAGAGCCCGTCCCTTGCAAGGAAAGCATAACCCGGAGAAATAAGCAGGAAAGGAAAGAGAAAGCCCATGAATCTCACAATAGTAACGCCAGCAGCGGGTCCTTATCCCAGTGTCTCTGCATTTAACTAAATGGAAACAACGTAGAAACAACAGCATTTGGAGCTACAAGATCCAAGAGATGCAACTCATCTCCGATAATTAAAAACTGTTGGATATAAACCAAAATTGTATATGTGGGCCCAGTGATATGGTGGGCTCAACAACATGAGTAGGCCCAAACGACATGGGCTGGTCCATCTTATTCCTTTTTCTTTTGATTATGGGCTTGACCCTAAGTCTTACACAAAAGGGCCATCATCTACAAGGCCTATATTCTAAAAAGTGTATAAAAGTCGAAGTTTTTAAGTTAATCTTTAGAAATATCTGAGGTAAATATTTATGGAGTTGTGTGGAAGTTTCAAGTGTAATTTCTAAAAAAGTTTTAACTATTAAATTAAAGAAACTTGGAATAATCTCCATCATACATTAAGGAGGTGGTAGGTGAAAGACAAGTATAAATAGAAGTACACTCCTCATTTGTAAGCAAGTGAAAAAGAAAAAAGAAAGAGGTGAGGGATGAGTGAGTGAGAGTGTGAGAAAGTGAGTCTTGTAAAGATAGCAACCTTGTATTTGTAATTGTTTTTTAGTGAATTTGAGAGAAATTTTTCTTCTTTTATTAGTGCTTTCTCTTCTTATTTCCCTCACACATCATATTATAAGTGAAGGCTTAGTAAAGGCAACATCCAATATAGTGGTATTAGAGCAAAGCCAGGTTCAAAGTCATAAGAGATCTGCTGAATTTTTGTCTCTCATCTCACATCAAAGATGTCTTCCAACTTGGTGCAAACTCAAATTCCCAAAGTGTTAAAAGAAAACTATGAAAGATGACATATTTAAATGAAGCATTGCTTGAGTCACAATATTTACGAGAGATTGTTGCTGATGGATACAAGGAGCCCACTACCGAGCAAGAAGATTCCTACTCTAGGGGTCAAAGGAAGAATCTTAAGGAGTAAAGAAAGAAGGATAAGAATGCATTTTTCTTAATCTATCAATGAGTAGATGAATCAACATTTGATAAGATTGCGAAAGCAAAGTCAAGCAAGGAAGTATGGGAGATTCTGAGCACCTACTTCAAGGGTGTTGATCGGGTAAGAAGGATTTGTTTGCAAACTTTAAGCGCTGAGTTTGAAGCTACTCATATAAAAGAAGGCGAGTCTATTTCTAACTACTTCTCAAGGCTATTAGTTATTATTAATAACCTAAAAAGGAATGGAGAAAAAAATTAAATTAAAGATGTTCATATAGTGGACAAAATATTATGATATCTCAAAACTGAATTTGAACATGTGGTTGTGGCCATCGAAGAATCCAAATATTTGGATACTCTCACAGTTGAAGAGGTAATGGGATCACTTCAAGTGCATGAGCATCATATGATAAAGAGTAGCAGCCCAGCCATAGTAGAGCAAGCACTTAAGTCAAAATTAACTTTAAATGATCAAAGGGGTGGTTGTTCTCAACGTGAAGGCATCACCAATGGCAATCATGGGAGAGGTTGTGGGAGAGGAGGATATCAACATCAAGGGCCAAAACAATGGAAGCCTGCTAACAATGAAAGAGGAATGAGTAAAGGTAAATCCACTCATAGTCGTGGACCTGGAGATAGAAGAACTGTCTAGTGTTATAATTGTAACAAGACTGGGCAGTATGCATTTGAGTGTTGGAGCAACAATCAGGTAATCAAAATCATCAATATAATTTTGCAGAAGCATTTGAAGGCATGAAAGAAGATGTTACACTTCTCATTGCACAAAAGGAGACACATAATCAACAAGATGTATGGTATCTTGAGCAAGCAATCATATGTGTGGCAAAAAAGAGCTCTTTGAAGATTTCGTTGAAGATGTTCATGGCAATGGCAGCCTTGAAGATTCATTCAAAGTACCCGTGAAAGATAAGGGCAAAATTAAAATTTATCAAAAGAATGGTGCTCTCCAATATAAATCAAATGTGTATTTTATTCTTAACATGAGAAGCAATATTCTTAGCATTGGGCAACTCTTAAAGAAAGGGTACAAAATACACATGGAGGATGAGTGTCTCTCTTTGATGAATACACAAGGGAGGCTCATTATAGAAGTTCAGATAACACACAATAGAATATTTCATCTTCATATTAATACAAGTCTTAAAGAGTGTTTCTATGAAAGCATTAAGGATGAATCATAGAAGTGGCATCTCTGCTTTGGGCATCTCAATTTCAATGGACTTAAGCTATTATCCACATCGAGTCTGGTATGAGGATTACCAAATATAGAGAAGCCAAAGTACGTATGTGAGTCTTGCACTCTTGGCAAGTAACTAAGAGCCCCTTTTCAAAGTGAAAGATCGTATAGAGTAGTAGATTCCCTACACTTGGTACACATCGACCTTTGCAGACCATTGAGCTACGTTCATTTGGAGGTAACAGATACTTCATCACCTTTATTGATGATTTCAGTAGAAAATTTCTACTGCCTCTACTATTTTTAAAAGTTTCAAAGCTCGTATTGAAGTTGAAAGTGGCTATTCACTTAAGATATTAAGATTTGATAGAGGTAGGGAATACACATCCAATGTGTTATTTTGTTACATACTAATTGAGTGATTAATGAATTACTGTACCTTTTACTCAAATAAAATACAAAACATGAGTCCATTTCTATGGATGTATTCCAATTTTCTTTTGATTAAAGTATGTATCAATGTGTGTGCTTTCGTTATTTCAATGATGGGAGATTAGTATGTTCAAGGCTTCAAGTAGACAGGGTTGTGAGGTTGCTATGGAGGAGAAGTGTAGAGTTCTAAATGTATTATATATGAGTGTGCTTTCTTTAGTTTAGTTCACCTACTCAAATGTCACACCCATGTCTTGAGATTAGGGTAAAAAGATAATTGACTCATTGATTCTAAAATAAAATAAAATGGTGAAATAGGCAAGTAAGGTTGGATTGAGTAGTGGGCCTTGCATGAGTCAAGGTCTCCATTAGGATCAAATTCACGTGAATTGAAAACCCTAACCTTGTTGAATTATATGTCATACTAAGAATTTAATGATTTGAAATTCCACTTTATATTCATGAAATTTTTTGAGCAATTTGTTTTAAAATGAAAATTTTATCATAAATCAGTGATTATGAAAGAAATTTAAAAATAAATTAAAAGCACTGAAATTTGATGGCAAAAGATCAATTATTGGATTGTGCTCGATGAAAACTTTCCAATGACACTAAGAATGGGTAAATGGAGACCAAGACCCAAAAATTCAAAAAAAATTACAAATGAAGGGGGGTCCAAATTCATAATGGCACCCTTGTGCTATCTCTTTTGTATAGTGTCACAGGCAAGCGAGTTGACATGTGGGAGTCAGACTCGCCACTTTTCCTCCACCACACGTCTGTAGTTAGGGAGAGGAGAAAGCCATCACCAGATGGCTCTCTCTCTCTCTCTCTCTCTCTCTCTCTCTCTCTCTCTCTCTCTCTCTCTCTCTCTCTCTCTCTCTCTCTCTCTCTCTCTCTCTCTCTCTCTCTCTCTCTCTCTCTCTCTCTCCACACACACACACACACACTTCACTTCTCCTTCTCCCCTACTCACACCAATCAACTGGAAAAGAGGTCCGTTCCCAGCTAATTCCCTTCTTCGGCAAGAGCCAACGACGGCATCCGATCCCCATCCTTCTTCTCCAGCGCTTCACCATCCCTCCCATTTTTCATTTTCCCCCTCTGATCATCACACTCCTTGTCGGACTGTCCTGCATTTCTTCCCGTCTCTCGTTCTGTCTCTGTCGTAGCTCCATCTCCCGCGTCTCCCTTCCTCTCTGACAATAGAAATCAACATTGTAATCAAATGCTGACGACTCGGAATAGACATGTAAGTCCTCCTCTCTCCCTTTTCTTCCTTTTCTTTTCCCTCCCAGCCACAACAAACCACCATTCTCGTTATTGTCACCATTTTTTGATGATGGAAATGGTGAGAAAACCAATGGTTTGAAAAACACAATCAGTAGAACGGTGTCTAATCGATGATCAAAACCATTCATCGTGTTTCTTACATGATTACAAGTAAAACACCTCTAGTTTCATGAAAATCCTTCAAGTAACAAAGCCAAAAACTGAGAAAAATAGTAAAAAAAAGTCACTTTGAAAACCATTGAAAAATTTGGCTAAAATTATGGTTTTAGTAGAAATTGAAAGGGGAAAACACTGAAAAATAAAAAAAATTCAGCCAATTTTGAACACTTTCATGTAAAAAAGTTGCAAAAACGACACTGTTTGTGTTGCTAGTGACAACCAAAATTTGGTCACCTTCTCCGGCGGTAGTGACATTTTCCGGTGAACCCTTAAAAATATGAAAAATTGAAAAGTTTCTAATTTGGATAAATCACACATGACCCTTTCATCCGTCAAGATGGATTGACGATAAGGAATCAATTGGTCCTTGAATTTTTGATAAAAAACTTGATAGTGTGTAGGAAAAAACTGAGATCTTAGCATTCGACCAGTAAAAATACAATTGGAAGGTAGATCTATGTGAAATATGACTTCAATTATCCATAAAAAATGAATTGTGACAAAAATAATAGACCAAGTATGGACTATTTGATGGAAGATCTGATCTGACTATCCAAAACTTGATCGGTAATGATCGAAGTTAGGAAAGGCCATTAGACCATGGATTATGGTTAAAATCATTGAACTATTAAATAACCTACCTTAAATGTTAGAAATTAAAACTTTTAGAGGTACGTGCTCAATCTGGACCATCGATTTAAGACCAATGGTGCCGATCTAATTAGATAGCAACTAATTGGTGTACTAATTGTCAATCTAGATATATGAGGTTAGATCAATGACATTGGTAGTTGAATTGTGAGTTCTACCTTGAACATAGGTAAGGATTCTAAACCTTTCTTTATCCTTAAATTCTTGCTAATCTGTTTACTTGAAATTAACACTATGATTGTGTATAATAAATAGATTATCATATTAGCTAAATGGATGGTATGAATTGTAATTACTTATTGAAATTGTCTTATGATATCCTGAGTAACTATGCTTAACTGTAATGATTATGCAAATTGTGATAAAATGGTCAATCCCAAGATAGTAAGTCTTGAGGGCTGCCCGGTAAGCTATAATGATGCCTTACAAGATGGTAAACCCTGAGGGAAAGGGCTAGCTGGTTGCTTGCAACTAAGGTGAAGTCGCCCAAGATGGTAAACCTTAAAGAACAAATTGTCAGTTATTGAGCCTCTCAAGATGGTAAATCCTGAGGAAAATGGCTGCCTGGTTCTTTAGAATCATGGTAGAGCTGCCCAAGATGGTAAACCTTGAGAGATGAGACATTAGGTATTGAACCTCCTAAGATGGTAAATCCTAAGGGAAAGGGCTGCCTGGTCTTTCGGGATCATGGTGAAGCCACCCAAGATGGTATACCTGAGGAATGAGCTAGCAAACTTGAGTGTCCCAAGATGGGAAACCTTGAGGGAAAGGGCTGCCTGGTTGATTATGACTATGGTGAAGCCTCTCAAGATTGTAAATTCTTAGGGACCCTGGCATTGGAGCGGCCAAGATAGTAAACCCTGAGGGAAAGGACTGCTTGGTTCTTTGGAATTGTGGTGGAGCCACCCAAGATGGTAAACCCTGAGGGTCTGGTTGCCTTATGTATGATACTCATAGTGGGCTGCCTAAGATGGTAAACTTTAAGAGAGATGACTACTTAATCATTATGATGATTTTATACATGTTTATTGTTGCTGAGAAAATAATCAAATGAAATACATTCCTATATGGCTTTATCTAAATGATATGCTTATGGATTTACAGTTTGAATTTAGAATAAAGTACATAACTTTGTTACTTATCTGTTGAAATGAAAATGAATGTCCCGGGGTTGGACATGAATGAAGAGTTGATATTGCATGGGTTTATTTGCATACCATGGTTATAGCTTTATAGCTTAAACTTGGAATAAACTGTATTCCTGCTCTAATACCTATATGTTATTATTTGATAATATATGCTACTTACTTTGTTGATGACCGAATAAAATGAAAATGAATGTTCCATGATTGGATATGAATATGCAATTGAGTCAAGCTCAACAAAACTGATAGGATATGCGTGGGTTTAATTCTTTTCTCTTATTGGGCTTCGCAACTCACCTTATTATTTTTCAAGTACCAGTTAAGCTGATAAGGGGAAGGCTATTGAATGAAATGAATGAAGCCTAATTGATGATGTCAAATTTTGTATTGTATATGTATGTTGACGATGAGTGTGTGATATGTCCTATTATTTGATGATTACCCTATGCATTCATTACATTTTATGTTGTTGGTGTGTGGACTCACTTAAACTCAAGTTAGATGGAGACTGAGTCTCCTTTGGGGGCTTTATAACTGTTATATTGTCTATCAGGTAAACAACATTGTATGCGTTAAATGCATAAGTTCAAAAAATAGGGGAGATTTTGCCAAAATATCGATAGAATCTAGTAGTTAAAAGAGAAGAAGATTTCATTAGTTAAACCATAACTTGTATAGGACAAGAGCACTTAGCTCTCTCAACACCTCCGTTGTGAGATATATATATATATATATATATATAAAGAAGAAGAGAGAAGACCATGTAGGCTTTGCTCAGCCCAATCACTACATTTGATTTTGTTAAATCGTGACCTCAGGGTTTGGGGTTGCGACATCAAATGTTCAATTCAATGTGAAGTCAATGTACTGTATTGGGAAGTTAAATGTGCAATGTTTGAACTTGGAAGCAATTGTTAGGATTGTAAATGTATTCCATTTTTCTTTAGTTTAAATATTCAATTCAATGTCAAGTGTATGGGTGGGTGTTAAGTGTTCAATTTTGATCAAAATACCCCTAATTTAGCATTCAATTAGATCATCTAACCGACCAAGTTGCAATTTTTAGCTTGATTTTGAATTTAGCTCCAATTGACAATCCAATCATTAATTTGTCAAAATTAATACTTAGATGATCATCAAAGCTTATTAGTTGCTTAATATATAGTTTAGATGACTCTAATTTGGTCTTTTGTGTCATAGATCAACCAAAAAAGGCTTGGATGGCTCAGATCGAGATTCAATGGTGCAGATCACCCATCAAGGAATAATGGTGCAGATGAAATAGTTTCTTAAAAGAAACTTTGTGTTAAAGGAAACATGGAGAAGATTTGGAAAGTCCCCATAGTTGAAAGTCTTTATGGAGGAAACTAAGCCAGAAGGAAAGTGGCAAACCAACTTAGGAGCTGTTAGGCTTTAAAAAGAGGAAGGCAACACCACCACCTTCTCCCTTAACTTGTCCCCCCCCTTTGGCTGAATCATAGGAGGAGGCAGACTACCATCCCCCCTCTTCTCTCCACTCTCTCATCTTACTCGTCTCTTTCCTCCCCTTCTCCTTCATTCTCCCTCTCTTTTTTCCAAGCCACCTTTCCTTCTCCCACTCCTTCACTGCCCAACCCCCCCAACCGGCGGTCCCACACTCTCTTCTCCCTTCTTCATCTCACCCTCTCTTTCGGCTCTCTCCCTCTCCTTCCCTCTCCTCCATGCTCAAACACGATGTCACGACCCCAATCCCTGGGGGCCGCGATTAGGCTTAATCAAGCCTAACGATTGGCCGAGCTAGGCCTACGTGGCCTTGCTTCTTTTTTTTTTTCATAATTTATATCACAGCGGAAGTGTTGAGAGAGCTAAGTGCACTTGTCCTGTGCAAGTCACAATTTACTAGTAAAATATTTTTCTCCTTTAGCAACCAAGTCCTATCGAAATTTCGGCAGAGTCTCCCTTGTTTTTCGGACTTATGCATTTAATGCATGCTATGCGGTTCACTTGATAGACAATATAGCAATTATAATTTCCTGAAGGGAGACTCAGTCTCCATACTATCTATCATAATAAAACAGATATGATGCATGAGGATCAGTGTAAAAAATAAGATATAACTCGTTTACAGCATTAGCGCATATATACATGTATATATATACAACTCAAAATTTAACATCTTCAAGCAAGCTTTCTTCAATTCACTCAACGACCTTTCTCTTCTTTGCCTGACTGGTACCTGCAAAATGATAAGGTGAGCTGCGAAGCCCAGTAAGGGAAAAGAACTAAACCCATGCATATCTAATCATTCTCATTGCTACGCTTAAAAACACATTCAATATAACATGAGCATTCATTTCCATTTTAACTAGTCATATACAACGTAGTTAGCATGTGCTATCAAGTAAGGCCTATGGGTATTAGAGCAGAATTACAGTTTTTCCCCAAATTCAAATATGACGCAACAGTCATCGCATGCAAACAAGCACACCTCATAAGGATTTCCCATTCGTGTCAAACCACAAGACATTCAATAGATGAGTGACTAAGTCATGGACCTCATTCTAAAGTTAAATGCAAACCATAAGTATTACATCCAACAAAGCTGCATACTCATTAATGATTTTCTCAGTAATATTAAACATGCCTAGCATTACACCAGGATTCAATAGTCATCTCCCTCAAGGATTACCATCTTGGGCGGCCCACTATGTGTATCATCATCAAGATAGCCAGACCCTCAAGATTTACCATCTTGGGTAGCGCCAAAGTCAGGTTCCCTCAGGATTTACCATCTTGGGTGGTTCCACCTTAGTCGAAATCAACTAGGCGGCCCTTTCCCTCAGGGTTTACCATCTTGGGTAACTCAATATGCTAGCTCACCCCTTAGGGTTTACCATCTTGGGCGGCTCCACCGTGATTCCAAAAGACCAGGCAGCCCTTTCCCTCAGGGATTACCATCTTAGGAGGCTTAATACTTGACAGCTCATCCCTCAGGGTTTACCATCTTGGGAGGCTCAATACCTAACAGTCCATTCCTTAGGATTTACCATCTTGGGTGGCTTCACCTTAGTTGCAAGCAACCAGGTAGCCCTTTCCCTCAGGGTTTACCATCTTAGAAGGCGTCATCATAGCTTACCGGGCGGCCCTCAGGGCCTACTATCTTGAGCTTGACCATTTTATAACAGTTTGCATTATTATAACAGTTAAGCATAGTAAATCAGATTATAACATGACCATTTCAGTAAGAAATTACAATTTCTATCATCCATACAACCAAGGTGACAATATATTCATTTTACACATGCATAAAGTTAATTTTAAGAGAACATATCAACAAGAATTTAAGGAATGAAAGGGTTCAGGGTCCTTACTTGCTCTCCGCGTACAATTCAAAGTTCTATTGCTAGAACCATTTACATTGCTCTCAAACCTCTGCAACAAATACAAGTTCTAAGTAAATCTCAGAATTTCATGCCATTTTCTATAATCACTTCTAGTTCTACATTCACCGTGTTCTTAATCTAACCTCATATATTTAGATCAAGGATTTGCACACAAATTGGTCGCTATCCAATTGGATCAGCACCATTGGTCTTACATTGATGGTCTAGATCAAGCGCGTACTTATAAAAGTTTAAATTTCCAACATTTTAGGTAAGTTATTTCACAATTCAATGCCTTTTGCCATAATTCATGGTATGATATCCTTTCCTGACCCCTGACATTCGCTGATCGAGTATTGGACGGCCAGATAGGATCTCCCATCAATTTATCCGTAATTAGTCAGTCATTTCTATGATAATTCATCACTAATGGTTACTTGGAGTTATATTTGACCTAAATTTACCTCCCAATCACATTTTTAACGGTTGGATGTTAATGTTTCAAAATTTTCCTATGCATTAACAAGCAATTTTGTGGACTAATCGATTCCTGATCGATGATCCGTCTTTGCGGATGAAAAGATCACGCGCGAATTGTCCATATCTAAAAATTTTCATTTTTCACATTTTTTTAGGGGTCGTCGGAAAATGTCACCGTCGTCGGAGAAGGTGACCGGATTCCGGTCGTCGCTGGCGACATAGGTGATGTCATTTTTCAGCCAAATTTAATGGGAATGCTTGGAATTTCCTGAATTTTCATTTTCTAGTGTTTTCCCCCCTTTGATTTTTACTAAAACTACTGTTTTTTGCCGGATTTTTCAAGGGTTTTTGAAACTAACCCTAGGTGCTGGTTTTTGTAATTTTCAGTGTCGTTTCTTGCCAGATTTTCATGAAATCAAAGGGGTTTCACTCAGAAACATCTAAGGAACAGTATGAACGGTTAGATTTTCAATCTAATCCCATTTTCTTCCCTGTATGCCTTGAATCCGACGGTGTTTTTTCACCGTCCAGTCCTTCAGAAAACGCTGTATTTGCGTTGAAGAAGAAGAAGAAATGGGGAAGAGTAGGGAGAGGTGGAAGCTTACCTAGGTTGAGCGTGTACCAGTACGACCCAAAGATGGTAACCCGCCTCCCTTCTCATCGCAGTTGAAGTTGGGTTGTGTCTCATCGGAAAGAATGAAGTTAAGGGAAACAAGGGGATGGGGAGAGGCAAGAGGGCAAGGAACTTGTCGGAAAGTGATCAGAAGAGGGGGGAGAACCAAGGAAATCGGGAATGGAGGACTGCCTGAAAAGTGCAAGGGGAGGAGGGTAGCCGGCTTTTCCTCCTTCCTGTTTGAAGACGCATGGGAGTAGAGCTCCATGCAGTGAGTTCCACTCCCGCGTGTAGAGTTGCTCCCACGTGTGGCTCTTTGGGTCACACTTGGTAGAGGGGGTGCCATTATCAATTTGGACCCCCTCCACATTGATAGTAAAGTTCTTTATCTTTCGCTCCTGATCTTCGTTTCGCGTGTTCTTAGTGTCGTTGGAAAGCTCTCTCCGAACACAATCTGATGAGTGACTTGGCATCATGGATTTCTAATGTTCATGATTTTTACGTTTTACTCCACTATTTAGGGTCTGGGCGTGACACACGACCTCCCCATCTCTCTCACAGCTCCCTACTCACCTTTGTCTCTCTTGTCCAACTCCCTATTGTTCCCTCTTTTTCTTTCCCTCCCCTTCCCTATGCTCTCTCTCCCTTTGTGTTGTTAGCCCTGCATCATCTGTTCACCCAGACTGTCACTATCTTTGCCCGACACGCACCAGTCAAACTGCTCAACTCTCATCCTTTGCCTAGGCCATCGCCTCTCTCTCTCTCTCTCTCTCTCTCTCTCTCTCTCTCTCTCTCTCTCTCTCTCTCTCTCTCTCTCTCTCTCTCTCTCTCTCTCTCTCTCTCTCTCCACACAACCCAACAGCTCCTCTCTCATCATTGCCTCTTTCCCTCTCTACCAGCCTGCATCTCTGCCTCTGTCTGTCATGGCCGGATCACCATCACCGCACTGAGTCAACCCAGCACTGGCCTCTGTTTCATCGCACAGACTCTCCAGTCCAAACCAGCATAGCGAACACATTGGCACTCAACGCAATCTAACACCGGTAGGCAGCCAATCCCCCGGCTTCTCCTTCCCTCTTCTTCTCCAATGTCTCTCTCCTCCTCTACGTCGTTTCTTTCCTTCGGCCATCCTAGAAAACACGAAACCCTAACCGGGTTTCCTCTCTTCTCCTCCCCCCTCTCCTTTTCCTCTCCCCTTCTCCTCCTCCTCCAGCTTCCTCTCCCTCCTCTATCAGCTTCCCTATTTCCTCTTTTGTTTTAATCATATTTTTGTTTTAATTCCAATTCTACCCATTGCAATTAATTAAAATTCCATTTGCGTCATCTTTTTAATTCCCTCTGCATCCCTGTCTATTCCAGATTTGTTTTATCTTCATTCTGTAAGATTTTTGAAAATCTAAACCATCCAACCGTCAGATCTTTAATCAAGATATGCTGAAGATGTTGGCGAAGGTTGATCAACTCCAAGAAGACTAGATTTGAAGAAATTGCATTAACTAAGCTAGGGAAGTAGATTTTTCATGTTATTTGGTTTATTTTCTTTCTTTTTGAATTAGAAATTCTATAATTTTTAGCAGTTGAATAGATTTGAACCTTTATTCCAGTTTTAGTAATTTTTGTTATTTATTTCTAATTTTTGGCAATTAAATTTTATTTAAACTCTCACTTTTTAAGTTGAGTCCCCGTGAGATTGACCTGTACTTGTATTAGCTACACTACAATAGCTCGTGCACTTGGGGTAAAATAATCAACAGTGGAAAGTTAAGAATGTGCAAATTTGTAATATTGGGAGTGAGTGAATGTGTTATTTTGATACACTAACATATTGTTGAATTGATATACTTTGATAAATATAACTACAAGAAGGATGTACATATAACAAACAGAAACCAACAAAAAATTAGAAAAACTAGTCAGTGGTAAAGATTAGAAAGTTGTACAATAAAGGGCAATTACTTGAAAACAGTCTTATATTAAAGATCATATGGGAAGGTTGCTAAAAAACTGTCCTATATTTCTATAAGATTATAGGACTATTCTCAATAATGTTCCTATATTATAAAGTAATATAGGATAGTTATCAATTAACCGCCATATATCATGTAAAAGAATATAGGACGGTTACTGAATGACCATCCTATATTAGTTAAAATATGTGACGTTTACTAAGTAACCGTCCTATATTGTTAAAAATATGGGATGGTTATAGAGTAACCGTATTTATTATTATAAAATATGAATCATTTATAGTTTACTAACTTTACTTACTGGTTAGTGGTGGACTTGGTGGTTACCTTACCAACTTATCATCAATAAGGATGGTTTTTAAGGAACTGTCTTATATCAGCATAAATCAATAAGAATAAAGGATGAGTTTTTGGTAACCATCCTTTTTATTAAGATAGATAAATCGTGCTCTGTTTAATATGCGAGTAAGACAACTCATCACGACAGGTTAGCAGGTTGCGGGTTAGACAAGTCAACATGACGGTTTAACAAGTCGTGAGTATGACATGATGGGTCTACATGATATGTTAACAGGTCGCGTGTCATATGGGTCAATGAAGAAGTGTTAGCAGGTCGCATGTCAAACGGGTTAACACGACAAGTCCTCATGGTTGACACAAACACGACACGATTTTGAGCAAGTCATTTCTGAGTTGACCCAATAAATGACAAGAACACAATAGGGCTTGACCCTAAATCCATGTTGTGTTCGAATCGTGTTATCGTGTGTGTCGTATTTTGCCACCCCTGCTTGCAGCAAAAAGTGGCAAATTTCATTGATGAAAGAGGCATGTGGAGATATCAGGTCATAGAGAGGCTTCCTGAAAATTCTTTTGTCCATTGTAAAGACAAGATGATATGGCTGCCCATTCTCAATCAAGTCAGCATATAACTCATTATGTAGTTCAAAATTCCAGCACTGACTAAGAACATAATTTGGCTTGCTAACACAAAGCCATGAGTTAAGATGCTTCTTTGGCAGATGGTTTTGAATAAACTGCTAGTTACGGCAGAGCTTAAATGGCCCAATGAAGATGAAAAAATGTTTCCTCTGTTCCAAGCAGAGTCAGTCTCCCACCTATTTCTGAAGTGTAAATTTGCTGAACCCTTCTGGCAGGAAATCGAACAAGATTTTTAAATTGACATCTCAACTGTGACACAATCAAAGAAGCTATGAAATGCTTTGATGAAGGGCGAAGGAAATTTAGAATTTACACATCGATTCTGGTTTGCTCAAAATAGAGTACTGTGGGTAGAGGTAATGATGATAGAAGAAGGGAATTTATTAGTTGGAACACTAGAAGTACTGAATTCTCAAACTCTGTTAACTCTTGCCCACCCTTTTATATTGAACAACTTCCTTTACTCGAGAAATAGTAACAAAATAACATCATTCAGGTCAGACAAAGAGCTTTTAAGCTAACTTGGACTCCTCCAGGTGAGGAGGAAGTCCAACTTTGCTTCGATGGCTCGGCTGAAATGATGGTGCAGGTGGTATCAGAAGGGATGCTGCTGGGAGATGTTTGGTTGCATTCAGCATTTTACTTGAAAAAATGATTAATAATGAGACAGAGTGGAGTGCATTGTGAAACAGTATTTGGTTTTAATTGCTTGCGGGGACTCTACCGAGGTGGTAAATGCAATGAAGAAAAATTCCAGCACCGTTTGAATAGCCAGACAGATGCAAGGGTTGCACCATAAGAGGACTCGGTTAGACTTTATTCAATATTGTGATGCATGTAAAACGGACCAAACTTTAGCTGTTTTATCATTTTGCAAAGAATCCTGATAATATTTTTTAGCGGTACATATGTTTCATGGGGATGATTTGGAATATTTCCATTCAATTGCCTCTGATCTTACCCTTCATCAATGAGCTTAGACCGTTGATGCTCATTTAACCGTTCAATAGCCTATCGATTCAAGATGTTCCTTTGAGTACAGTACATCACATGGGACCCATAAACTTAAGGGTCTAGAACTTACCAGCTATAGGATCTGACTTCACTGCGTTCGTCATGTTAGCGACCCCAGTTCGTAAACGCCGGCCGAGGAGTTCTTCTCTTTCTAAATGCCGTAACAATCTTGATCTTTTCTTTCAACTTTCTGTCAATCTTTGACTCTTGACTCATTTGTACATAACCAACCAAATACATGGAATTGAAAGATTACCCACTGCTCTCTCTCTCTCTCTGTAGATTTTACCTGTTTTCTGCACAATCCAAGAATCCGGCTAAACCCAAATGTCGTCGGCCGGGACCCACATCCTGATTTTCCCATTTCCGGCGCAGGGTCACATGATCCCACTTCTCGATCTGACCCACCAACTCATCTCCCGCGGGAACTTCACCGTGACGATCATCGTCACGCCCAAAAATCTCCCAATCCTCGCTCCTCTCCTCAAAAAGTTCCCCTCCATCCAAACACTAGTACTACCTTTTCCCGATCATCCTTCCGTCCCGGCTGGGGTCGAGAACGTGAAAGACCTCAAGCGGATCAGCTTCTTCGGTTTTCAGCGGGCCCTTGGAGATCTCCACGACCCAATCCTGAATTGGTTCAAGGCCCACCCTTCTCCCCCCGTAGTCATCATCTCCGGCTTCTTCCTCGGATGGACCCAGCCACTTGCCCAGCAAATGGGAATTCCCCGCGTCGTGTTTTACTCCTCCGGACCCCTTTTTGTCTCTGTACTCAATGCCCTCTGGGCCGGAAAGAAGCAAGTGGATCCCATCAGTGATAACGTTTCATTTCCTGATTTGCCGGGTTCGCCGTCATTTCCTTACGGGCATCTTCCCGGAACTTATCGCCGGTGTAAGGAGACGGAAGGACATCCAGATGCGGAGTTCGTGAAGGCGGGGCAGATCGCGAATGTCGCTAGCTGGGGAAGTGTTTTCCACACATTTGACGCGCTGGAACGCAAATACATGGAGCACGTGAGGAGACAGGCTGGAAACTCGCGAGTATGGTCAGTGGGCCCCCTTCTTTCTCCAGTTGGAGGCTTAGGGACTGCCGATCGTGGTGGGGCCAGCTCAGTCCCTTCACCGGAAGTGTTGAAATGGCTGGATCAATGTCAGGAAAGATCTGTAGTCTACGTATGTTTCGGTAGCCAGGCTACGCTGAACAAGCGCCAGATGGAGGAACTGGCTGCTGGTTTGGAATTGAGCGGGGCCCGCTTCATCTGGCCCGTTAAAATTCCAGCAGCTGAACAGAGGGTGGATGGAATTTGGGAGATTCCAGCTGGCTTTGAGGAACGCGTGGCAGGTAGGGGATGGGTGATTAAGGGATGGGCCCCGCAAGTTGAGATTTTGAATCATAAGTCCGTGGGTGCGTTCCTGACGCACTGTGGTTGGAACTCGGTTCTCGAGGGACTCGTTGCGGGGGTGAGTTTGCTGACGTGGCCGATGACCGCTGATCAGTTTGTGAATGCGAAGCTATTGGTAGAAGAGTTGGGCGTCGCGGTCAGGGTTTGCGAGGGCATGAATACTGTTCCTGACGCGGCTGAGTTGGCTCGAGCTGTGGCCGAGTCAGTTAGCGGGACGCGGTCAGAAGGGGCTCACGCTGTGGAGATCTCTAAGGTGGCCTTAGAAGCGGTTGAAGAAGGTGGGAGTTCTTGGACAAGTTTGGGTGAAATGGTGGAGGAATTGCACGCGCTTGGTGGAGCTTGAGTTGGAGTCACCCGTGCCGATGGATGATTTCAACCGTTTGATTAGTCTGAGACTTTTCGACCAGAATAATAGTGGTTAGGATCACGTATGTCATTAATATGTAGCAGACTGTCCGCATTACTTTCACGCACAACAGCTCTTACTTGTTGCTTAAAGACTAGAGGAAATCAGTAAGAAAAGTTACTTCCAAAGGGCCACATGAAGAATGTGGATAATCTTTCGCCGTTGATCTACTGCTAGGCCGTAATTTTTCGCCAAAGTTCTTTCTCGAGTGATTTCCTCTTTTCTAGAGATGGTTGGGGTGGCTACGGGTGTTATAGACCTTTAGAGAAACATATACGGTTCAATGGTTAATATGAATTCATTCCGGTTTCCTTATTTGAGAATCTTATTAGAAATCATGTAAATATAATTCCTATTTGATATAGCTTTTTGTACAAGTATTTTATGATTAAGAAGCAACTGCCTCTTGTACAGATCATGTATTAATCGATTATTACTATAGGATACCCCGTTTGTGTATGTTACTGCATTTATCTAAGTGATCCATAAGTGATGAAAATCTCCCTTTTGCCTGCCTCTATCCTGATGAGTGGAAACCAAAGCGCTCATTTTCTGTTGACTAGTCGTTCGAGTAACTCTTGAATGAGCTCTTCGAAAGGTTGATACAAATAAACAAATTTTGTTTGATGTCTCCGAGCTATATATACTTGCCTAACTTTGGTCATTGAATCAAATTAAACTTTAATGAATAAGTAATTGATTTCTTCTTCTTTTTTTCAGTCATTCTTTTCCCCTCTCTAATTTATTAAAAACAAAACGTTGTCATATATTACATATATCACACTAGATAGATATCATATTCATGGAATACAATTCACTTTCAAGATGTCTTGATGGTGAAATGGTAGACACGCGAACTCGAAATCTCAATAACAGATCTCAGATCGATATTTATATACCGAGTATTTGTTGATACGAAGTATTCCGGCTATCCCCGTGATCTGAGTCTGGGCTGTTGGTCTTAAACATGCATTTTGTAGGGGGCATTTTAGATACTTGCTACTGCAAAGCCCAATCATGTTTATTGGATAACCCAATTTCAGAACTGGTTAAGATGTGAGTGTCTATGGCCTGGAGCTTCGATTCTTTGAGTTCACAGTAACATAAACGTTGCTAGGATTATTCAGTGGAGAAGACTTTGAGCAGAAGGTGATCCGTTCCTATCGGTAAACATCAACCACTTCACTACCTAAAACAACGAGGAAAAAATCAACAAGGTTAGGTTGGGCTTCAGGTTGACCACACCGGACTTGGCTAAGAAGCTTCTCTTAAGGTGTACCCCTGCAACCCATTTCTTCTTGTCGAGTATTTGAAAATAATCCATTGCACCAATGAGATCCGATTCTATACTCCGTAATATATACCATTACATGATGGGAGAAAGTTAGCAGCGTATCTCTGCCGATTGTTCAGGTCCATTTTTTTTTTTTCTTTTGAGCGATGACAAAGTGAAAACTTTATTCATACGCCGAGTTAATGTACAGCATCAGCTAAGAATACCACCAAATGGCGGCAAAAACAGTCAACATGGACTCCAGATAGATATCCAGATATCCGAGATCAGATTGCATAAACAGACAAAAGCAGCAGTAGGATAAATCACGTTGGCCATGCACGCCCAGATCCGCGCCTTCCTTGGCCAAATCGCCAGCTTCATTATTTGCTGAGCTGAGAGTGTGAATAAAAGAGATTTTATTCCCCGTATTGGGATTTTAATCTGATCAATCTGGTCCAAGTGCCTCCATGGAGGGTCTTTATTGTTAAAAATCCTACGCATGATATTTATCGAGTCTCTTCCACTATCACATTCATGAAATTTTGCTTTCTACATATTTGAACTGCATGATAAAGAGCAGACCCTGAGAAGCAGCGAATGATATAGGCCAAGCAAAATCCAAAATTAATCTCCTTGATGATCTCTCGGTTTCTTCAGGCTTGCACCGTCGAAGTGAGACTTTCTTTGTTTCTTGCACTAGAATTATCATTAAGTTCAAGCATATATTTGTAAAGATGAGATTGTTATTTCGGGCATGTTTCGGGCTAGAACAATATACATCTCCTGGTTCCTACGTTTTGTTTGAAAGCAGCTGAAAAATGGAGAAAGGCAACTACTTTTTAGAATGTAAAAGTAAGACTAACTGTAATCTCTATCAGTTATCTACAGCAAGCAAATTTACCGTGGGAGTTGGGACAAACTAGCACAGGCCGCAAGACATAAGAGCCTGGGTTTGTCGAACATTACCTTACCGGCGAGATATACAGCTCAGATTTATCGGGCCAAATGGGATACGAGACTGTTGATCTCATAAACTATCAAATTTCAACCAGTATGTGTTTGATTCATTACCGAGCTATTAAACAATCCGCCAGATGCGGTGTAGGAACTCAATGGTCCATATTCGGTTCGAAGAACCCTGAAGAAGGCTTCGTAGATCAAGGGTCTCTGATCGGATGACCAAGTTAAAATCTTTAGAAACGGGATGGATTCTAGCCACCAACGTGATTAACGAAGTCCATTTTACCAATGTGACCCATGGGTGGATGAATGTCAGGAGAAATCTGTAGTTTATGTTTGTTTTGGTAGCCAGGTCTCGCTGACTATGCGCCAAATGAAGGAACGAGGCTGTGGGCAGGAAGCAAGTGGGAGCCGATTAATCTGGTCCGCAAAAACACCATCGCCTCATCAAATTGCTGATGGGTACGGTGAGATTCCTGCTGGTTTTGGAAGGACGGGTTGAGCGAAGAGGTTTGGTGATTAGGGGATGAGCGGGGAAATTCCCAATCATAGTGCTGCAGCTGCGAAGCGCACTGCGGTTGGAACTGCGTGCTTGGGGTGCTTGTCGCGGGTGTTAGTTTGCTGGCTTGGGCGATGACTGCGGATCAATTCGTGAATACAAAGTTACTTGCGGTGATACTTTGAGAGGGCGCTGATGCTGTTCCGGACTCGACCGAGTTGGGTCGAGCTGTTGCTGTGTCCGTTAGTGGGACGACCGCGCGATGTTGCTCCGTATGCTGCCTTGCATACGCGTTGAGAAGGGCGAAGTTCTGGGAGTTCATTAGGTGGCTTGCTGGAGGAATTAGAAGGGCTCAATCTAAAAGCACATACTTGAATGATGCTATCGAGTTGATAGATATGCATGGATAACTTATCCAAAAGGTTTGAATTATTCGCCCTAGCTGCTAGACTTTTACTTATCAAATTTCACCAAAATAAAAAAGGCGGAATACTCCATACATACATACCACAAAAACGAGATCGATACGCATACGATTGTCCTCAAGGAGTAAGTTCCTTTCTTTAGTTTTCGATCACAATGACTAGCACGATAGTGGTAAATTTGTACAGCTGTTCTACGGCGACTGTGCAAGAGTTCAAGTTAAAGGTTGTACTCAGCCGCACAGTTCCGAGTATAAAAATCATTTAATCTAATATAACTTCCTTCGTCTTGATGACTCCTCTACTCACTGCCAAATGCTGCTAACCCTTGGATAGACCATGCTACTGGTAATACACGGTTAAGCATATACCACTGAAATGAACAAGAATGCACCATCATACAAGAATTAATGTTTATGCCATTGAAGGCATTGGCCCTAATCTGTATAGTGTGGCTTGGAAAAACTTGTCAACGATCTACATTATGTAATTTGTAGGGGCTGACGTGAATGATTCCACGTATATAATCTCACTCTTTGAGCGAGTCTAGGCCTTGTCAAGATCAGCCGTTTCCGGATGAACAGATACGGTTGCACATAAATTTTCTAACCATCCATTTGAAGGCAGAAAATCGATCAGAATTGTTTGCTACGTTTAAATGTTGGTACCAACTCGTCGAGAGCAAGGCCACCAGTTCAGGCACCATATAATTTCTGAACAGCGTCGATGAACAAACAATCCTCAAGGTTTCAAAAACATACTCTGCACTACAATTCAACATTGCAATAAAGGCGATAACTAACCAGTTCCCAACTAAGTTATCACCCACGCAACACATAAAACTGGTTAATTCCAGTGGGTCATCACTAGGCAAACAAGGATCCTAACAAAAGCTAAATTTCCAAAACCGAGTGCAGTATTATAGAACGGTATGCACACATTTACTACTTTGAACCAAAAAAGGGAAGAGTTCCTGCCTTCTATGTACAAGCCAAACCACCAAGAATAAGAAAATGAGGATTGAAAAGGAAGCACACATATATACACGAAGATTACGGAAAGGGCGCCCTGAGCTTCATTTCAGTTTGCTCAACATCAATGGCGAAGCCTCTGCCAGTGTGTTTCCAGTGATCTGCATGCGGGTTAATCCATTCGGGCTCCTCAATCTCGATTCTTGCCGTCTTTAGTGCATCACTGGACATGCCGTATTTAGAGTCTCTCCGCGCTAGTAGTTCAGGCTTCACCGCTCCCAAATTCACTGGTTGAGGTGACATCATAAGTGACGGTGCGCCCAGGGGAAGTACATCACCTGAACAAAAAGGACCAATACATTAACATTAGTGGCCAAGTAATTCTCTCCTTGTGGTGCAATGAACAAGGTTAGCTATACAGGTTTCCTCGTAAAATCTAACTTGATGTTCCTTTTACTCTATATTTACCTCGATCCGTCTGCCAAGTACACCAAAACTTGCCGTAGGTTTTGGTCAGATTTGCCAGCTCTGGTTTATGTATCATTTCTGGCACCGTGGGGTTCACCCACAGACCTGCTTTGATCTGCATCAAAAGCACACTTAAATGTTGAGAGTCTCGTATAGTTAGATGATGGATGCAGGCAACTCGTAGTCAAGCCAATATATTCAAGGACTAGGGACCGTTTAATAACTAGGCAAGAGTGTAGATGAGTAAAGCAGCCTCATCCGATTATCACAAGGAAGCGTCCACACTCATCAGCAAAGCCACTCACATGGTATCATAGTAGTATATCCGTCAGATGAGTAAGAATTTGGTGTACGATGTATCCTATCTGTGGCAACACCTAAATCAATAATTTTAATCATTGAACAAAGGCTCGATAAGCTACCTCATAAGCATGGGAATGCCACAGTTCCTGCTCTTCCACCGGCAGCATTTCAAAGATCTTATCAGAAACAATATACTCCACACCTGCAAATGGACAACCCAGTAATAATTTACACCCTTAAGAACAAAATTAACCAAAATTATGCCGTCAAATAAGAAAAAGATCTCACCGATGAGCTTAGCGTTGGCGTCATCTGAATCATACACGGCACACTGCAAGAAATCCTGATTGAGACGAGTAATATAGTGATGAGTCTCTATCTGACGGTTCATATCCTGGCTGTAGATGGCGAAGGAGCAGACATGCTGCTGCATCTGCTTAATCGGCTTTAAAGATTGCAGCATGTGGGCCCCCATGTCCATTGCTGCCGACTCCATCGTCAGCGCCTCTCCAGGCGGCTGAGCATCGCCTCCCATCATGACTTCCGGAGATCTATCACTAGATGCCATCTTTTTTTCTTGAATTTTCTTTGAATTCTCCTTTCCTTTGATGTTCCTCTTTTCTTAGCTATTCAGCCGTTATATGGATGAAGGGAGAGTTGTTCGTCTCAGTCATCCTTCTATTGAAGAGAAGATCGCCACGTTAACCTGTTTTGGAAACGTGGCAGGATAAAGGATGCATGTTTTGAGTCTTCTGACAGCACAACCGGGTAGATTGTCCAAGTGTAAGGAGAAACCAAGAGCTAGAAAGCCAACAAATCTCACATGACCCACCGCAATTTTGGGAGGATTTTGATCCGTCATCCTTCTGCTCTGTGCCTACGCGCGTACACGTGTGACCTGTTGGCAAGAGCGTTTGAAGGAAATCCGAGTAGATCCAACGGATCGGAATGTGTAAGGCGAGGTACATATATACTTCGTGGACAGAGAATAAGTGTCTTGAAGTATCGCTTTAAATTTCTTGACGTTTCCCTTTGTTTTGCACTTGCCTTAGCGTAGAAAGTAAAGGCTCATGATAGGAGGTTTAACTCCTGAGGCATTAGAATGTGACTACACGGACGATCGTTTTTAGCATTAAATTCTAGTGTTCCTCATTTCAGTTTAACTGCTTGAAAATCCTGATTTTGACTAGCTTGAATTTATCCTAATTGATGTCCCTGGTCCTTAGTTTTTACCTAATAACCTCTCAACGAGTAGATGGGTTGTGTACCAAACCAGGAAGGGACAACATTGCCTTGAACAATAAACGGCAAAGTAGAGAAAGCCCACAGACCTCACACCAGTAACCAGCAGCCCGGTCCTTATTGCAGTATCTCTACAATATATTAATAAACGGAAACAATGAAAAAACGACAAAATTTTGGAACTACAATGCCATCCAAGATGTGCACTTGAATCATCTATTGTGGGCAATCTGTAAGGCGAGGCTCATACCAATACTTTAGCCCTTTTCACCTAAAATAGGCCCTTGAGATAAATGATTCATGGTTATTCAAGTAAGGTCCATCGAAACTCACATAGCCCAATATCCCTAATTCTTTGTACCTACTCATCTCTGACAGAGTAGATGGGTCCAAACTCACAGAGCCCTTCCCATGTAAGGAGGACATAACCCGGAAAAATAAGCAGGAAAGGAAAGAGAGAGCCCATGGATCTCACAACAGTAACGCCAGCAGCCGGTCCTTGTTCCAATATCACTGCATTTAACTAAACAGAAACAACGTGAAAACAACAGCTTTTGGAGCAACAAGATCCAAGAGATGCAACTCGTCTCCGATAAAACTTCACCACTTGAATTAAACTAAGAAAATGATTCATGACGGACCCAACTTCTTGTCTGATTAACCTAGAGGAAAATGAAATTTATATCCATACGTCTGCAATTCAGGCTTTACCATGCTCATCCGAAGGCACAGAGGCCTGCGACCTGTATTGGTACCTCCTGGCCACAAACAAATAGAAAAAGAAGTTGGATCAAGCTGAGTGTAGACAGCAACCAATAGAAAAGGTTCAAATGTTCCTGTTTAAGACTGTTCCCAGCTAGTCAACCTCCGGTCCTAGTCACCCCTTCAGTGGCACTATTCACAATTTGTACAACTACAATACCAAAGAAATACCCAAAAGTATTGGAACATCATAAGAATGAAGTAGAGAGAGATTTCAATCCCTTCGGTTCCTTCGAGTTGAAGACTTTAAGCAGCTCGACCAAGGTAAAATATTTTTGCTGTGCCAAATGTATCAGTTGGCAATGGTTGAAAAAACGGTAGGGCATCGAGCATGTTATGTTCTCGGGCTACATCCTTCTGCTTCACCTCAACGATGGCCGCAATAGCCATTGATATTGAAGACAAAATTATTCCAACTCCAATTCTCTGTAAGCGGGTTACTTCGTTTGGGTATCCGGTAATTTTTCTGGACAAGGGTTCAAATACTCGATCATAGATTGGGATGAGGATGACCATAGAAACCAACGGAGATGATGAGCAGGGTTGCAGGGGGAATTTGAATGTCATAGATTATGCCTCTCTCCATATTAAGGCCTTGTTGCACGGACGTTTGTAGCTGTCCTAGGCATGTGCTCGTGATGACTATGCAGCAGATGATTGGGAGCAGGCCTATGATGATCTTTGCATTCTCTATTTGGGTGACCCAGCAGAGCTTCAATGGGTTTGGAGTCAAATTGACGGGTTGTAGTTTAAATTGCTGCTTTATCAAGGAACCTGGGAAGAAAAGTTTTCAAAGGAATGGTTACAATTTTGATTACGGAAGCCCAAGCAAATTAGTTCCTGAAAAGTACATTTGGCGGGTATGATCTGTTTAGTGTCTCAAAAGAATTCTTGTGTGCATCGATATTGTTATAATCTGATCTTCGGCAAAAATTAGTGCTGTAACACAAATAATCAATCCTGAAGATTGGTCTATGTGATAAATTCTGTTTCAATGGCGGATTCCTGGTCTGTGCCAATCTGATACAGTTCGTCTGGGTTTTCAGGGAGCCGAAGTTTTCTATTTCTGCGGGCTGCAACGTAGACCTACATATAAGATCCAAAATCATGGCTCAGAACGCCCTTTTTCAAAGTTCAACTATCGTGTGTCCTCTCACTTTTGCATCATTCATTCAGTTTAGGGGGCGGGTTCAGCACGATCATCAGCTATTCTCAATCGGCTCAACGACTGAATGTTTACTGTATAGATTAGATGGCAAAGGAGGTTAAAATATTCGCAGGGCACAAGGTTTTGTTGATCCGAACCAGCAATTTTCAGAGTCCTCTCTTAGATTAGCCATCCCCAGAAACAGATCCAGTGGGTGATCCTAGCCCTGCATTTCAAAATGGACGATAAACTGGTTTACCCTCCGTTTAACAACTCAAAGAAGCTCAGAGAAACAAGAATTGGGATCAATCAATGGATGAGATTTTTGAAGTGTGCTTATCCAAGACATGGCTTACAAGGCAGATGGTTTGGATCATCTGAAAACTGGGTCCTATTTATACTTCTGTTATCCGGACCATTGGCCTGATGACTGCCACATATTTGATAAACTGGCAGTCCTACATGTCTGTGGGAATTAGTGGGCCCAACATTTCGTTGTTCAGTCTATGACAAGCTCATATGGTTCGGGCGTATGCATTATACCTGTATAGCATACGACAGGCATTTCCTGGATGGATAGCGGCTACAACAACAAACCTGAATGACTTCGAGCATGGAGTTTGTTCCTCCGAAAACATGAATCCGATATCTGGAACTGCGGTTACGCAGACCACCACCGCTAAGAACATACAAATAGTTGAGACTGTGAAAGCCCCCCAATCCTAGCCTATGTAACTCTGAAGCCAAACTAAAATACTGGACTAGTTGCTCCTCAAATACAGATGGCCAATAGAACCCTGTGGAAGAAAGTTGGCATCTGCCCAGCTTCTTTAGGGTCCTTCTCAAACTGATCGGCAACGTGAGATGGACATGCAGCCTTACTTCCGGCAGTTCCTAAAGCGATCAAATACAGACCTGTAAAGAGAATTGCAACACTGTCTCCATCAATTTTCTCACATTTAGCAATAGGATAAAAAACATTGCATGAGATGCCTAAGACCTGGAACGGGAGCTTCGTCGGAGCAAGTCCTAAAGACAAAATTCCACTAACAATTATGCTTTAAGAATAGGGTTTTTTTCCCCCTCAAAAATGCCATTATATTTTGGCATATTCGCAAAAAAGTTCACTACTTTTTTAATTTTACAAATTTTCCATTAAATTTTCATGAGATTTGCAAAATTGCTATTTTGTTAGTTTTCTATCCTCCTTCTCAATTAGTTTTTATGGAATTTTGATATTACCCTTATCTAACAAATTTGCTATCCCACAGGCATAGATGTGATTAAGTTACTGATTTTAGCTACTAAGTTCAATGACTTTTCAATGGAATTATTATTGAATTATGTTAGATATCAAGTTTCACTAAAAGTCCCCATCAGAAAGTCATTAAACTTAGAGGCAAAGTTGGTAACTTAATCAAGTCTATGTCTGTGAGGTAACAAGTCTATTAGGGAAGGATAATATCAGAAGTTGGTAAAAGCTAACAGGGAAGGAAGATGAAAACCTAATAAAGTAGCAATTTTGCAAAGTTCACAAAAACTTAATAGCAAATTTGCAAAATTCAAAAAATATTGGACTTTTTTGCAAATATGCCAAAATGTAATGGCATTTTTTGCAAAAAAACCTTAAGAATAAAAGCCATGGTTGGGTTATAATGTTATATGGTTGAATGGTAGAGGTAGAACATATCATGAACATGAGGCAGCTTGCCATAAGAGTAGTTTTATAGTGGCCAATGTATATATCTACAACGAATGCTATACTTATTGATATGATGTAGCCTGCTCCCATTTAAATTTGTTAGCATGTTTGGGGCGCCATCATGTCAAAATGCACCATCCTATTAGAATATGTTACTTGCTTTACCTCAAGAGAAAAAGTGGCCAAAGTCTCCAATGCAAAGGTGCCTACAATAACAAAATATATTGATAAGGTTAACACATAGGCTTTAAATGGGATGATTATTTTTTCTCACTTTATAGACTGGCCACTTCTCTCGCAGGACAAGGCAAGTTAGTTATGTCAGAGGCCAAATTCCTTTGACTTTGCCAACAAATGTCTAGTGCAATTTGTTGTAGAAAATTCACATCTTCCTTAGCGTATGCTTGGACAAAGGTTCTAGTTGTTGATTTCTTCTTTGCCTAAGATTAGATTTAAGAGTGTGTGTGAGTAATTTGTTTTGTGATTCTTTGAGTTTGCATTGGATTACCATACAACCTAAAAGCTAATGCTTATAGGAAGTGAGCCAACAATAGTTATATTTCTAACATAATTGCTCATGTGTGAGGTACTTTTTGGGCTTTTTGTATGTAGATTTGATAAACTTGATGGTTTTAAGACTTGAGCACAGAGATTGATAGTCAATAAGGCTATGATATTTGTTAGATTACCATTGACCTAAAAACTTAAGCTTATAGCAAGTGGCCAATAATAGTTGTATCTCTAACAGCTTGTACTAAAAGAAAAACTTCATTTAACATAAGAACTTTTGACTTCTAAAAAGGAGTGGAGACTTTTAGCTCTTGAATTCTAGTTTCAAATTTGGAGGCATAGTTTTGGACCTTGGAGCTCAAATTGAATGACGAACTCGAGTTCTTAGAACTCCAATCAGTGCTTTTTACATCATTTCTTTAAACTTTGAACAAGAAAAAGCAAATTGGTGCCACAAGTTATGCTCCTTAGCAGAAAGTTTGGATTGACTCTCCATATTGCTTTTGTCGGATTTATATGAGCCCATATCAATTAGATGCGTATACTATTGAAATAAATAACAATCTATTTGTGTGGGGCCCAAATTTTCTTTCTTTGCAAATTATTATGCCTATCTAGCATAAATCCATTTCTAGCAATAATTCTGACATATTTTATCTATTAAGATATATTACTAGTCACAAACATGTGCACTTGCACTAGCAAAGCTAGAACAATTTATATTTAGCAACAAATTTTCACTTTTAGTAGCATAAATCTTCTCCAGTAATTTTAGCCATTAGATAATATATATTCAACAGAAAATTGGAATTTTCATACTTTCTTTTTGGTTACGCCAATGTAAGCCCATGATTGTGTAGAGCTTGATATGTGGATGTTTACATTTTGTTACCATTGCTTTGGTTTGATGGTTGTTTTGCAAACTAGCTTGGTCTACCTTTTTGTAAGTTCATTCTTACTCAATAAAATTCCCCTCCATTATTAAAAAATGGAAATTTCATCCTAGTGGCAATAATAGTTAATTGGTAAAAATTCATCTTTTCTATGCACATTTTTTTTCTTTGAATATCCTTCCACCTATTCCCAAGATGCCCTCCCTCTTTTTTTCTAGAATTCTCTTCCTTGTATTTTGTGCTTCTTCCACATAAAAAATATAAAGTATACAAAGACATGACATTTGTAAGTTATTCTATATTATACTACATATAAAGCAAACACCCCTTCAACTTGGTAAATTTGTTGATGGTCCTTATGAGGGATGTTTGCTTTATATATATTAGAAAAATCTAATAAAATATAGTTTTCTCTTTCTTAAATTTCTAACAAATAGAATGCTTACATTTCTTCTTCTAATTAAGATCTAGTAAAATCTCTGTCTTTATCTAAAAACTAATTCCTCTTTTTATATGCATGAAAATTTATAAATAATACATTTTGTAATGATTCTTAGTTAAAGATTTTAATAAAATCTCATTCTATGCCTCTCTCTCTTTCTTTCTTAAATTGTGCACACATATTGTAATTTGTAAGTGCAAAACTAATTTGATCAATAGCCACTATAGTCCCGCACATACTTATAATTCATAGTTGAATTTTTATATTAATAAAATATACACATCAGTCAACAATAGGTTCCAAAATGGAGTTATAATTAAATTTAGGGTTGCACTCCAAGTTCTAGTTACAAGCTCAAGTTTAAGCTTCTACCAAACCCAGATTGCAATGTGTGTCTAAACTTAAATTTATTTTGCAATATCATCATCATCTAGGCCTAATCCCAATTAGGGGTCGGCCACATGAATCTTGTTCATCCATTCCCCTTTATTAAGTGGAGAGGATTCATTTAATCCAAAAGTTTTTAAATCTTTTCGTTACCACTTACATCAACGTTCTTTTATGCCTTCACCTTGCTTTTTTAGAGCCTTCATCTTGTTACCTATTAATGCTACTTCTAAGTTTTCTCTAATATTTTTATTTGTAATTCTCTTCTTTCTTTTTTTCATGCCACTCAGCCATCTTAACATTCTCGTTTTAGCTACACACATCCTAGTGTAGGATATATCATATGAAATGATGGGGACATCCATTCAAATAACAGAAATACTCATATAGGTGTCTTTTGATGCTTTTTGATATTCTAGTTTCAAATTCAAGTCCCAAGTACTGCCACACCTAAGTTACAGTTTGCATCTAAACTTAAATTTATTATGCAATATATCATATGAAATAATATGGACACCCATTTCAAATAATAGAAACACCCATATAGGTGTCTTTTGATGCTTCTTGAAGTGTCAAATGGGATTTCATCATATTTGAAATGGCTGTCCCTATCAATACCCTATATCATTTATACATTAGTTTCTTTTTAGCTCGAGTTATTATTGTCAATTTTGTTTCCATGGCCGTAATGATTTGACTCTTGTAACAGAATGATCTAAGATCTTGGCAGCTGGAGAAGAGAATTCCAATCACTTGTTTTTTATTTGAGAAAATAAAAAAATAATAAAGGCTATGAATAATTAAAACATAAGTACGACTGGAATAGATAAGAATATTTTCAAATCAATTCCATTCTAGAACCGAACAAAACGGAATGAACAACTACGGTTCAAGTAGAAACCCAATCTTAAAAAAGAACATTGTTGGAAAATCTCTTAGCTTATGCACATGGTGCCCATATACATATAACAACGCAAATATACCATGTGTCCGAGCATATTGCATGTTGTGCATATGATTATGGACAATCACAAGAATAGAATATGTATATTATCCTGTATTACCGACTATGAACAAAGATACTCTATATCCTCAATGGTTTCTTTGCAAGGTTATCTTCCTTTCCAATTCACTTTTCCTTCAACTAGCTTATTTTTCTGCTGCAAAGAAATTGAAAGTTCCACCATTTTCCTGCAACAATATTGAAAAAAAAACAAGAGAAAAAGTTGGTTGGCGCTTAAGAGATGGAGGATAGCGATATATGTCATTTAGCTCCCGATAATACCCCATTTTTTCTCTGAACAATAGCCAATCAATATTTGAAAACATCTCTATTTGATGATTATGTTTTCATATAAATAAAAGACTCTCTTAGCTATATTCTTCATGTAATGGGATGGAGAGTGCCTACCTCAAACCTATGACCTAGAGTCAAATGGAAGAGGCACCTCTTTTCGCCAAGCCTAGTAGGCATTTTGGCAAATTCACAATTTATTTGAAGTTTTGAAAATCAATATTTTCTAAACTTATTACTTTAAAAAGCACATGTTTTACGAGATGAAATCATGATTTCTTCAAATTAGCTTTACCATCTTTTGATTAAAGCACTTAAAACTTATGCACCATCTTTTCCGCTATAAAGAGGCTGAAGAAAGGAAACTAAAGACCAAAATACCTTTTCATTATCCAAAGACAAACACTTATAAAATGATATTCGTAAATACAAAGTATCCTTAAGTCTCGATGGTTACTTTTCGTTTTACTCATCTTTCATTAAAAGACTCAAAGGAAACGTGCACATAATTTGCTAAAATCACCTTTCACACAAATTGAAGTCTTTTATAATTCTCTGTGGAATAAATTATAAGAGAAATGCTAAATTGAAGGCCCTACAAGCATTGCTCTAGAAGTCCTCCTCCTATCCTTTACGAAGGAGCCTACCTGAATGATTGGACTGTTCATCTAATTTTTCTAGCCTTGGATATCTAGCATTTCAAACAGCGAGCATGTAAGGTGATTCTAGCATCTAGAAAACTAAAGCTTTTTATCACAAGTAATGAATGGCTATTCATTTTTCTAAATATAAATTGCAATTTTTGGTTTGGGAGATATCTAAGGCTAGAAAAATGAGATAAGTGCGTTTGATCGTTCAAAGCTGAACCCCTTTATGGAGAAAATGAGAAGTCCTTCTTAAAAAGTGCCCCATAAGACCTTCATCCTAGCATTCCTCAAATTATAATTTTGGTTGACTGTAATTTTGTCAAGTCAAAGGCAATCATGTTTTACCATCTTCAGTCCTCTATTAAAGACATAGATTTGTCTAATTGCTTGAACCATCAATTAAGAAATAGATAGATATATCCTTAGCAGCAACAACTTTTTTCTAATAGCAACTGAGATTTTTTCCGTGGATAAACCCAGAGCGCAAATACACACCCATGAGAAGACCTTGCACGGAGAGTCGCTACACTTTCGATTAGACCTCCAAATCTAAAAGAAAATTGCAAACGTCGAGATCTAAAAAGGCAAAAGAATTCTCAACTTGGGCCGATGTTACTTCTGCACTCGAACATGCATAAATGCAGGGAACTCTTACTGAGCCTGAAAACTACATAATTGGAGGGTAAAACAATACATTTTCCTTCCCAAAGAATCCAAAATGAATTGCTTGTCTCGTAAGCACTTCCACTTTTGCTTAAGAATTCCTTCCCATCTATAAGCACCTGTTAGGACATGATGTAGCCAGCCAATATACAGATCTAAGAGGTTAATTACCAGATTTGGAAATTTAATTAAAACTGGGGGAACACTCAAAGAGGGCGTCATCGAGTGGATCAACCGATCAAGACCCAGCAATCAGAGATGCCGGAGACAAATGTCGAAATAGCAGTCACTATAGAACGCAAATAAAGTATCTGTTGCTGTTTTCAGTTGTTGTTTTTTCCACGTGGAATCAAGGCCATCCTTTCCTTTAATATAATCCCAAAACCTTATAGATTAATGGTTCATGGTTATTCAATTAAGAAAAGGACAACCAAGTGCATGAAGCTCCCACATATGTGAGATCTGGTGAAGGAGGGCCAACTACAAAGGCCTACAGTACACGGCTTTACCTTGCATTTTTCAAGAGTGTTTTCATGCCTGAAACTTGTGACTTTACATGGTAACAACTCAAACATTATAGTAAGGCTCCTCTTCATGGTTATTCAATTAAGATGGAGTCAAAATATCGCAAGTTCTCATAGCATGTGGACAACGATATAGAAGTGACTATCATGAAAAATCCAAGGACAAAAGGAGAAAGGCAATAAATCTCAAACCAGTAATGCCGACGGCCGGTTCTTGTTACAATATCTCCCCTTGTACAATTAATTAAACAGAATTAAAGTAGACAACAACATTTTGGAACTACAAATATGATCAATAGAAGAAAATCAATTACATTTAAAGTACAATACCAACTTCTTGTCTTCTTTTCCTTTCTCTCTTTTTTTTGAAACTCCGTTTCAAGCCTTCTCCTTCTCGTTAAAAGCGGCAGATGTCTGCGGCCTGTACTGATACCTCCTAGCGACGAACAAGTAACAGAAGAAGTTGATCACACTCAGTATGGACAGCAACCAATAAAAAAGATTCAGATTGTTCCTATTTAGATTGTTCCCTGCTAACCAACCTCCACTCGTAGTCACCCCTTCAGTAGCACTGTTCACTATTTGCACCAATATGGTACTAAAGAAGTACCCAAGAGACATGGAACACCATAAGAATGAAGTGGAGATAGATTTCAATCCCTTCGGTGCCTCGGAGTAGAAGAATTCAAGGAGACCGACATAAGTAAACATATCGGCAATCCCGAATATGAAGTACTGAAAAGAGAGCCAAAATGTACTGATTGGCAATGGTTGAAGAACGGGCAGGGCGTCCAGCATGTTATGTTCTCTGGCTACGTCCTTTCGCTTCACCTCTAAGAAACCGGCGATAGCCATTGATATTGCAGATAGAACCAGTCCAACCCCAATTCTCTGTAAGTGGGTTATTCCAGTTGGGTGTCCGGTGATTTTTCTAGCAAAGGGGACGAATACTCGATCATAGATTGGGATGATGATGATCATGAAAGAGGTGGGGATGATGGGTAGGGTAGCAGGGGGAATGCGAGTGCCATTGATTAATCGAGTATCCATAGTAAGGCCTTGTTGGATGGAAAATGTTTGTAGCTGTGCTAGGCATGTGCTCATGATGATTGTGCAACAGAAAATTGGGAGCATGCTTATGCTGATCTTTGCATTCTCTACTTGGGTGACGGTGCAGAGTTTCCATGGGTTTGGAACTTGTGGCTTGGAGTCAAATTGCTGGTATGTAGTTTGAATTGCTGCTTTGTCTAGGAACCTGAGAAGCATATTTCCCAAGGGAAATGTTAGAATCTTGAATATGCAAGAACTCAGTGAGTTATTTAGTCGGAAGTATGTTAAGTGGGTCTGATAAGCTTTTAGCAGACTAAAACCAGGTTTCGATGTCAATTCACATTACCAACTGGGAAGATAAGTGATTTGGGGGTCCAATTGCAAACTAATCAGTTGATTGGAGACTTCCAAATTGAACAGGAGCCTGATAAGCACTTGATCAAGATTGGTGGACGTGAATAGTAGTGTCAACTAATGCCAAAAATTTAGCATGTACCTTCTCTTTTTATTCTTTTGATAATCAATTTTAACATGTATTAGAAATTGGTAACTTGAAGGGGAGCCTTGGTGTAACGGTAGAGTTGTCACTGTGACCTGGAGGTCATGGGTTTGAGGCATAAAAACAGTCTCTTGCAAAACTACAAGGTAAGGCTGAGTACTATACTCTCTTTGCGATCCGCCCTTTCCTCGGATCCTCATCCACGAGAGTTTTGTGCACTGGGCTGCCTTTTTTTTTTTTATCACAAATCAGTAATTTATATAGTAAGTAATCTCCTGTGCATAACCGTCCAGCTACCAGAAAAGGAAATAATGTAGATTCAATCACACTGGATTTACATTTTTACAGTAAGAGCTTTTGTAGGGTTATCGGTCCTAAATTTTAAGGCCATAGGATGTCAAAGGTTACAAGTACTAGTGAAGACTCTTTTTCACTAGTTGTAGGAGACTGGGCTAATTGTCTTATATTAATAGGAAAACGAAGATGATGTGACAAATCGAACCTGAGAATGGGCCTATGTGGTAGAACTTCTGTCTCAATGGCGGATTCCTTGTCTCTGTGAATCTCATACAGTTCCCCTGGGTTTTCAGGGAGCTGAAGTTTTCTGTTTCTGATTGATCCAACGTAAACCTGCAAAAAGTATCCGAAATCAAAAGTTAAAACTCTTCTCACGTTTGCTGAATGACTTATAAGGCCATGTCTCATTTGGAAAAGGTCCATAGTATATACGCCAAATTATGGTAGGAAATTTGGCCGCAGACATGCGTTTCATTATTGCTTATTCGGTGCAACTTGCTGCAAAATATGTTACATTCCAACATCAATAACAAGCATTTCCACAGTGCAGCTAAAAGAACAGACCTGGATGATTTCGAGCATTGCATTTGTTCCTTCCATTACATGAAACCGATACAATGGAATTCCGGCAATGAAAACTACCACCGCTAGAAACATACTCATAGTTGAGACTGCGAAACCCCAATCCCAACCTTTGTGATCTTGAATCCAAACAATTAATACTAGGCTAATTGCTGCTCCAATACAGATAGCCAATAGAAGCCAGTTGAAGAAGCTTGACATCTGCCTAGCTTCTTTAGGGTCCTTTTCATCGAACTGATCGGCGCCGTGAGATGGCAAGGCGGCTTTAATTCCGCCAGCTCCAAATGCAACCAAATACAGAGCTATGAAGAGCAGCGCGGCAGCAGCTCCTTTAACTTTCTCACATTTAGCAGTAGGATCAAAGATGTTGCATGGGTCTGGCATAAGGCTGGGCAGGTGAGCTTGGAGGGTCATCAGAGCAAGTCCCTGGATGCAAGAATGCAAGTGAAAAAATCAAACAAGTTGATACCATAAGTAGGCCCACACTAACGGGTGGGCCAAGTGATGGATTGTCCATGCATGACACAAAAGAGTCAACCTTTGAGTCTCATGCTTTGTACTTATTTAGTGGACATCGAAAGCTGATATTGGTTAGCAATTGATCATGATCAGAGTCAACTGACCCCCGTCATCACCAATGTCCCATGTACATATATATTTTTTTTCGTTAGGCAAGTGGCCTTTGATGGATAAACTAAACCAACAAGCGACTTAAACCTGTTGAACTAGGCACGGGAAAGTTCCTTCTTACACCACTGCAGTACAAAGGCAGGACTAAACGTAAAACTTAAGATGATTGAATGCTGATGCTCACAAGCTCATCCAACAAGCCCATCAATCGACATAACGAGTAACCTAAGATGAGTAGGTGGTCTCACCGATGCAAGCAGTGCCAATATAGCGGAGGATAGAGACAACAACATTGCTGGACATGGCATTAGCCCAAAAGAACATGTTTGGCTGCTTGCTTCGGTCTCTTTATAAATGGGCATGAATTACTTGGATGGTATAGATACTAATGACTTTGTACTACGATGTTCAGTATATCGAACTACAGATTATAAGACCCACTCGCCGCACATCACTTATAGTTTAGCTTTAAGAAGCAGATCTATAGTTGGTTGTATGATTGAGGTGTAGAAGAAGAGAAACGTACAGCAAATTCGAGGCAGCCTGCTAGAAGAACAGCTTTATATCGGCCAATGTATGTGTCTGCGAGGAAGGCTATACCTATTGATATCAAGTAACTTGCTCCCATAAAATTTGTTAGCATGTTTGAGGCATCAGAGATATCATAGTGCATCACTCCATTGAAATATGTGGCTAGGGTCACTTGAAGAGCCAAAGTGGCCACACTCTCTAAGACTAAGGTGCCTGCAATAATACAAAATACACTTAGGCTAACGTAATAGTGATTTTAAACAAAAAAGAAAAGCCTGAAAAAATAAGAAAGAGCATTAGCAAGCCGGAAGTGCATATGCAGGCCTTGATTCAGTGGAGCGTGCCAGTCAGTGCACTGAGTCCTGCCATTCAATTTTGGTGAAATCTGTGTATTACTTTAATCGAAAACGCAGTGTGTGGTATATTTTTTCAGTTGTTTTGTGTTGATTAGAAACATAACCTCGAGCAAGGACACCTTCCGCAATCCAGCTGAGGCAATCTCTCTACTTATTCATTTACACACAGAGACATACATTTATACCATGTATGTTTGTATATTGTGGATGTGTAAAGCAGGCTATGCATTATCCTGGATTACCGAGTATGAGCAACGATACTTTTCCTCCTCCATGCTTTCCTTTCAGGGCTGTTCTTCCTTTCCAATCTACCTTCCCTGCAACTAGCTCACTGCGCTCCTGCAAAGGCATTGAAAGAAACTCATAGAAAAATCAGTCATGAGAAAGCGAAATAGGAAAACAGGAAAAGGAAGAACAATACACTTTAGAAGTTACAGAATCATAATACCATGACTCTCTGTCTCTCTCTACACGTAATTGAAGGGATGTTTGCTGGTGGAAGCTTAAGAGAAAAAAGCTAGCTATATATATGATTCATCTCCTAATAATACTCCATTCATCTAAAAATACTAAAACACTACTCATGTATGATTGCATCTACCGTTTGGCAATGCATGCTTAACTTTTATATGTGGTACTATTATAGTATGGGTTCAAATACTGTTGTTCTATGAGGAAGCATGCCGATTTGAAGAAAGATTCAAGTGGACGTAGTCAGGTTGATAACAAGGAGCCAGGTTTCCATTTCCCTATTGCAAGATTGATCATTCAGGAGCATGCAGGACACCTGAAGGGAGACAAAACGGTGATGTGGTGGAGCATGTATTCAAGCGTTTAAGTATCCAGATGGCACCTTTACTTTCTCTACATATCCTAACCTAGAGTAGAGTAAATAATTACTGTGCGACCTACTCCTTCGGGATTATGGATTTTAGATGCATAAATTGTGGTCATTTTCTAATTTCGTGTAATTCTGTATGTTAGCGCAAGGGCTAGGTGCAAACACCTTTGGCTAAAAGTACATTTGGGATCCCCAAACGTTCGTACGCCAGTTCCGGATTAGATTCATGTCCCAAAAATCTCCGTCGGATGGTCTTGCCTTTTATTTTCCTTCTGAAGAATACCCACCCTTCATTGTTTGAGGTGCAAAATGGATGCTCATAGAGTTCTTGAAACCTTTTGCTGTTAGAGGGTCCGGATTGTCTCAGCATGAGATGCTACTTTTGGGTATAGTTTATCTAAGATTGGTCTGAACAAATGATGCTTTGGATTGCTAAAGCATGAGCATTTACTTTGGCCCCCCACCACCGAATAAAAACTCAGGCTGTGTGACAAATATATTGAATTAAACTTTCCATGTTTTATTTAATACACTAAAGAAACGTTCAAACATGGAAAAAATTTCAAGAGTGACTGAGAAAATATTTTGTTGAACTTAAATGATTGGAAAAATATTACCAAAAAGAAATCAGAAAGATAGATATTTAACCTTCAAGTAGCTGTGAGAGACTATCTAGTAGAGAAATGGAATACGACTTCAGGTCAGACTAAAAAAGAATAAGTCGTCATGAGAAAGAATAAAAGAAGGACAAGTGCCGAAACCTTTGGAGTTGCCTTGATGTATGCTTTCAAAAGAGAACACAGAAAAATAGGATGCCTACGTTATTCAGGGGAAACAAACTGCGTCACTTACAACATATTACAGGATGAATACAAGGAGCTTAGTTTGAAAATATTGGCACGAAAGGGCACTCAGGATAGTCCATTTGATGAGGATCAATACATGAAACAAAAGCAATGATACAAATAGATAAAGAGAGCATCCGACTTCCTTTCTTTGTCCTGCACTTGTAACTCAAAATCTATGTCCTAATCTTTATTCCTTTGCGCAAATGTTTGTCCAAATCGTGGTGTTTACGCGGTCTCTTGTGGTTTCTGTTCCTCCATAGAAAGTACCAGTGAATTACTACAGAACTTTGGGAGCATCATCGTCATCTTATAAATCTGAGCTGCTTGTAATAAAGTTTGTTCTGTTAGTTTCATATTTGAGCTAAAAACTTAATGAAGTGGGTCAGCAATAGTTATATATATATAGTACACCGCTTCAAGTGATGGCTCCTGTTTTGAGTTCTTACAGATGAATCATTAGTGAAGGGAAGCCTAGGAGCAAATAGTAAAATTGTCATCATGTGACCTTGAGGTCACGGGTTCAAGCCGTGGAAAGTCTCTTGCAAAGATGCAAGGTAAGGCTGCTTACTATAGACCATTGTGGTCTGCCCCTTTCCCGGACCCTGCATAGGCAGGAGCTTCGTGTGCCGAGGCTCTTTTACAGATGGATCATTAGTATAGGGGTGTCTTAGGATTTTGAATGATTTCTCAGTTAGTTAGGCTTTGATAACATATTGGTTTACCATTCAACACAAAAGCTTAAGGCCAGTACTTAAGTAATTATATGTCTTACATGTTAGACAGAAACTTAGAGAGAAATAAAAAGAAAAACAACGAGCAACTTGATCTTCGGTCCCACCAATTCTAGAGGAGATATTATTTCCCAGGTACTTCCTGATATTTGAGTTCGTCGTGATTCATTCTTCATGTCCTTCTGTTTGTTGTCAATGACTGATTCCTTGGCAAAGGTGGATCCATCAATCGCTGTCTGCCTTGCAATTCCTCACTTCTATATCTATTCTTTGACCGCTTCAAATTAAGAAAATGCTTGTGGTCGTTTTGCATTTCCAAACAACTCTACTAACCCGAACAAGACTTGTTAGTTACACTCAAGATACAACTTCTACAGGGAATTAAGATTCGCACCTCAATGTTTGATCATGATGAGACACGTGCTTATAGTTTAAGAACTCGCACGGTAACTCCAAAACTCGTCCGGGTTAATTTGACTCGGAAGCAAAATGAGTCATCGTCCAGTTGCTACATATACAGAAAACTATGTACATGTGGGGACTGAATTTTTGTTATAAGACCTCCCAAATTCTTGACGCAGACACCAGATTGAACGATTTCTTTGACAACCCGGCTCAAATGTCCATTTTAAGTTAACTTGATTCCATCCCGGAGCGCCCACCATAAAATATGAAAAACTTTTCCTGGTTGAGTTGTCTGAGTTTTTGAACTATTCTCACTCAAGTCAAACTTAGTGGCCATGGTGTATCCGAAGGTTGTTTTGGGCTAAATGAAAGTACAGTACTGATGAACAAGGAGCTCTGGTCCCGGAGGGAAGCAGTCTTGCTAGCAAGTCTCTTATTGTTTAGCTGTTCATGTCTTCAAGACTCTTGTTGTTCCCATGGATCACTCAGTAATAATGTGCGTGGTTAGCTGCATTATATGGGTGTAGTAACATTAACAGTGCAGACATGCATTTAAGATTTTGATTAACTTTGTTAATATTTGTTGTTATTGATTGATCTTAAAGTCACATGTTTAAGGTGCGAGGATAGCTTTTCGTAAAAATGCAAGATAAAGTTGTATACTGTAGACTCTTGTGATTCCTTCTTTCACCAAACCTCTCGAGCTTGTGCACCGGGGTTACCTTTTGTTGATGCTTATTTTGGTTCTGGGTCGCCTAACTCGCGAGTTAAGGCAGTCTAACCAACTTGGCCAAGTGCTAGGAATACGGTTGATATCGACGTAGTACCAATATTCACCTTAAAAGTGAATAAAATGCTATACCAAGTAATGTCCTTATCAACCTCAACGACCGGAGTTCGGAAATTATGGCTTGATCGGCAAGATTTGGTACCGTCGGATCTGTATGGGACCATCAGCACCCTCAAAACGAATGATTCCCGGTGCCCGAAGGAAAAAAGATAGTCGTTGTTGACACGGATTCTCCTTCGGATGGCAATTTCAGCCCTCTGCGCGTTTCTTCCATCGACAGCCCTCCGACCTTCCCCGATTTTTCAAACCACCAGAAATGTCCCTTATTCCATCGAACTCCTACCAACTCTAAAACTTGCTTATCCGAAATCCCGGGTTTCTAGGATGTTTCCCGTAAAACCCAGTGCCCTTTCTGGATCAGGAATGCAGGGAGCGGTTTCTGGAGTTCTTGATCTACTCCAAACTTCACCACCCACATGGGAATCTGCAGTTCTTAACAATGTTCTAATTTTCTTGGTGGGTTCTCCTATTCTGGTTACGGGGTTGTCGATTTCTGGAATTGCAGCGGCTTTCTTGTTGGGGACTTTGACTTGGAGGGCTTTTGGTGGGTCTGGGTTTCTGCTCGTCGCCATATATTTTATTATTGTGAGTGAAATACTATCTGGGATTCTCTTATATTCCTGTACTTTGCGATGGGAGAGCTGTGCATGGAATTCATATGCTTTAGATTGCAGGGAACAGCAGCAACAAAGGTAAAGATGACACAAAAGGAAGCTCTGGGAGTGGCTGAGAAGAGAAAGGGACGAAGAGGGCCTGGTAGTGTTATTGGTTCCAGTGCCGCTGGGTGTGTTTGTGCATTTCTATCAATATATGGTATAGGGGGAGCGGCGTATTCAGGTCTTTGGCAACTTGGATTTGTTGCAAGTTTCTGTACTAAACTGAGTGATACTGTTTCCAGCGAGATAGGTAAAGCATTTGGGAGGACAACGTAAGTCCACCAAACTGTTCCTTCGGTTGCCGTTTTATCTCTTATTACTGATTTTCAGAAAATACAAGGTAGAATCGCCTGCTCGTGAGATACTTGTCACTAATGGTTAAGTGTTTGAAGACTTAATCGAGTTGGTTAAATGCCGTGTCTCACGACCTGGAGGTTGTGTGTCCGAATCCACGCACTATTCAACAATAACTTTTTGAAAATCAAAGTCAAGTCGATCGCTTAATGAATGTCATGTTTGAATGAGTTTCATTATACTATGTCAAGTATTTCATTCTCATGACTGTCTGCTTGCTTCTGTTCTCAATCAAATTTGTTCATGGGCATTTGTTGTTTAGACATCATTTTATTTGTATATCTTGTTCGTAAGTTTGCATTCATTCTCTTTCGTTCAGTGACTCTTCGTTTCTTGCTTTTTCTTTCTTTTTCATTCTGTATTTGCTTTATACCCTTTCTCAACATGTCATCCTTTGCAATTTTCTTTTGTTCCATCCTGTGATATTATCCATTGTAAAAGTCTGAGAGGAGCTTTTATCATTGATTATACGCTGAAGTTAGTAAAATTGCACTATATATTGCTCAAACTTTAGATTAATAGCCTTGGATAAGTTTTTCAATGTTAATTAAGACAAAAAATATGTTACCGATCATAGTATAGCCTCCTTATGCTTGTCATTTTTCCTTTATCAATGTAAAGGCTAACAAAACATTTTAAAGTTAACTGTATAATCAATATTGCATTGAGTACTAAATTCCTGATAAAATGGATATTCAGTTGCTGAATGTTTCAGACTGGTGCTTCAAGAACAGGTACCTGGTCACAACATTTAAGGTAGTCCCAAGAGGAACCGAAGGGGCTGTGAGTGTTGAGGGAACCATTGCTGGACTTTTAGCTTCAACTCTTCTTGCGGGTGTTGGTTGTTTCATGGGTGAGGTAAATTTATTACCTCCTTGTATGGAGCTACCTGTTCTCTACTTCATATTTCATTGTCCTCATCTTCTGACTTGGACTGCTCTTGTAAACATTGATTTGGGAATTGTGGATGGTAGATAAAAGAGGTGGAGAACTATGAAGACTTGTCTTCTGTTTCTATGGTCAACCAAAGTCCAGAGTTCCATGACCTTTTGAAAGGAGAAGAATGCCTTTTCAGTTTTAGCAAGTGTTGAGTTTGTTGTTGGTGTTTATGATTGTGTTGATCAGGATCATAATTAATGGCTTGGTGCACCTGATTTAATATTTCTAATGTACATGACCTACAATAAATCAGTGGCTAATCTTAGGACCCTTCATTCCTTCTTGGGTAACTGAAGAAAATCACCCCAAAAATTGTACCAGTCAGTAAAATTCAACTCCTCATCCTCACAAACAACAATGTATGAAAATCTTCATACTTTGTCTTGAAGAATAATAGTATCATTGCCATTTCAACAATAGATATTCTTTCTATTGGCATTCAATAAGAAGGTTGTTTCTTACTTTACTGACAATAAATGCTTAAAGAATTTTACCCAAAGTCGTGCAAAACAATACTACTTTATAACTTACTGCAAGTTAGGATTTGGGTTTTTACCTTTTGAATAATTGTTACTCCAAGTACGATTTTAGTATGTCATAGTGTTAGACAATTAGTCTATTGATTTTATAACAGAAAGGAGAGTATTGTTAGACAGTTAGTCTACTGGTTTTATAACAGAAAGGATAGGCTTCTGACAGAAAATAACAGAAAAGAGGACCAGACAGAGTTTAGTTACGGTAGGGAGGAAGTACATCTGGCAGAGGGGGAGAAATAAAAGAAATGAAGGGAAATCAAGAGGGGGTATGGAAGAACTAGTAGAAGGAAGGAAGAGTGGGAGGATCTAGCTCCTCGAAAGCTAGAAAGTGTAATCGGGAAACTCTGTAGACAAAAACCAGTACTTTTATAACTCACATAGCTGATTCTGTCAGCTTGATTTGTTGTAATTGGAAAGTTTGTATGTGATTCTTCCATTGACAATTCATTATCATTTGTTTGAATTAGTCGAGTCTATCAAATGTATCAGAGCCGGTTCGAACCCAGGGAATGGTTAGAACCCGGATGGAAAGAAACGAAGGAATGGAGCAGATAGAAGGAGTCAGGGGTGAGATAGGAGACTTGAGGGAAAACATGGAGAGATTACAAACGAATGTAAATGCATTCAATGAATATTTGGTAGAAATAAGAGAATGGATCAATAATCGAGAAATACTGGAGGAATGTCGAGATTCGCATAGGAATATAGAAGGGGGAGAACCCTCAAATAGTCACAGACGGAGTTCCTTCTTGCCAGGGGATCATCACTGTCATGAGTTTCAAGGGAGGAGACTAGATTTGCCAGTGTTTGATGGCCAAGATCCCTATGGTTGGTTATGTCGAGCTAAACAATATTTTTAGGTCAACCACATATCTGACGAGGAGAAGATACCAGCAGCAGCCATTTGCATGGAGGGAGATGCACTCCACTGGTTTTTGTGGATAGAATCAAGAAATCCCTTCCTATCATGGGGTTCTTTCCAGTCATCCCTGCTGCATTGTTTCCGATCTTCTCAATGGGATGACGATTATGAATCTCTTATGGTTTTGAGGCAGACCGGAAGTGTCTCCAAATATCTCCGGTCGTTCGAGCTTCCCTTTGGTCACCTAAGTGATGTTTTCGACGATCTGTTGAAGGGAGCCTTCTTGAATGGGCTTCGAGAAGATATCAAGGCCGAAATAAAATTATTCAGGCCCACACCTTTATATGGGCTTATGGATTTAGCCCACAAAATAGAAGAGAAGAACATGGCGTTGGACCGAATAAAGGCCCATCCAATTAGACAGGATGCTGACCCAAGAACAACTAAACCCATCCATGTTCAGTCGAAAGGATGGTTGACGGGAGTATCTTCGCAGGGGCATTTTGATAAATCACCCATCATTTTCCCCAGCCATGAGAGAAACAAGGGTTTCCATACAGAAACTGATCAGGAAAAGAATGCCAGCGTACAACCTGTCGGAAAAAGGGAACCCTTAAGGAAACTCACAGACGCTGAGTTACAACAAAAGAGATCCCAACGATTATGTTATAGATGTAATGAGAAATATCAATCGGGCCACCGATGTAAAAATCGACAGTTGCAAGTGCTGCTCCTAGTCGACAACGAAGATGATGAAATGGAAATCACTCCGGTAGATAGGGACGACAACAAGACAAGGGATAACCAACCTCTGGAGTTATTCCTAAACTCCATTTCGGGTTTCATGACAGGAGGCACAATGAAACTAAAGGGATTGATAGGAAAGAGGGAGCTGGTAGTCTTGATTGACAGTGGAGCTTCCCACAACTTCATCTCCAACCCACTAGTCGAAAAACTCCATTTGACAGTGGATCAATCACGTCGATTCTAAGTACAAGTGAGGGACGGTCATCGCATCAAAAGGCAAGGCATCTGTTGGCAAATAAAATTGAATCTGCTAGGGATCACGGTGGTTCAAGATTTCCACTCGTTCAACCCTGGCGAAGCAGACATGGTCCCGAGGATAGCATGGCTAGAAACCTTGTGGGAGATTTCGGCAAATTTCTGTGATCTGACCATGCATTTCAAAGTGGATGGGCGTCAGATCATCTTAAAAGGTGTAGAAACAATTAGAAGAGCTTTGGATCTTGGAGTGAGTGGCAAGATGATTATAGGAGATCAATTGGCAATTGCTAAGGAAATGGGGCGTCTCTTGGGAATGGGTACTAACATGTATACAACTTCATCTTTGTTGGGAGAAAGTAAGGATGAGGCTGTTCCGGCTCTACTAATCGATAAACTAATTGAGAAGGCTGATGGCTTTGCTGGAGTCTTTCTTGAACATAAATATGAGATCGTGAAGAAACTGCAAGCTAGAAAGCACATCTGCAGAAGGACTGGTGATGGGGTTAATGATGCACTTGCTTTAAGGCAGGCATAGGAATTGCAGTGGCTGATGCCACAAATGCTGCTCGAAGTGCTTCTGACTAGTTCTAACAGAGTCTGGACTGAGTGCTATCATTAGTGCTGTTTTAAGAAGCCGTGCAATTTTTCAGAGAATGAAAAACTATAGGATATATGTTGTGTCTCTCACCATCCGTATAGTGCTTGGATTTTTGTTACTGGCTCTCTTCTGGGAATTCAACTTTCCTCCTTTCATGGTTCTTGTCATTGCCATTCCTCACGATGGTACTGTTATGACAATCTCCAAGGACAAGGTTAAGCCTTCTCCACTTCATGATAGTTGGAAACTCAGTGAAATATTTGCAAATAGAGTTGTCAGTGGCAGTTATCTTGCTGTCATGACTTTCATATTCTTTTGGGCAGCTAATAATTCCACGGTTCCAACTTTAAACAAACATAACCTGGACAAGATGAATGATGATGCTGTGAAAGCTAACCAACAAATGCTCGCATATGCTGTGTATCTTCAAGTGAGCATCATTAGCCATGCATTGATATTGTTACTCATTCAAGGGGCTGGTCTTTCATGGAACGTCTGGGTCTTCTGCTTGTTGCTGCTTTTTTCATTGCTCAACTGATTGCTACTGTCATATCTGTTGAAACAAACTCAAATTTTGCTAGAATACAAAAGATTGGTTGGCATTGGGCTGAGGTTATTTAGCTCTTCAATCTTGTATCTTACCTTCTTCTTGATCCTATAAAATTCTCTGTTTGATATGCACTCAGTGAGAGAACCTGGGGGTTGGTTCTAGACTTTGGCAAAGAGGGTCTGAAGCCTGCCTGACAACACCTGGGAACAAATGGATGTCATTCAAATGCAGTTCCTTGACTTCCACCTTCAGGACGAGGTGGCGGTTTTAGGAGGGGGGCAAGGTTATTGTTAGACAATTAGTCTATTGGTTTTATAATAGAAAGGAGAGTATTGTTAGACAATTAGTCTATTGGTTTTATAACAGAAAAGATAGGCTTTTGATAGAAAATAACAGAAAAGAAGACTAGACAGAGTTCGGTTATGGTAGGGAGGAAGAACATCTGGCAGAGGAGGAGAAATAAAAGAAAGGAAGGGAAATCAAGAGGGGATATGGAAGAACTAGCAGAAGGAAGGAAGAGTGGGAGGATCCAGCTCCTCGAAAGCTAGAAAGTGTAATTGTTAGACCTCCCATACACCACATGTATTCTAGAAAGAAGATATAATTGCAAGGAAACAAAAATACATCTGTTAGCAAAAGATCTTCAGATTTCTCCAGAAGATGATTCAGGGCAGTAGTTGGTTAGGATATAATTAGTTGAGATGTAGTCAGTTAACAACCAAGTGATGCAGTCAGTTCATGAAGTCAGTTAGGATATTACATATATCCAGTCTGTTACAGAAGGAGGTGGGAATGGAAGGAAAAAGAAAAGATAAAAGGAAGTGAAGAGGGGGTGATGGGGGGGAGAAGGAAAGGAAGTAAAAGGGAGTGGGAAGTGCAGAGGAGGAACTGAGGTTCCTACTTCCTACTAGTTCCAGTAGTTTGTGTTTTGTTTGATTGATTTGTAAGGTTCCTTGTAATTCCTCCACTTCATCAATAAAAGAACTCCAATTCCTTCTGAAAACTGCTTATTATCAAGTCTCAATTCTTCCTGGCCCAACAATGGTATCAGAGCATGGTTTCATTCTTGGGACGTGGTAAGGACCAGATCAGAAAAAGTACAGAACATGGAAAAAGATTTAGAGAACGTGAGATCGGAAGTGGGCAGCATGAAAGAAGACCTAGGAAGGTTGCAAACCAATGTCGCAGCTATAGGAGAGTACCTATGGAGTTCTGGGTGTGGATGAGACAGAAGCAGGATGGGGAAGAAATGCCCTTGAGTCAAGCTGGGGATAGAGGACGACAAGCACCGGAGGCAGGGAAGTCATCAGGTGGGGATAACCAGGTCCCGCCGGTGATGCCGGAGAACCCTAGGCTCGAACCCAGACACCTGGACCTCCCGATCTTCAACGGCAACGACCCTCATGGCTGGCTTTGTCGAGCTGAGAGGTATTTCCAGTTAAACCGACTCCCGGAAGGGGAGAAGGTGACGGCAACGTCTGTGTGTTTGGAGGGAGAAGCCCTCCACTGGTTTCTCTGGACCAACGCCCGATCACCGGTCCATTCTTGGTAGATTTTCCGGACTGCCCTTCTCCAAAGGTTCCGGCCATCACAGTCTAACGACGACTACTAGGCCTTGTTGTCACTCCGGCAAGTCGTCTCCGTCGTCGACTACCGCAGGGATTTTGAGCTGATGTCGGGCCCCTTGGTGGATCTGCCCGACGACTTGCTGAGGGGGGCTTTTCTAAATGGGCTAAGGGAGGAGTTAAAGGCTGAGGTGAAGATGTTCTGGCCCGCTTTGCTAGCCGGGCTTATGGACCTAGCCCAGAAGATCGAGGAAAAAAATGAAGCCCTTGAACGGGTACGAGCCCAAGGGAACAAGGGTGGGCCTGGACCTCAAACATCGTGGAGTCATGGGCCTTCCCAAAAGGGCCCTGCCGTTGAAACTAGCCCACAGGGGCATGTTCGTAATTTTCCCACACAAACCTACGCCCGCTCCCCGGAGACGACGAAGGAGCTAGGGTTTCGAGGAGAACGGTCATCCCGCACGGGAGAACCTTCCCCGGCCCAGCGTGATACTTTCCGGCGACTTACAGAGAAAGAACTCTAGCAGAAACGGGCTATGGGGCTTTGCTTTAGATGCGACGAAAAGTATTCTCTAGGGCATTGATGCAAGAATCGCCAGTTGCAGGTCCTTCTTCTAGGCGAGGATGGCGACGACGGGGAAGATCTGGAAACCTAGAACTGCGACGATGATGGCCAATGCGAGGAGGAATGGACCCGACTTGAGCTATCCATGCAAGCTCTAGTCGGGATGTCGGTTGCCAACGTGATGAAAATACGTGGGGTTCTGAAACACAGGGAAGTGGTGGTCCTTGTCGACACGGGAGCATCCCATAATTTTGTATCCCGGAGGTTGGTTGATGACCTGCACCTCCCGATCACCAACACCAAGTTGTTTGGAGTACAAGTTGGAGACGGATTTTGCATCCGTGGTTTTGGGGTATGCTAGAATCTAGTCCTGCGCCTTCCTAGGTTGGTAATCAAACACCATTTCCATCCCTTCAAACTGAGCGGAACAGACCTGGTTTTTGGCATGGCATGGCTGCGTACTCTTGGCAACGTTTCTGCCGACTACCTCAAGCTCACCATGGAGTTCGTCGTGCAGGGCCAGAGGGTTACTCTTAAGGGCGACCCATCCCTGTCCAGGTCACTCTTATCCTTCAAAGCCCTGCAATGTGCCATCCCCTACTCAGGTGCAAGCTACATGGTTGAGTACCAAGGCCTTCAACTAGAGATGGACACGCAACCCCCACCCTCGGACCAACCCCGTCTAAAACTTCTACTGGACCAGTACGCCCATCTCTTTGATCATCCGTTGAAATTGCCTGTTAACTGACCACAAGATCATGCCATCAGGGTCCCAGACCATACTACACCCCCTAATATCAGGCCATACCGTTATCCACACTACCAAAAGAATGAGATTGAGCGGATCATCAAACAATTGTGGGAGGCGGGCATCATTCGGGCAAGCACTAGTCCCTATTCCAGCCCAGTACTCTTAGTTAAGAAGAAAGATGGAGGTTGGCGTTTTTGCATTGATTACCGCGCCCTTAACAAGATCACCATCCCAAATAAATTTCCCATCCCAACAATTGATGAACTATTGGATGAACTAGGTGGAGCTACTGTTTTCTCTAAACTGGATCTTCAATCCGGCTACTATCAAATTCGCATCAAGGAAGAGGATGTTCCCAAGACGGCGTTTAGGACGCATGAGGGCCACTACGAGTTTTTGTCATGCCCTTCGGCCTGACCAATGCACCCTCCACTTTTCAGGCTCTTATGAACGACATCTTCCGCCACTATCTCTTTAAGTTCGTGCTGGTTTTCTTTGATGACATACTTGTTTACAGTCCTGATATTCACCTACATTTAGAGCATCTGGTGGTCAATGGAGGCACAACAAGCCTTCAACAACTTAAAGCACGCCATGACGACGGTGCCAGTACTAGCTATTCCCAACTTTAACAAGCCATTCATTCTGGAGACTGATGCTTCGGGTAAAGGCATTGGTGCAGTTCTCATGCAAGAGGGAAGGCCAATTGCCTTCTTCAGCCAATCACTCTCTCCCCATGCTCAGTCCAAATCGGTATACGAAAGGGAATTTATGGCGGTTGTCCTCGCTGTTCAGAAGTGGCATCATTACTTGTTAGGCCAGAAGTTCACTATCTTAACAGATCAAAGGAGCCTCTAATTCCTCCTGAACCAGAACGTCCTTAGCAGTGAGCAACAGAAGTGGCTCATCAAATTACTGGTTTTCAACTTTGACATTCACTACAAACCAGGCAAGCATAATCGGGCAGCTCATGCCCTCTCCAGAATAGATAACAAAGGCTTCACTGATGCATGCAATACCTCTGCCCCTGAGGATGCATCAGACCTGATGCACACTTCTCCTTTCATTGCTCTTTTAGTAGTCCAGCATTCAGCCTTACAAGCTCTACCAGATGAGATCAGACTAGATGGGACTTTAGGCCCCATCCTCTAGGACTTATTGGCTGGCCTGAACCATCACAAAGGATTCTCTCTTCGTCATGGCCACTTGCTCTTCTATGACAAACCCGCTATCCCCAAGACTTCTGTTCGAATTCCCACCCTACTCAGGGAATTTCACTCCACTCCAGCAAGTGGACATTCAGGGACCTTTAGGACATTCAAAAGGCTTTCTAATGTGGTCTTTTGGAAGGGAATGCGAAAGATGTGCAGCAATTTGTGGCTTCTTGTGAGGTATGCCAGCGGAATAAATACCAAGCACTTAAATCGGGAGGTCTTATTCAGCCTTTACCCATTCCCGAACAAGTTTGGGATGACATTTCTATGGATTTTATTGGCGGCTTACCCAAATCTAAGGGGCTGGATACTATTCTGGTGGTAGTAGACCGTCTTTCCAAGTACTGCCATTTCCTTCCATTGGGCCATCCGTTTTCTGCTCACGAGGTGGCTGCTCTCTTTATCAAAGACATAGTGCGGTTACACGGTTACCCGCGCTCCATTGTATCCGACAGGGACCGTCTCTTTATTAGCCAATTTTGGGCTGAACTCTTCAAAATGGTAGGGACTAAGTTAAAAATGAGTACTGCTTACCATCCTCAAACGGATGGCCAAACGGAAGTCGTCAACCACTGTCTCGAAACCTATTTGCGCTGCTTCACCTTCCACCATCCTAAGCTCTGGCCTAAGTGGATTCCTTGGGCCGAATTCTGGTATAATACTACATTTCAAGGTGCTGCTGGCATGACCCCTTTTAAAGCACTTTATGGGCGTGATCCTCCTACTGTGTTACGGCTTTCGAATGAAGGGTCAGTAGTGGAGGAAGTCAACAGGCAACTTCATGACAGGAATACAATTTTACAAGAGCTTAAGAGTAATCTCTTAAAAGCCCAGGCCAGAATGAAATCCCAAGTAGATAAAGGCTGCAGGGACCTCCAGTTCCAGGTAGGTGACAGAGTTTTTCTAAAACTCCAGCCCTTTAAGTTCAAGAAACTGGCTAAGCGACCCAATGCAAAACTTAGCCCCCGGTTTTACCGGCCCTACACTATTTTGGAGTGCATTGGCACAGTTGCCTACCGCCTTGATTTACCCACCACCACCCGGATCCATCCTGTTTTCCACGTCTCCCAACTGAAGGCCGCCCTGTCCAATTCAGCCCAATCTCAACCCCTACCTCCTGAACTTACTGAGGAAATGGAACTTATCCTGTATCCTGACTCCATCCAGAACATTAGCTCATTGCCAAATGGGTGCACCGAAGTTTTGGTGAAATGGAAAAACTTACCTGAGTGTGATAGCACATGGGAGCTATATGAGGTGTTGGACACTCAATTTCCCTCCTTTCACCTTGAGGACAAGGTGAAACTACTTGGGGGGGGGGGGTTAATGTTAGACCTCCCATACACCACACGTATTCTAGAAAGAAGATATAATTGCAAGGAAACAAAAATACATCTGTTAGCAAAAGATCTTCAGATTTCTCCAGAAGATGATCCAGGGCAGTAGTTGGTTAGGATATAATTAGTTGAGATGTAGTCAGTTAACAACCAAGTGATGTAGTCAGTTCATGAAGTCAGTTAGGATATTACAGATGTCCAGTCTGCGACAAAGTTAGGATATACAGATATCCAGTCTGTTACAGAAGGAGGCGGGAATGGAAGGAAAAAGAAAAGATAAAAGGAAGTGAAGAGGGGGTGATGGGGGGGAGAAGGAAAGGAAGTAAAAGGGAGTGGGAAGTGCAGAGGAGGAACTGAGGTTCTTACTTCCTACTAGTTCCAGTAGCTTGTGTTTTGTTTGATTGATTTGTAAGGTTCCTTGTAATTCCTCACACTTCATCAATAAAAGAACTCCAGTTCCTTCTGAAAACTGCTTATTATCAAGTCTCAATTCTTCCTGGCCCAACAGTAATTGGGAAACTTTGTAGACAAAAACCAGTACTTGTATAACTCACATAGCTTATTCTGTCAGCTTGATTTGTTGTAATTGGAAAGTCTGTATCTGATTCTTCCATTGAGAATTCATTACCATTTGTTTGAATTAGTTGAGTCTATCACATAGTTTTCTGATAAATCAGACTAAAATTTTCATTGGTCAGTCTTAATTTAATGACTTCTTTTCTGGTGGTTGGTTTTCTGGTTTTAAACCAGTAAGTATTGGTTGTTTTAGAAAGTTGGAAGACCTTTTTGGGCAAGAGTTTATGGTGATGTCAGAAAACATGAGGTACATGTGTAAGATGTTCTTTTATGTTCGTTGTTAGAGTAAAGCCATATGGAAATAGCATGAAAGAAGCATGTCTAGAATTCTAGATTTAATATAGTTGGTATTATTTATTGGCCTTTTATCTAAACTGATTAGCAGAAAAGGTAGCAATGTAGATTCCACACCCATGTAAATAGACAAGTGCAAGGCTCTTACAGTAATTGCAGAACCCACACCTATGTGAAAAGACGAGTGCAAGACTCCTACAATAATTGTAGACAACTAAGACTACTTCCAGATTGCAGTTTAGAAACTCTCCAAGCCAATGCTTGAGTCGTCTTATTCTTAACCTTTTCTTGACCTACTACTGCTTTTTATCTACTTTGGATATTTCTGCACAGTTTTTTACTCTTCCATTCACAGAATATTACCAATGTATACGCCAGTGCTGTTGATCAATGATCAGTTGAGCACCTAGCCTATGAGCAGCAGGATGTGTTTAGTTTATATTAAAATTGCAAATTTCAGTTCACATGTTGTACAATCAAACTACATATGGCTATTGTGGAGAAACTACAAGTACATCTACAGTTCTGTGCTCCACAAACATCTAAGGGGATGCCATTTATGCTGGGCCCAATCAGTGGTGCACTCATCAGTTGAGTGTCAGAACAGAAATTTGTCAACAATTTGAAAGGATTTTATGGACAAGAAGTTGACAATATATAAAGTTTAAAAGATCAAAATCATATAGAAATATGGCAGAAATTTCTGTGTCTCTAGCAATTGATATGTATGCCTGGAACATTGAAAGATTATCTGGGCAAACTATTTTTGTATGTGGTATTTGGTGAAAGGAAAGGCATGTGAAGTTCTAACTGATTATTGGAGTTGTGAAAACATTGTCTTTCAACTTGTGGTGGGCACATTAAAGCTGAAAATTGAACCTTGTCAAAACCTTTACAGTAGCATGAGTGGGGAAAGGATGAGAGGTAAGATGTTCTAGTGGGGCTGTCTTTTTTACAATTGTTAATAGAAAGACTATATAGTCATGGAGATAATGCTTACACATCTAAGAAAAGTTAATGTTCAAGTGTTCTTTAACGGAAGAGTAATTTAAGATCTGAAGAGGGGCTATGCAATTTGTTTCTCAATGAATGTTTGGTGGAAGACCTGATGAAGAATGACACTAACAACATGGAGGATCTGCAAAAAGTTGAAGGCATCTTGAACCATGGCCCAATGATGAAGTGAGAGAGCCACTTCTTTAATATGGGCAATTCTGGGGTTCATGCATTTAGAATTTTCTGAATCAACAAACTGCGAGTCAAATAGATTGATGTATCTAAAGGGTTGAATTTGGTGTCCCCTTATTTTCTAGGATATGTAAATAGTGATGGCCTATAACTCCTCCAGCTTTCATGAGAGCTTGTAGTCACAAGAAAAGGAAACAACAGCTGAACAGGGAGGTTGAGGTGATGCAATTTCACCCGTGGTGATAAAGCAACAATTCCATCTATGATCTTTCTGTATCCAGACATGTGGTACCATGCTGCTTTGCCTTACAGGATTCTTTATTAGGTTAAGAAAACAATTAGAGGTTTATGAATGTAGTTCAATTTTGTTTATTATTATGTGGGATCCTAGGCAGCACAGTTCATTTGATTTGAATTTACTGATTTAAGAGACTGACTCCCATTAATATTTCTGCAACAGTCTTTGTTATTTTGAAGTAGACATAGTGGAAAGGGAGATGATATATTAGCCCCCTACTTTTGATTCATTAGCCCCTTAGTAATGCTACGTTTGGCTTTAACTCCAGGTGAACTCAGATTTCTGAAAATCCTAATTGTTCACAATGTTGTCCAAGACTTGGATGTTCTGTGCTCGGAAATTCTCATCCATTGGATGACCCTCACAATTGCAGCTTTTAGTTATAAAATGGATAGTGAAACTTTTAACTATTCATTTTACAACTCATGAAAACAGCAGATATATCAAATGTTGCCACAAAAAGGTTTATGGAAAGTACATGGTTTTGAAATAAGCTCCTGCATATGAGATTTAAATCGTCTTCTATAAGATTGTTTCCAATACAAATATGAGTGAATTTCTGTTTTTGTCCTTGTCTTTCTTATGCCATCTGCATCTTTTTTGTTTAGTTATTTCCACTTTAATATTTATTTGCCACTGTAGATTGTCATGCTGTTCTTTACTTGAACAATTATTTCTGCTCCATTGGGACTTTGGACAGAAGGTTTGCTTCACCTGTTGATTGTTTTTATTTGCTTGTACTTCCATTATGATTTTGGTCCTGACTGAGGGGATGCATCATTTCCTCAAAATCATACACCCTATAAAGAATATCAGGATTTGTAACAAGTTATGATTAGATTATTTTTGGATTTCAGCACTTAGCCAAGTCTGTTAAGTGGCTTGTCTACTGATGAGAGTTTGTCGGTTCAAGTCCACTCACCATTCCAAAAAGTAGAAAAGGATTAGAATATCCAAGCATAGTGTTTTTTTGGTTGCATGTTGGTTTTTTTATCCTAGAAAGCAATTGACATAAAATTAGATCTGGAGCAGTTCCAGCTTGGAACTACACGTATACTAATTGTTTTAAGATGCAATGTTTTTTTCAGATTAGATTTGGTTTTTTGTAGAAGGGGAGCCTTGGCGCAACGGTAAAAGTTGTTGTCATATGACATTGAGGTCACGGGTTCAAGGCATGGAATCAGCCTCTTGCAAAAAATGTAAGGTAAGGCTGCCTACATTAGGCCATTGTGGCCCGCCCCTTCCCCGGACCCCACATAGGCGGGAGCTTCGTGCAACCGGGCTGCCCTTTGATGTGGTTTTTTGTGTTGCAAACAATGGGGATAACATGTGTTCTGGACTAAAACTTATCCAGGATACTCAAGCCTAGAATGAAATGGCCTTTTAGTAATTGATCTGAACGCAAAATTTTGCATAGAACTCTTTTCCCTTTTTCAGCAGTTGACTCTTCATCTCCTATCTACAAAATTGTCTAGTTTTATCTACCTGATCAGTAGCATCTGATTCAAATCTGTTCCATATCCAAATCCCGTTTCTGTGTGCTCTTCAGAAGCTGCTTCAGAACATACATGATTTGCACGTATTTGTCCTTCCTAGAGGCACTGACAGGATTACACTGCCTTGATGCAGGTAAATGTACTGGAAGCAGTTATCTGTGTCATAGCTTCTCAGATTGCAAATTTTGGTGAAAGTGTGATTGGTGCTGTGCTTCAAGAGAAGAAGGGATTTCGTTGGGTATGCTTCTTGCCAACCTCTGATCCAATCTATTGAGTGTTTTGCATGAGAAATATGAGTCTGCCATGAGGTGCCGTGGTTGGAAAGCCAATTTGGCATTAGTATGATCCTGATGGTTCATTATGCAGTCTTTATAATAGATATGCACCACAGCTGAAAAATCACTTTGATTAGTGTGACTAGACCATACTAACCATAAAGTTTCATAGTAGACTTTAGCCCATGGAATCTGCATCGCTACTTTGTTTTCTTGGTTGAACTTTTCAAATACATTGAAATTTTTGGCCATTGCATCTCTCAATTCAGCCAATAGGTGAACAGCTGAATCAGCCCTGCCATTTCATCGGAAACTCTTTCTATTCGCATATCATTCTATGATATGGGTCCTTCATTTTGTTTTGTTTTAGAAAAGTTTTATATAGCGGACAGAATTAGAGGACCTTTAATGCCTATATAAAAAGGGTCTGCAGTTTCAGGAAAGTGCTGATCACTTCCAAACTTCTACACCATTGAGGTTAATTTAAATTGGTATTTGGCCTGATTTCTGTGTCTCTTTACACAAGGCCAGCAATTCAGTAAAGTTATACCTAAACCTATCATTGCCAGAACTGAATAAAATCATCAACTATTCATCCAAAAGATACATTTCTTGAAGGACACTGTTGTTGTAACTTATTTAGATTCTCTCAGCTGGAAAATTGGTTTGATTCTGCCTCAGTTTATGTGGGTCTTATTGATTTCTTAACGCATAGTATTTATCACAACTGTAGTTAGGATCCAGTTTGTAGCAACCTAACTGCATTTCCCTGCTATGCAGCTCAACAATGATATTGTCAACATAATTAACATCTCCATTGGTAGTGCGTTGGCTGTTGCAATGCAGCAAGTTATGCTCCAGAGCTGGAATCAGTAAATGGAGTATCCTGGACGTCCCTGTCCCTGACTGCCCGGGCTGTCAGAATTTCTTTCTGAATGCATTCAACCCGGACAGATTATCTGCATAAGAATCTGAGGAGCTAAACTACAATGAATTGTCTTTTAGTATAGGGATGAATCCTTTGAAAGCATTGAAAGAAACTTTGACAGCATTAAAGGTTCTTACGTGCAAGGTATTGGAAATTTTCATCTCTCAGATGTTGTACAAGGAATTGAAGGCTTGTACCCTTTACGTCAGGAGAATACATAGTTGTACAACATGTACCCCATATTGCATCCATGATCTTATGGACATCACCAGTCTCTTCCTCACCAAATGTTCTGTAAACCATTGATCTGGGTGATGAGGTGCATATGATTAAGATGGCCTAAATCTTGCAAATGGCTCTAGTGCGGCATGGCGTCTATGCCTATCGGATTCTGCAGATCAAATGTGAGAATAAGCAGAGTGCTACAGTTGGGACTCCACCACATGGTAACTATTGGACATGGGTGGTATTGAGTATAGTTTTGAAGTGCACTGTTGTTTATATAAATTTTCATTTAAGTCATGATACTACCGTGCCTCCATAACATCAGGTAAAAAGGATTCGGGGAAAGGATGGATCTCAAAGGGTCTATAGTGTGTAGTCTTATCTTGCCTTATTGTAAGAGGCTGGTTCACACCTTGACCCCATGACATCAAAGTCTTACAACGACAACTCTGCCATTGCACTAAAGCTTCTCTTTGCCCCTTGAACATCAGGTGATTGAATGACGAAAATGTCCAGAATTTATTCTTTTTTCCAGTTGATTTTGAATCGGTCTCTAGACAGCCTACTCTGACTGTCCGTATTCTGTGCTGCAGAGTTTTTTTAGACTGTGAAGTCACCGAATCTGCAATGTTTCTAGATTTGGAGGAATCCGATGAACGTCTTTGATCAATGAAAACCGTGGACCGATCATTTAAAAAATTGGATTCTGTAGGGGTGCCGGAGGTAGTTATTCTCCAAGTTCCCAACCGTCCCGCCCCTTTCTGATAAACGAAAATACAATCTTTGAGGTGCCAGATTTGTTTCCAACCAAGTCTCGTTTTCGGCCGACTAGGCATCCAATGCTATGAGCGGTTCGTATCAATCAAGTCTGATGGGGCCTCCACAATCTTAGTCTACTGTAGTATTCCCGGACGAGGACGATAAATTTGAAGAAAGTCTGTCATCTTCCACGCCATCTCTTGAACTTGAAGTTCTAAATTTACTCAGGAGACAAGGGCAGCCTCAGTGCATGAAGCTCCCGCCTATGGGAGTCCGAACAAAGGGCAAACCACATTGGCCTAAAATACACAGACTATTTTAGCCTTAGGCAATGAGAGGTAAATCTTTTTCAACACTTCGTGCAGAAAATCTCAATCAATATCAACGTACACTCTGACCCATCACAGAAGCTTTATAGAAAGAGCAGTACATTCAGAGATTCTGCCCTTTTATGATGCGGTTGCCCCTCTTTCGGTGAATATTTTTTGGTTCCGCGATCAAAACCATCCGTTTACTAGGCCTTGCTTTAGATGGAGCAAACCCCAGTAGGGACGGCCTACAAGATAAAGGGTTTGGATCATTAGGTGCACTGGGTCGCCTGTGTCTTACCAGCTCGTTTTCTGACCGTACATCATCAGACAACATAATTCAAATCCAGGGGATTTAAAAAATCCATCTATCTGATGGCTCATCTGACTGACAGTTGTCGAGATCAATACAGATGCCCCGTGGTTGATTTGGACGGTGGGCCAGCAGTGTCTTGGTCGGTGTTTGAGTCACACTTAGCCGCTATAAATTTGGGTATTTTGGGTAACCATTACCGATATAGTTATTACCATTTACGGCCAGTGAATTAATTGTTTTTACTTTTCCCTGACTCTTGAAAAAAAAAAGAGCAGGCCAATCATCTTCACTTAAACCACCCTATTGTGATTTTGTTCATTGACAAATTTGACCTTCTGTTTAAGAACTGAAGTATCATACTAACGTTAAGCTCAGTCACTTGGTTGAGTCTTGTCTACGTTTGGTTTTAAGCTCCAGTCCTTAAAAGGAGTAGTCTCTCATGAGAGTCTGATACAGAGGATGCTGCTGTCTCTGGAGTTTGTTTTTCAAAGATCTAAGCCATTCATCACTTTTGGTCTACAAAAAATAGGTAGTTTAAGAGAAGTCAATGCATTTAGATGATCTGATCATTAGTTTACCCCTTTAAAAGAATCAATGGTTGTAATTTTCAACTTAAAGAAACCTAAGCTAAAGATACCCAATGGAAATGAAATTTGGTATATAGCCGATCTAAGCCATTCTTAACATGATGAATGAATCAGATCTATAAAAAATTATCGACATGCTCGTCTACTCTTCAAGGGACTCTTTAGTTGATTAATCATACTAATTGATGGTATGGTCGATACCCTTAATTAATTCTATGCCTTGGTCTAGTGCCCCAAATTTTGATAATGACATCCCTGAGTTTGCTAACGACTTGTCTTGGATGAACAGCTATTTTCTGAACAGGAACAGCCTTTAGCAGCCCAGTAGAAAAGGATAAATAGAAGTGTCATTACTGGGACTGCAAATATCATTTCCCTTTTATATGTTGTAACATGGTACAATTATTTGAACCATAACATGGATAATCCAAGGCAAAAGATGAAAATAACAGTAACTCCTGGTAGAGTGGGTCAAAATTACTTAAGAGGTCAAAAGCTGGAGCAAGTATTAGTACAAAATCTATTAGAAGTACCAAGGTCCAATCGACATCGACCTGTCATGAAAAAGAATAAAGGGTATGGCAGTCATTTAGGAGTTCACTAGGGGTTTATATGTCCTCCTAACAAGGGTATTCTGGACATGGGCCTCCTTTCTCTTTCCTCCATAGCTTTCAAGAAATTCCCTGTTATTTCCAAGCCTCTTCATCTCTCCTCCATTTGAGTCTTTTCTGACCCAACATGGTTTTCAAAAACTCACTCAATGGCATGCCTCCCCCATCGTGTCAATCACATCTCCAGAACTCCAGCAAGCCTTTCTCTGTCTCCCATCTCTCCTTCAAACTCCCCTATCAGAGCCTTCAAATCTCGTTCAAGAACACCATTTTCTTCACAAGTCCAGCAGCTTGAGAAGCTCACATTCCATTTCACTTCTCACAGTCCCCCAAGTCCCATTTCAGCAACTCACCAAACCAAAATGTTTTCTTCCTTTTTGTCCTTCCTGCTCTTTCCTACACTTCTACTTCTGCCATTGTTTTCCACTTCTTTTCCCATGCATGAAGAACACAAGTCCCGAGACCTCCAGGTGATGAACATGAACATGGACGTTTTGGAAACAGATACTCTGTTTCATATCATGGAGACAATGTCTTCTGATAGGAGATGGAGGCTTTCAAGCCCAAACCCATGTAAGCCTGGCTTTTCATGGCCTGGACTTGAATGCAAACCAGGTAATGACAATCGACTACATGTTTCAAGGCTTAATTTTGGTACTGCACCAAACCCAATTTGTAAGAAAACGGCCACTTTTCCATCTCAGATCTTCAACCTTCCATACCTTCAATCTGTTTTCTTCTTTAACTGTTTCACACACACCAGAACCACGATATCTATACCTCTTCAAGCCACCCACAAAACCAGTTCTCTTCAACAGCTTAGTCTTAGATCAAACAAGGCATTAGTAGGACCTATCCCACCACAAATTTCCTTTCTAAAATCTCTGAAGATTCTCACTCTCTCACAGAACAGCCTCCATGGGAAAATACCTGAAGAAATCTCCAGTCTAACCTCTTTGATACACCTTGATTTGAGCTACAATTTCCTTACAGGCAGTATTCCAAAACGGATAGGAAACCTTAGAAACCTTGTAGGCCTTGATTTGAGCTATAATTCTCTAATGGATCTCATTCCTGAAACAATTGGGAAACTGGGTCTTCTCCAGAAGCTTGATTTGAGTTCAAATTCACTGATGGGTGGCATTCCAAACAGCCTAGAAAACCTGAGTTTCTTGGTCTTTCTGGCCATGAGTAATAACAGGTTAAAAGGGAAATTTCCGAAAGGGCTGGCAAAGTTGCAGAATCTTCAGTACTTTATCATGGACGACAATCCAATGTTCGTGCCGTTGCCTTCTGATATTGGAAGATTAGTAAAGCTACAGGAGTTGAGGCTTGCGAATTCAGGGTATTCTGGAGTTATTCCTGTTAGCTTTTCACAGCTTTTGAATCTCAGTACATTGTCACTGGAGAACAACAGGCTTGCAGGTGAAATTCCTGGTGGTTTGAGTAATCTTTCTCATATTTATCATTTGAACTTGAGTAGAAACATGTTGGGTGGAGCTATTCCTTTTGATGCGGGATTCTTGAGGAGGTTAGGAAGGAATTTGGATTTAAGTGGGAACCCAAGGTTGTGTCTGAATGGTTCTGAAGGCTTTGAAGGTATGAAGATAGGTGTGGTCATGTGTGGAAACAACAGAACTGCATCTGTTATTCATCCATTGAAGAGATCTGAGGCTCCATTAGTGTCCTGCAATTTGGCAAACTTGTTGAGTTTTGTGGGTATTTGGGGGCTGTATGAGAGATTCTTGTAGGTGTTTGTTGTCTTAACATTTTTATTTACTCTCTGCTATTTCTTTCTCTATGATTCTTTTGGTGGGTTTGCAGCTTTAATACCTGAAGAGCCATTGAGTAGGGTGCAGAGCTTCTATTTATTTGATGTTGAGAGTTTTAGAAGGGAGTCTTCTTGTTTTCCCCTCTTGGATTGTGTATTCCTGCAATGTCTCTGCTTATTTGCCTGAAAATCGACTGCATTTTTGTATGTTATTAGATAAGTAACGTCTGGCTGATGGTCCTATATTTAGCTAAATCATGGGAATTATTTATATTTTGTTAAGGGGAGGATTCCACACTGACTGTGACCCCACAGTAGGAAAATGAAGCATCTAAAATGTTACATACAGGACCCTCTTTGCAGTTTGCTTGATCTAAACCACTCGCTTGTTAGACTGAAGGATAATTGCTTTCTGGACATACACTCTCAGATCTAACCATCGTATGCAAACCATTTCTTCCTTTGAGAAATGCAAATGCCAATTGCTCTGCTTCTTTCAACCAATGGTATATACACCAAGTTGCTACAGTGTAGTTTACGAAAATTTCAACTTCAAGACTTAAAGAGCCTAAATACCACGGGTGCCCACTAAGCCTGTTTGGCACCCTGATAACCATCCATGAATAGGTTGTTCCATGGATAGCTGTCCTATCCTTGCTATTGGATGCTTCAAGACAGAGACAGAATGTATAATTTATCCACAATTTTTAGGAAATGGCCAGGCCATTACCATAGGTAATAGGTAACCCAATGCATGGAAAAGCTTGTTGATGGCCCAGTGGATGTCGGCATGCCCACAGAAGGAGAAATTTCAAAATGAAGGGAGTTTGCTACCCCTAAAATCAACAGAAAATAGACTTTGTCGTTAAGGGTGATTGTGTCTTTGAAAAATATTCCTATAGCAAGCAGACATCACCCTTTATTGTTTGCTCGCCTCTCTGAAGCCACACCATACATAGTAACTTTCAGAAGAAGAGGGGGCCAGATTTGTCTGAATCTCTTATAGATTACAAGCAAGGTAGAAACTCGAACTTTTTATTTCACAACGAGAAAACACTGTTCAAATTTGACCGCTGCATGGGTTTAGAAGGAAATGAAACAGAGTTTTTCCCTTTTTGCTGTTGTTTTTTCTGAAACAATTCGAAGCTCGTGGGCATTGACTGCAGTCTGAGCACAAAGGACGCTTCTTAGAGCTGTAGTTCCCCATCTGCCAAGATGTTATTCTTAACTACACTGCATACTGTGATGAGTTTTTATATTGAGAAATGACATTTGCACTCTTTATTTCAATGATGGCCCGTGGTGCTTTGTTAACCATTTTTCTGATTGGCTCTGACTGTGTTTAAAGGCCTTAGTCAAGACTTCTTCTGTCATTCACTGTAGATTTTGATTCTGTGGGAGATGGAAGCTAATATGATGGATTCCTCTTACTGGTAAACTCAAGAATGCAGTCCACAAAATGGTAGGAAACATGGAATGCACCATACAAATGAATTCCATCTTAGCTAGTATTTAGGAGTAATTATAGGCTAGTAGGTTTCAGCTTAATCATGTGATGGTTTACCCACCGAAAATGTATTCTATTCACTTTCCGGACTCGGTCTTAGATAGGCTAGTTTTTGCTTGTTTACTTTCTATTCTTGAAGATTTCTCGTGTATTATGTGCAAAATAAGGTTATAATATGTTTAAGGGAAATAGTGAATCGGCCCTCAAAAGTGAATTACTCCTCGCTCCTTAGTTTTTTGGGCATTTAAAGATTATTTTTTATTTGTATCTGGAGTTTTGTATGATCGGCACTCAAGTTAAAAGAAAAATTCTACACAATGGCCGTAAGGCCGACCATGCTCTATGGATTAGAGTGTCAGGCAATTAAAAAATATCATGTTCATAAACTGAGTATAGTAGAAACGAATATTTTGAGATAGATGAGTAGAAGATAATAAAAGATGGAATTAGGAATGAAAACATTAGAGGAAACTTAGAAGTAGCACTAATAGATAATAAGATGTAGGATATTAGACTTAGGTGGTTTGAACATGTTCGACAAAGACTGAAAAAGGTACAATACAAGTAGAAGATTCTAAAAAGGCAAGGGAAGGCCCAAAAGAACGTGGATAGAAACGGTGAGAAAAGATTTAAAAGCTTTGAGACTAATGAAGCTATGATACTTAATAGAGCGGTCCAAAAATTGACCCTCAAAAGTGAATTACTCCTCACTCCTTTTGTTTTGCTGGCTTTTCCTTTCGTTCTAGTCTTTGGTAGGGATGGCAAGGGGTCGGGTTGGGGCAAATTTTTGTACCCCTTCCTTCACCCTATTGCATTTTTCTTGCCCCCAACCAACCTGTGGTCACGGATTTCTACCCTTAAAATGATTAGAGTCACAGTTTTCCTGCCCCTGCCCCAACTTGTACGGTCATTTCGGATCAGGTCCTTTGCAGAACTGTGCCACCGGAATTGATTACTCTACGTGGTTTTTCCCATCTCATTCTAAAGTCTCAAGTTAACTCGATTACTTTTGCAAATTCTGCAAATATGGTCTGTGTGCGTACATGTATGTGTGTATGTAATGGTCACAAAAAATATAAATGCTCATAATCCAATGTCAACTGAAATCATATATGGCATTCTCTAAGTGTATTTGATAATGGAAATTCATATTGCCAGGTAGCAAATTCTAAAGATACAAACTCAACTAGCAAAGGAAGTTAGATGGCAAAGCGTTGGGTTGGAGTAGATTTTGGCCGCCCCTGCCTCAACCCTAATTAACCTTGGTCATGGATTTCTGCCCCTAATACAAGTTGGGTCGCAATTGTCCTACCTTTGCCCAACCTATACGGTTCATTTTAGGCCAGGTCTGACCCGTTGCCATCCCTACTCTTTGAACAGTGTAGATTTCCACGATCTATTTAATAAATTATCTTTCATCATTCAAAAAGAAAAAGAAAAGTGAATTTTATTAAAGAAGCCTAGGATTTCTACCGATGCCGATTCCAAGTCCGTATGAAAAAGGAAGAGGGACTTGCATTAGGTGCCAGCTGGTAAGGAAGAAGTTGAAGATCATCATCATCATTATTAAGACCTTATTCCAATTAGGAGTCGGCCAAAGGGAAAGCAGTGGCAGACCACAAGGGTCAATAGTACAAATGAATTTGAAGATGATTTTGTTATTTCTTTTTTATGTGCATTTGTGTGTTAATTTGTAAGTAAAAAATAAAAATCATCCCTAGCTTCTTAAGCAACGATGAAGCCTAGGATATAAGAGGAGATACCATTTGAAGCAAGTAGCATAAGCAATTGTGAACCGATTAAAAGTTCCGAAAAATGGTTTCTCAATGTTCCGCTCACGAGGCTGATATGCCGGCACATAAAAGATAACCCACAACACAAGGACCAAAGAAGCTTTTGCAAGAGCCAGGCGTTGAAGGGTTGGAGAAGCTAACCCAATAATCGCCCTCTATAAACCAAGTACAAAAAGATGCGGTCAGGACGTTGAAAGTATAAGCAAAGCTCAAATCCCGGTTATCAAAGCCACTCATTTTCTCGATCCTGCCACAGATATGCCTCACAATCTCATCCTTTGTATGATCTTAACACTCAGAAAATCACAACTTTAATGCCTGAGAACTATCTAAGACATGACTGAGAAACTGAAGGGTTATAATGACCGAAACGTGGATTTCACCCACACTTTTATCGGGCCAACTACGCTGTACTTAGTGGTGCAACCTTCACATAATTTTCGAATGGTTAATCTCGGTTGGGCTATGTCCGTGTCAACCCCGACTGACATATTCCGTGCCCACAAGTGAGAGAGGGAAACATCCGAGTCTGTGAGCAATTCGGGGGGAAACAATGCAAAACGCAATAGACATAAATACACCCAGCCTAGCCTTTAAAAACCAGGCTTTTTAGGTGGTCAAATTTGCATGTTTGGATGGCTGGCAATTCCCGGATTCGAGGGACTTTTTAATGCTAAGTTTCAAGCCTGGAGATGAAGAGATAGGGAAAGAGAGTTGTTTGGTTTGGTCAGGTGTGAAAATATATGGAAAGCTGCGAGCAGGATCCGGAAAGCGTGCGCTTAGAGATGCTTATACAGAAAGGGAAATGGGTGGAAGGAGAGAATCTGAGCCGAGGAGAGAAGGGCACGGGGGGATGGGGACAGTAACAGTCCGGGCTTACCAAACTTGTATCTGGCACCATAAAACCCAGTCGTTGGTCAGAGGACTCACGTGGGTGTCCAGGTACTTCATGCAAGGACGACAGACAGTGCTTTTAATGCTCCCTCGTGAATCCCAGCCCACATTTTTCGGTCTTGTGGAATCTCATTATCAATTTCGACGTTTCTATCTGGTGTTTGGGCTTGCAAATCTACCATGTTGGATTGTTTGGTGATGGGAAAAGTCTTGCTAATGGCCAAACTTAGATGACCCACTTCTCGGTTGTTGGTCTTGAACTAGCGATTGTTGTGTAAGATGCAGGAAGAGGTTTAGATCGTCAAAGTCAGGGTGGTCTTACTCATTCGTGCACTGATCTACACAAGTGGGATCATAAAAGAACAAGATACTGGTAGGTTGCGTATTCTCTTTATGGACTCACACGACATCTGAAGTGCTTAAACCACATCTATTAGGAGACTCTTATAGGGTGCACTTCAAAAGTTGACTCAAGGTTAATTATAAAATCATTAATTACCTTGAGTTAACATTTCACTTGGCACTATAAGAGCGTCCCAGTAGACTCGGTTAAAGGGTCTATAATTATCAGCACTCTTCCTTGTAATGAAATTAAGTGCATGTTAGGCTTAAAGTTTGTGGATCAAACCATTCAATCTGTCGGGCCCTAACAAGGTCCCACCAGCTGAAGAAAGTAAGTCTGCCTGTCTATCAGTGTTTCGTTTTGCTGGTGTTTCTAAACGTTCAACTGGTTCTTTTTGCACCTCATACTAATAGTGGTCAGGATCATAGAGTGGAGAAGCATTTAGGATATGATATCTAGCATGGCCCAAGCATGGTTTGGATTCCCAACAGCGAGCCCCACATATTTATTCCATTTAGCAAACACCATGTACCTACTTTGTTTCTACCTCCAGTACATATTCCTTGCCTTTGTTGGACCCAGCTTAACCAATTCTCTCCCGTGAAATCCCATCAGTCAGCTCTACAGAATGAAAAGTACAATATCAGAATTTTGAGCAACCAAAGGTTTGTGATTGAATGGTGCACGAAATTTCAGGGGGCTTAATCCAAGATGAAGCCTAGGAGATGAATTGTTTGGATGAGAAGCTCGAAAAACCAAAGGTTGGGAACCTGGGATCATCCATCGGAATTGTAGGACGTGGCCTGTGCAAATAGAGGGCCAAGAAGATGAATCATCGAAATCGAGGGGCCACTTATACCCAGCCGTGCTGTATGGTGCGAAGACCCTTGGGGTAATTTATGGAATTAAAGTGATATGCAGGGAGAGGCAGGTGGGAAGACCAGGCCCCAACGGGAACAATGGAACATAATGGGGATGAGAAACAAGGACAGTGGTCAAAGGGCAACAGTGGACAAGTTGTGTAGCTCCCTGTTCCTCTTACAAGGATCTTATTCCACCGCTCTGTGGCCCTCCACTGCTTTGTAGTCAACCACAGCTCATTGCAGACGGCAAGCATAACAAAAGAAACTATTTTAGTTTGCAGTAGAAGAGAAAGAACAGGAAATTACTGTAACCTAGTCATCTTTTTAAATTCTTCTAACCCCAGAACTCCAGATCGATTAAGGCTCAGTTTTGGCGTTTAATCTACTTGAACCTTCTGAGCAATTTGTACCTAGCAACTTGAAAAGGAAAGGAGTCTTGGCGCAATGGTAGAATTGTTATCATGTGACTTTGAGGTTATGAATTCAAAACGTAGAAACAACTTCTTGTAAAATGCAAGGTAAAGCTGTGTACCCCTTCTCGGAACCTGCATGCACAGAAACTTCGTGTACATGGCTACCCAATGTAAAAAGTTAGCAGCCTATCAGAAAGTACAACTAGGGACCAACCTTGTGGTGATTCAAACCATTCGTCTCTTAGGCTCCAATTTACATAAGCCACGCCCCAAATTGTACGAGGAAGAAGTCCGCATCTAACTTTTGCGTTCTATGACATTTTCTTGAAAGATCTAAACTGTTCATTATATTCGGCATACAAGATTTAGATATCGTACCGAAAATCAATGTATTGAGAGAGATTTTCTCAATTTATTAATCTTAACTATTTATATTGGGCCTTAAAATTTTTAATAATTACTGATGATTGTAATTTTTATCTTTAAAAACAAATTCTGCTAAGAGTACTTGTGCATATGTAAGCCATCCGGAACTTGGTAAATATACATATGCTTTAGGATGAAAAGAAGCGGGTGGACTTTTCACACGCCCTTGAGTGTGAAAAGACCGGGCATGGAAAAGGAAAATGAACGGTTTGGATCAACTTTTACTTATCACCGTTCAACAGCCCTAAAAACCCAGGTTAAGTAACTCTGTCAGAGTGCCTTTCAAACACAAATTTACCCAAGTATAATAAATAGGTTTTATGGCCAAATGATTGCTTATTTGTAAAGATAAATATATGTTTAGAGGACATTTATTCTATAAAAATGAGAAAATTAGATTATCATATTCTTAGTAGTATATTTGCTCATTTTTTTATTGATCCAGACCACTAATTTAAATAGGGCCGATTCTTTGGAAAAGTAGTAATTCGATCTGCAACTACTACTAAAAAGTAAAGAAAAGTACACTCTCTGAAACTATTATGTAACAGTCACTATTTTAAACTCTAGAATAGTTAATTTTAGAAATTTTAAAAAAATAAGAAATTAAGAAATTTAGAGATGGAACCTTGAGTTAAAACCTCAATATTTGAGATGTGCTTGAAAAATGGAGTTCAACGCCACTAAAAACGGTAAAATTGGATATCATAGTAAAAATGCCAAATTATTTTAAATTTTGCATTTAAATGAAAATTATTTAAAAGGGCAAAATTGTCATTTTGCACATGTGGGGCCTACAGAAATCATCCCCACCACCCATCTTAGCAAGCGATGATTTCAGCAATTAATGCTGGCAATCAAATATATATAGATATATATATATAATAAAGTAAAAATAAAATAAAAGTGAAATAAAAATAATGATATATATATATGTAATTAAGAGGGGGGAGTGTCTTAAATGCACTTCCCACCCCCTTCTCTCGTTTCCCCCCCCCCCTTCCCTCCCATGACCAGCCACTGGAAGGTTCATTTTCGGCGACAATCCGCGACGAGAATGCTGGAACCCTGCAGGCATTGGTGACGAAACTACTCAGGTAGGCCGTCTCTATCCCTCCTCCCCTGATTCTCCCTTGTTTAGTGCTAGAAAACGGCGTGGACTGCTGTTTTCTTGTGAGTTTAGTGAGTTACTATTGCCCTCGGAGTAAGTTAATGAAACGGTATCAGATGAGGATCTGGACCATTCATCTTGAACGTGATAATGCAAGGGACAAACTCATAAAATTCAAGGGTGATCGGACGGTTATGGACGCCGAAAAACCACAAAAACAGTAGGGTGAGAGTTTTTAGAAATGTAACAAAAATCGTGAAAAAACGATAGATAATGAAGAAATTTGTGAAATAGATGGTGAAAATGGAATAAACGTGAAAAACTGGACAAATAGGTATAAAAATTGCAAAAAACAGAGCACATGGGGTTGCCGATGACCGGATTCTGGTAGTCGTCTCCGGCGATGATGAACCAGTCCGGCCACCATCTCGACAACGGTGACCCCAAACCGGCGATAGGGCGGGGAGCACACACGCGACAAGCGACACTTGCGTCGACATGCGTCACAGCCAGGCGTGACGTGGCGCCACGTGGGGGACGTGTGGTACAACACGCTCCCGCCACGCGGGGGATGGGTGTGCGACATGCGCGTGCCACGGGTTTGGCCTGCAAGCGCCACGTGCGGGACGCGTGACGCGACGTGTGTGCGCCGCACTTGCGGCGGGCCCTTTTTCTCCATTTTGAGGGGTTTTGACTGTCTATTCATAAAAAACGTGATTTTAGGAGCTATATTGGTCCAAATCACTATCCGAAAAAGGCATTGTGATCGTCTCAACAAGGCGAACCTAAATTTAAGACAAAAATCTAGTTTATAGCAGCTTGTTAATAGCCAAACTACTAAATGCTATTAGATGATTTGGATCAAGCCGATCAATAGATGATCAGGCCTTAGACTTTGATTGTACACATCAAACATGAGATGATCTAGGAGATTTGAAGGGCAGATCTCATGGAATTGCCAAGAAAAATGATCATGACAATCGATCTAAGCAACTATCTTAAGGTGTACTAATCAAGAGTGATTTGACTGTCAAATCGATGCATGATCATAAAGATACATGTGAGACACTGGACAAATAGAAATTTTAAGGGTCGTGATGAAAATGAGAGGTTTAACAATCAATGATGACTTATGATGTGACAGGTACGTCAGGGCATACAACTTAATATAGCCTACTCGCCTGATTGGAGTACGACATTATCGAGATAGGTGATTTCATTCGCGATTTTCCATGATTTCTCAAATCATGACTTAGTGATTGAAACTTTGAGGCATAGGTTGTATGCCCCATCACGCTGCATGAGACTATTTTCAGTATGTATTATCGAGATGCTTACTACTTCCCTTATATATGTTTTATGCACTGTTCTTGGCATATTTTAATTTCATTGTCTGACTCTTGAGATGTTTGATACATGGGAGTCTCTATATTTTGACGATTAAGACTATTGAGCTTGAGATAGGATGTATCCCCCTTCCCCCGTGAATGCCTGAGTGCCCCTTGTGGGTGAAAGCAGTGAAAGGTAAAAGTGGAAATGGAATGCGCCTTTCCGTGAGTGTCTAAGTGCCCATTGTGGATGAAAGGGTGAAAGTGGATGGTATTGAAAAGTGACCCCACGTTGCCATGAGTGTACTTGAGACACTCATAGGGCTTAACCATGTATGATGTTTCAATGCTTGATATACAGTTATATTGTTCTCTAGATATAGACTCACGTGGTTATGGCTTACTTGTATCTTCATATCTTTTTGAATTTTGCATGTCTTGACACCATGACTTATGTTGCCTTATTTATATCATGGAATTGGTATATTCTTCATCGTATGAATCTAAGGCTTCTATACCTTGTTATTTTTTTTATCGTTTTATATTGAATGTAAATCACCTACACAAGCCTAATTTGCTTAGGCATTGCTTTGTTTTGCAATGCCTCAGAGTTGGAGCGTGACAGTCGAAGAGGGAAGCAAGTGGAATAGTGCGGATATGGACGAGGACTTGAGGACTCTATACTATTTACATTTAGAGATATAGTAGTGTACGTCCTTAAACTGGTATTAGACTTTTGGCGCTCTACCTAGATATTTGTATCTTAATATATTAGACTCATACTACTGTATAGTGTGTATATGCTTACATATGGATGATGTGGTGATTTTGGATGGACCGTAGAGCTTTGGGACTTTTATTATCGTTGTCTCTTTGCAGTTTACATAATTTCTTGTGGTTTTATATTTGAGCATGCTCAGTGTGTTATAAAGTAATTTGGTTCATGCCTTGTAGCTTGGGCTGTCAATGACCCTCAGGGTTTTCCTTATTGGATATTTTTCCTTGACGCTGTGTAAAATTTCTAAATATTTGAGTTTTATTTCAGGGATCCCGCCTATTTTGTAATAATAAAATATTTACTATTAATATATGTATTGGAAAAAGATTTTAGAAAACCCAGGGTGTCACATATTCGCTTATGATATTTTAGTCCTTAAAATTCTTAAAAAAATAATTTTTAGTCCTTAAAACTATTAATTTAGTTTACACCTAGGTCCTTTTGTTATTTGATACCTTGAAAGGTAGTTGTTGCTTGATTTATGTCATAGATAAACATGGCATTTGAGAATAAAGTTATATATGAAAAGTGTGGCGACCCGGGTTTTTATAACACATTTTATAATACATCTTGTAAAGATAGGGCCCTTGGAGTAAAAAAATTTCGCAAACCAAAGCAGCGGAAATTCTTTTCTTTAGAATTTGTTTTGTAAAACCTAAGTCACCATCTCATACATAACATAAGTAGAATTTTGTATAAGATAAAATTCCATTGAAGGAATATACTTTTATTAAACTTCAGGATCTATCCAGTGGTTCACAGTACACAGCCCATTGTATCCTTACAATACTTGTCCAAATATACAATCCAAATTACAAAGTTCAAAATTCAATACATATTCTAATACAATGTTTCAAGGGATATACCTTGATTACTTATTCTTCAATAGTTCTTCAAGTCTTGAGCTCCTAAGTCTCCTTCTTCAGATACGAGATATTGTAAACATTCGAACATTTACAATATCTCAGCAAGCTATGCTTAGTAGGGGATAAGAATGTAAGTTATTGGTAGTATAATCTTAATATTCAAGTATCCCATAATTCGCTCTATCATAAACACATTCATAGATAACTATTAGTTATAAGGACATCTCATTTCCTTGTCATTTGTGTTCACCTTTATACATACATATTGTATAAGGACAAATTCGTTAAAATTGTAAAAATAATCAAGAATCATTTCTATACAAAGCTGATCAACTCCTTTCATTATAAGAGATTTGTATCTCAGCTAGTTACTATAAAGGGAATTTCCCTTCTTGGGAAAAATATTGGTAATATACAATTACCTGACATTTCATCATGCCATCCCTTAAGGCATTTCACTATGCCAACCTCATATGCATCATAATGCAAAATAATCAAGGACTACTATGCTTGCAGTTTGATCCGTACAGCACGCCCGGATAACTGTTCAATAATCCACTTATACCATTCTCAGTGGAAATTACAATATCTATGTCCATATGGGAGGACCATGGATGTCACAGTGGTAGCCTTCCCATAAATGCCCCACTCGACTTTTAGCCTTTCTTAGGCTTGGTATTCAATATCATCAAGTTTCAGAGAGTAGGTGGCCAAACCCTCTTAACTCCCCTAGCATAGCATCCCCAGGTCTATGCTTGTTTAAAACAAAACCACAAGCTTCCAAGCTTGTATGTAAAATAATACTTATACATATCAGACTATCTGTCTGTTTATCTAGGGTTGGAATATTTTATACTTTCTTATTCACTTAGGGTTGCTCAATTCTCAGCTTAACCATTTAATACTTATTTTCCTCATCATTTGGTTGGATCATGTTTCAATTTGAGGTATTTACCTTAATATATTGCTATCATACATGTCAATACTTCAAAACATAAGATCATGTATTAGACATGTATCTTCATGTAAAGGCATTCTTAATAATCCACCTACCTCAATAAGGTATTCGTACTCATTGAAATATGTCATAGTCTCGATCAACATATATCTGTCAAATCATATGTATAATGTCATTTTTCTAATCAAGGGTACATACTACACGGTCTTTTGATCATCCTTATGTGGGATGATCTGAATCTTTCTTCCTTGAATATCATATATCCATGGGTTTAATATCATCTATACAAATACTATCTATATCATACATAACAATCTAATTTACATTGATGTTTTTTTTTCTTTATTGTTTTTTATCATACAAGATCTTATCTTGTTTGATCATCCTTATCTTAATTACTATTTTTTATTATGGTTAGATAATTTGCTATCTTTTTATGTTCTTATTATTATTCAACCAGTTAATGTCTTACTTGGTTGAAGATAATTTATTTTTTCCTATTATTAGACAACTCCTCTTTATTTCAGATGACTAGTACTTATCAGTTAAAGTCTGCTCAAAAAGTGGTTAATACAACCCTCATGTAAGGAGGCATTTAGACTTCTCTTACGTCAATGGGAGGTGAGGGAAAAGCACTTAGCTCTTGTATACCCCCTATAACCACAATGTTCAGAGTCCACTAGAGTGGTACTAACTCAACCTTTGACAAGGTTCCTATGAGCTCTTTACCTTAAGTCCCTTCTCTAATTGATTTTAATTAATTTTCATGGATATGTACAATGTCATCAGTGGATGTTTATTATTTTCCTACTTTGGGCCAAGGAAATGATAAATCATTCCTTATATTGTCCTACTAACTATAGCCCTTACTAAGTCAAAATCATTCATTCATCTTAGTTGTCCATGAATCTCTATATTTCATTAGTTTACATTTTTGGTGATTTATGCTTCTTAGATCTTAACAACTACTTAACAATTGAATAAAATTTGACAATAAGTAAATCATCAACTTGAAAGCATAAATCAAATATAAGTTTAAAAACTATATACTAACATTCTTCCTATGAATGTAACTTAAGCTAGTGAAATAAAACGAACATGATCCTAAGTTATGAAACACATCTTCTATCATAATGAAATCATGTTTAAATCCTAATTTACACTAACATGATCCTAAGATAATCAAATATACTACAAATTACTCATTTAGGGCATATCATACTAAAATTTAAAGATTACACTATCATGCTTTCTAACTTAGAACATAAATCACATTTACACTTTTATATCCAATAAAAGACAATTAAAACTTAGAACAATCACATTTACACTTCTATATCCAATAAAATACAATTAAACTAATTATATTAAGATGATTATAAACCTTTAAATATGATCTAACCATTAGATCTTAGGTGTTTTCCTTTAGATCAAGGGTTTTAATTACCTTTAGGGCTTTTAATCCATTAAGATCCAAAAATCATATCCACTTGATTTTGTCACATTTCATCCATGATCTAACTGGATTACATCATAATATCATCCATTTAATCCATCCCAAGGATCTGATCATACTTAATCTCATTGATCAAGTGGGTCCCTTTGTATTTTTAGGGTTTTTCTACCATAAAGGGTAGATCCCCTAATTTATTGCAGATCTGTTCAAATTAACTATAGATATTACTTTATTACAGTATTATATCATCATTAAAATAAATTTCTAAGATCTGATCACCTCAGATCTTGAAGATCTTAGAAATTGGACACTTATTTTCAAAATACAGAATAATTCATGAATAATTTTTAGACATATTATGCTTTCATTAGAAACTAAACATTACAAGCTTTCCATAGCTTCTTTCCGATCTCAATTTGGACTTCATATGACTCCACAATTTAAATTGAAGTTTACAGCCGTTCCTAGGGTCCAAATTTGATCTGGGCCCAACAGAACTAATCTCTCTCAATTGAGGGTCCAAACCTTGTTAGATTTTCTTGAAAATTGTACCCTAGAGGTTTTTGACCCTTTTGGATCAATTGAAAAGCTCAGAATTTCTATCTGAGCTCTCTATCACTATGAATTGAAGACTCTGGTATTTACTTTAGTTTTTACAATTTTTCATTCAAATTAAATTACAGAAAAATAAAAATTATACTAAACCATAATAAATATGTATAGAAAGTAGTTCCACCTACTTGATTGGAGAAAAAATGTATATTTGATGCCCAATTTGAGAGAATTACCGGTTGATGATAATATAGCCCTATTGTCCCCGTTTTTGTGATTTTTTGTTGTTTGAACCGTTGGATCTTGAAATTGATTTGGGGTTTTTGTATATAATGTAGTATAGGATGTTATGGAAGGTGAAATTGATAAGATTCTACCCGAAAAGGAGTGCTTAATTGAATTTAGGTCTCTTGCTCCAATTAGAAAGCGGAGAGAGAAATAAGGAAAAGAGAGTTTGGGGATGGATGAAGGGGAATTTGGGGCTGAAATTCTAGGAAAGATGTGAAAATTTCATGGTTAAGGTTGTGAAAATTTTTGGGACATATTTATAGCCAAATTTAAAATTTTTATCATTTCTTTTGATAAGATATTTTATTACTTTAGAATTTTTAATTACTAATGCATTCTCCATTCTCCATTTCCATCCCATTCTCCACTACAATCTCCACTACCAGCAATAATGCATTGAGCAATTATTGGTGCTTCTAGAACGTTGGCCCACTTTATGGGCTCCACTTTTATGTGAAAAGACCTGTTTGCCCTTTTAACTCCAAAATTGGAGAATAATAGGCAATATTTGTCTGAACTCGGAATCGAGCGTACTTAGTGGCGTTGGAATCGTATTTTTAAGTACTTCATGAATATTGAGGTCTTATTTCTTGGATATGGGTAAAATTTTACCCCCAAATGGAAAAATTAAAGAATTTTCATTTTAACTCAGAATTGAATGTACTTATTGTTGTTTCGATCAGTTTTCCAATTACATACATAATTTCTATGTTTTAATTCATAATATAATCTCTATAAAAAGAAAATTCTCAAGAACCTAATATTCCAGCCCAGAATTTTTAAAAATTCAAACTTTATTAATTTTTCTTAATAATTTACAAAATTTTGGGGTCATTACAAAAAGGGCAGCCTTGGTGCACAAAGCTCCCACCTATGCAGGGTTTAAGGAAGGTGCAAACCACAAGGGCCTAAAGTACACAGCCTTACCTTGCATTTGCAAGAGGTTGTTTCTATGTCTTGAACTCGTGACCTCAAAGTCACACGACAACAACTTCTACCTTTGTGCCAAGGCTCCCCTTCTAATTAAGGCTATATATGTTCTTCATATAATTATTAGCAAGTTTTTAGTTTGAATGTTATACAAAGTGATTTTCTTAGCGATGGACATGGGTTATTCAAAAATGGCTTCTATTTGGCATTTTCCATATGCATTGGATGTTGGATTTTTCTATCATTTTGATTTGGTCTTGTTGATCATGGACTTTATACATCGTTGGCTATTGTTGCCATTTATGCGTCCTTACCATGGTTTTTTGTGCTAGAGAATCTAGGAAAAACATAATTTTAAATTAGTGGACAGATTCTTTGTATTTATGATTCATAAGTTCCTGTCCAAATAGATCAGAGTGTTGGGCAATTAAAGAATATCATGCTCATAGGATGAGCGTCGCAGAAATGACGATGTTGAGATAGATGAGTGGTAAGACAAGAAAGGCTAGAATTAGAAATGAAAATATTAGAAAAAATTTAAGGGTATCACCAATAAGTAACAAGATGAGGGAGATTAGACTTAGATGGTTTAGATATGTTCAAAGGAGACCAATAACGGTACCGGTTAGGAGTGAGGCAATACAAATAGAAAGTTCTAAAAGGGCAAGGGAAAAGCACAAAAGAACTTTATATAAAAGTGGCGAGAAAAGATTTAAAAATTTTAGGACTAAATGAAGCCATAGTACTTAATAGAGAGGAATGGAATAATAAGATTCATGTAGCCGACCCCTAATTGAGATAAGGTCTTGATGATGATGATGATAATGAAGTTGCTATCCAAAGAGCATGAATATATTATTATTGTGTGGTTTCTGTGGCATCTTGTTGTTTACTTAAATTTTTAGGAATTAGGATTTTAATGATTGGAACTACATTACAAAGCTATTGTATCTATTTGATATTATAAGTGTTCGCTTAGCGTATTATTTCGTACATATGAGTTCGGACTAAAGCTCTAGCATATTTGTTATTGGTGGAATGTTTATGTGCTATTTTTTAAGCCAATACAATAACGTGTATAGAATTATAAAACGAAGAATTTTTCATAAAACTTTTGCAAATTTCTTATGAGCCTTGCAAAATTGTCATTCTATTAGATTTTTATCTTTCATGTTAAAATTTTTGCCAACGAATCTTTCCAAAAAGGCGTGGTAGGGAATCTTGTAGGGAAAATGGTAGATTTTGTCGCCGCGTAAGTGGAGATGAAGGTGGTAATAGTTTGGAGGGTAATGTTGTAACTTCGTAGAATTTAAAAGAGAAGAAGATGAAAATCTAATATAATGACAATTTTGCACAACTTCATGAAAATTTAATAGTAAATTTAAATTTTTTTAAAAATATTAAACTTTTTTTATATTTAAATTGCCACAATATAATGGCATTTAAAAAAAAAAACCCTAAATTGAATAAAATTGGCCGGGACTCTAAGAACCGTTCCGTTGTCAACTCTCTTTCTTGGTTCGTCTCTCTCGTTGCTCCAATTTCCTTTACGCTGGTCCGTGTGGCAAGAAAAATGTCTACGAAATGGTTGCGGCTATGTCGTCCTACTCTGTATTCAGGAAACCCTTATTTACCCAGTTCTCGATCCCTAAACCCTAACCAGTTACGTTCTTCAAAGCCTCTAATTTCGAGCACTTGCTCGATTTTCCAAAACAGGTCAAATTCAAATTCTCCACAACCATCTCTTTCTGATACGCCTCACACCACCAATGAAAACCCTCCCATTGGGAAACCTTCTGGAAGCAAAACCCGCGTGGAGGGGACTCGTATTTCCTCTTTGAACGACTTTGAACTCGCCAAATTTGCCGCCATTGCAGAAACCTGGTTAGCTTTTCCGGTCTCTCGCCTTCTCTTTTGATTTATTTAGAAGAAGAAGAAGAGTTAGGGTTTAATTGTTTGGTTTTGTTCTGAGCAGGTGGAACACCGAAGGGCCATTCAAACCGCTGCATTTGATGAACCCAACTAGAGTTGCTTTTATTCGTTCCACGCTTTGCCGGCATTTCGGGTATATGTGCTGTACATTATCTTTTATTGATTTCAAAATGATTTGGTTGGGTGGAGTGTTGATAAAAGCTCGTTTCATTCAAAATTGTGGTTGGGAAATGTCCAAATTTTGTCCAAAATATTGGTTTTTTCCATCTTTTTTCCTGCTATAGTGGTCATTTAGACAGTAAAAGTGATGTAGCTACTATCTATTTGCATTGATTGCTTGGCCTTGTTCCAGAAAAGACCCAAATTCTGCCAGGCCTCTTGAAGGACTAAGAATTATAGATGTTGGTTGTGGTGGAGGCATTCTCTCGGAGGTATTTTTCTATTGGAATGTTTGACGAGTGCTTCTTAGTTCAAATGGTCAAATCTGGATTGATTTATCTGGGTTCTATCTTGTGTGCATATAGTTGAAGTGTTACTTGTCACTGGGATTTCTTTTACTGTTTAAATACAAATAGATAGTTAGATACATCAATAGGAGAAATCACAATCAAACTATACAAAATCGCTAATCTCAGTGAAATATTTGATCTCAATTGTCTTATTTCCACGAGACACATGCACCCTCTTTACTACCAGATTGTTGAAGATCATAAGGCGTTGTTGTCTGCAGATCTCATTGCCATCGAGCTCTTCATTTTACTAAATATCTGGAAATGAGCTAGTCCAGATCTAATACATTTTATACTTTATCTGTTTGTGGGTTGGGATGTGAATGGGGTTTGTGAGTGAGTCACATGTGACAGCCTTCTGACAAAAGAAAGGATTTCATCTGAATGGGAAGAAAATCTCTTAATCTTGCCAAATCTCAGCACGGAATGCAGGATTATTTGCAGCCTTGTATCCATAAAAGACAATCAGAGAAAGGTCTTCATTTTTCCACTGCATCATTGCATGGATAAAATATCATCCTGACCATACCCTATCCTTTATCTTTTCTTGTCCAGCAAAATTTCTGTTTACAGTAGAAGAAGATGGCCATTGCAAGTCTGGGCAATGCAGGGGCAACTTTGAGATGCATTTACAGTGGCAAATGAAGGTCTCTGTTCATCACCATAAATTTTCCTATAGATTATATCTACCCTCACTTAGATAAAATGGAGAATCAGATATTCTTTTCCTTTCGCTGCTATCTACAGTTAGTATGTAGGTTGCATCAGATATGTAAATTACATTACATTCCTCGTCCAAGAACAAAACCATCCACCAAATCTTTACAAAGAAGATAAAACAAATAAGAGAGTAAGAAATAATAATTTTTGCTACCATTATATGTAGCTTCAGTCTAATCACTAGGCACAGGCACCAAGAGATCACCTAGATGCCATTTTCTTTACTTCTGTGATACTATCATAAGATCAGCATATGCTCCAGCTGCAATCTTGTTTTCTCCATCCTCCAAATGCCCTGTAATGTTGAGTACAAATCAATTTGCAGCTTCCGGAAGCACCTTATTTTCTCATTTTGAACAAGTTGATTGCATATGTATAAAGATCAAACTGTTTGTTTCTTTCTTCGAGCCAATTTCTTACCTGGACCTTTACCTGGACCAGAAATGCAATGAAAAATAGAAAAGGGAAGCATTGGAATAGGTAGTAATAATGTATTCATTCATCCAGATATGCTATAGTTTTCAAGGGGATCGTCTTAACCCTGGTTGTTGGTGGGCCATTTATATAGCCCTATATATTCGTGGCTATTTTATCATGTCACTAAAATATCTTCTCAGATGAAGGTGAAATTGAAATGGATGAATAACAGGTTCTTATGTGGTGGAGGCTCCAATTTTGAGTGATCCATTCCGTTCATTGGATTTGCCCTCTCTTAAGATGTGGGGGCAAAATGCCCCCAAATCGGTAGCCCTAAGTTGTGACTCTCCCCTTAAAGTGTGGAAAATGCTAACAAAAAAGGAACCGCTTTTGAGTATTGTCCACACTTCAAAGGTGAGGCCCAATTTAGAGTTACCAGTTGATTGAGATTTTTGGTATCCCCCCATCGTGGGAGAGGGAGAATCGGATTAGTGGAATGGGTTGCTCAAAAATTGGAGGGATGGGACCTGCATGGCCCGCTTCTATTTCTCATGGAATATTATGTGCCTTCTCTGTATAGGAACCCATGAATAACATATTAGAATGATTGAGAAAATTCTAAAGCTTGCATAATCTAGTTTCCTCCCAGTTAATCTCATTCGTCATGGGACATAGTTTATTTCACTAATGACTGCTTTTTTCCTCATTTTTCTTTTCTAAATATAATATCATCGCGATCCCTTTCTCAGTTTATTCTTCTTTCTTTCTACAGCCTTTGGCTCGACTTGGTGCTACTGTAACAGGCATTGATGCTGTGGAGAAAAACATCAAGATAGCAGCTCTTCATGCTGTATGTCGAATTGCACATATACACTCACAAATGATATAATATAATCCATAGAATCATTTTTTCAGATTATATCTAAGTTCTTGCCAGGAAGAATTGCCATCACTCCTTTTAGATTTTCTTTTATACATGTATATATTAAGTTTGTTTCCTTTTTTCTGTCACCTTCACCATTTATCATTTTATCTTCACTAAACTTTGTCTCAATTGAACAGGGATTGGATCCAGTAACTTCAACAATTGAGTATCGTTGTGCAACAGCAGGTACATGCTAATCTGTTTGTTGTTACCTAAGCTATTGAGTTGCTAAAGCATTAAAAGGTCTTACTCTTTTTCATGCAAATTTGTTTCTTCTGTATTTCATTCGCAGTCAGAGTTCACACTCAAGAATGTGTGAAGAAGTCTACCCCCCCTTTTCTCGTTCCTGTTGTGAAGAAGTACACGCCCTTTTCTCATTCGTGTTGAAATTATTTTATTTATCTAAGTCGTGGCGCAACGGTAAAAGTTGTCGTCATGTGACCTTGAGGTCATGGGTTCAAGGCGTGGAAACAGCCTCTTGCAAAATGCAAGGTAAGGCTGTGTACTTTAGGCCCTTGTGGTCCGCCCCTTCCCTGGACCTCTCATAGGCGGGAGCTTTGTGCACCGGGGCTGCCCTTAAGTCATTCACCATGTGGAATGGCTTTGATAGGTTGAATGATTTTGATAGGTAGAGATCAAATTTCATTCCCATTTCGATGCTTTTAGCCTGTGCTTATTTGAGCAAAAATTCACAACCATCCATTTCATTGATATTTTCAAAGACCCAAAAGAAGTCGTTAGAATCATCTAATGCATTGATTTTATCATGGGTTACCTATTTCTAGTGAGAACATAATCAACGGCTTAGATCTACAAAAAAGAATTCAGCACGCATGAAAAAAAAGGGTATGGACCTTTTCCCATGCACTTCTGTGTGGACTCGTACGAGGAGTCTTTGTATTTCCTGCACTTAATATCTATTTTTGGTGCTTCACAATGAAATGTCATTTTCTTTGATTTGTCTTCATGCAGAACAAAAGAAAATAATATTCATGTTTCTTTGGTCATTCAAAATGATTAGATTGTGCTATAAAATATTGTGTAAGCATGTTTGCCATTACATGTTTACAATGAGAGACTATGTAGTAAAATGCAATTCTTATTCCCAGCGTATGTTATCTTTTTGCCCATGCTGAAAAAGCATCATGTAGGAGAGCATGTTGTTGGGACATCCAAAGATTACAAACTAGTTATGTGGTAGCAGATGGTATCAAATACCAGCTGACACAGTTTGATAGTTCTGGAAGTGAGGGAAATATTTGGTTAGGATGCTTTCACCTTTTTCATTAATTTGGCAAACTAATGGAGTTTTCCCTACAGTAGGGTCGGAATTAGGATGTGAATTAATAGTGCATACAAGGAATTCTTAAACAGTGATTCAAAGAGAAAGGTAGTCATGTACATATTTATTTGTAAAGCAATCAAAATAACGAGAGAAGTACTTGATCGACTTGACTTGCAGACATTTGCCTGATAGAATAACAAGAATTAGCTTTTTTGCCAGCCTACCATGTAAGGCAGGAATGGTGAGATGTGGTTCAGTGTTTACCTCATCATCATCATCAAGACCTTATCCCAATTAGGGGTCGGCCACATGAATCTTATTCCTCCATTCCACTCTATTAAATACCATGGCTTCATTTAGTCCCAAAGTTTTTAAATCTTTCCTCACCACTTCTATCCACGTTCTTTTGGGCCTTCCCCTTGCCCTTTTAGAACCTTCAACTTGTATTGCCTCACTCATTCTAACTGGTGCCGTTGTTGGCCTCCTTTGAACATGTCAAAACCATCTAAGTCTAATCTCCCTCATCTTGTTACCTATTGGTGCTATCCCTAAATTTCTTCTAATATTTTCATTTCTAATTCTATCCTTTCTTGTCTTACCACTCATCCATCTCAACATCCTCATTTACGCAACACTCGACCTATGAGTATGATGTTCCTTAACTGCCCAACACTCTGATCCATAGAGCATGGTCGGCCTTATAGCCATCCTATAGAATTTTCCCTTTAGTTTGAGTGGCACCCGCCGATCACATAAAACCCCGATGCACATCTCCATTTGTTCCAACCCGCTTGGATTCTCTCGGGTAACCTCCCTCTCAATCTCTCCACTCTCATGGATCAATGATCCTAAGTATCGGAAGTGGTCTCTCATGGGGACCTCTTGGTTATCAATCTTGGTGGTGCTCCACTCCTACTCTCCTTGCTAAAATTACATTCCATATATTCCTGTCTTAGTTCTAATTTTAAATCCTTTCGATTCTACTCTTGCTTCTCTCCATAGCTCTAGCTTTATGTTGACACCCTCCCTTGTCTCATCAAGTAGGACTATATCGTCTGCAAATAGCTTGCACCAGGGAATCTCCTCATGCGAGATGTTTTGTTAACTCATCCATAACTAATGTGAAAAGGTATGGACTTAATGCCGATCCTTGGTGCAATCAAACGGTGACAGGAAAATCACCGGTCCACGCCACTAGTGGTCTTAACATTTATTCTTGCTCCCTCATACATATCTTTAATTATGTCTATATACCCCCGAGAAACCCCTTTAACACCTAACACCCTCCATATTAACTCTCACAGGGACTCTATCATAAGCCTTCTCTAAGTCAATAAAGACCATGTGTAGGTCTTTTCTCCTCTCCCTATATTTCTCTACTAATTGTCTTAGTAAGAAAATAGCTTCCATGGTAGACCTCCCTGGAGCATGAAACCAAAGCTGATTCTCAGATACACTTGTTTCATGTCGTAGCCTCTTTTCAATGACTCTTTCAAAAAGTTTCATGGTGTGGCTCATAAGTTTGATCCCTCGATAATTAGTGCGGCTACGAATGTCTCCTTTATTCTTATAGATTGGTACAATAGAGCTTTTCCTCCACTCATCGAGGCATTTTCTTTGATTTTATAATCTTGTTAAACAACTTGGTCAACCAAACTACCCCAATATCTCCCATATGCTTCCAAACCTCTATTGGTATACCATCGGGCCCCATGGCCTTTCCCGATTTCATCTTTCTCAAGGCCTCTTTTACTTCAAGCATTTTAATCCTACGTTCATATCTATAATATCGAGTGTTATTTAGATTTATAGTATTTTCAATTCCTCTATTCTCGGGGCCATTGTCATTTTAGCAATTTTTGGAAGTAGATTTCCCACCTTTGTTTGATCTCGGCGTCTTTGACTAATACCCTTTGATCATCGCTTCTAATGCACCTAACATGCTCTAAGTCCTTACTACGTTCTCTTTCTTACCTTTGCAAGTTTAAACACATCTTTCTCACCTTCTCTTGTTCCTAGTCTATTATAGAGCTCATCATATGCTTTAAGTTTAGCCTCACTTACTATTCTCTTAGCAACGTTTTTAGCATTCTTATATTGTTCATAGTTTTCATTATTTCTAATCTTCTGCCATGCTTTAAAATGCATTAAGTTTTTCTTTAATAGCTTTTTGCCTTTGTTTCATTCCACCACCATGTTTCCTTTGTTAATAGCCTTTTACCTTTAGATACTCCTAAGACATCTTTTGCCACTTTCTTAATGGACTCAACCATATTAGTCCACATGGTATTTACTTCTGTTTCATAATTCCAATTTCCTTCTACCATCAACTTATTTTTGAATGAGGTTATTTTCTCTCCTTTTAAGTTCCACCACTTAGTTTTTGGATGTGTATTAAGTTCGGTTCTTTTACTCCATCTTTTGATATGAATATCCATAACCATTAACCTATGTTGTGAGGTTAAACTCTCATCGGGTATCACCTTACAATCCTTACATATAGATCGTTCATTATTCCTAAGTAGAAAAAAGTCTATTTGGCTTTTATGAAGTCCACTTTTAAAGGTTATTAAGTGTTCATCCCTCTTCTTAAAGAGTGTATTTGCAATGGATAGGTTATATGACAAAGCAAAATCGAGGATATTCTCCCCCATCTCGTTTTGGTTCACCTATACCATGCCCTCAGTGTATTCTATCATATCCTTCCTTATCTTTTCCTACATGGCCATTTAAGTCTGCTCCTATAAATATTCCCTCAGTGTTGGGAATTTCTTGCATGACTCCCTCCATATCTTCCCAAAACTGTCTCTTAATTATATCTTGTAGCCCTACTTGTGGTGCATATGCACTTATAATATTTATAATCTGCTCTCCTAGAATCATTTTTATTATTATTATTATTCTATCACTGATTCTTTTAACGTCCACAACTTTATCCTTTAATTCCTTATCCACTATTATTCCTACGCCATTTCTATTATTTTCCTTTCCTACGTACCATAATTTATACCCATCTATTTCTCTAGCTTTAGCTCCTTTTCACTTGGTTTTTTGGATACAAGCGATGTTGACTCTCCTACGTTTTATCGTGTCTACTAACTCCAAACTCTTACCTGTCAATGTCCCTATATTGCATGTAGCGATGCGAATCTTATGATTTGGAGATTCCCTATTTACTATCGCCTTTCTCGACCTCCATGGTATGAACCCATGTCCCACTTTTCACCGCACACAGGTTCGATGCAGTACACGCTTCCCGAGGGACGCTCTAGCAGCCCTTGCCCATTTTTCACTACACCAGGGATCCGATGTAGCGCGTCGCTTACGGGAGAACGCCCTAGCAACCCTTGCCTATTTTCACCGCATCCGGGATCCGATGCAACGTCGCTTATGGGGAACGCCCTAGCTTGAGCGAATTTCAGATTTCGATTCATGTCATGTTGGGGTTGCCATAGTTTTAAAAGCTGAAGATGATTTTCATTAAAATCATGAAAATCATTACAATCATTAAAATCATTAAAATCATCTTCAGCTTCACCCTTGCCGGCTGCTACCGACGAAGGGTGGCCATATTTTTAGAAGCTGAAGATGATTTTCATTTCTCCCTCACAAACTAATATACAAATGTATATTTATTTGTAAGAAAGAAATAATAGAATCATCTTCAACTTCCCCCTTGCCGGCTGGCTACCTGATACAAGGGTTGCCATCTTTTAAGAAGCTGGAGATGATTCTCATTTCTTCCTCACAAACTAATATACAAATGCATATTCATTTGTAAGAAAGAAATAATAGAATCATCTTCACCTTCCCCCTTGCCGGCTGGCACCTGACGCAAGACCTTCCCCCTTGCCGGCTGATACCTAGTGCCGAAATTTGTTTTCACATATTTTATACATCTTATATATTCATTTGGCTTCATATACATGCATTAACAAGCTGTATGCCAATCCAAAATTTGAAAAATTTAAATGTAGTTGTGTTGATCTAAGTACACTGGTAACAATTATTTGATATTCTAACAGTTTGTTTTGCCACTGTGAAGTACAGTTCTGCTTTTGCTGGAATGATTGCCTCTAACTAAACATATCACAAGTTGAGGCTTCAAATTAGGATTCATATGATAGTGCCTTAAGTTATCAAAAATGACTGACATTCACTTGTGTCGACACTGGACAGAGCAGTTGGTTGAAAAGCAAATGAAATATGATGTGGTTATTGCACTTGAGGTAAGCAATTTTACCACAGCTGGGTAAAATGTGTCTTTAGCATCTTCTTGAATATGTTTAAATGTTCTACATGGCGCACATACCCAACTAAAATCTTCAGTTCTCTTAAAACATTGTACTTGTTTGTCAGGACAAAGCTTAAATTTGTGCCCCTTTGGTCTTTGACCATGTACCCTGTTATGTGCTGAATCTGGAAACTGCTTTTCTTTCCCTTGTTCAGAGTCTGTATCTGTTCAGATTAGTGTCATGTTATAATTTCTTCGATGCTCCCCATGTAATTGTGAGAAGCAATCCAGTTCTCAGAATTGGACCAAAATTTTGTTGCCTCTTTTTGCCTTTTAGTTCGTATCCGTATTCTCTCTGAATGGAATTTTCAGGGCACATTAGAAGTGATAAAAAGAAACAAAAAGAGAAGGAAACAAAGACAGGAAGGAAACCTTAACTGTGGGAGCGTGCTGTCTGTTCTTGATAATCATGAATATTGATTACAGGTGATTGAACATGTAGCAGATCCCACTCAATTCTGCAAGTCCTTGGCAGCTTTAACTGTACCAAATGGAGCCACTGTAATCTCTACAATTAACCGCTCTATGAGAGCATATGCTACTGCCATTGTTGCGGCTGAATATGTCCTCCGTTGGGTATGTCCCCTTAAACTTCTAACATTTATCAATTGCTGATTTCTTTTTATTGTTTTGCTGCATCATAAAAGAGATGGCTTTGATGATACCATTTCATGCTTGCAACCTCTTGGAAAATGTTTTATACCCCAAAGTAGCTGGCTAAGTTGAAAAGGTCCTAACTTGGACCTAGCTAGTTTAACCATTTGTATGGCTAAGACTAAAGCAGCTACCAAGTACCAAAAACATGCATTTGGTCAAAACTTGTTCTCCTATTGTTCACGTTACAAACTAGGAAGAATTTCACAATTTTAGACGTAAAAAATGAGAGAGAGAGATAAAGGAAGATATGCAATCTATTTACATTGGAACTTTTAGTTTTAGGTATAGCTAACACGTGTAAAGGGCCATCCACTTTGCAAAGAAGCATCCAATTCAGACGGTTCAAATAATCCAACCTTCTGGCCTAGTATTTCATTCTGTTTCTCCTTAATAGGGACAACTTAATCAAACCAAAAGAGGAACCACAGCTGGTTTCAGTAGGGTGAACCTGTCAGTTTGGTTTCTAAATAATGATTTCAGGCTAATTTTTGTTTTGTAACTCTTTGTGTTCGTTAGAACATATCATTTGCATTTCTTTTATTGCAATCACTGGAAATTGATGAATATCATGACAGTCAGCTGTTAAGCTTAATTTGTTATTCCCACGTGTCATGCAACAGACCATTATTCGTTGTTATCAATTGGCTTAATGAATGCTAGAGGCAAATGAAAAATGAATAAGATCATGGCAACAGCAGATATGAATTGGGAACTATGATCTGCATTATACAATGTGTCAAATTGAATATGACGCCGTAGGACTGTATTTTGATGGCTTTCGGTGCTCCCACATGGCAATTCTTGGTCACTGCAGTGGGATTTCAGTTTCAACAGTGGCTTCTGAAACCTAAACGTAGTAAGATTCCACTCTCTTATTGCTGTCTTATGTTTACAGCTACCCCGAGGTACACATCAGTGGTCGAGTTTTCTTACTCCAGAAGAACTAGTGCTGATCCTACAACGGGCTTCAATCTCTGTAAGAATCTCATCTTTTTGAATCCTGATCATGCACTTAGGAACATTTTGAGACATGGTGTTTACTAAAGCCTATCCGATTCTCGTTGTTATTTCAGGTCCAAGAAATTGCAGGACTTGTGTACAGCCCTTTGACAGGAAAATGGTCACTGTCAGATGATATAAGTGTAAATTTCATTTCATTCGGTACTAAAAGTAGCCAATAAAGCTTTTATAACATTTTTATCTGATACAAGGTCCCGTTTTCACCATCATCTTTTCTTGCCGGGTACGGTTTCAAGCTTGATCGTCTTTTTTCTTGGCAGCACTGCTGCTCTTCTTGAAAGTTGCAAAGATTATGCAGAGAAAAAACCGTTAACAGATAGAAATATGAAGCCAAGCTCTAACAGAGATCCGAGCTGGGCTGGGTCCATATCTCACGCACCCATCAAATTAAAATCTGGTCACTTACAGAAGATTCTTTAGCAGGGTTGTTTAACATCAATATTCCACCACCAATTTCGTTCTAGTGACGGTTCATTTTTTATTTTATTTTATTTGAATGACTAGCGGATTTGAATCCACACCCATAGCGGTTGCCCAATGAACCACCACCCGCAGTCCATAAAAGTATGAAAAATGGCACTTTCAGGTTCCACCCCGTTCGTAGAAGGGGACGACTTGAAACTCCTCATATCTAATGTTTTCTGGTACTTAAGTCAAAAGAAAAGCGACAGAAATGGAGCCGGAATATCTAGTTTCTGCCCTGAGCCAGCCCGAATCGTATCTTGATACTGTCGAGTCGACATGTCGCCCACCCTTTGGGGCTTAGACCAACTTCTGTAACGAAGAAGAGGAATTGAGCGATGGCTTCACGCTTCACAACAGTCATTCACCGGCGCCCTCTTACAGTCCATGAAACAGATCTGTAAACAAAGCCTTATGGCATGATGCTAGCATCACTAATGAACAGGTGACAGCTTAAGGGCAGTACCCAGCCTCACTAATGAACAGAAGCAGTTTAAAGTAAATGATCCAGATGACCAGAACCACATATTCTGAGAGGGAAATACTACTTCCAGCAACAGCCTGCATCTACTGCATCACGCACACGGTATAACATCCACGGCTATCCTTTTTGCTTCCATTGTTATGGGAAAATGTAAGCAGTATCAGAATGCCAGCTGCCAATATGAATTTCTTGTACGGACTCCTTCGGTGCTTAGTGCAGGTATAGTGTTTGGCCAGGAGAGACGAAAAAAATGAAGTACCTCCAAGTGGATGGTTGCTCAAACCCAGCAGCATGTTTGGAAGCAAAAATTAGATGCAACCAATCTTGTTAAACGGCAAAACTCACTCAAGGATTATCAGATTGAATATGCAAAAATAAAATAAAATACAGATTGAAGGCCTCACCTTCCAGCGACCACATTTCTCCTATGAATTTCTAGATGCAAATGAACCCCCATTACCAACAGGCGAAATAAATACCAAATTTTGGAACAGGAATCCTCTAAATTTTGTAATCAATGGAAGGATGTACAGAAGAACAAAAGAACGGTGGTTACAGAACAAAGAATGCTTCACAATAACATCAAAAAGGGGATGAGAGAAGAAACAAACCACCACCTGGTCTCAGTAATTCAACAGGGAGTATTTTACACGTACAACAATCTTTCCTTTTTCAATCCCAAGTTTCGCTCCTGTAACCAGCCAATGCCCTGGAATATCCTGCGGCCCCTTTGACATCTCTGTTGAGTCAACAATCTTAGTCAGTTTTCCCATTTGACCAGGATTATCAAGTCTCTTTTCGTCCAAGTTTTCTTTTTCATTCAGAGTAGATGAAGATGCACTGTCAGGCCTCTGTTTATTAGCAGCGGCAGAGGGACTATGGTCCCACACTGATCTCCTCATAGTACATCCAGGTACCCTGGAGAACAGAAGTTTAAGGTATAGAACGCTTTTTGCACCAAAATCCCACACGCCCAACTGAGCTCCGGTGACGATGTGAACTCCTGAGAGGTCTCCAATGCAAGTCTCAGTGTTCTCTACAGGTGCTGTGCTTACATGGGAAAAGTTCTTCCATTTGATTGGCTTGAACCACCGGCTATCTTGCTCCTCGGGTCCTTGCCACTTGGGTGCCCCAATTGCCATATGAGGACCCCAATGTGGTTGTAGGATTTTGGGAAGAGACGACAGGTGCTGCAAATGTACAGCAAGCCTATTCTGCTTGGATCCTTCCAGGCAGAGCCTTAGCCCGGTCACAGGTTTACGCCCAACTGATATCTGCATCAATGTCACGATTTGCATTACTATTTGATATATAGCATATGATTGCTGTCCTGGCACTTCCAATTGATTATGAAAGTACATGTAAGAAGGTTATAGTAAGAAGCAGAACATCATGGAATTGCAGGGAATTGCAGGGAAGATTATGCTTTGAGCTTCTAATATGACAACAAATAGATAGATTTTTGGTCCACCACAAACCTTTAACATTGACAACATATAGATTAGGAAGTACTCTTCGACATGAAGTTTGAATCAGGATTGTTTTGGATCATACTTCAACTCTTAAAGGTAGAAGTTGGTTGATGCAACTGAAAATCCATTAGGTGGTTCAAACTGGTAAGTTTTGTTTCTATAAGCTTATACACTAGCCCATGCTCTAGGGCTTGAAGTTCAAAAGATTATCTTGGGTTACCCAACATATCGTGCCAGTCAACCATTGGTTTGATGTGACTGAAAGGTCTCTGATGAAATTATGTTTATGCATACTCTGTTATGGAAGTGACTATAGCATGGACACGAGAATTGCAAGAGACTGATTGGGATACCACTAAATAGATGATGAATACGCTTGAGATAGTCATCTCCCAATCTGCGTAACAGGTGCCCTGGTTTGAGATACATGGGATATTTCCACTGTATCAGGAAGGTTCAACTGCTTTTAGCAAGAGATTGAAGACATGAATTCAGGGTAAATTTTTCCTATGGTTCCCATGATTTTCATGAGTTGGAAAGAAATTGTTCTAAGGCTTATATTCATTCCACAAAGGATATAACAGGCACAGAAATCTTTGAGGGTGCAAATGTATCAACAGCTGAAGCAGAGTATGCAGTCAACATCAAGCATACATAAAGGTCAGTTCCAAAATAAAATTTTCCCTAGCCACTATGGAAGATGGCTGTCTATTGTCTGCTTCTAATATCAATGTTATCTTTGAGAGCAAGTAAATCCCTTATCATTTCATCAAAAGGAAAGGCATCCAATAAAGATCATAATCATGAAATTTACCTGCTCTGAGCTGATATAGAGTTTGGGGCCCATCAAACTAAATTGAAGAAAAGGACAGACAGGCTCCTTTCTTGAATGTCCTGGAATATTACTTTGTTCCGGTGCCCAAACTCGAGGGATTTGAAATTCCAAGAAATACTGAAGCTCCTCTATAGGTGGCTTGTCTGTGGGAACAAAAACAAAGAAAGGGTAATGACATTAGCAGGATTTTTAAATTTTGATGAGTCACACACAAATAAATAATTCTTTTTCAGAAAAAGATAAAAAATAAGCATCATTAATGCAAATTCATGGACTTCATGAAACTGTTATTTCTTTTAATAAAAAGAGGAGTTCCTTGGGGATACGGGTTGGTTTCCCTAAAGTGAAAAAAAGAGAGGTCCATTTGTTTTAATTGTTTGGCAGACACCAGAGCGTCCCATTTAAAAATCAGAGGCATTTAAAGTTAATAACAAGTAACAGAAATTAAGCTTTAATGTAAACACTGATTGAAATTAAACTTACGAAACAAATTGTGGAATTAGCAATACACTTCATATCACAAATGGATAGATAAAACACTAGTTCAAATCTTACACTCTAGGTATAGATCAATAGCACGGGCTAGATGTTTAAGTCTAGGCAATCCATCCAGAAGGGACACAATGGGAGAAAAGGTCATATTGATGACATCTGGTGCTAAGTGCACATCACTGGCCCACGAGGCATGACCTTGAACAAGGTCATTACCACCCCTTCGCCGAAAAATGACTGTGACATCCTGCATCAAACAACATAACCCACTCTTGAATGTTTTAGGACAAAAAAATAATTGTCACTTACCAAGAAATAAAAGATACTTGCAGCAATATTTTCTATAAATACCCCTTTATATTAGCAAAAAGTTAATTTGATCTTGCCAATGACTGTGTTTTGCATAACCAATGGAGTGAAAAGCTCCCTCCAAAAATTCACCACGGAAGGAAGAATTTTGAGAACATTATTTTATGAACTTGTCTCAAGGGTACTCTTCTGACATAGGGCACTTTCTAAATATTCAACTCGATGACCTTTCCAGTATGCCTCTAACTTGTAAGTACCATTACCTCCTTGAGGGTAGGTTTTCACTTTGTAACATCAATAGGATCGCTTGATGAGAAGGTGATGTTACCTGTCTTTAGACTGAGACTCAACACGTTCATCAAAAGGACCTTTTAATATCTTCCCAAGCATGTCTATAAATGATCAGCAAATGTACATGTCTCTTATGCATTAAAAAAATCATCCTTTAATGTAATTTATGATTTAAAATCTTTATGGTTGGGTAGAACCCCTTATCAAGCATGCACAATTTGGATCAGTCATACTTATTAACTGAGTTGCATTCCATCAACTACAATACTATAAGATGTAGCTTTGCTTACAATGAATGCACAGCGTTAGGTACAAAGCACTACCTTGATCTGTGTATAGTTTGGCACATAAGTGAAAACTACAGACAAGGTTTCTGTAGTTCATTTCTACCACCCACAGATGAATTGAAACATGTTCCCAAGAAAGAATGTGATGATTAACAAACTCTAGACATTGAAGATTAACATAGATCAAAGTGTAAAGTGATGCCCTGACAAGTCATCTGATGCAACTCAAAATTTGTCTACTGGAGGTCACATGTAGCTTGCATAGGGAAAGGTTTGACAGAGAATACCTCAAAACCATACTACTTATACACACATATGAAACTTGTGAGACACATTAACCACAAGTGCTATAACATTTCCAACTCAAAGTCTGTAATAATTTCCCTTCAAAGGGTCGAGGATTTAGATGGCAATAACAGACCAGCTTGTCTCGTTGCTATCAATGTTTACAAAGGTGCCGAATTTTCAGATCATGCCACTACTAAAGCAATTGCTACAGTTTTCAGTAGAGAAATTTCTGGAGTTCACTGCATGAGTTTCCAGGAGAACCAAGGAGTGTCATGCAGTATAGCACTCAAGTGCCCACATAGAACATGGGTGGACTGCCAGATGCATTTATAAAGTTCAGCATGTTACAACCATTTCGACCTTCAGACATTTGAAGTATAGATAATAGGTTCCCGCCAAATAATTCATAGGCTGTAAGTGAAATAAAGTTCCCGACTTTATGTTTCCAATGAATATCCAATTTACCACCAATCAGAAAAGATACCATATGACATTGATAATTACATTCCCAAGATGAAGCTGTTGAGCAACAAATGCATTGACACTGGAGAAGGAACTAAATCCTTTCTATGAGCAAATTCGTCATTTACATTTGAATAGCTACAGCCCTTAGTAGACCTTGCACATGGTACAAAGAAAGCACTGTATTACAAGGAATTTACTACAGCTTTGCATATGACTGTTCCAGTTTCCTCTGTAATTTCTTCATGATTTTAGTTAGGACAATCATCAACTTTCTGTGAGTGACAGATAATGCCTTATTATGTAATATATAGATCAGGTTAACAAAATGCCACAATACTTGCTCTCCATATGTCTGCTCCAATTTCCTCTGTCATTTCTTCACGATTTTCCTTTCCACATTACTGGATGTAGATCATTCTTTTCCAATATCTTGATCATTGCATCAACTAAAAAATCAGTCAGAAACATATCAATGTGTCCTTAATTAGACATGGCTGCCCTTGCCTTACACATCTAAAAATTTAGTACACTGCTTGAGATGGTTTAATTTATCTCTTAAGAGATGTGTATCAATCACTGGTAGTCAATTTGTGTTAAGAAATATCAAATTAGTGAAGAAAGAAAGAAAGAAACAAGAAGAAGAATGCCCATTTACCTCTTTTCCACTTAGATAGGGAGAAACAGAAAACTGAGGGTATATCTCTCTACAATTGAAAAGTGATGGATCTGCAACCTGTATGTTTGGAGATATCAGGAAGATGAGAGAGCATCTTCCAACTAAAGAGTATGAAAATTTAAGTCTGCAGAAGTATATTTTGTCATCTGAATGGGAATAGGAATACGATAAGAAGGAAAGAGGTAAAACTGACCTTGTCCTTATATTTTAAGGGTTCTGCTCTAGGTTGGCTTTCAACCTCTGAGAACCTATGATCCCCGATATCTTTCAGATAATTTTTCATGTCTGATGCTGATAAAGGAGATGACTGGTGCTGCTTGACATAAACTACATCTCTACCTCCGATTGTTACAGAAGTGATAATGTGGGTGCCAAAATTTTCTATAAAGCTGAAAAAGATAAGTGCATAACAATGTTCATTGAAGCTTTATGACATCAAGATCTTTTACTAAAGTAGGAAACCTTTTTCCTTAATAACTATCAATTTATGGTTGTGGAAACTGGAAACCACGATTCTCCTGGTCTACAAAAGACCAGTAGGACTAAGTGCTAACAAATTGACTTCACTGCCAACGGTCTCAAAATGCTTACCTCGCCAACTGAGATGGCTCCCAAGTTTGTGGAACAGCATGCTTGATATGCTCCTGCAAAACTAAATCCAACTTTGGCAGCTGAACCTTGCATAGAGGGATGATATATCCATCAAAAGCAAGGGATTTTGTGGCTGCTAAATCAACTTGCCAGGAACCAGTGAGATTGAACATGGAATTGAAGCTTCCGAGAGGAATATTTCCAGATAAGCCCGACATCTTATTGAAATACTCTGCCATCTACCACACAAGAAACCCATGACAACTCAGAATCTTTACATGTGTTACCTTAGTCATAGTGTAATTTTAAAAAATTACAAGTCTAACAGAGAGTGAGTGCAATACTGAACATTGTAATGTTGAAAAATATAACATTCTCGTGGCTTTGTATTTTATGCAGATTTATATACTATCTAATATACCTTGTGGATGTACCAAGGACAATGATATGATAGGACATTTTAAAGCAAGTCATCTTTTAATTTGTTTCAAAGTGTCATGAACTTAGACTATCTCAGGCAAACACCAATAACTTTCCTCACCATTTAATGTTTAAAAATAAAACACTTGAACTAATATTTCTACAAAGAAGAATATCTCAAGTAGGCGAAGCTACAGTAGGCTGAGTTACATGTCAAATATAACAGCATTTCACCAGAAACAAATCAAAGACATTACAGAAGAAGCTTCATTCTTATCCCATTTCTAAGATTTATCAATATAATGTAAGTTTGTAGAGCACATAACATCTCTACAAAATGACAGCTGCCTGGCTAAATTCAACTGAAAATTTTCCTTTCAAAAGAAATTCTTCTAGTTCTCAATCAACCAATTAACTGCTGAAGCAAACTCCTGCTTCATTTCCCTTGTTTTCACAAAAGTAAGAAAAACATTTCAAACCAGAGAACCCCTAAAACTGCAACACAATTCCAAACAAACTTCTTATCCGATCACTTAAGGTTTTAAGAGTAACGAAGCAAAGTATTCTGCAAATAGAGCCAACAGCGACAAGAACTAGTAAATAAAACGCAACAGAAAAGCAAATTACAACTGAAACATCAAAAACTTAAAAATATCCAAAACTTCCAAACGGGTATTCAATCATTCTCCATTTATACCGAAATCTAACGGAAGAAATGAAACCTAAAATCAACAAGAAATAATAATATGAAAAGCCAAAACAGTGAAAATTGAAGCAACCCCATAAACCCACCAAAAATCCAACCGAACAAGCAAACCCAATTGCTAATTCTGCAAACCCAAATGAAAAAAATAAGTAATAGGAGCAACAACAGACAATAAAATCAATCAAACACCTCATGGAAACTACAAACAGACGTCGTCTCCCTTCCGCTCTTCTCTCTGGAAAACTCGATATCCACCGACACATTAGGAATAATAAGATCCTCACAAACAACAAGATCTTTGGTATTTTCTTCATCGACGTGAATTAAACGAGACCCAGAAACTCCTTTGCAGTATAGAAGACGGATATCAGAAGTCACATCGAAACCTCTCCCAAGAGCTTGGATTGAATTACAAAGGGTGGTGAGGGCACCTGCGTTCGGTTTCTGGGTTTCCATCCTCTGACGATGGGAAACATGAGACGAAGAAGGAATTGTTTTTCATTTCTTAGGTGGATTTCATTTCAAGGAGGTTGCTGAAAGGGTGGTGGAGGTGTAATGTGTTCTACCCGGGTTTTGACTGTCAGAATACTCCTTAAAAAAACGCGTTTTCTGATGGGATTTTGGGTTGACTGGTCTTAACTGGTAACCATCTTCCAACCCCACCGTGACATGTTTTCCCACTCTCTCTCTTTCCTTTTGACTTTCTGCCCAGAACGGCGGCTCCGACGAACGAAGCTTTCAAGGCAAATCACAGACGCCCTCTAATATGCAGTCTTATTTTACAATTTTTGTAAGAAGTTATTTTTACGTCTTAAACGATAACTTCAAAAATAACACAACAACGACTTTTATCATTAGCCCATGACTCTTCTTCACTCTTTAACCTTTTATGTAAAATTTATAAATTTTCACTTAAAAAATAATACCAAAAATGGGGCTTACTTTTTATTGACGGCCGAGACTGTCTATCTTATAGATCATGCTATGGATGATCAATTAACCAAAATTCAAACTCATTCGAACATCGTACGTGTTAGATTTCTTCCTATAAATGACTTGTACCATGGATTAGAATCATCCAATGATGGAGAGTCATGACTCATTCATTAGATAAATGGTTTGGATCATTTCTGAACATGGATACAACTAGTGCTTTTGCCTGCCATTACTATCCAAATAAGAATATATGCATTCACCAACTCCAATCCAAGAAGGAAAAATTGCTCTAAATATATACATGGGAGAGGGGTGAGTAAAAGTTGTCGTCATGTAACCTTAAGGTCACGGGTTCAAAGCGTGCAATCAGCCTCTTATAAAATGTAAGGTAAAGTTACCTACTATAGGCCCTTGTGCTCCATCCCTTCCCTAAACCCCGCCCCTTCCTTAAACCCCGCATAGGCGAGAGCTTCGTGCACAGAGACTGCCCTGTGTAAGAATCTCAGCGTTGATTGGCACCATATGTTCAACGTTCTAAGGTCAAAGAATCCACCCTTTTGTGGATTAATGCCTGCTATTGACCTTTGAAAATAGTAAATGATTTGAATGAAATGGTAGGTAAGATCTAATTTGGTCTAGTTTTTGGGTTTATAGCCTTGTTACAAGTCTAGGGATCTGCATTTTCAGAATGTTTGGTGATCTAATCCGTTCATATGTTAGACCACAATTCCGTCAAATCAAATGAGATTGTTGGCTTATTCAAAAAAATGAATTAAGCAGAATTAACCAAATTTTGCCCCATGTAGAGGCAACCAAGAAATGTGCATAAATAAATATATAACCTACAGAAAAGTGGGTTAATTCAACCAATAAAATTATAACTTGTCCAAGTTAATCATAAATTATTTGGATTAATGCAATTTAACATTATGACCCGAGAAAATTCGGATACACATAATTGATACCTAAAAGAAACCCTTTTTTTTTTTTATGCATTTTAAGTTTGACTATATAAAACTTAAAAGCGAAGCTTGGTGCAATGGTTGAGTTGTCACCGTGTGACTTAAAAGTCACAGGTTTGAGGCATGAAAACAACTTCTTGCAAAATGCAAAATAAGACTATCTACTATAGACTTTTGTGTTCTGCCCTTTACCAGACCCTGGCTGTCCCCTTCTAATGTCTCTTGTTCTTAGAAACTTTCAAGGAGTTAAGAAGTTGACAGCATACGATAATTATACGGACCATTTTATATAAATAAACATGAAATTCAATTCTTCTGTGTGAAGTTCTGAGGATGAATTTCAGGATGAGTGAGGTAATGAGAATTAGTCCTACATCGTCTAATTGGATAAGCAATAATATTCCCCATTGATAAAAAAAATTAAGGCCCGTCAAACAGGCTTCTATTTGACAAAACAGCATTAATTGTATATATACATACATCTAACCGTTTCTTTAATTGAAAATTAAGATATTTTGTGTGGATCGGCAGTTTGTGGATGGAAACAGTGGAAACATCTTCCAAGCAAATTCAAAGGGAAATTATGATTGCAAAACTGGGTTCATGGGAGCAATTGATTGTTCCGACGAAATAATTCAGCGGTCAGAACGTGAGGACAAAGAGATGTAGTAATGTCCTCCGAAGTAGGGCCCATTTTAGATAAGCTAAACTCTCATCCGTTGAATGTTTGGCAGCCGTCTGATTGATCAGGGTTTATATGATGGTTCTTTTGAACTTTTCTGAGCCGTCCATCTTACCTCAGCCCAGTAAGTATTAGAATCATGCAATGGAGAAAACGTTTGGGGCATGGCCTGTCTAAGCAGCAGCAATAAGATGAAAGGTTGGGATCAAGACAAAGCGAGGGCCCGGGTAGCACGATTGCTCGGCTAATCATCATAGAACTCTAGCAAATAATATTATGCAATTATTTTGCCCTTTTGATCTGTAAAAAGAGAAAGCCCTTCGTCCCAATGATTTGGAGGCCATTGTCACGAGTAGTATAAGGCAGAGCCGGTCAAGTTAAACAGAATTACTTGATCCACTATTAGCAGTTCCTACATGATTATACATGAAGGGGAGCCTTAGCACAACGTTAAAAGTTATTGTCGTGTGACTAAGCTGTGTACTTTAGGCCCTTGTGGCCCGCCCCTTCTTCGGACCCTGTATAGGTAGAAGCTTCGTGCACTGGGGCTGCCCCCTTTTAAACATGATTATACGTAATAATAATCACAAATTCAACTCACGTTTAAATCACTTTGCAAGAGTTTTAACTGCCAACTTAAACAAGTGAATGAATGTGACTACTGTTAGATGAATCTCCCGGTTATGGCTCATCAAATCAACATCTAACTATAAGCCGTCCAAATTATATTGTTTAATTCATATCTAAATCGATTAGAGCACATTATCATGTTTAGGTAGATCTAAGCCATTCATCGAGTTCCCAATAGCATAGATAAGCTGTAAACCAAATTTCATATCCATTGCTTTTTTTTTCTTTTCTTTTTGCTATATTTCTTGCAGTTGACCACGTATTTTACTCATTTTTCAAAGACCCAAAATAAGTGATTTGGTTTGTCCAAATGTATTGAATTTTTTGTAGGGTCTCCAGTTTTATATCCTGAACAAGATGAACAGCTTAAATCTTTCAAAAAAAAAGATCACCATACATGAGAAATATGGGCGTCTCGTTCATCAAATTCTTCGCACGCCCTTGAGCATCTACTTTTACAGGGACTCAAATTTGTTAGGTGTAGCAGTTAGGATCAAAATTGCACATAAACTCAATCACACATAACACACAGAGATGTACATGGTTCGGCTATGTGTAGCCTACGTCCACAAGAAGAGGAGAAATATCTTTATTATGAGAGAGGATTACACCCATTCTGTTATGATACTTTTGGTTCTGCCTCTGGTCCTATTTATAGGGAAGGACTTTGTCAAAATTTTCCATTAATATTGACATGTCAGCACAACAGGGGCTGTTCTAAACGTGATAGATAATCCTGGATAAGCTTTTCCACGAAATAGTTTATATAAGGGATGGCCTTTCCTTAGAATTTATTGACAGGTTGATATAGGACAGCCATCCTTGAAAAAGTTTATCCTCAAATAGCTATCTCCGTGCCAAACACTCTCTTCGTTTAGGGTTTAGCTGGGAAATGGGCATCCATGCAAAGCTAGCTGGTACTTCCAAGTTCCAACTGCTACCACCTGATTACGACCCAGAAATGAGCATTTCAGACGTTGGGAGGAAGTCAAGCTTGCCACTCCTTCCATGTGTTTGAACCGACCACGTCAAGTTTGAAATCAGAGCCAAATACATTCTCTCTGAAATGTAATTAAGATTCCTGTACGAAATCTCGACCGGACATTTCTCGAGATTCATTCAGATGGTGGGAGCCACACGTTTTTATACTCGATCAGTGGCGGACCGACGTTCCACTCTTATTTTATCGTTTCCGGCGTGCAAGTATGAAACGGGCAGTGGTGGGTCCCAATTTCAACGTCAACTTACCCATCGTCAGCCTCAATTTCTGTAAAAGTAAAAGACGACGGTCCCACAACAACTCACAAAGTAAATGGATAATTAGATACGAGTTTAGCTTCTAGAAGAGTGGCGACATTTGGCAGAAACAATAATCCCCCCTTTACATTGTCTTTGGTGTCTGCTCGGGTAGATCAATTCATTGATTTGCGGGATTAAGAGTGCATGTGGGCCACAGACTCTGGTGATCTCCACACAGCTTATTATTTATTTATTTTCTTTGAACGATGACGATTTTATTAGCGAAAATTGAATAAAGATCCGATTGAGATAATCTGGGATAATCCAATAAAAATCTTTTATACAAGCCTTGTCTATCAGGCCTATTATTAGATTTTTTTACTTAAAAACAATTTGTGGCACTGGAGATTAACGGATCAGATCACCTTATATGTCATTACTCGGCATGCCTCCGTGTAGCTTGTTTATGGTACGTAGATGGACTGAGAAGAACTTAATCCAAGGTCAAGAGGCAGAAAACGTGCGAGGAAGACGGAAGGCTTGCTCAGTTTTCTTCCAGTAGAAAGCTCAAGCGGCGGCGGGGGCGTTGTCTAAGAAATTATTGACCTGCATGTTCGTGTATCCAGTGGCTGTACCTGTGGAATTCCACACGCAAAAAAAGGCAGTCCTGGTTCACGAAGTTCGGGTCTATGCGGGGTGGGAAACGGGGTGGACTACAAGGATTTATAGTAGGCAGTTTTATTTTGCATTTTGCAATAGGCTGATTTCATGTGAAATTCTACACATACAGCAAAAAATATTGCAAGACATAGAACTCGAGCAAAGAAGGATGCAACATTTGGAAGGAAAATGAGAAGGAGAAGATGAAGATGAAGGGAAGAGAAGAGAAGCATTTGTGCGGCAAGCAATCACTACATCGTAACATTGGAGCTACAAGTAAATTGGATCAAGAGACAGTACTGACAGAAGAAGGGGGAGCCTTGGCGCAACGGTAAAAATTGTTGTCGTGTGACCTTGAGGTCACCAGTTCAAAGCATGAAAACAGCCTCTTGCAAAATGCGGATTCGCATAGGCAAGAATACGAATTGGAAGCTTTGGAAGATGGCTCTTGTTATAAAGAAGGGGAGTAAGATTTATCTCATAAGCAGTGGGCAAAGCAAGCCATGTCTTTGAGGTGTGCCAAATTCTGGTAGGACTAGACGCTAGTGAGCTCTCCAAGTAGTTCATGCCCGTTGAATGCTTTTAGATTAATATTTCTTAAAAAGGACAGCTCCTGTACACAAAGCTCTCGCATATGTGGGGTCCAAGGAAAGGGCTGACGACAAGGGTCAATAGTATGCAGCCTTACCTTGCATTTTGCAAGAGGCTATTTTCACGCTTTAAACCCTTAACCTTAAGGTCGCACAATGACAACTCTACCTTTGCGTCAAGACTCCCATTCTTTTAGCCTAATATTTCTTTGTGTCAAAAATAAAACTCTTCATTTTTAAGAGTTTTACTAAGAATTGGCACACAGATGTGTCGGAAGAAGTCATGTACTATTTTTGATGGAGTACGGCGTCTTTTAGAAGATCTAAGCGATTCATCTTGCTTTGAATGGCTTGGATAGGGAGCCCATGAAACCTCAATGTAGTTGCATGCTTACAAACTATTTTATGTTCACTTGAAATTACAGCCAGTAATTGTTTTAGGTTTTATAGAAACAAGAGATTAGAGTCATCCAAGTATATTGAAATTTCATGCCCACTATTCAAGCCCTTCCGAACAAGATGAACGGCTAAAATCTTTCAAAAGCTCCATAAAAAATAGTGGATCGACTTTTTCGAATGCATGAGTGCGTCAACTCTTACTGGGATTCTTTTCTTACATAATTTCAATTGCCTTGGCGCAACGGTACAAATGTGCGTCACATGGTGGACACATTCTCACACATAGCCTTAAAGAGTCTCGAACTCATGACCTTCACCATGGAGACTTACTCTTATGCCACTGCTCACGCTTACACACCTCAATCAATTGATTTTAAGCATTACTTTTCTATTAGACAGTACTTAAAACTATATTTGTGTAAGAACTTGAGTTTTTATAATATAAATATTTGTTTTGCATGAAACTAATAATAAAAGGCGAGCTGATCTATTGATTACAGGGTGAGTATGAATACTTTAGAACTATAGTTCAAGTATGTTGTTAGATCTCAAGGACGAGAACATGTGCACCTTGTTTTTCAAAGTCTTATTGCAAAATATCTCATCAATGGGTGTATGCATAACATCCATGCTATATCCTAATGCTTCTATAATTTGATCTCTTGGATGAGAGCATGCACACTGTGTTGTTCTAAATTCTAATGCTTACTTGCAAATGATCTATGATGTAGTAGGCCTGGCAATTTGGGTTGATAGGTTGTGTTAATGTTGTGTCGAGACTTACCCATTATAGTACATGGGTCGACACGAACACGACCCGCTTAATAATCGTGTCAAGAACCCTTAACTCGAACACGACGTGATTATCAAACGAGTCGACACGACACGACTCGTATAACACAATTAAATGAATGTAAAATAACTAACATATGAAGGTTTTTCATATAAGAATATAGGCGGTTAGTTTTTCAAAAACTGTAAAAATATAAGACGATTTTTGAAAACCCATCCTATATTAAAATATAAGATGAGTAATATAAGAAAAACCATCCTATATTACCAATAGAGGATGGTTTTTCAAAAACTGTCTTGTATATTGATGGTTTTTAAAAAAATCATAAAAATATAGGGCTGGTAATATTGAAAAACCGTCCTATATATTGATGGTTTTTTAAAAACCATCAAAATATAGGATTGGTAATATAGGACGGTTTTTCAACCTGATTGATTAGCAGGTTGTGGGTTAGATGGGTTAACACGACGAATTAACAACACGACAGATCAACACTAATTGACCTGAACACGACACGATTTTTGGCTTGTCCTTTTTGAGTTGACCCAAAAATGACATGAATGCGATAAGACTAGACCCTAACCCGCTAAATTCGTGTCAGGTTCGAGTCGTGTTATTGTGTCGTGTCATATTTTGCTACTCCTATGATGTAAGTTCATGCACACACTCATTATTATGTTCCAATACTTGAATGCCATGATCAATGGAACCAGTGCATGTGCAAATGTTTTCTTATGTTTTAATACTTGCATGCCATGATATGTAATAGAGGTGCATGTGCACATAGCTTTCCTAACTCCTAGAGATTACCGTATAATTATTGATCACTGCCTCATGTGCACAATTCCACTGTTTGATCTAACCATGTGTACAAGTTCATGATTGATCTAAACTAAGCACACAACTTCATCAATTGATCCAGATCATGTGCATCAATTTTTTGTTAAATCTAGGCCATGAGCACAAGTTAACTTCAGATTTCATTATCGATCACATGTATTGCCCATTGATCTCATGTTAAATAAGAAGGCGCACTCTTTTATCTCTCGAGGATCATAATCGACTCACCTTTCATTCATTGATCTCATGCTAAATAAGTTGGCGTGCTCCTTCTTCCCCCAGATCTATCAAGGACTATAGTAGCCTTTACTCTTCAACCATTGATCTCATAAGCATGCCCACTCTTTTATTTCCTTAATTCATTAATGTGCAACATTGATTTGTTTTGATCTAAGCACCATGCACACACAACCATGGGTTAGATCTATCACGCACGTCTGGCGTTGCAGTTAGTCTCCTTCTAAAACCTTACTCACCATTGATGTGTAGTTAGATGTGCACCTATCCATAATTTGATACGAACCATGTGCATATCAGTTTTAGACACTTCAAGTGCCAGTGATTTAAAATCTCTCCATGCACATCTCGGTTTGAATAGTTGCTACTATAGTTGATTCAAAGCTAGTGCGTGCACATCTCATTTTATATATTGCTACCATGGTTAATTTAGGAACCAATGTATGTGTGCTTAGTCTTATACCTTGCTATCATAGTTTAATTGATGAACCAGGGATCTACACACCACGTTTTTATGGCTTGCTACCATTGCTGGATTGTACATATATGTGTAGCATAGTCGATCTCACATACCAATTGGCTTCACGTACAAGTGCATGTACCACATAGTTTGATCCCTCATGCAAGTGCAAGCGCACATAGTCCTACATTCAACTACTACTCACTTGTCATTCAATGTCATTTGTCAGCGACACCTTTTTTACTAACTATAAGCGAAAATATATATTGGATAGAGTATACTCCTTTTGTTTACAACTTGATCAAAGACTCCGTGACTTGGGAAGTCCCGAGACTGGGATCAAGCTATGTTCCTACGGCTCGGACGAGTATACTTGTTTATATCGCAACAGCTATAAATAGTTCCTTGTTCTCATTAACAAAACATCCCCTTTTTCTACGCTCTTCTTTTGCCTCGTTTCTCCCTTCAGCCTAATCTTCCCTTCGTGAAAGGAAATAACTAGCGCTGCGGTGTGATGTGATGTGATGTGATGCTTGACAAAAGAGTAGTGTTAAGTTCCTTCATCACTGTCCTCTCAATCACTAGTTCGAAGGAAATTCTTTGACTTCGCTTATGCCTTATCTCTTAAAGTCAAGTAAGGCGGGGTAAGATTCCATTCGAAGTAACGTAATAGGATTCAATTATACACCATCTTCAAAAGCGGGATCCGGAGTTTTTCGAGAAAAGGTCCCATCCTTCAATATCATAACTACGAGCCCATGAGCATGACTAAATATCAATGTGCCATGTGGACTGAGGTATGAAACATCACGCACACGTGACCCTTTGATTTATATATCATGAAGACTTTGATCTTATATTTTAAGAAACTGCATATAACATTGATTTTATGAACATGCATAATATCAAATAATTGCTCTAAGAGCCATATGTAGAGTTGATCTTCTATGCACGAGAGTCCATCTTTAAGATGATTTTAAAACTAGAGAAAAATTTATGATAACTATGCATGAATGACATTTTTGAAATTAAGCATAGTAATTTTGGAATAAAGTTTATATTTTCTTGAATTACTGATTTGTCAAATATTTTACTAAGGGCATGTCTGTTCGAGAGTATGTGCTACAAGGATTGGAAATGTTATGTGCATTATTTGCATCAATGTATTAATTGAGATTTTAGATATTTCACTCCAAGGAGTGTCTTTTAACCGACTACTAAGTGTGATCAGCATTATTTTGAAGAATTTTTGGAGTTGAATGTGACAGATAATTGATGAGATCATAGTAGTTTACTATGCTAGCAGTGCAGTTGGGCACTAATACCTACCTAAGGTAAAGCATTTTGTGTGTTTGTAAGGATCATAAGACCTTTCATTCAGTGTGATCTATTCTCCCCTATAAGGACCTATACGGACCAGTGAAGGTCATGCGGTATCCGCGATTGAATGTATATTGGAGATGTTGGTTTTCTCTACCTGCATAGTAGACAAGATTTGATACAAACATAGATGTATATGTCAATCAACCTCGAAAAAACTTTAGATCATTTGCTTTTATGGCCTAGCAGGACGCTACGTGATATGTTTCAGATATTGGGTACAAATCCTAAAGTTGTGTACTTTTTTTTATTATTGAGATTTATAACACTCGATGTGATTTATCGCTGATTTTAGAATTTAATCCTTATCAAGGTTTGACATCGATCACGTTTAACCACTTACATGCTAATATCTCTATGCATATATATGTTTTTTGCATGTTTTGTTTGGCTTAGAATTTCCTATGAATGGGAGCCTTGGCACAATGGTAAAAGTTGTCGTCATTTGACCTTGAGGTCACGAGTTCAAGGTGTGAAAACAGCATCTTGCAAAATGCAAGGTAAGGCTGTGTACTTTAGGCCCCCATGGTTCGCCCTTCCCTGAACCCCACATAGGCGGGAGTTTCGTGCAGCAGGGCTGCCCTTTTTTTGGTCAGAAGTGAAAATTTGCGTTCAAGAGGCTTAGGAACAACTATATATAAAGTACGAGAATGAATAAGTTAATTTATTTTATACGACTATTAAACATTGAGAAGAGTAATGCTATAAGACAATGGATTTTATTATGAAAATTAAAATTTGTCATATAGTTATAGTTTCATTGTGGTTGTTTGGATTGTGACCAGTGGGTCTCAGCAGTGGTGTTCTTATGTATTTATTTTGGCTATATGTGGAGTTTTAATATGACACGCAAGCCGAGAAGGATAATTTTGAAAACTATTATATTTGGTATGTTTAAAAATATTTTAAAAAAATTACTCAAGTTCCTATCAAATAAATTTTCAAAATTATTTCTAAAAACCCAAAGCATCACAATTTACAAGGCACTTCCTTAGAAGTGCCCCCCATTTTGGATGGACAGAGCCCATTTTTAGATGATCAGGCTTGTTCATCTCAATGCTTCTGTCTTGATACTCACTTCTCATGGATCGGATAATCATAGCTTCTAAAAATGTTATAGTATTTATCACAAGAAACATTTGACTAATTTGGAATTTTATTAAATAATGGTCTAATTTCACCTCCATGAAACGTTGCAAGCTATAATAATAGCTAGCCTTCCGTGTAGCATCCTTCTTCTTTTTCTTATACGCAAGTTATATTTTTATTGATAACCCATAACTCATAAACTCTTCAAACCTGTGACCTAGAGCACAGGAGAGGCCCTTCTAACCCCACTAAAGGGCAGCCTTGGTGCACGAAGCTTCCTCCTATGTGAGGTTCGGGGAAGAGACAGGCCACAATGGCCTAAAGTAGGCAACCTTACTTTGCATTTTTGCAAGAGGCTGATTCCACGCCTTGAACCCATGACCTCAAGGTCACATGACGACAACTTTTCCCGTTGCGCCAAGGCTCCCCTTCGCCCTTCTAACCCCACTACAGTAGAAATGTCTTAGCTCCGTAGATCTCTTCCACCACTAAAAATGAAAAAGAAGAGCATGAAAATCACTTGTGCTCACCCAGTAGTCAGATTGATGAAGCGGCCTGTGTGTCTCCTTTTTCACTCATAATTCCGAAACGGAAAAGATCAGGGCTTCATACTCTGTTTGATTGCTGCTTTGCCTAAATCACACCATTATTAACATATGATCCAACTCTTGTCTGCAGCATAGCCTATACAGGGGGGGAGACCATTTATTGATACTTGTGAGCTGACTTTATCTTGATCCTAGCTGACATAGACTATTCATTTGTAAGATCATTCCCAAAATATGCCATGATTTAGTCTTTTTGGAGCCCTTAATGTTCAAAGATTTTGAGGTCATCCATTCATGGCGGATTAGCAGCTGCAGTTTATGTTGGAAAAGGAACGGACCACAAAAGTCTATAGTACTCAGTCTTACCAAACATTTTATAAGTGGCTATTTCCATGCCTCCAACCCTACCTCAAGGTCATACAACAAGGCTCTCCTTTGCGAGACTTTCCCTGTATGCTTTCTAATTGGAGGCCCGCTAAATGGATGTTTGAAAGACTCTCAGTTTGGACATGCTACTGTTAGTGGTTTTGTCTTTCCCTTAACTGAGCGCTCCCAAAGACAAACCGAGCCGGGTGCATTCTACGCACTCGGCGCGAGTTAGACCTCGTTGGCTCGTCGTCCTTGGAAGACTACAAGAGGCAGGCCACATCAGATTTTAGCTTCCCAAGGAATGAAAATAAATTTCTTAAGTGGACCCCACATGCCTACAGAAATCGGATGATCATCTTTCCCCCCAATACGCCCAGCTATAAATTCCCCTTCCATTTTATCCATTTTGGTTTTCAGTTCGGTCATCCAAACCGCCACACTAGGGCAGATCAGGTCAGCACTCTCTTTCTTCTCCATTTTATACGATCTAGGGTTGCTCATATTCATACTCTCTCTCTTTGATTCATCTCTAGCTAGGTTTTGATTTCGTTGCAGAAAGATGGAAAGAATTGATTCCTCAGTGTTAGCTCGCGGCCGATTGGCTGTTCTTACTGCGCATCTAGCTGCCGGATCTTCCGACGGATTTTCGCCGGTTTTGGAAACATCTTGCGTTTCGGCTCAGGTTCCACCGCCGGGGAACCTAAGTGGTGTGTTGACGATCATTGATGAAAGAACCGGAAAGAAGTATCAAATTAAGGTTTCTGAAGAAGGAACTGTCAAATCTACGGATTTGAAGAAGGTGCGTGAATTCCTAATCGCAATAAATGCTTCTGTGATTCTAAAATTTTTATCTTGTTTATTTATTTTCCATGCTTGCTGCTTTTGTTCAACTCGTAGTCGATTGCAGTCACGTTTTTCAATTACATGTAGCGCTTCTTTCTGTTTCTTATGGATTTATTTCTTTCGTAATATATTTCATGTTAGAAATTTTCTGGGTTTTTCTTTGTTGATATTGTGGATCTATTTGTTCAGAGCAGCTTTCCATGTTGTTCGATGCTAAAGATCGTCTTTTCTTTGTCTCGGATATTCTCGGAATCGTGATGTTGCTCCTTTTCCAGTTCCTTTTAAAATTAGCTTTTTTATGTTTACTTGAATATACTGCTTTTAGGAAAAAGTTTTCCCTTACTAATTTCTGTTCCGTGGAACTGTATTTCATTTCAAACTGTAGAAATTTACTTTGTGCCATGCTTTTTACAGATAACAAAGGGAAACTATGAACAAAGGGCTTATTTATTTTATTCAGAAAAACTTCTCTGTACTTATTTCTGCTATAGAATTTCACACTAGCGATTGTTTAGCGTAGCTCATAATGGGTTTTGGGCAGATAACAACCGGAAAGTATGACAAAGGGCTTAAGCTTTATGATCCTGGATACCTGAATACAGCTCCAGTGCGCTCCACTATTTGTTATATTGATGGAGATGAGGGAATTCTTAGATACAGAGGCTACCCAATTGAGGAATTAGCTGAAAGCAGCTCGTTTCTTGAGGTGGCTTATCTTTTAAGTAAGTTCTCCTGTATGTGGATGGTTACCAAGTAATATTGATTCTCATGCTTTTACATGTTTTTCAAGAATCTTTAGATTGTGAAAAATTGTTTATTCTCGACTGTTGATATATTGTGTTTTATTCTTACATTTGTGGGAGTTTATTCTCGAGTGTTGATATATTGTATTTGCCCTTTACAGTGTATGGGAATTTGCCATCTCAAAGTCAGTTGGCTGACTGGGAGTTTGCTGTTTCTCAACATTCTGCAGTTCCTCAGGGTATTTTGGTAGGTTTATGTCATTTACACTGGCATTTTTAAGTTGCATCTATGGTTTAGTATTGAGTTGGTGCAATGATATATCTAGCGGAAACTGAGCAGTACCACAGCTTTCTCCCTCATCTAGATATTGACCACGAATTTCTAGAAGAGTATGCTTCAGTGATTATGTAAACTTGTCCTCATCGTGATGATGGTTTACTTAATGCTTCAGTGATCACATACTTTTCTGGTGACTTTGTAACTTTTGCTTTTCCTTCTTTTGCAGGATATTATACAGGCAATGCCGCATGATGCACATCCAATGGGTGTGCTGGTAAGCGCGATGAGTGCTCTTTCTGTATTTCATCCTGATGCCAATCCTGCTCTTCGAGTAAGTGGTTTCATGTTTAAACTTAAAGGCCATTCATTTCTGTCACATCAAAGAGAATGTTTGTGCCAAATTGAGACTCAGGGCCTTTGCCTTGGCGATATTGCTCTTTATACTGTCGCCATTGGATTATTTTCATGAAGATTAAACTTTGACATGCACCATGCAAAATAATAGACTTAAACTTAGAGCAGCATATATAAGGTGTTGTGGGTCAAATTGGTCCTGTTAGAGGATGTGCACCAAGCCATAAAATGTGATAGGCTATAGATTTCAATCAAACCTATATGAAGTTTAATTTCATTATCGGCAATGCCTATTTTCTTACCTTTTTGTGAAAGTCATTAATTAATCTAGGGCAGGTGTGGAAAGGAGGAAATAACAGTTGCATGCATTTGTGATCCTTGAACACGATATTCTGTGGGTTCTCACTTTTCTCTGTTGTTGGATTTCTGCCCACATGCACACTTGGGGAAGACATTGATAACCTGCATCACAGGGTCTATGATTACTGCGATAGAGTAAGTAATTGCTGCAGCAGAGATGGATTCATGCTTTTGTTTCTATACTAGGAGTGACCGACAGTGAAATCTAGTCAGCATGAAATTCAAAATGCTTACATAATTAAATGCTGAAGCGAACAGGAGTTTCTTCTTTAGTTTTTTTTTCCAAATGTTGAAACATTCACCCACTGGCACCTTCTGGCCATGACCTACCATGAGAGAGGTCCTTGTGCCATGGCCTTATATTAAAGGAGACACATTATGTTTGATCATTTAGATCATTATTGCAAGTTCAAAATAACTTGCATTTAGTAGCAGACTAATGATTTGGTGCTGCTGACTTTTAAAAAAATCATTCTTGATTGCTATAAATCTTGTAGCTGATGTTCTGATCTCTGGACTTCTTCAGGGCCAAGAACTTTACCAGTCAAAGTCAGTGAGAGACAAGCAAATAGCACGCATACTTGGCAAGGTATGAAACAACTACTGTTTCTGATGCTTATTTCTCTTTCTGGGGAAACAGGAATGCCTTGTTTCTGATGTTTGTGTTACTCCAATTAATTACTGACTTTCCAACACTAAAAACTTTCTCCCTTTGATAGGCACCAACAATTGCAGCAGCTGCCTACTTGAGGTTGGCTGGAAGGCCTCCGGTTCTTCCTTCCAGTAACCTTTCTTATTCTGAAAATTTCTTGTACATGCTGGACTCATTGTAAGTTATGACAACATTATTTTCCTCTTAATGTTCTGCATTGCACCTCTTTTCTATGTTTTGTTCACTGTTTTTTATTCGTTCTCCTGTTTACATATCTATTTCAACCTGTCAAGTTTGCTGAGTGGAATAGTATCGCATGGATTACATGTCTCAAGGGGTACATGCGAGGACTAATATAACTTTGAGAAGATATCTGCTGTGTAATTGATCTTTTGTAACTTTCAGGGTTTTAGAACTGCTACTAAGGCATATTTTCGCACTTGTTAATGCATTAAAAACTGGGCCATTTGTTAAGATTTTACTAGACGTCATAGATAGCCTCTATTTTCCTGCACACAAATTTATGCATAAAATTATTATTTATTTCTGTTATCATACTAATATCATTTACATCGCATATGATAAAAGCTCGTGGTCGAGGACTCTTAAGTTGATTAATGCGTCTCCTTAGGTTTCTTTCTTTGAGATGTTGGAGTGTTTGCTGTGGTGCTGCATCCCTGTGTGTTTGGCATGGAGGCCTTTCCTGTTGATTTCTGATGGAAAGCTCGCAATGAATTTTGGTGGTGCTGTATGTCTGTGTGTACCAGGGCAGGGATGCAGGCAGTGGGGATCATTTGGCACTTTGCTCTGGATTTTAGAGCCAAAAGCAGGAGTGGGTGATCACTAGCTCTGTTGATATTTACCTTGAATTTCATGGCTGTTTATAGACATGTACATCTTCCAGGGAAGGTACTATTAGTTTGCAGATTCATCCAATGTCACCCCCTGCACTGAGCAGAGTACTGAAATTCTGGAAAGAAGACTCAGTCCTTTGTCAAGAAATTGGGAGAACATCCCTCTGCTCCTTTTGTAGTGTTTCTTCTGCCTGTTCTCTTAGTACAAGTGATATGTATATATGGCAACAGCACTATCTGGATCTGTACGACACCATCTCGATGGGGAGTAGACTCTAAGTCCCAGTTTAATGTACCTAACATGCTGATCATGCAAATTTCAGCCTGTGGATGTTGGCTGTCGCTCAATCTTATGCTCAAGTTTTTCTACGAACATCCCACCAGTTGTGATGGCATGGGTGGGTATGTGATGGAATGGTTTCACTGTGTTAAACATAGTGGTAAATCTCATCCTGAGGTTGCAAGTAATCTTGTGGAGTTTCCAATGGTGACTATTTGCCTAATGAGGGAGTTGAACCTGGAATTCTGCCCTTTGGTTTAAGTTTGTTAATGTTTTACTTTCTTATGTTCTTTCAAATTATAGAAAGAAAGGACAAAAAATGGTCACCATATGCATAATAAACTAACAAATGACCTATGACTTACTTTGCTGTGTCCTTAGTTTGAGATGTATAAGACATTGCCTATCTAATGGATGAATCTTGGGCTTCTTGTTATTTGATTTTAATTCTTTTTCTTATATAACTGCAGGGGTAACAGGACTTATAAGCCTAATCCTCGGTTGGCTCGAGTTCTCGATATTCTCTTTATACTCCATGCAGAACATGAAATGAACTGCTCCACAGCTGCCGCAAGACATCTTGCATCCAGGTAAGTTTGCTCTTTCTCTGGAATCCAATGCACCTACACCCAAATGATTGACAAGCTTTTGCATTATACTTACAGTGGTGTGGATGTCTACACTGCTCTTGCCGGTGCTGTTGGAGCACTATATGGCCCATTGCATGGTGGAGCAAATGAGGTATGTGCTAAAACTTCTGCACTCTTTTTTGAACTCAAGGGAACCAGCAGAATTAGTTCCTAATTTCACAGAACACGGCCATTCAGCCCACAAAAAAATAAAAAAAGCACAGATGAAGCATGATTTTTGGGCAAACCAGAATGCAGGATTGAGAGGAAAGTTGTTTGATTTCTTATTTTGTGGATCGCAGGCAGTTCTCAAAATGTTAAATGAGATTGGAAAGGTTGAGAACATTCCAGAGTTCATTGAAGGTGTTAAAAGCAGGTTAGTATTGCTTTTGAATATGGTTTTTCTTGTGATCACTCAAGAAAACTGGTTGCTAATTGCATTCGATCTGATTGAGCAATTGCCATCTGATCTTGGTGTATATAGGAAGAGAAAGATGTCAGGTTTTGGGCATCGTGTGTATAAAAACTATGACCCCCGTGCCAAGGTCATAAGAAAGTTGGCAGAGGAAGTCTTTTCCATTGTTGGACGGGATCCTCTAATTGAGGTACATATGTTCTTTCTGTAATTCTTTCCCACTTGTTTCTGAATCGCTTATACTTTTTAGTTTCTTATAATCATAGTGACTGTGATGTTCTTGGCTACTGTTAGGAGTTATTTCAGTGCCAAATATGTAATAGTTCTTGATTTCAAATTTAAGAGTAAAATTGCTTATATAGAATAAATTATCTGGCACACCACCAGATTCTGGGGCTAGGCTTTGAAAATGTTTACCTTATTTTGATGCGTCCGAAACTCTTTAAGTTAGGTTCATCAGACAAAAACTTCAAACTTTATACGGCTTCCTAGACATGAAAACTTTTGTTCTTATTCCAACCGTTTCATTTTTCTTTGCTAAAAGCTGGGTTAAACTGTCAACGGGTGAATTTAAGCTCAGACTATAAAGAGAACTGCATACACATTATATTTAATTGTTATGTAGTTCTACTTAGCTTCTTGAACTTCTACTGAGGATTTGTAGAGACCAAAGTGCAAATGGTTGGTCATGCAATGACTTGCAGCATGGCACATCTTTACTTTTGTTAAGATCTTGATGCGAATGATTATTGTCTTATGTTATGGGCTTAGTTTGCTAATGAACTTATCACCGGCAGGTAGCTGTTGCGCTGGAGAAAGCTGCACTGTCTGACGAGTATTTTGTCAAAAGGAAGCTGTATCCAAATGTTGATTTCTACTCGGGCTTGATCTACAGGTATACCTAAAGGACTGATTTTATTTCCTCCAGTTGTTCCAAATGAACATTCAAAAAGTTGGCTGCTAACTGATGGGATATCTCTGAATCAGGGCAATGGGGTTCCCCACGGAGTTCTTTCCTGTTCTGTTCGCGGTCCCTCGAATGGCTGGTTACTTGGCACACTGGCGCGAGTCCCTGGATGATCCCGACACGAAGATCATGAGGCCACAGCAGGTTATTTTCATGGCCACATAGCCGCCTTGTTTTTCAATTAACTAAAATGTAGCGAAACAATGCAATGCATTATAGTTGGAGATTGTAAAAATCTTCATCCAAAGTCATCATTTTACTTTCCTGAGTGGAATGATTGAGATACATCTTTACTGCTTCAGGTGTACACTGGAGTATGGCTTCGACGGTACGCGCCGCTGAAAGAGCGAATAGTATTAACCGAGGCAGACAGACTTGGTCAGGTTTCAGTCTCAAACGCAACAAGGCGGCGGCTGGCTGGAACTGGCGTTTAATATTTTACTAAGAGAGAAAAGTTGCAAGGAATAAATTGTACCTTTCAAAAGAGTTGTCAAGATGCTTAGTGAAGCTCAAGTATTCAATAGGAAAATCTAAATGATTTTTGTGAGTGCTTGAATAAAAGTGTATAACAACAATTTCTAAATTATATAATATTTTAATCACAAAATATGTTAGTTACAAAAAGTTACAATTGCATTCATCATCCATTGCCAGAAGGGTAAAATATGATCTACGAAGTTTTATTAACTGTTCTGTTCTTTTTCTGATGTTGACCCCATAGGCTCAGAAGGGGGGCTAGAAATGGTGGTATCGGTAGGTGCGCTAGAGATAGCGGTTGGCACTGTGTTGGTGGTGGATGCTTTAGTTATGTTTTCCCCTTCAGTTGTATTTTCCCCTGCTGTTCCTATTTCCGGCGTTTTGGTAGTATCCTTCGGCTCTGCCTCCGCGTCAGCCATGTCTTCATCGCCATCCCCTGCCATGGTATTAATGCCGTTTTGGCTTAAGGTTGTGTGAATTTGGGCCTCTTCGCTCTCTTTCTCAGGCACTTCTGATTTCTGTACAGCAGTAGATGGGTAGGGATCGGTGCACATGGTCATAGTAGATGTGACCAACAAATTCTGCAAACAAAGAGATTAAGTTAATCTGATGATTATGCCTCTGCATTTAAAGAAAATGTAACAATAAAGGACCATGTGATATTGAAACGGGAAATACAAATTTAACATTGATAATAAGCACTCTTATAGTTGTGTTAAGCTTTAGAATTTTCAACAACTAATCAATGAAACGTCTAAAGTTCAGATGGAAAATCCAACAACAAAGGGAACTAATCAGTGAAACGTCTATAAGTTCAGATGGAAAATCCAACAACAAAGGGCCATGCGAAACATTCATCCAAGATTTGTGAGAAGCCAACGAGAAGTGGGGAGGTCTTCCAGGGGTCTTGCTGCTACTATCGTTGTCACTTTCTAGTGAAAACAAAAAGTAATAGAGCATGTCAAGGGACCACCAGTTAATCGTAGTGAAAAGGGTCAGTAGGTCGTCTCCTGGCTGGTTAGTTATGGGTCAGTATGTGCTAGAAAGAAAGTGGGGAAATTGCAATTATAAAACTTTGGCATGTATGTCTGCGTGGATATCCATATATATAACATGTTGTCAACCCTGTAGACAATGAATAATGCTGAATGACGAGGAAGATATTACTAGTGTATTAAGTTGTTATACTGATGTGTTATGCATACCGGAAGAAAGTACCTAGAATGCTATGGGACATGCATTGTGATCAGATACTTTAGTCAGAGAAGAAGCACAGCTAAAGTAATAGTTTGACAGGAAGCGATTTTAACAAGAATTTGGAGAATACTGGAAGGAGTTTTGCAAGCACGAAAGTAGCGTTAGGATAGTCTCCTTCATCAATGAAAATTCAGATTGTAGACAGCATATGATAGATTGAATTGGTCACTATCCAAACAGACTGCTTCTAACGATTGAGATGTTTTACTGCAGTTGATTGTTTGCAGTGAACGCATAAGATATTCAGGCCTGAAAGTAAACAATCAATTTCTAATAATCAGCAGGAGATATGTACGATCTCCAAACCGGTGGTACTTGGTAAATAACCTTCAAGTGGAAGTTTATTGAGTTGTAATTTTGAAACATGTAGCAATGGATGAAAATGGATTAACCAGATGTAGCAAAATTAAAGGGTCAAGACTTTTGCTCAAGGAGCAAGTAATTATTGATTGTGAGGAAATGGATGCTGACTTGTGGTCGGTTATGTGTCTCCCAGGAGAGCTCTCCCTAACCAGAATATGGATGTCATAAAGGGTGGTATACATTCATTGAACAAGGGAACATTACTTTGAAATTGTGCTGGCTTTCGAGAAAGTTTTACATACGCCATAATCAATATTATCAAACAAGTGCTCATGGGACCATCATCCCACGTTTTTTTATTTTATGTTATGTTATAGTTTAGTTTACTTTGGATATTTACCACTAAGGGTATTATGTTTCTTAGTGTGTTGTGACTTACGTAGGGGCATTTTGTTTTTTTCTAAATTAGGGTCCAATGTCCCCTACTTAAGATCTTTTTTTCTTTTGTATAAGTAGTTTTTGATGAATTTCTTTAGACTTGGTGGATTCCACATTCTAGCTTCCTTCCCACGGGCGTGAAGCTGCATTGGTACAAGGTCGAATTACTATTGTTTCATCTTGTTATGTAAGTCAATACTATTCTACCTTGTCTTTTAACAGATGGTTTCTAAGCTGCATGTGATTATGTAATTTGCGCCAATAATGATATAGAATTCTTATCCTGCATAAAATTCCCAAAATCTTGATCCGAAGTTTAATCAAAATCATTTGTCATTTAGAGGCACGATCTGGATTAAAACTTCGATCTTACCTTAATCAGTAGAGATGTGGGGTAATCTGCAGATCATGTAACTCATTATAGGCTATTCATACTAATTAAGATTGATTTTTTGCATGTTAAAGTGCTCATTGTAATTTAATTTATGTTTTCTTATTTAAGTTAATTCTAATATGATCTCAACATATAGATTAGGTCATTTTGCATGCTATCCTACATCAAATTTTATCAGAGCATAAGGTTGCCTAAGATCTGCATTAGTTTGCATTGGTACCACCTCCCACTCTCCTAGATTTATATTAGATTTTTCATGTTTTGTGCGTATCACATAATATGAATTTTATTTTCCTTACAAGGCTCGCCTCCTCTTACACCCTTAGTGAGCGAACCACATAGCTCGATCTGTGACAAACTCTATGAAGTGCATTATAGGTCGTTGTGTTTAGTTACATTAGATAAGTCTTGTGTGCTCATTTCATTTAGATTTAGAGCATTGCATATAAGTTTAAGGTACTTACCATATGGTCGCAGGGTTTTTAGTTGTCAAGTGGCAAGGCATCCTAGTATATGTCAACCGTAGTGGTTAGTCCTACGAGCCAATGGATTCACAACTCAGTAAAATCCTTCAAGAAATTCAGGCACAGTTGGTTGAGTTGAATGATTGTGTAATCAACTAGCATGCTAAACGGACAGTGTGATTAGATGATCATGGTTCCCACATTGAGGCCTCGAAGTAGTGACCCAAACCTCTCATAGGTAATGCACATGCCAAAGTGGTCAGGTAGGAGCGAGGTAACCACATCATCATAGCGATAATGAGCCACACATCGTTGAGAATTAGACCCTAAAATTTGTCAAGATTGAGACCCCTACCTATGATGGCAAATTGAAACTAAAGTAATTTCTTAACTGGCTTTCAAACGTGGATGGATCATTACTTTTGACTTGTATAAAATGTCTGAAGAGCATCCAGTCCAGTTTGCCAAGATTAAATTGATTGGTCAAGCAAGGCTCTATTGGACCAATTTGGAGTGTCATCGAGCTGCAACCATGCATCCACCCATTTCCACTTGGGAAAACATGAAGGAAAGGTTGACAGTACCTTGTCCTACCATTCTAGGTTACTAGATCAGCGGCAGAACCTACATCAGGTAGGTCTGTCTATCACTCAATACATTGCTTGATTCAATGAGTTTATGATAAGGTACAATGTAAGGGAGTATACTTCTATAACCTTATTTAGGTTTAGGATAGGTCTTTGCCCTAAGCTTCAGAAAGAACTCATTCCACATGATATAAATTCCTTAGATCATGCCTATAAGATAGTACAAGAATTAAAGCGGTATCTCCAATCACAACCCACTAAGCAATATGAATCTGGGGTTAAATCAACATTTGGGAATCAACAGCCTAGAACTCAAGTGACTACGACGTCTGATATTGATAAAAGAAAGGTTGTGTTAAGAGAGAGTTCAAGGGTAAACAGCAAGACCAAGTGTTATCGATGTCAAGGATTTAGACATGTTGCCACACAATGCCCTTCTAGAACCCCCTATACATCCCTGTTTATAGAAGGCAAAAATGTGGGCAATGGTACCAAGCATGGCCCGAGGAGGTTTATGAGCCCATTAGTGAGGCCAGCGATGAGAAGGCTAATGAGGCAACAATCAGAGAGTTCACATCATGCGAGAGACCTATGGGCCCCATGGGAGGGGTAATACCCCATGTGTAATAGTAGTAGGTGTGCTCTCGCGCACCCAAAGGGTAGTGATGATTGGCGTAACTCGAACATTTTTCATATATATGTCAAGAGTGCAAAAAGAATTGTAAAGCTGTCATCCATAGTAAGAGCTACAAGAATATAATTTCCACCTATGCTATCTCTCGCTTAGGACTTTCACCCTTTCCTCACCCTAGACCTTACAGAGTTAAATGAGTTGATGCTTCTTCATCACTCCCAATTACTCAAAGGTGTTAGGTTCTTATTGAATTTCTAACATATATGGACAAGTTGTGTGTGATGTGGTACCTATAAATGCATGTCACATTATTTTAGGCACGCCATGGATTTATGATATGGACATTACTATTTATGGCTGGTCTAATTCGTGCTTTTTCGTGCATGATGGCAAGAGGATCCAAGTCAATCCTCTACCATCCAAAGCACCACTTAAGCGAACAGAAGGCAATAGCAAAGCAGTCATGGAGGGCAAGGCAAAAGCTAAAGGCCTGCACATTGTCAGCTCAGTCGTATTTGCGAGGGACATTAGAGAAGAGCCTTTTTCTTCTATGCCCTAGTGGCAAAAGAGATCCCATCGCTGCTGGCTCTTGAGTACTCTAGCGAGGTAGCACCCATTGAACATGAGTATCAAGATATTTTTCTTGATGATTTTTACTAGATGAGCTACTTCCCATGAAGGATATGCAACACCATATCGATCTAATCCTCAGATCTGAACCTTCCTTACTACAAAATGAATCCCACCGAGCATGCTGAGTTGAATAAATAGGTTGATGAATTATTAATGAAAGGTTTCATTTGGGAGAACTTGAATCCTTGTGCCATACCCGCATTGCTCACATCCAAGAAAGATGAGTCATGGATGATGTGGGTGGGCAGTCAAACTATCTATAAAATCACGGTTAAGTATCGCTTTTCCATACCGAGGCTTGACGATATGCTGGACATGATGGTGAATACCAAGATCTTTTCAAATATTAACCTTAACAGCGACTATCATTAGGTTAGTATTCGTCGAGGGAATGAGTGGAAGACCACCTTTAAGACGAAAGATGGTTTATATGAGTGAATGGCCATGCCTTTTGGGATTTTGAATGCCCCTAGTACATTCATGAGGATCATGAAACATGTGTTGAGGTCGTTTATCGCTAAGTTCCTGTTCGTGTACTTCGACATCTTGATCTAGAATCAAACCCAAGAACAGCACCGCATCCACTTGAGACAGATTTATGAGACGCTAAGGATAGAGAAGCTATACGCAAATCTTAAGAAATGTTCATTTGCTTCCAACAGGTTACTTTCTTAGGATTTGTAGCTTCTTCTCAAGGCATCTCTACAGACCCAGAGAAGGTGAGGTCCGTTGTGGAGTGGAGCAAACCACAAAATATTCACTAGGTCCGTAGTTTCCATAGGCAGCGACCTTCTATCATGGCTTCATTTGTCAATTCAGTTCCATTATGGCTCTCATTACTGACTGCACGAAGGGGGGGGAGTTTAAATGGACAAACGGTGCGTCCAAAGCGTTCAAAGAAATCAAAGGGCAAATGATTGAAGCTCTGGTGATGCACCTACCAAACTTCTCATAGGGTTTTTGAAGTGGTGTGTGATGCATATGATTAAGTATAGGAGTTCTAAGTCAAAAGTCAACCAGCGGCATTTTTCAATGAAAAATTAAATGATGCACAACAAAAATACTCCACCTATGACAAAGAGTTGTATGCAATCGTTCAAGCATTACGATACAGGAGGCATTACTTATTGCCAACAAATGTCTTGTTCTATAACCATGAAGCCTGTGATATCTCAACTCCAAAAGAAATTAAACCCGTGGTATGCCAAATGGGTTGAATTTCTTTAGAAATATTTATTTGTGCTTAGGCACAAGGCAAGGGCGAGAACAAACCTGCAAATACATTGAGTTGTAAGGTGATGTTACTACACACCTTACAAGTTGAGGTCATCGAGTTTGAGCATTTGAGAGAGGATTATCCATTGTGCCCGGATTTTGGAGAGATTTACACATCACTAAGGATCAAATACGGAGTGCTAGAAACTACTTCCTACAGGATGGATGTTTGTTTATAGGCCTTCGTTTGTGTATTCTCCGCACTTCCTTAAGAGATTTTCTCATTTGGAAGCTCCACAGGTCACTAGCCATTTCGGTCATGACAAGACAATTGCTCGTCTCTGATAGGTTCTGTTAGCCTAGTCTTCAACAAAATGGTGTCAATATCATTGGGCAATGCCACACTTGTCAACCGGCAAATCAGTGCAAACAAAATACAGGATTGTACATCTCTTTTGTCAATATCATTGGGCAATGCCATACTTGGCAACTAGCAAATCAGCACAAACAGAATATAGGATTGTACACCCCTTTGCTAGTGCCACATGCCCTATGGCTAGATTTGACCATGGACTTTGTGCTTGAACTATCCAATACTATCAAGAAGCATGATTCCATATTTATTGTTGTGGACTACTTTTCTAAAATGGCCCGCTTCATTCCTTTCTCTAAGACTACTAATGCGCCTAGGATAGCTAGGAACTTTTTTTTTTTTTTTTGAGTCAATGGTCCGGTTACATGAGCTACCAAAATCCATAGTGCCTGACAAGGATGTCAAGTTTTTTAGCTACTTTTGAAAGTCACTATGGCACATGATAAGTACTGGGCTTCAATTCTCCTCTGCTTACCACCCACAGATGGATGGTCAGACAGAAGTTGCAACTCAAAGCCTAGGAAATTTGTTGAAGAGCTTAGTGGGAGAGCATAGTAGGAGTTTGGACATCGTTTTACCAATTGCCAAGTTCACATATAATAATTTTGTTAATAGAATAATTAGTATGAGTCATTTTAAGGTCGTTCACGAATACAAGCCTAGAATGCCTATAGATCTCATATCCATGTCTGCATCACATAGGCCATCTATGTCAATCAAGTCCTTTGCACAACATATATATGATTTGTATTCTGAGATCAAACTAAGGATTAGTTTAAGTAACGAGAAATATAAATTTGTTGTTAACTTGCATAGATGACATAAGGAATTTTAGTCAGGCAATCATATCATGGTCTGCATGAGACCTGAACGATTTCCACAAGGAGTTGCTCAAAAATTACAGGCTTGCAATTGTCGGTCCCTTTTGAGTACTGAGGGTAGAGGAGAATGCTTATATCTTGGATCTTCCTCCTGATTGGGGAATTAGTTCAATGGATGGCGTAGAGGATCTAGTTCCTTTTTATTACCCTACTAGTTCACTCATTGATCCAAGTCTTAACCCTAATCTGGGTACTGATCCCAACCAGCCCATCCAGAGCCCCTGGCCCCATGCCCCACCCATGCAGTCATTACCACAGCAACCACATGCTGATCCCACAAAAGAACAAGTAGAAGGCATACTTGATGATTAGGTAGTGTCCACTATACATGGGGGTTATTGAAAATTCCTTGTCAAGTGGAAAGAAAGGCGTGCATTTGATTGTACCTAGATCATAGAGTATGAGCTTCAGTGCCTAGATCCAAACTTTTTGGATTACTACACTACAAGCCACATCTTCGCCACGAAGAGATCATGATGCTGATTACCACCATAGACGTGACTTCAAAACATATCAGAGGCGACGAAGGAGGGTCCCTATTTCATTGGGTCCTTAGGAACAAAAGATCTCTTACACATACATATGTACTACAGTAAAGTCCCCACCCTGGGAAAATATACGTGTAAGAGATGATTGAAAACCCATGTATGTAAGCACTATTTAAAGAGCCCACATTGGGAAGCTACATACATGAAGGATTTTTACTGATGCGCCAAGTGAATGTATATGCATTTAAAGACCCCGCGTTGAGCACACGTACACTTTGGAGGTTCGACATTCCTATTTTGATAGGGTCGAAATCTTTTCAGCTAGGGAGATTGATGGGGACTTTCAACCCACCTCCTTATTATGCTAGAGTTTAGTTTACTTTAGACATTTACCACTAAGGGCATTAGGTTTCTTAGTGTTATGACTTAAATAGGGCAATTTTGTCTTTTTTCTAGATTAGGGTTAGATGTCCCCTACTTAAGATATTTTTCTCTTTTATGTAAGTAGTTTATGATGCATTTTAGACTTGGCAGATTCCTCATACTAGCTTCCTTCCTATAGGTGTGAAGCCTCATTCTGTACAAAGCTGAATTACTATTGTTTCATTCTATTCTGTAAGTCAGTACTTTTCTACCTTACCTTTTAATGAACAATTTCTGGGTCGCGTGTGGTTACGTGATTTGCGTTAGTAATAATCTAGAATTCTTATCTTGCATAAAATTCTTGAACCCTAAATGCGAAGCTTACTCAGGAACGTTCGTCAATTAGAAGGACGATTCAGATTGAAACTTTGATCTTACCTTTATCAGTAAAGATCTGGGACAGCCTGCAGATCCTGTAACTCATTGTAGGCTATTCATGTTAATTAAGACTGATTTTTCCACATGTTAAAGTGCTCGTCATAGTTAAATTTATGTTTTCTTATTTAAGTCAATTCTGATCTGATCTCAGCATGTAGATTGAGGCATTTTGCATGTTGTCCTAGATCAAGTGCCTTGTTAGCAATTAACATGACAGGCTTAGATGATGGGTAGTTTATTGACTAAATATCCCATTGAAATTTACAGTTTAATGAGTTGAAGATCTTTCAAAATCTGTCAAGGTATTGAAACTTTTGACCAAGAAGAGAATCGGTGAACTGTATAATTATTTGTAGATAGAATGATACTTCTGGAAGTTATGCACCAGACCCATTCACAAGATGAAACCCTGAAAGGAAACTGAAACTATCATTCTCGCAATAAATAAGGGATCTAACATGAAGTAGTTAACTGATTGTAAAAGTCCAAATAGCAAAGCAATTGTAAGGATCTAAATGAGCAAGCATGGAAATTGTCTATCATGAGAGTAGATTAATAGGATCAATCCAATAAATCTCAATGTCACCTCTGAACAAATATCTTATGGGTAATTGGATAATTATGCCGGAGAAAGACGTTTGTCAACATACCTTCTCTAGTGCTAGACCAAGCTTTGAAAGTCTAGGATATATGCTTCTTGGAGTCAGAAAAATCTGTTAAATGAGAAGATAAATTCAGATGCAGCCTAAAAACAAGTCACAACTAAAACACAATAATCTGCATAAACAGCAATATGCAAAAAGAGGGCAACTTCAGTAGTGCACTCCATAACTATGGTGCAGTTCTGATTGGTGCAATTACTGGGACCAGTGCCTATCAAGTAACCAGCTATATTTTGCTCAAACAAATGATAGATGAATTGTAATTCCGGGGCAATACCTGCCTCTTCTCCCTCAAAAAAGTATTGCAAATGATATCCTAACTCTAGTTGTGTGACAACCAATGCACTTACAAATTCTTTACAAGCTGGCTTAGTTGGGATTCAAGTTACCTAAGGCATTTGAAAAGTCAAATGCCAATGCAAACATTTCTGAAATTCAAGGATTTCATCAACGTTCCACAAGATTTCCTTTCAGGGAAAATAAGGACATAATATGCAATCGGATATAGAAATCACCTCACATAGCCTCTGAAGGGTAAATGGAGGACCTTCCTCAAAGCTAAGAAGAGCTGCAAGGTCCATAAAGAAATTGATCAATCTTAATAAAGAGGAAAGGAATCATTGATAATGAAACATTTGTTCATTATGATGATTAAGTAATCGCACTTAACTTATTAGAATAGTAGGACTATTATATCACTACAGGCTATACTTCAGTTCGGATTGCAGGCTGCAACTCGCCTGCATGAAGCTGGACTGAAGCGGAGGATCATGAAATGAAACAAGGGGTGAACCGCATGAAGGAAGAAAGGAATCAATCAGAATGGAGACAAGGAGGAGAGGCAAAAGAGAGATTTTCGAGCAACAGTCAGTTTACTTTTGTTTCATAACCAGTGTTAGCTTATTTAACATCAGTATCAGTTGCCAAAACAGATGATGTCAAGCAGTTGATAATGCAGCTATAGGTTCAAATCTTCAACAAATAAAACACAGAAAACAGAAACTCTGAGCACGGCAATATCACAAGTACATGATGCCATCACTTTTACAGGTAACTTATATGCTGCTGAACATGTCCCAGGAGATGCGTGTGAATGAGAATTGCAAATCCAATGCATGGTTAAGTTGGAAATGCTACTTTCTGCAATAGTGAACTGGACTTGGCTACAAAATTAGGAATTTTAGCTTTGAACCTTGCCACTTAACTCCTTTTGCTTGCAATGTGGTTACTCTCGCAAAGGATACAAAATACCCATGCTCACTTTTCCTCACTCTCTTAAACTAATTATTCTGGTCTGTCCCTCTTTACTACCAACCAACCACTCAGCCCTTGGTAAAAGTTCTCAATTCACCTAGATTGAAACAAGAGCTGCAAAATAATAGTTACCAAGAATCTCGTTTTGGCTTGGTGTATCCAAAAACCAGCTTACCAGTGTTTAGAGACACGTCCATTATTTCTATTTTTCTTCTTCTCCTAATTTATCATTACAATTCATTGAAGTAATTGCCAGTAAAAGATGATGATGGCAATACTAAGTTTCAACTAATATAGTAAGATGGAAAATAATAACTGGTAGATTTCTAGACCTTCTATGGACCTATAGGAAGGCCAATGTGTGGTGCAAAAAGGAGAATGATGCATAGCTTGGAAAAAGTAATGTACAGGCTCATACACAATAGTAGTCATCCTGCTAAATAATGCTATCTGGTCAGGATTCAATTTGTGATATCATATAAGAAAAGCTTCAAAATCCAAATTGCTAATTATGTCAGAAACGCTACAACGAGAGTTAGGACAAAGACTGGAGAGAATTGAGATTTAGTAACAGAACAGAAAAAATTTCTTGGTTATAAACCATTGATAATCTTTTCACATCTAGAAGTTGGAGCATGATCAATTTAGATGCTTATGTAGCTGACAAGTCAACTTATTATAGTTGCCAAGCCATTAATCTCATACACTTCCATTATACCGAAAGTAAATTGATCAAACGAAGATTTACAGTGTTGAAATCTTTTAAGAACAAAACAAACCCTAGGGAAAACCCTTGACAACCCAAGAGAAGTCTGATCCTTTCAATTTGCTGAATCCTATTTTCACTTGCACATCTCTTCTACTGAAAACCCAAAACATAATGAAAAGGCATAAATACCGTCACCTAAAGTCATTAATGAGGTGTAATAATAGCCCCAACACTTAAAACATAAAATAGAACAGAAAAATAACCATAAAAGGCACCTAACACTGTACCAAAAGATGCTCAGTTGCTACTCAAGGAAATTGTATGTGTGTTCCTCTACATCACATTATCTTGATTTCTTACAACACAACAAATACTGGAGAAGAATGGACTGGATAATGTCTGATTGATATCAAAATAGGAATTTAAAATAGAAGCTAGAGGCAGCTTAGAAGGTTGCACTTTGGATGCACCAATTGGTTCAGCCTTATGATAGCAGTTGAAAATAGCAATGCACGAGTAGCTATCATCATGCATATGATTTTTTGTTCTATGAATATTACATAATGATGATTCTCTCTCAAGAAAATAACTAGATCTAAAATTGAGTCAGGAACTACTTTTGGGATCCCATCCCTTCTTCTCACTTTTGGTAACTATCAACAAACCCTTCAAACAGAAGTGTCTTAGGACACGATGGATTTCAAATTGTAGTTATACGTTACAATCTAGAGGAATGCTAAGGTAGTGAATAAACGATAAACTAGTCAATCCATTTTTTTCTTTTCTTTTAAGGAATTGGTGGAGGAATAACAATGCATATGAGACAAATGAGAATGGTAAAAAAAAAAATGGATTTTTCTAAGGGAAACGTTATTATATTTTATTCAATACTAAAAAACAAAGGATACATAACACATTCAACTAAGCAACAAAAGGAGGTCATGAAATAACTAGAGAAATACCTTCATCCAACCTCTTTACTAACTCTGTATATGTCTCTCCTAACAAAGAACTTTGTTGCTGCCCAATATCCATCTGTGATTCAGGATACTCTGCCAAGACCTTCACATTTCATTTTGGAAACAGGAATCAGTACAGACCCCTTGAAACCACAGAATCCTTCAAGTGTAATAAATTGAAATAACCACCTATAGTTAACCACAAAATATCAGGAGACTACATGTCAGCATACCTCCCCATACCTGCTTCAACCAAAACGATAGCATGCCTTTTAACATGTCCCAGTCATGCCTGGATTTCAGGGAAGAGAAGTGAGCATATTCTCACACCAGAGTATGCCGTCAGTTTATCAGAGCAACATCTAACTTCATAATTCAAATTCCTCCCATTGCATCAGTGAAACAAAATAAGGCATTTAGCAATAAATGCATGGAGCACGGTCTCCCAAGAAATACATTCATTTTCAGATATAATTTCCATGTGATAATAAGGAATCAACAGATTCACAAACATCTATTGCACCAAAAAAGGTAAAGGCTGATCATGCCATGTCATCCATGATAAATTAAAGGTATCAAGATATCACAACTCCACAATGTGTGTGTGTGTGTACATACATATATACAAGGTCTTTATTGACTTAGAGAAAGCTTATGATAGAGTCCCTAGAAAGTTAATATGGAGGGTGTTGGGTGAGAAAGGGGTTTCGTAGGGGTATATAGACATAATTAAAGATATGTATGAGGGAGTGATAGAGCTACGGTTGAAATCTCTGTGGAGCAGATTTCCAAATGGAAAATGAAACCTTGTTATTGATGGAAAGAGCAATTACAAGGAGTTCATGACCAGGAACATTACAAGAATAGATGGACCAAGGGAGATAGGAACCGCAGTTCCTCCCTGAACTTACTCCCTTCCTCTTCACTCTCCCCCCTTTCCTCCCCCATACTTTCTCCCCTTTATCCCTCCTAATCTGTAACAGACTGGATATCCATAACAGATTGGATACTGACTGCCTAATTTCCTAACCAACTGATTATACCACTACTGTATATTTGGTATATCCTAACCGCTGATCACATCTCTTCCCAGCCGAATTGTAACCCCCTGATCTGATCTGCACCCCTAGAAGAAATCTTCTGTAGCAGACCTTTGTAACTATCTCTTCTTTCTAGAGTAGGTCCGATATATTGGGGATGTAACATTACCCTCCGCTAGTAGTTTCACCTTGTCCTCAAGGTGAAAGGAGGGAAATTGAGTGTGCAATTCATTATAGAGCTCCCACGTATTGTCACATTCAGGGAGGTGTTTCCACTATACTAAAACTTCCTTGTGACCATTGGGCATTGTTCTGATTTGCTTGATGGATTCAGGTTGCACCACCAACTCTAATTCCTCCGTCAGACCAGTGCGTAGGGGTTGAGGTTGGGCTGAATTGGACAAGGCGGCCTTGAGTTGGGAAACATGAAAAACGGGATGGATACGCGTTGTAGATGGTAAATCCAGGCGGTAAGCAACTTCTCCGATGCGTTCCAAGACTGGGTAGGGACCATAAAACCTGGGGCTGAGCTTCTCATTAGGTCTTTTAGCCAGCTTTTTGAACTTAAAGGGCTGTAGCTTCAGAAAGACTAGGTCTCTTGGTTGGAACTGGACTTCCCTACTATCCTTGTTTGCCTGGTATTTCATTCTGGCTTGGGCTATTACCAAGTTACTTTTTAGCTCTTGTAGGATGATATTCCTGTCCCGAATCTGCTGGTTTACTGCCTCAACAACAGACCCTTCATTTGAAAGCCTCAATAACGTAGGAGGGTCACGTCCATAAAGGGCTCTAAATGGTGACATTCCCGCCGCTCCGTGAAAAGTAGTATTGTACCAGAATTCTGCCCAAGGAATCCATTTGGGCCATTGCTTAGGGTGGTGTGAAGTGAAGCAGCGCAAGTATGTTTCTAAGCATCAGTTGACTACCTCCGTTTGCCCATCTATTTGCGGATGGTAAGCAGTGCTCATTTTCAGCTCAGTCCCAGCCATCTTGAACAGTTCAGTCCAAAATTGACTGATAAAGAGGCGGTCCCTGTCAAAAACGATGGAACGTGGGTACCCTTGTAGCCGCACCACTTCATTAAGAAAAAGAGTGGCAACCTCCTAAGCAGAAAACGGGTGGCATAAGGGAAGGAAATGGCTGTTTTTCGAGAGGCGATCTACTACTACCAATAGGGTATCCTTCCCTTGAGATCTAGGTAAGCCTCCAATGAAGTCCATAGAGAGATCATCCCAAACTTGTTTAGGAATGGGTAAGGGCTGGATAAGGCCCCCTGGTTTGAGTGCTTGATACTTATTCCTCTGGCATACATCACAAGAGGCCACAAAATTCTGAACATCTCTTTTCATTCCTTTCCAATACACAACTTTGGATAGCCTTCTGAATGTTCTGAATGATCTTGAATGTCCCCCTCCTGGAGTGGAGTGAAACTCTTTGAGTAAGGTGGGGATTCTAGGAGAACCCTTAGGAAGAATCAACCTGCCATGGAAGAGCAAGCAGCCATGTCTTAAGGAATACCCCTTGTGACTATTTGCGTCGACCAGCAGGTCTTGTAGAATGGAACGCAGAGTATCATCTTGACGGATTTCAGCTTCCAACCCTTGAAATCCAGGGTGCTGGACTATAGAGAGGGCTAGTGAGTGGAAAGTGTTCTACAGTCCTGCATAATCACACGGTGCAGAGTTGGTGCAGCCATCATAAGGGTCAACGTCAACCTTTCTAGAGAGTGCATCAGCTACTCGATTCTGCCTTCCTGGTTTGTATTAGATGTCAAAATCGAACCCCAATAATTTAATGAGCCATTTCTGCTGCTCACTGCTGAGTACTCGTTGGTTCATGAGGAATTGGAGGCTCCTTTGATCTATAAGAATGGTGAACCTCCTACCTAGCAGATAATGGCGCCATTTTTGGACAGCTAGTACCACCGCCATGAGTTCTCTTTCGTATACGGACTTGGACTGGGCGCGTGGGGTGAGTGCTTGACTAAAGAAGGCAATTGGCCTGCCTTCCTGTATGAGAACTGCTCCAATACCTGTGCCGGAAATGTCGGTTTCCAGAATGAAAGGCTTGCTAAAGTTGGGGATAGCTAGCACCGGAGCTGAAGTCATAGCTCTTTTCAGCTTGTTAAAGGCTTCTTGGGCCTCCGGGAACCAATGGAAGTTATCCTTCTTGAGTAGACAAGTGAGGGGAGCAGCAATAGTACCATAATTCTTAACGAATTTGCGGTAGTATCTGGTGAGACCCAAGAATCCCCTCAATGCTTTAACAACATGTGGAGTAGGCCATTTAAGCATACATTCTATCTTAGAGCTCTTCGCTGCTACCCCATTTGCAGATATTATATGGCCTAAATACTCCAATTGAGTTTGGGCAAAACAACATTTTTTTCTGTTGATTACTAATTTATGAGAGTTCAACAACTGCAATACAATTTCCAAATGTTCTATATGTAGATGAATGTCAGCACTCTAAACAAGTATGTCATAAAAAAAAAAAACAGCACGAACTTACGAAGATACTGGCGGAAGATGTCATTCATAAGAGCCTGAAACGTGGAGGGTGCATTGGTCAATCCGAAGGGCATGACCAAAAACTCATAGTGACCCTCATGTGTCCTAAACGCCGTCTTGGGGACATCCTCTTCCTTGGTGCGAATTTGATAGTATCCAGATTGAAGATCCAGCTTAGAGAAGATAGTAGCTCCGCCCAGTTCGTCCAATAGCTCATCAATTGTTGGGATGGGAAACTTATCCTGAATGGTGATCTTGTTGAGGGCGCGGTAATCGACGCAAAAGCACCAACCTCCGTCTTTCTTCTTAACTAATAATATGGGGCTGGAATAGGAACTCGTGCGAGCCCGTATGATGCCAGTGTCCCACAATTCCTTAATGATCCGCTCAATTTCGTTCTTTTGACAATGCGGATAACTGTATGGCCTGATATTAGGAGGTGCAGTCTGGTCTTGGACCCTGATGGCATGGTCATGTGGCCGGTTAACAGGCAGTCGTAGCAGTTGGTCAAAGAGATGGGCATACTGGTCCAGGAGGAGTCGCAGCCTAGGATGGTCTAAGGGTGGTTGCGGTTCTGTCTCTAACTGCGGGCCTTGGTACTCAACCATATAGGATGCACCAGAACTGGGTATGGCATGCTGCAGGGCCTTGAAGGACAAGCTTGGCCGAGACAAAGATGGGTCACCCTTCAGGGTTACCCTTTGGCCCTGCACGATGAACTCCATGGTGAGTTCATGGTAGTTTGCAGAAACGTTTCTGAGAGTGCGCAGCCAGGCCATTCCGAGGACCAGGTCTGTGCCACTCAATTCAAAGGGATGGAAGTGGTGTTTGATCACCAATCCAGGGAGGCGCAGGACAAGATCCCGACAGACCCCATTGCCCCGGTCGCAGAATCCGTCTCCTACCTGTACTCCAAATGGCTTGGTGTTGGTTACCGGAAGCTACAAGTTGGTGACCAACCTCCTGGCTATGAAATTGTGGGATGCCCCCGTATCGGCGAGGACAATCACTTCACGATGCTCAAGAACTCGGCGTGCTTTCACCACATTTGCGACAGACATCCCGACTAGGGCTTGCATCGATAGCTCGAGTCGGGTCGATTCCTCTTCACACGAAACCTCCTCATCTCGGTTCAGGTTGGCCAGATCTTCCCTGTCGTTGTCTTCCTCTCCCAGAAGCAGCACCTGTAGCTAGTGCTTCTTGCATCGGTGCCCGGGCGAATATTTCTCGTCGCATATGAAACAAAGCCCCATAGCTCTCTTCTGCTGCAGATCCTTCTCGGAAAGTCGCCGGAAGGAGTCGCGCCAGTCCTGAGCCATCTCCCCGAGGTGGCCTACCTCAGGTCAAAACGGCTTGTTAAAACAGTGAATCTCAACTCAAAGTCAATGAAAATGGGGAGGGAAACAGCCTACCTCAGGTCACGCCAGCAAGGTGGAGAAGAAATCTGTTACGCACACACACGGGAGGGGTAAACGACGTCAAGTCATCGTTGTCAGCGTCGGGAATAGTCCCTGGTGATGCGGGAAATGGGGAAAGGATTGAATGCTGTTCAAAAATTGGGGTTGGGCATTAATGGTGGGGAGGCATATTTAAAGCCCCCCATAAATGTGGTTTTTTTTCATTTTTAAATAAAATCTGTTTTTTATATTTAAGTTGATATCATTACCAACCATAAATGCTAGTAATCATCACCATGCACATTAATGTCTATCCCGCCATGGATTTTAGGGCTTGTTTTCGTAGGCCCCACAAGTGTAGTTATTATTTTGCCTCTTATGCTAATTTAATTAAATACATAAATAAAAATAATTAGTCATTTTTCATCCAATCTTCAATTTTAGCGTTCTTAGTGGTGTTGGATTTCATTTCTCGTGTGCATTCTAAATATAGAGGTTTTAGCTCGTGATTTCACCTCTAAAATTTTTAAATCCCCAATTTCTCATTTTTCATAATTCTAGCAATTAAGCATTTTTTCGAATTTAAATTTAGCGATCATTACATCCTCCCTCCTTATAGAAAATTTTGTCCTCGAAATTTAAAAATATGCATACCTCTAAGTGAAGAGCTCTAGATGGGTGCGTCTCATCTTATCCTCCGCCACCCACGTAGCCTCCTGCACCGGATGATGTTGCCAAAGGACCTTGACCAAGGAAATGGTCTTAGTCCTCAACTCTTGGATCTTACTATTCAAGATCCATATAGGGCGCTCCTCAAAAGTCAAGTCAGGATGTACCTCCCCTAGAATCTACTCTAGTACGTGGGATGGATCCAGCACGTACTTCCTCAACATGGAGACGTGGAAGACGTCATGTACTCCGACTAACTATGGGGCCAAGGCCAACTGATATACCACAAGCCCAACTCTGCATAGGATCTCAAAAGGACCAATAAATCTGAAACTAAGTTTCCCCTTGACATTGAAACTCGTCACTCCCTTCATAGGGAAAACACTTAAGAACAAGTACTCTCCCACATCAAACTCCAGGTCTTTCCGTCTCCTATCAGCATAACTCTTTTGGCGGCTGTGAGCTGCCAGCAGTTGTCTCCGAATGAGTCAAACCTTCTTTGTGCACTGTTTGACCAACTCAAACCTCATGACACGTCTCTCCCCCACATCACTCCAACATAATGGAGACCAACAAGGCCTGCCATAAAGCGCCTTGTAAGGAGCTATGCCGATACTCGCATGGTAGCTGTTATTATAGGCAAACTCTATGAGTAATAAAAACTCATCCCAGCTACCTCTCCAATCCAGGGCGCAAGCCCTCAGCATATCCTCAACTGTATGAATGGTCCTCTCAGACTAGCCATCTGTCTGGGGGTGGAATGTCATATTGAGTCTCAACCTCAACCCCAGAGCCTCCTGCACACTCTACCAGTACTTGGAGGTGAACCGTGTGTCTCGATCTGAAATAATCATCAAGGAAATCCCATGTAGGCTCACAATCTCCCTTACAGCTTCGCCAAGCTGTCCACGGTTTGAGTCTGTCTGATGGGAAGGAAATGAACGGACTTCATCAACCTGTCGACTATGACCCATATCATATCATGTCCGTTAGCTGTTCTCGACAGGCCAACCATAAAGTCCATGGTGAAGTGGTCCCACTTCCACTATGGAAGGTCTAATGTCTGCAATTACCCAGATGGTCGCTAATGCTCTGTCTTGACCTGCTAACAGGTCAAACATCGTGCCACGCACTCACCAAAAGTATTGTCTATCATGAGAAGGATGTTGATGATTGTGAAATAGATAAGGCCATGAAGGTTGACAGATTTTCTTAGAGAAATTGAGAACTTAAATCCTTGTATGAGCACCATGTAATAACCACTAAATTTAAATTCTAAAAAATACTTAATTGTGAAGAATTATGGAAAATGAAAATTTTAGAAATTAGAGATTTAAAAATTTTAAAGGTGAAATCACGAGTTAAAACCTCTATATTTAGAATATACACGAGAAATGGAATCCAACGCCACTAAGAATGTTAAAATAAAAAATCAGATGAAAAATGGCTAATTATTTTTATTTATGTATTTAATTAAATTAGCATAAGGGGCATAATGGTAACTGCACTTGTGGGGCCCACAAAAACAGGCCCTAAAATCCATGACGGAACAGACATTAATGTGCATGGTGATGATTACCAGCATTTAACCATATCACCTTAAGATTTTTTTTTAAAAACGAAAAAAAAAAACACATTTATGGGGAGGCTTTCAATACGCCTTCCCACAATTAATGCCCCACTCCGATTTTTGAACAGCATTAAATTTTCTCCCAGTTTCCCGCGTCACCAGCTACTACTCTCAACACCAGCAATGACAACCTGACGTCGTTTCCCCCCACCCATGTGTGTGCTCAACATGTAATTATAGAGATACATGTAAATTACTAAACAAATATTGAAATTAAATGGATCATGAGAGTGATCAGAATTGACGATCAAATATTGATTATAAGTGATAAGAAGCGATCCAACGGTCGGATCGTCTCTAAACTTCATAAGATGTTAGAGACTGACCCTTTATTGAATAAAGTATGACATAGATTGACGATCAAATACCATAGATGATTGTCTAGATGTTAGAAAAACCAACATCCAGTTCATGATTGACCTAATGGACAGTTAATTAGATGATCTAGGCCATCAATCTAAGATTAGCAGTCAGATCAGGAAAATTATCACTTGGATTTGTTTACTTTTGAGATATGAGGACAACAAGTGATTGGATGACTTGTGATGTAGTAGGTACGTCAAAGCGCATGACTTTATAGTGTATGAGCCTGATTGGAGTACTGCGCTTATCGAGGTATATGATTACATTTAGGTCTATTTCATGATTCCTTAATTATGATGTATTACTTGCTAACTTGATGCATGAGTTTTATGTCCTACCATGTTTGCACAAGATTGTTTTTTAGCATGTATTGCCGTTGTGATTACTACTCCTTTTGCACATGACTTATGTCGTGCTTCTTAATGCATTTTATGTGGCTTTGATTAGAGTATTTGAGGATGTTATATACTGATTTTTTATGCATAGTGTCAGTATATTGAATTACACTCTATTTGGTTTTATGTAGAATGATTATGCATGGATTTCGATTCTTGATTTATTGTTTGCTAATTTATAACGGGTGTTTCTGCCTAGTGGGTATTATGCTAGGAGGGTTGTAGGGTTGGCCACCCGCCCTATGATCTTGTGGATGATAGACACCAGCCTTGGTATGTGGGCAACTACGTGCAGTTTGTGGTAGTTATGGGCAGGCCACCCACACGAGTCCGACCAGCCCCCATGCGTAGCGGACAGCAGTCTCTCGTTTCGGTGTAGACAATGAGCAGCAATAGTTGAGACCTTAGAGTTATTGTCACTACAGCATAATAGCCCGTGCATTTATTCTGCCTGTCCATGCAATGCATGTGGGTATGTATACCCACGGTGTGACAAATTATGCAAGGTGAAGCCTATATGGGCAGCCAGTTGTGAGCAGGCATATGGGCTGGGCGAGCTACATGATGTGCGAGCTATAGGCGAGAGACCCTAGGTTTGGGATGAGTACTCATTGCCATTGTTACGAGTGTAGTTGAGACACTCCTAGGGCTTGATTGTGCACGTTGCATTATTTATCATGATATGCATTCATATTATTATATGAACATAGATTCGTATTGCTTTTGACAGATGCATATCCATGTGTTGCTCATGCCTTGCATGTCATGATGATTTGATTGATATCGACCTGTTCAGACTTATAATTTTTCATGTATTATTCATTATGGACGTTTGATGATCTGACGTGCCTTGTACATGTCTTTATTCTATGAGATTCATCATGACATCACTATTTCGAGCCACATAATTTTACTATATTTCTTATTAAATGTGATCACCTACACAAGCATAGGTTGCTAAGGCATTGCCTTGTTTTGCAACGCCTTAGATTTGGAGCAAGATAGCGCCAAGGGCAAGCAGGTGAAGCAGCGTTGATTAAAGCAAGGACCATCTGCATTTTTGTATTCAAAGACTAATTTAGTGTACTTCTTGGACTTGTGTTTAGACTTTTAGGCTGTACATGGATGTTTATATTTTGGATAGATTGGACCCACACTATTGTATAGTGTACTTTTACATGGTGATGTGTGTATGATGTGGTGATCATGGATAGACCCTGGGAGATATTGGAAATGTTATTGTTACTGTTCTTTTCACTACTGCGTTTGATTTGTCATAGTTTTAGATTGAGCATGCTCAGCATATCGACGATTTGATTTCTGTTTATTGTCGTAGTTCTGAAATCTTGGATGACCCTCAGGGTTTTCTTTTGAACGCTGCATTATTTATGTTAATTGTAAGCTTTTATTTTTAGGGATCCCGCCTATTTTATAAATCAAATTATTATTATTATTATTATGTATTGAAAAAAGGTTTAGAATGAGTAGCAAGACAAGAAATGATAGAATTGGGAATGAAAACATTAGAGGAAACTTAAGGATAGCACAAATAGGTAATAAGATGAGAGAGATTATACTTAGATGGTTTGAACATGTCCAAAGGTGACCCAAAACGGCACCGATTAGGAGTGAGGCAATACAAGTAGAAAGCTCTAAAAGGGCAAGGAAAAGGCCCAAAAGAATGTGGATAGAAGTGATGATAAAGGATTTAAAAACTTTGAGACTAAATGAAGCCATGATACTTAATAGAGGAGAATGGAGGAACAAGATTCCTGTGGCCGACCCCTAATTGGGATAAGGTCTTGATGACGATGACGATGACAATATATATATATATATATATAAGTGATCACTAATGAATAGCAAATAGAAGCAGAAACATGCAGCATTCAGTGAGAACTAACTTTAACTTAGTTTTGGATTTTCAAATAGACACATGTAGAGAACCCACAGATACTATACTTTTCGGAAAGCACTCAACATTAAGACAACATAAACACGGAAATAACAAAAATCTCAAATGCAAATATGTGAAGCAAGACCATGATTTGTTACTTAGAAAACGTGGCTAAAATCTAAAAACAGGTTTCTCCTTCAGGGGAAGGGGTAAAATGCACCTATGTGAAGTGAAACACATTCAGTGCATCTGTTTCCTAAAGCACATATCTGAACAGAAGTGCATATTTAGTTTTTCCTCTGATGTTTCCATCAGAACTCTGCATCTTTTCCTTAGGCACATGAGAAGACCACTTCTTTATCTTGTAGGTAATATTTCTGCTCAACATTGTACAATTTAGGACAGACTTAATATTGATGGTAACTGATCATCAGCTTTGATCACCTCAAAACAAATAACAACGTACCAAAACTTTCCAGTGGTAGCACTGACTTCTAGTATACTTCTTGCTTCTTCCTCTGTGATTTCATGCTTTGGCTCCTCATCTCTAGAATCCATCAACAACAGAGTATTATAGATATGATAAACTAAACAAGACATCTTCATAGAAGATTGTTCATATATTCCTTCACAAAAGAATCAAAATAGAAAATTAGCAGATCGTGCCTTAAAGATAGTCAAAAAATACAAACATATATCCTTTCAAGGAGAATGCATTGGAGAGCCATGAAATGGAATAAAAGGGCAGCCCAGTGCACTAAGCTCCCATGTATGCGGGGTCCAGGAAGGGCCATGTAATGGTATGGGTAATAAATTTCACCTCTCCTAAGGCAATACAGAGGAGAATTGTTCGTTAATGTGGTAAAAGCAGAAGATACAAGCATGTTAGATAATTACTAATTAATCTTGGACAAAAACTCATCACCTCTCCTATGGCAATTCAAATCACAAAAATGCACGCCCATCAGAATTTCACCTAACAACGCTATCTAGTTTAAAGTTGCTTCTTCGATTCAACATCAGAAAAATAAAATAAAATAAGGAAAAAAGGATAGACAACTCACAAAAACCAATTGGTGGTCTCATTGATAGCAGAACATGAAACTTGGCTTGCATGAGGATATAAACATAAAATTTCAAGTCTATCGCTTATGTATGCCTTATACGCTGTCCCTTTTGTGATAAGTCGAGATCGTATAACACTACCGATAAGACATAAATTGCTCAAAACGTAATACTCAGTTAACAACCCTGAGAAGCTTGAATCATTGAATAAATTCACTAGAAGCTATGAATTCCAGAAGCCATCACCATGTCGGGAAGAGGACATCACTTAATATACAAGACAATGATCAATGTCAACAAATCCAAGAGCAGCAAATCTACCCGTGATTTGGAAGTGATGGAACCAAATTTTCAGTCTGGTGATCCAGGTCGGTCACATTTGCAGAGTTGTTATCCACACTGGTGGGAGAAAATGTTGACGCTTGTGTAGTTTCTACTGTAGTCATCTCCATTAAAGGTGCCCTACGTTGCAAAACATCACAAACTATTAACCCTAAATGCACAGATATGACAACCCGGAACAATTTCTATCCTAATAAAATCAGTGATGTGAGAAATGGAGAAAAGCTGATCGGAAACCATGGATTGCCTTCATTCAAAATTCATTGTCGAGCCCTGAAATTATGACATTACAGTCCCGCGACATAATCTACTAACCAAACAAGGAGAGATGCAAGTGAGCAAGTAGAGGAAGGGGGAAGTGAAAGATACCACTGGAGTTGAAAATTAGGGTTTTGTTTAGAAAGCAGAAGGATGATGTGGAAATGAACTCACGGATACGCAGCTCTCCGCGATCCACGAAAAAAACCTCCGTATGGGAAAACTGAGTTATGGAGCGTGTTATGTTCTTGCAGTTCGAGGACGGGAGAGGGAAACGATAAATGAAAAGAAAGATCAAGCGAGGCTATTAAATGTTAGTATTGCAAGACAAAGGTAGAAAAGGAGCCTTGCCTAATGGTACAGTTTTCGAGGTCACGAGTTTAAGTGTGAAAATAATTTTGTGCAAAATACAGTATAAAACTATATACTATTGACTTTTATAGTTCGCCCCTTTCTCGAACCTTGTATACACTGAAGCTCTATGCACCGAGGCTGCCTATTTTATTGCTAGACAAAGTTAGTGGGAGAAAGTAATCCGGTAAAGCTAGCAAGAGAAAACGAAAATAAATAATAGGCAACAACAATTATCAATTTTTCACACAGGGGATCAAAGAAAAAGATACACTAGATTTTTGGGGTCTTATAACTCCAGGATCATGTTCTTCCTTGTCTCACAACCAAAATGTTACAAACTACTTTTCCCTATTTTTAGTGGTAAGGTTATGGATTATTCACTATTAAGAGAAGAAAAAAAGGAAACTCTAGGACCATACACATTGATTATAAGATATAACTTGTCAATTTGTTACTTATCTGGCTTGAGGCAATAATAGCTGCTCCAGTGAATTAAGCATAGTATGTGAAGAGGGCAAAAGACAAACATAAGGAAGCTGATGCATCAATGTGATGAAGATCCTATAGCCAAAACTAAAGGATTTGAAGACAAATCCTGAAGATTAAGTCCATAATATCACCAACTTGTGTAGCTTTGAAGCTAGCGCATCAAGGAGCAGTCTTGCCAAACAATTTCAGAAGGTGGTTTAGTGAAATCCATTTCACACTAACTTTGGTCTATTGAGAAAAGATTTCTCCTTCCTACTTTTGATGCTTGAAAACTTGCATATATTGTGCACTATTAGGACATTGAAAGTAGATGACTTCTAGCAAAGCAAGACAAAGGTTAGTTCCACCTGACATACATAGGACATGCTACAATTTATTACATAAAAGGACAGCCCGGTGCATGAAGCTCCCCCGTATACAAGGTTCGAGGAACAGGCAGACCACAAAGGTCATTAGTAAGAAGCCTTATCTTGGATTTTTACAATGAACTATTCAAATTTATTGCATAAGACCTATAAAAAAAACCTACCAAATAAATGGTCTAACTATTGTGGTTCCTCTAACTTTTCTAAACCTTAACTACATTTTAGAAGCTTTGGATCTTTTATACATGGAATGAATTATTGGATTCGAAGGAAATGCTATATGTAGTGAAACAGGCCACCTCTTTTCCACAACTTTTTCCTTGACTTTCTTTTATCAATGAAGAAAAATATAACCTTTCATTTTTTGTATGTAAGAAATGCTTTTGCTCTTAAATTATTTGATCTAATTTCACATAGACCACCCCCCCCCCCCCAACAGAGAGAGGGAGAGAGAGAGGCAAAAACTCTTAGAACCTAGAAGAGGCAAGGTGATGAGGTGGCCAAGGGATCTCTCCACAGTAAAGAGTCAAGAATCTTGTTATATGGTAATGGTTTGGGACAATCATATAAACCGGATTGTGAAGGCCTTGAATCGCAGAAATATAAAATCCCTTCCAGTCACCTGGCCCTTGTACACTTTCGCTGCTTGTGTCTGTCCGTCTTTGAAATCTCTCGGCCGGGGCTTCTACAGAAAGAATCTATCCATCACTGTACCCAACTTCCACACCGCGGAGTTCGGCAATGCGCCCAATCCTTTTCGTGAAGAACAAATCAGACTCCTGAACTATTAATACGCCTCGAGACACTTTCTTCTGATCCCACGCACCCATCCATCAAATGCTCCGACTCCGTTCCTCCATCTCCACTCGCTTTCGCCTCTCCTTGTTCTCACAGACCCTGACCCAAACCCTTCTCCAACCATTCACCACTGTTGCCCAAACCGAACCAGAGACCCTCTTGAGAAACCCCTCCACCCAACCAACTGCCCTTATTACTTCGCAGCAATCCTCCGCATCTCCAACCAGCCACAAAAGACTAATCAGGTTTGTCGGCAGTCGAGGCAGATGTTAGCTAAAATTCTCAACAATCGTAAAGACTTGGATAACCGACAAGAGGATCTCTATTGTTATAACTAACTGGTTTCTCACGTGAAGCATAGAAAGAATTCAATCACTATTAATTAGTATCTTTATTTAGACATCAATAAAATCAGCGTCAAATATAAAACCGATTTGGACGCTCTAGCCAAAACGAATCCTATTTTGGTTATTAGAGAAAACCTGCATCAAATATATAGCAGATTTGGGCACTTTGGCTAAAACGAGTCCTATTTTGATTATTACCAATTCTCTATTACTATGTTCTCATAAGCAATGATACCCCTATTAGCCAGCTTTCGTAACCAATATTATTGGTTTTTTGCTGCTTTGGATTGTGGGGCTTACTTCCTAGCCCCATTGGGAATAGTGACTAGCATTATAGGTCACCATTATTTCAAGTTTATCTTTGACAGTATGGATGCATAAAATTCAAATTAGAGGCATTAATCACTACACAAGGCAGGTAAAACCACCTTGATAAAGTCAATGATTAATGCGATGGTGAATGTTGTTATGGGTGCACCCCCAAATTGATGGACTAAGGAGGAACAACAACCCATTCTGGGCCAAGCTAGTTAAGGCTAGAAATTTGACAAAGGATGCATTTTAAAAAAAAAAAATTTGTCATATTTTTGGCAAAGAGTCACTCCCAGGATAGGAAGACTATATCCAGAACATGGATAGAATTATATAGATGGAGATAAAATAGTCCGAGAATACTGGATTGTCTGCTCTTAGATAATCTTAGACAGATACGAAGTTGCTATCCATGGACAATCCATGGATTATTGCACGCACACCAAACAAAAAAAAAGGGCAGCCCCGGTGCACGAAGCTCCCACCTATGCGGGGTCAGGGGAAGGGGCGGGCCACAATGGCCTAAAGTAGGCAGCCTTACCTTGCATTTTTGCAAGAGGCTGATTCCACGCACACCAAACAGCCAAATGAAACTAAAATCAAGATTCACTTGCTTGCTTAAGGGAGCTCTGCAAGTCAGTCATTGCCACATGGCACTTTTTTTTGCCATTTTCTGGCAAACATCGCAATCTTTTGTTCTGCTTACAAAATTACGCTCTGCACCCGTTATCTTATCCGGAGCCAATTCGGACCAGCAGAAGCTGAATAGTGCAAGGGAAATGGCGATGTCCTGCGCCCCTGCCACCCTTCTTTCTTTCCCCTCTTCCCAATCCTCGTCTCTCCCTTCTGCTGCAAAAATCTGCTCAAAATCTCCCTTCCTGGGTTTTTCTAGTTTTCCTGTAGCCAAGAAACCTTCTCTTCGAACTCCTCTCACAAAGCAGCTCCAGATTCGTTGCCAAGAGACCGCTGTTGTTCCTCAAGAACAGCGATGGATGTTCGAAGATGACGAAATCAACGGACCCGTAATTCTCTCTCTCTCTCGCCCTCTGAAACTTTGATTACATTTATTTGGATGTGGGTCGCTACCATAATCCGTATACATAAATACATAGTAACTGCATTGTTCAGATTAGTGAAGGATTGGACTATGCATGTGCTAACTGCTAACTAGGTCATGAGTTTCATTCTGGGCAAACTTCCCAGTCTCGAAATTCACTCAAAAGCTGAAACTTGGTTCTGCTGCCGGCTGAATCTCTTGCGTGTTTTCATTAGCTTCATGAAGTAATTTTTCATCTTTTAAAATTGTGGATGAGTTTATCATAGTGTGACCTTCTTGACCTTGCAAACCGCTTGTATATCCCCTTAGGTTTTTGGAGTTTCAGCGTCTCTTAATGTCCCTTTCAAAAGAATTTATTTTTTTCTCCTCTCTATTACATATTCGAATGAATAATTCGTACTGATTGTTTGCTGTGATTTTTCGTTCTCTTCGTAAGAATCATTTCACCGTGTGTTTGGTCTGTAAATGACAATTTTAGTTCTCTGCATTATTTGTATGAAGGAGCGATGTGTTAAGGTTGTCTAAGACTGATATTTAAAGGTTTGCTTAATCTGCTAACTAGCCTACATTCCGTCCGTGGTTACTTTCTAAGTACAGTCACAAACAGAAGATGTTTCAGAAAGTCTGTTCAATTTTGCCATGGTACTTAGGTGGCACAGGATTTGACGACTTAATCATGGAAGAATACTAAGTGTGTAAGTAACATCGGAGGTTATTTCTTTGAAAATTCTGTGATAACAATGTTTTATGTTTATTCTACCTCAGATGATCTATGCTATAATGCCTGCTCAACTTTCTTTTCCCTTTTTCTGTCAATTCATGAGGTTGGGAGGTGATTTTGGTTATGCTGATGAAATGGAATGTAATGAATTCCTGAAATAGAAGTACCACCAATTCGTCTGTCTGTTCTACTCCTGTCTAAATCCGTTGTCATATTTTCTGGAAATTACATGCACATTGCATAGCTAAATGTTGCTTAAAGATTTTTTTGAGGGTACAAACATATATGGTTGTGCGGTGAAATGTTTCACTTCTTTCCACACTCTTTGGTTTGAGCTAACCTGTCAATGGAAAAATCCTATAGCACTCGATCTATCAATTTCTTTTTTCCCATGTGCCATCTGTATTTAATAATTCTTCATCTTAATACTAATTGCTACCAAGTGATTCCCTGCGGGCGATGACTTATGTATAGTGTTGAGTACTAAATCCTTACACTGGTTACGTCAGTATTCAGTAACATTTCTTCTGAATACTAGTTGCTGCCGTTGACTTGTCACTGGCAGCATCTTTTGCATAGTCTTGAGCACTAAGTCCTTAAACTGAAAAGTTGTTCAGCTTTATTTAGTAATAAATTTTTACCTTTGAGAATTCCTGTTGTATTTTTTCCCCTTTTGTTCTCCCAAGGATACTTTTCAAATAATCTGTGTATTTCTTTCAGGATATTTGGAACAAAACTTGGTACCCAAAGGCTGCAGATCATGTAAACACAGAGAAAACATGGTATGTCGTTGATGCAACTGACAAAATTCTGGGAAGACTGGCATCAACTGTTGCGATACATATCCGTGGGAAGAATCTAGCGACATACACACCGAGTGTGGACATGGGAGCATATGTTATTGTGGTATGCATTAGGTGACAAACCTTTCTCTTTATTATCTGATTGTCATAAATAAGGTTTGCTTTCTGAAAATTATATACAACAAAACATATATGCATGTGTGTACATACACCAAGCATGCATGTGCATACAGACACATGGACCTATGTTCACTTATACTATGCGCATGTATTTATTCTTGCATACATGCATATACATACATGTATCCACATAGGTTCCTGCATGCATGCTGATGGGCCTCTCAGCAAATTAACTTTAGGGTTTTTTCTCAATATTATGTTCTCAGGCATTTAATTTATAATACTTAAAGTGTCTCAGCTGGCTATTATATTCTATATACAATTCCGAGAATGCCATTTCTGATTACACTGACTCTTGAATTTTTGTTTTCTTCTTGAAATATGCCCACTTTATGGGAATTCTCTTTTTTGCTTTGCGAGCTCCTTGAAGAACACTTTGTGGGTTTGATGGTTGTCATTAGTTGTTAATTAATATTGAGTTTATGCTATTATTGTCAACTGATGTGATATTGTGATGAGACTGATTGTGAACTGTCCACGTAAATTTGATGAAGCTAACAAAGCTATCTCAAGAAAACAGAAAATAAAAGGAAAACTACACTAGGTTGGAGGATTTGTGCTTGGGCTAAAGAATTCCTACCCGCCATGTCTTTCACTGATAAATCCATGGTATAACTGATGTAAAGATCTCCCCCACTCAACCAGCCCCCCTTGCTCCACCCAAATAAACATTGGCAGATATTTATGGTCTCGCTGGCGGTATAACATTATTGCTAAAGACCACAGACCTTGTGATACGCTCATCTAAAGTTTCTCTCCTAGTCAATTCCCAGAATGAGCCTGCCATAGAGATTGTCACTGAACGTGCAAAGTCCTGTCAGAGTTGCTGTTGCTTCACCGGAGTTATATTGATAGGTCCTGGAGAATTCCAAACAAATTACATTTGCTATCCGAATCTCTCATCACCTGCAGATCTGGAAAAACCCAAGATGTAGCTTATGCTCTTTTGCCAACCTACATTCTATTACTTCATTCCATTTATAAGTAGGTATTAGGAGAAACATCAGAAAGGTGTAGAACTTCACTTGCAAAGGAAAATTCAGTATACTTGTGTGCTTTTCTTTTTCTCAATTTGTACAAGAATCTTATTGCTGTTACATTTATGGATGAGTATACTTGATAGACTTCACTCACATCTATAACATTGACATCTAAGATAAAAATGGAAGGTAGTTGTTATGCTGATGCAAGTGTAAGCAGGCCACTTTCTAAAAGAAAGCTCAAATGGCATCGTGGGACTTTTAAGTCCTAAGCGAAATATTTGGGAAGTACAAATCTCAACTTGCCTACTTATATTGCTGAAAATCTGATGCCCTGGGTTTTCATAACACTTTTTAAATCCAAAAGACATTGACTTCGCGAGCTCAATTTCTAATAACAAGCATTTTTTAAATGTAACAAATGCAGAAGAATCTTTTCTTTTAAATTCGCTTTGAAATACCTCGAGCGTCATTTTTTCTTTTATCAAAGACAAGGATTCTCGGTAAAATGAGCACTCATTTCTACCGACAATCCGGCAGAGTTTCTTCTATTTTTCAGATATATGACATTTAACGCATGTCATTGCGAAGTACTTGATAAACATTTTTGACAAGTTTAAAATATAAATGGAGGCTCTGTCTCCTTTTCATACATTTGCCCAAATAGAGACAAATCAAAACCAACAAAATCACAACCAGGAACTCCACACCACTACCAAATCACATAAGTTATCCATCTCTCCAAAATTACATATATATAGCAGTCTCTTTCTCGTCTCAGATAAAAAGATTTCAAACATAAACCAATCATTACCTGTCTAAGTCAAGAGCTTCTTGTCGGTGTGCTCCTATCAACAAGCTCCTACTTCTTGGGAATCGTTTGCTCTGAGATATTGTAAACAAATACAATATCTCAGCAAACTTGTGTTTGTGTAGGTGGAATAAGAAGCAATTATATATATACAAAATCATGATATTCTATATAATTTAACTTGTCCATGCTGAAACATGCAATTAGTATTCAATTATCATTTAGCTTGAAATAATTTGACATTCATTAATATCATAAATTCATGCCAAGATGAAAAAAACATTAATGCATTAGTACTAAAACATATTCTTGAAATGCAAGTATGCAGTCACATGTCAACTCACTAATCATTTTCATTTCCTGATACCAACCTTTACTCATACGAGCCATTTCACATTACCAACCACTAACGCGTTGTCATGTGTATCAAGTACACAACAAACGATATTCTCCTCTTTGGTGCAGTGAATTAGCACAATGGGTTAAACCCAAAGACACACTAACTCAAAGACACACCTCAAGGCTTTACTCCTGAGAGACCGGTAGCTCGTCCAGCCAGGAACTGGTAGTTCATCCAGCCCAAAGGCCCGCCTACATCATAACGACCCCTCAGGATGCGTCAAACTCCCCAAACAATGGGGCTACAACCCCAGGGACCGGTAGCTCGTCCAGCCCGAAGGCCTGCCCACATCATAATGACTCTGTGGCCCGCTCACATCATAACGACCCCTTTTTGCTCTTACGAGCCAACTCACAATTTTCTGGTATCAGTCTTATGTTTTCTCATATAATTCATAATAATGTATAGCTTTTGCATGAACAGTTTAATCATGGTTAAATTTTATCATGCACATTCATCTTGCCTTTCATATAAATTGAAAAGACTTGTTTCAATGCTCAAATTTCATATACAAATACATATATAGTAAAAATCTTAGCAATCTCAATTCCACCTACCTCAAACGGTGCTCTTCTAATTCACTGGCGCGAATACTTTCCTCAATTCCCGTACGAGCTCCCAAATCAATCACGCCTCTGTAAAGTACACAAAAACATATTCAAATATACGACTTTGGGGCTTCTCTTAGCTTTTCTAGTATGAAAGCTCCCTCTAAGTTAATCACTGACACTAGTCGTCATAAGGCGAAGTGACAGTGCTTAATTCCATGGTAAGGGTGTTTCATTAGCTATTAATTGATAGCTAGTTGAATGACCTATATGACCTATAGTTACTGGATTGCCAATCCATACCATTGGTTCTAGACTGGCTATTCACCACTTTTCTTAAGTGGCTGTAAGTTGCTTTCATCGTTAAATGGTCTCATCTTGAATTTTTCAAGTATCTTAACTTATTAAAGGTTAGGATACACCATAGTAGTGTCTAACCACCAATCAAAAGTGTCAGGTCCTTATTTTCCTACTATCCAATCAAACGATTTAGATTTTTAAATCAATTTCAGTCTAAAACTTTCAATTTGTGCCACATCCTAGGAATTCCAATGCTTTAAAACTTGTTGTGGTGTCTGATCATCGATCAGACGTCAAAAGATTACTGCATGAACAGTACCCGATCGGACGGTTGAGATCGTCCGATCAAATTTCAGCCTAGATTGGACGTTTTTTGTGTGATAAGAGCTACATCATGCACTACATTACTTATCCCTACACTTGGATTAGGGATTGGACTGTTGGATTATCCAAAATTCTAGATCTAGGGTGAAAACGCACAGATTCTGCAAAACACCACAAATCAAAAGTTGGGTTTTGTAGATCTTACCTTCCCAGTGTCTTTTCGTGTCTTTCCCTCTCTAGAATGGGCTAGATGGGCTCCGATTCGTCGAAAAACCCTCCAACATACGCGTGCGACATTTCCCCTTTTAATCCGATGTTCCATAACGCTTGGATCGTTTCAAAACCTTAGGGTTTTAGTTCCTGCTAGTGTGCTGAGGAGATTGGTAGGCTCGATTGATGATGGGAGCCGTCGTCTTCTCCGGCGACATTATGCACTTCGGGACCCGAAAACCCTAAACCCGTTTCCCTGCTCGCCGGTGTGGCAGACTTTCCCGGCAAGCTTTCTCTCCTTTCCTTCTTCCCTTTCTCTTCTTTCCTTCTTCCCTTTCTCTTCTTCTCTCCCCGTATTTCCCTCTCCTCAGGTTTTGGTCTGTTGGGTTTTTGGGAAAAAAAAACAGACCCGATGGGTCTCTTATGTGGGGGTTGCCAGTATCAATTCTGGCCCCCCCTTCGTTTAAGTGTTTTTTTTTTCTTGTTGTTACAGAAAACAAGAAGGAAATCCCCATTAACCAGCTAGATTTTGTGATGACGTGCATCTAGTACACACTTAGAATGTTGTCCAACAAGCATGAAGTGGATACCCAGGCAATTGGGTACAACTAGATCTCTACTGTGGATTCTAATGCTAATACCATTATCCATGGATCATAAAGAATATATGAAGTCATAGATATCATATGTATATACATGGTAAAGTAGTACGTTTTCTTTCCCCAGGTAGTCCTCAGAGCTTTAATGGATAAGTGTATTCTAGATCTTCAAGTTCCTGTTTGTGGAAGTCTTCTGCTCCTTGTGGGGTTGCTCACCATTGAGGACAGTTATAAGTTGCCTTTTTTGTTTATTGAATGGATTATGTCACTTAGAAGTGACGATAGAAGATATGATTGGTACAATAAATATTTTATTGAGTAGGTTTAGTTATTGAATTCCACATGCTCAAGATATGAGACAATGTCTGAAATAATTTATGTGGATTTACTGGTTTCTTGCATATGATATTGATGATTTCTTTTTGTATTGACCTTTTCCTTTTCTCTGCACATCAATTCTTTTGCACTTTTGTCTCTGTTTGATCTGAGTTATTCTGGCCTCAGACTTGGCGGCAATGGTAGATTTGTTGTCGTGTGACCTTGAGGTAGCAAAATGCAATGTAAGGCTGCATACTATTGACCCTTGTGGTCCGCCCCTTTCCTAGACCCTGTGCATGGGGGAGCTTCGTGTACCAGGCTGCCCTTTTCTTGTTAACGGCCTCAGACTTGTGATGTTGATACTTGTTTAGTTTTTCCATTTCTTGATACTGAGTCTGAATGTGCATGATATCCATTCAAGTAGTGTGGTATGTCTAACAGTATGGAATATTAATGTTACTCTCTCTGTACATGAAACAATAAGGTGAATGCAGAAAAAGTTGCAATATCTGGTAAAAAGAGGACCCAAAAGCTCTACAGGAGGCATTCAGGAAGACCTGGTGGTATGAAGATAGAAACATTTGATCAGCTCCAGCAGAGAATTCCAGAACGAATAATTGAACATGCTGTCCGTGGCATGCTTCCTAAAGGAAGGGTAAGAGAAAAGGTCTTCTCTTGTTATTATTCATTTTTCCTTTCCGTGTGTTGGAAAATGCATCAAGTAATGACAGGGAAATGAAACTAGGGTTTTGCTTCCAAGATTATTGGATTAATATACAAATGCCATCTAACTGAAAAAATAGCAGAACAAAAGAAGAATGTAGTTGGCAAGTGTTCATGCAATTTTGTCAAAGTTTTAAATGAAAAATATTGATGCTAATGCAGTAGCTTATATTTGTGTAAAGTATCCAATTTCCAAAACATTCAGTAGAAAATACCGATACTCTTCTGTATCATGGAGACTGTGAATGTGGTATAAAAGCTTGCCAACACAGTCCTATCAAATAAAGGACAATTTTGATTCTGTTTGGGATGCTAAACAGCTGTTTATCCTTCTTTTAGAATTTTTAGATCCTTTTCCTTTCTGATGCAAGACAATTGCCTCCATATTATGTCCACAATAGATTGGGATAATTCCTTGTAGTTGTCAGAGGAACTTTCTGAGTCCCTACTGAGTCTGTGCCATCAATGTTGCTCATGTTGGCAATCTCTCTTTAAACTAAACTTTTTTAGGTTCTTTCCTTTCCATATTTAAGACCGTAAGTTTCTCCCTCAAAATTTGAAGAGTTGATGATTGAACAGTACTGTCTAGTGAATAAATGATATGTGGACATGGACAGGTGTGTCTGGATACGACATGTGATACTGGAGTCTGACAATGCAACTCCTCAAGACCAGACAATAGATATGTTAAATAAACAATAATTAATTTATAATTTAAAAAAAGATAAATAAGTAATTTGTTGCTCAAAACTAAATAGAAATAGAAGAGGAAAAGAAAAGAAGTCAAGTAAAAATGCAGCAGCTCCATAATAAAGTCTGAAGTCTGACATAATAGACTTTCTGATGCTTGTTAGCAAGTTGGAGGTGGGCACACAAGTGTTGACAAGGTATCAGTGTCCATGCGCGTCTGACATGGGTGTGAGAGAGAAATAGAAGTGTCCGACAAATCATACACAGTGTATGGGCTCTTTTGAGCTTTGTTCTCTTTTTATAAATGAATTTTGTTCAAGCAATGCCTTAAAGTGCCTTTGTACCTCAAATGTGGAAGCTTGTTGGTCACCTTTTGTTGGAGGATTTCAATATGTTATTGTTGTCTAGAATAATATGATCTTTACTTAAGCTTATGAAGAACTTATAAGGTGATCTTCATGAGGATCCTGTAGAGCAATACTCATGCTACTCTTTTACCCAGCATTTATGTAGTTATAACAGTTTGCTTTGTGGACCTAAGTATATTATACTTATACAATAGAACTGTGTGATGTTACTGTTGCTACAATAATAATGGTAGTGGTTGTAATACTAATAATAAACAGATAATAATGAAGTTTGTAATCCTTGGGAATCCTAACAGCCTTCAACATCGGACTGAAGTGTAAAATATGGTGAAGAGAGCTTTTATTAAATAAGGGAATGAGGACATCATCAACTTTTATATGTACACACAACAAAGTCAGTCAAAATTACAGAGGTTTTATTATGTATTATGCTGACTGGGCAAGTTTATTGTAACTTGAGTGCAATGTGTTTACAATTGGCTCACTAGGGCCTAGTTTGGTTGTATCAGGGATATTGTATAGATTTACATGGTACAGGAATTGGTCTAGAGGACATCAAAGTCAATGTTGGAATTCAAAAATTTTCTGCATGTTTCATTTATTTTCTGGATAAACAACATGCTCCTTTATCTAAGTATTTCTGCATTACACTGGTTGTGCAGTTGGGCAGGGCTCTCTTCACGCATCTGAAGGTATACAAAGGCCCAGATCACCCGCACGAGGCTCAGCAGCCCATTGAGCTGCCTATAAGGGACAAGAGAATACAAATAGAGAGATAGATTTCTAATTCAGATGTTAATGTTATGGACCGTACTTTCTCATTCTTCCATATTTCTGTTATATACTGACGTTGCTGGGATCTTTTTCTCTTGATCTTTCTTTAATTGATTGTCCAACCAAAGATCGAGGGAGCCCCTTTTTCAGCATGTTCCTTTCAAATTGTAAAATTATTTTGATATCTTAACGTTGAAATTTTCTTTAAGCCTTGGAGATTTTCATGCTTAGCATTAAATCCCATGTTCCTTTTGCACTTTAGTTTGATTCTTCTTGTAGCATTAAGATCTTGTCTAGTGGAGATCTGTTACAGCTTACAACCATGGTCTAGTTGGTCATAGAGAAAGGAGAAAGCCGATTATATGGGTGATTGTTTTGATGGCTTTTGCCTGATTGTCTTCCGATAAACATGACGTGGGTGGTAGAATGATATTGAAAATGGGAAATGCTCATCATCATCATCATCAAGACCTTATCCCAATTACGGGTCGGCCACATGGATCCTATTCTTCCATTTCTCTCTATTAAGTGCCATGGCTTCATTTAGTCTCAAAGTTTTTAAATCTTTCCTCACCACTTTTATTCATATTCTTTTGAGCATTGTCCCCATCCTTTTAGAACCTTCTACTTGCATTGCCTCACTCATTCTAATCAGTGCCTTTTTGGGTCTCCTTCCAACACTCTGATCCATAGAGCATGGCCAGCCTTATGGCCATCCTATAGAATTTTTCTTTTAGTTTGAGTAGCATTACCAATCACACAAAACTCTAAATACATATTTCCATTTGTTCCAACTCACTTGGATTCTTTGTGTAATCTTCCTCTCAATCTCTCTACTCTCATGAATAATTGATCATAGGTACCGAAAGTGGACTTTTACGGAGACTTCTTGGTTATCAATCTTGATTGATGTTTCACTCCTACTACTCTTTTTTATAAAATTGCATTTCATATATTCTGTTTTAGTTCGGCTGATTTTAAATCCTTTATATTCTACTGCTGCTTTCCATAACTCTAGTTTTGTGTTTACACCCTCCTTTATCTCCTCAAGTAAGACTATATCATCTACAAATAGCATGTATTAAGGAATCTCCTCATACAGATGTTTTATTAACTCATCTATAACCAACGTAAAAAGGTATGGGCTCAATGCAAATCTTTGGTGCAATCATATTGGAAAAGAAAAATTATTGGTCTCGCCACTAGTGGTCTTAACATTTGTTACTGCTCCCTTATACATATATTTAATTATGTTTATGTACCTCCGCAAAACTTCTTTCTTATCCAACAGTCGCCATATTAACTCTTTAATAACCATGTATTTGCTATTATCAAGATCATCTTAGGGGTATAATGGGACAAGAGACTTCCTCAGTGGAAGAGTTCTTTGTAAGGTGTGAACGCTGGAGAGCGTGTGAAGAAGTTCACCGCAAAAGCTTTCGAAGTCAACTGATTAGAACCGTACCTCGAATCTCTCACTAAGCGTAACAACGAGAGGCACATGTCCGTGATCAATTGCTAGACAGCTTTCTGCGTACAAGCCCTTTTCTATGCATGGTGAAACTTCTCCTTCACTGAGCTAGATGAGCTCCAATATATTTGCTAAGTGCCAAAGAGTTCTCAAGGCCATAATAGGGTAAAAGCCTTCATTAATGGCAATACCTTTTACCTATCCGTTATGGCCCTAGCTTATAGTCCTCTTGGCATTAGCAAATACGTTAGTAGCAATATCATTTTCATATTAGAAACAGGTTTACATTTTGATAAGAACTTGTATTAGCAGATGCGAGAATTAACATATAAGAATCCATGGACGCTGATTCAATCACCACTTTTCAATTCCTTAGTGTTAGCCTAATCACTGAAGTCTTTTTTTTCTTTGATACAAGCAAAGAATTACAAAGTAAATTACTCAGACATACTCTAAAATTTAATTCCCAGAAAAAAGAAGCATATTTTAGAGGAGATATGAGTTGTCTACCACTGCACAAGACATTCGTTGGCCACTAAAGTCTCTGATAAAGAAACGAAGAAAAAGTTCATGAACTCTCGGTCTCCTTTTACACAGTTTGGGGCATCAAAATGTTGGGACTTTTTCAAAAAAATTTCAATTATTCAAACAATTTAGTGACTATGGCTAAGATAACTGGCAATAGCTTCCTTTCTTCCTATGGGGCCCAAGAATTCAATCAGATGTTGTCTAGTGAATCTCTAATTATTCCACGAATGCCAGCAAGCCCGTCAACTTGCATACATGAACTATAGAAATTAAGCTTTATCCATATATTCATAGGCTTTCTTCGAACAACCCTTGGTTTGGATCTTGATTTATGATCAGCACAAGCCACTAACCGAAGTCTTTTGATGAAAATCTTTGCCAAAGGCTGCCCATGAAGCGACTAAGGGCTTGATTTTATCTGATAAAATATCTGAGCAGAGATATTTACCTCTCAAAGTTCTCCCATTCCTTCCTCACCAAAGAGTCCAAATTGTTGTCGTTAGAGACAAATTCCATAATTTTCTTCTCTAACAGTTGAAGACGTTTTACTCTAAGAGTTACTCCTGTCACATATGGGCTGTTTGCCAAGCCCTTTCAATAAAAAAAGAAAAAACTGTTGTTGTGAGCTTCGGACTACTTGAAGGGCTCATAGTTGGCTTGCAACTTTGGGCATTGTTCTGTGTTTAGCCCACTTTGTGGTTGGATTCATCAAGTGGTGCAATCATTAGGGCTTTACTTTAAGGCATTATTTATTCGAATTTGCACCGTATAACTGCTAATGTGATTCGATATTTATGCTTTTGGGAGAATTTTTTGCTCTCCATGAGCTAAGGAGCATACGTGATAATGACGGTTCCATATGCTCCTTATCTTGTGATAAACTTGATGTGGGTGGCTGAATAATATTGGAAAGGGAAATGCTATCGCATAAATGTTTTTTCTAGTGCCAAGAATCCTCGGGGAATAATGGTCATCATCATCATCATCATCATCAAGACCTTATCCTAATTAGGGGTCGGCCACATAAATCTTATTCCCCTATTCCATTATATTAAATATCATTGTTTCATTTAGTCCCAAAGTTTTTAAGTCCTTCCTCACTACTTCTGTCAACGTTCTTTTGGGCCTTCCCCTTGCCCTTTTAGAACCTTCAACTTGTATTGCCTCACTCCTTCTAACTGGGGCCATTGTTGGTCTCCTTTAAACATGTCCAAACCATCTAAGTCTAATCTCCCTCATCTTGTTACCTATTGGTGTCATCCCTAAATTTTCTATAATATTTTCATTTCTAATTCTATCATTTCTTGTCTTACCACTCATCCATCTCAACATCCTCATTTCTGCAACACTTATCTTATGAGCATGATGTTCCTTAACTGCCCAACACTCTGATCCATAGAGCATAGCCGGCCTTATAGTCATCCTATAGAATTTTTTCTTTAGTTTGAGTGGCACCCGCTGATTACATAAAACACCCGATGCACATATCTATTTGTTCCAATCCGCTTGGATTCTCTGAGTAACCTCCCTCTCAATCTCTCTACTCTCATGGATCACTGATCGTAAGTATCGAAAGTGGTCTCTCATGGGGACCTCTTGGTTATCAATCTTGACTGGTGTTCCACTCCTACTCTCCTTGCTAAAATTACATTCTATATATACTGTCTTAGTTCGGCTAATTTTAAATTCTTCTGATTCTAATGCTTCTCTCAATAACTTTATCTTTATGTTTACACCCTCCCTTGTCTTATTAAGTAGGACTATATCGTCTGCAAATAGCATGCACCAGGGAATCTCCTCATGCAGATGTTTTGTTAACTCATCCATAACTAATGTGAAAAGGTATAGACTCAATGCCAATCCTTGGTGCATTTCGACAGTGACAGGAAAATCACTAGTCACGCCACTAGTGGTCTTAACATTTGTTACTGCTCCCTCATACATATCTTTAATTATGTCTATATACCCGTGAGAAACCCCTTTACCACCCAACACCCTCCATATTAACTATCTAGGGACTCTATCATAAGCTTTCTCTAAGTCAATAAAGACCATAAGTGTAGCGTGAAAATAATCCCTTTGTGCGTAGTATAGAGTTAGTAACCCAAAAAGTTGTGGTTCGAGAAAGTGATCATTTGATCGCTTTTATGATTTTAGAAAGCCCTTACCCCTTTTACTAAAGAGGAAACTAGTCCTTTCATTTAAAAGGGAAGTTGATGATAACATAGCTGTAGCAAGGATTGGACGGGCCTAGAAACCCAACAAAAGCCCAAACCTAGATATTTCACCACAAAATGCTTCTTCATTACATAATCACAACCATCCAATTCGTATATTTTTCTACTTTCTTTTTTCACTTGAGAATAATAGCAGATGAAAATGGTTGCATTGACAACTAGCGGTTTGGATCGATGAACCATGCCTTTCTTAGCTTTTGTACCAGCCAGTTCAATGCCTATCAACCACATATCATTTCACAGTAGTAACTTTCAATCTGGCGTTGTCAGCTTTTGGAAAGTCAGGTCATATGGCACCATATGAGGACTTCATTCTTAGAATTTGGCAGGACAGCCAGGTTGGAGGACGAGATGGGAAGATATTTTGAGCTGGTTCTTCTTCTACGTACACTTGTCTTGGCACTGAATTTACAAATTTCATGTAGAACGCAAGCAGCGGAATTGCCTGCAAATGAAGGTAATAATTGGTATATTTGTGTTATGATGTTTCAGAGCTTCTCTCGATTATCCTGCTATCTGTGTAGGGATCTCTACCGAAGGTAATAATCAGTGGGCAAAACTTCCATCCTGCTATCTGTGTAGGGATCTCTACCGAAGGTAATAATCAGTAGGCAAAACTTCAACTGAGGATGGACTCTGCTCTCTTATTCCTTGTTTGTTGAGAGGGAACGCCTTCTCCTTTCGGAGCGCACTCCACCTCCAAGGCCACTGCAGGGACTTGGGGGGGATTGTCTTTAGGGGAAGGAGAGTATGAAGTTCTTGGAATCAGAGAACGAAAAGAGCTTCTGCACTTTGAATAGTTGAGATAGAAAATACAAAGACGGAAATTTAACAAGGGAGCATCTCCCATCCCCCATTAATTTCTTACTCATTTAGATTGCTTCTTCCATCAGTTTTTCCATTCTGGATTTATTCCTTTCCCACTTGGCTGCACTCGAAGCAACCCTGTGATTGGCACTTGTTCTCTTAAATCCACCACCTTCCTCTTGTAGGAATCTCTACTGAAGTAGTCCGTCGTAGTAGCCATCTCATTCACTCAGAAGAAACACACGGGAATCGTACACGTAATCAGTGCCAGAAATCGCCTCTAGAAACAATTTCTTATCCCGCTATCTATTGATTCTGTACTGGTAGGGAAATAACCATGCATATGCATGTGAAAAAGAAGGGGAGCATTGGTGCAACGGTAAAAGTTGTTGTCATGTGATCTTGAGGCCAAGGATTCAAGGCGTGGAATCAGTCTCTTGCAAAAGTGCAAAGTAAGGCTGGCTACTTTAAGCCATTGTGGCCCACCCCTTCCCCGGACCCTGCATAGGCGGGAGGGGTTCGTGCACCGGGGCTACCCTTTTTATGCATATGAAAGAACCAACTTAGTCCAAATACTAGGTAAAGAGGTACATTAAGAGAACCAACTTGGTCTAAGTACTGGGCAAGGAGATATGTCAAGTGCTTTTGTGATGGGTATAAGCATAGTTACAAAGTTCATATTAGAAATGAATTGGAAAGCCAAATATTCATGAAAATTTTAGAAAAAAGTCAGGAAAAAAATCATTCTTTATGTGCCATTTTTAGCTTTTCATTTTAGTTTTTGAAGAATTTTGTGACCGACGGTACGAGGGATAATGTCAGACACTTGTCTCACTTTGCTGTTGCACTTCTATTCAGAGCCAACTGCGGAAGTTTAAAATGCAAAATAGACATCATTATTATATCTTCAGTGACTGTCTGCCTAGTTGGACTCTATATATTATGTTGGAAAGTGACTCCCAAATTTCACGAAGTTACCATTAAAAGTAGAAGGATAAAAGATAGTGGCACAATCTTTGCTGTGACTAAATGTTGTTTATCATATATCTGGCAGCCAAGGCTCTCAGCTACGTTGCCTCCAAATTACTCGGGAGCTCACCATACATCTTTGCCGGTTGTGAACGAGTCGGACAAGTAGGGATCAAAGTTAAATGCGAGTGTACGTACAACAACAACACGCTGTGCCACGCCATCGAACTGTATGAGCCCTTAACCAGTATATGGACCTTAGAAGTAAACAAGCTTTTTTATGTTACATTTGTTCTTTTCTTGGTAAAAGATAAGAATTGCAGAGTAAAGCACCGCACATGCCTTAAATCTAATCCCGGCCTAAGAGAAGAGCTGCTTTTGTTCTTTTTTTATAAAGCAAAAAAGTTAACTTTGATTAAGTACAGAGGAATGCTAAACCAAAGAGCCAAAACTAAAGCCCACTTTTAGATGAAGAGGCTCTAGTTTTGGATGATCTGACCTGATTCCTCTTGCTTTGGATATTCCTAATCAAAAGTGCATGTGGTTTGGATGATTTTAGCATTTCTAAAAGTTTATTTTAAGTCATTGAATGTGAACTATTGTTTACTAATGTTTTTAGCCATACATTTAGTGTTAATGAAGGAACTATTTATCAGATATTAAAATCATCCAATCAGTAAAATTTCTTTAGTAAGAAAAATCAAAAGCAAGAGGAATCAGATGAACTGGTTAGATCATCTAAAAGTGGAGCCTCTTAATTAAAAAACTGTGGGTTTTTGCTCTTTAGTTTAGCATTCCTCCTAAGCATAATAAGCATGCTTGTCACCCCCCAAACAGACCTATAAACTACACTACTTGCATTGAGTAATGCATCATACAAGAACATGGGTGGTGTGCCTTGCCAAGATGCACTATTACTCTTGCGTTTCGATGCCTATCTCTATTCCATCCGCTTGCCTAGCAATATACATGCTTAGAAGCAACACTTGCATAAAAGACCTCAGCAATGAACCCAGCATAGTTCTTTCAATTTTTGTTGTCCTAGTTTCGTTTATCTTCCCCTTGGCTAGATCAAGTTAATCACGGTAGTCGGACTGACACAAATCTATTATTTTAAAGGCAAGCAGTGATTGGCAGCCCCTTTAAGAGAGCAGCCCCTTTCTGATTACAGCAACGCTGTAGACAGAGGAGTGTCTTCGACTTTGGGATGGTGGATGGTTACAGTTTTCCTCAAGGAACTAATATATGATGATTGAGAACATGAAGTCGTTACTTATGGAACATGCAATAGGCCCCAACCGCACTGAATGATCTTGATCCCTTGGTCTTCGCCCTCTTGGGTGATAGATATTCTTAAAATCTAAGATATCTCAAAAACCTTGGTTATTTCATCCTTCAATTATATGCTATCTACCTTCAGTCTATACTTGGAAGTCACAAAGGCACTTTGCTTGATCAAATCAACAACCCCAATTATCACAATGTACATGATGGACTGTTAGAGAGAGGATATTTCAGTACAGGGGTGGGTCTCTGTTTTGTGACAGGTCATGTCATTTTTTCTCACCGTCCCTGTTTGGATGGGTGAGGACTTCTTTTGAACAGAGGTCTTCTCTCATTTGTTTCTGCTTTGGATATGTGATTGACATGTTGGACTTTGGACCATCTAGATCGGTTTGGATTAATAAAAGACCAAATAAAAAATAAAAAAATTCAACAAAGTGGTCTCCCATCTCTATTTGGAGATGGGCAACAATCCACGTTCAACAATAAATCAATTTTGATCAAATGAAAAACAGCTTAGAACCGGAGATCCTTCCATTTCTGGCCCATTTACGGTAGGACCCAGTATGAAATGTCTCTATTACATTGCACAGGATTATAGAATCACCTACACACGAATGCAATTTAATCGTTTATGTTTCGCCTTTAACAAACTGTTTGTTACATTATATATCCATCATTTGTGTTGCAGCTCCTCTCCCAGCGGAGTACTACGTGGAGTCCTCCCAGCAGAAGTGGGAAATCTTGTGTTCCTGCAAAAACTGTAAGAATACATCAACTTTGGTTTCCCTTTTAATTTGTTGCGTAAGGTAGGATCTGCAACAATAATAGCGCCTCCAAAGCCAGTACATAAAACTTTTGCTATCTTTCAAGAGGATTGCTTGAGTCCTTTGCCAGCACACAAGCAAAGTGTTGCTCCCCTACTTTACCGTGGTGGGCTCACTTTGGTTAAGCAGACTTGTTCATCTGATTTCTCTAATCCCCAATATCTTATGCAATAAACATCACAAGATTGGATGACTTTAACATCCAAAATCTTTCAACATGTTTATTTCTGGACAATTATTTAAACATTGTAAATGACCATCCATGTTTATATGTTGAACATACACTTTGCAGTTGCTAAACTCTTCTAATCAACACTATTTTAAGATTAATAGTCATCCACAGTAAGATAAATCAGATAGCAGGTTTGATCAACCGATGGTGGGCTCACTATGGTAGCACTAGTTAAATGTGATATTGTCATTAGAAGGGGATAATAAATTCTCAGGTGATTTTAGGTGAAGACTTTAAACATATATTAAGGTATGAAAGGGTTTCGCACATATGACCTGACTTCAATTATCCATAACACTTATTAGACTTTGTATATGGATGAAGTGTCTTCGGATGAACATAATTATAGTCGACTCTTGGGATTGAGAAATCTATATTTTCAAATAAGGTTTGATATTTATCCTTGGTGCATTACATGAAGATATCATATGTGGATTGAACATGAGACTCACTCCCCTTGCAGGGAAAGATAATCAATAAAGGACCATCTAGTAAATGAACTTGAGAAAACATAAGGCCTTGATAGTGATTAATAAAATATTTATCCAATTGCTCTTGTTTATACTTAAACTAAAGTATTTCCAAAGCAGTTTTGAAAAGTATTTTGAAGTTCATTTAAGGATGGTATCCATTGTATTTGGATTTACTAATATAACATACCTAAGGGCAAACAAGTCCTCATGCCCTATATAAGTGTCGCATGCGAATATAGAATAGTAGGAATGTTATGGTAAATAGTTCATAAGATACCTTCTACAACTTCAATATCTTCTTATGAGGACCGTATGTGATTAATGGTGGGTGTGTTCACTTTATGTCATCTTATCTCTGTAACCATCAGAAAACACTACATATGATTTGGTTTTTTTTTTTTTTTTTAATTTATGAAAGTGTTTTCTAATTGGAAAAGAAAACTTTAGAGTGATGACATATTAGGGAGGCACCTAAGAGATCATACTACAAATAGCTTATTGGAGTTGGACTACAAGACTTAGTTTCCAAGTTAGAGGGTCTAGGGTTAACTCTCTTATAAGTCATCCTTTAAAAGAGAAGATTTTAAGGAGAGAGAAAAAAAAAAGAGCTCCCCACCTTTAGGGTTTTGCTCTTGACTTGGAATTTCTCTAGCAACTCTCTTCTTCTCTAAAGTTCTCAATGGTCAATGCTGGGAGCCAACTTCAAGGGAAGAAGGAAAAGCATTCAGGAGCAAATTTCCAACAAGTGGTGGACTGATTGGAGAGATCATTCTTTTGATTCTAACAAAGTACCTCTATGAAGTCATATTAACTCAAAAGTGAAAATGTGTGATTCAAAATGATTACAAGCTAGTTAAAATATTGTTGACTTCTAGTTTCAAATAGAGAAAAGTTCTTGGCCTACTGCAAGGTTTTCAACATAGGCAATTCAGAGTGAACTTATTGTTAACTTGGAAAATGCAGATGTAACGAGGATGATGCCACACAATACTTCAGTGGGCATTAAATGGCACATGCTCATTGGAACAAGACTACCATATGCAATCCCTAGGTTATACTATATTCTTTTTGAGCATTTGGCCAAAGAGAAGAGTTATGAAGAATCATCTTAGTAGGAACATATCTTCCAAATCGAGCAACAAATTATGAATGAATAATTATCAAATTAATCTGAGTCAAGTTCTAGTATATCCATTTATTACATTGCAAAAAGGAAAATAAAGAAATGTAAACATACTAGTCAGGGGCCAATGCACATGCATGTGAGTTGGAGAGAGAGAGAGGAGGAGGACATGGTATTACTAGCAGTTTTATGATTCTATTAGCAAATTAATTTGCTGCTATAGGTCACTTTTTCAACCACATACCCCTCATTTTAGTACACTCCACCTTGAAACTTTCTTTTCTTGTCATACCTTTCACACGTTGCTATTTACAAATATGCTGCCATCTTTTATATACTTCTACAAGTAACTATTTACAAATATGCCACATCTTTTCAATTTTATTTTTTTTGCAAAATTCTTCCACTTTTTTTTTTTTTTGTTAACCTATCAATGTCTTATCGTCTAAGTGGCATTTTTTTTATACATATAAATATAGATAAGAGCTACAAATAGGGCATTATGCTAATAAAGAACTAATGACGTATCATTTGTTTTGTTTGGATAGTGACCTATCTCGAAATAACCTCCATGGGCAAATACCTACAACCTTGGGAAACTTATCACAGCTCATCTATCTGTAAGTTCTCTACTTCAATCCAATTCAGCATTAATTTTATAAGAAACTAACAAGTTACCCGTGTGATGCATGGGATGAAAATTATACATCTAAAGTTCTATCAAAATTGATTCTTATTTATCATTATAATTTTTTTCCAATACTAATCACTCGCACACACTCCTAAATCTAATTCTGACCAAAGGAGAAGTGATGACTCCAATCTACAATCAACTATACTAGAAATTTTTGGGCTGTTATTCATTTGTTTTAGTATTATAATTAATCACTTAGAAACTAAACTATAAAAGAGCAACATAAATGGATGATTTAGAGATGTTTTTTATGGTATTAAAGATCATAAGTTTGATTAGGACTTTTCAAAAATATCTTTGAATTACCTACTATAAGGCTAGAACAACATGTTCAATTGGGATTCATAATTTTAGTGATGTAAATTACTTGTGGGGCCAAGGTTAGTGTTGTGTACAAAGAGATGTAGAGAGAGATAGGACATCAGGCTTACTAATTGAACTAATCAAGGAAGTGTAGGACAAGATAATTTTAAAATTGAAGTGCATATCATGTGGAGAGAGAGAGAGAGAGTTGATCTCTACTTAAAATTCTTTAAAGGGTAGTGATATTCCCACTGCTCTCTTTTACCACATTTGTCAGCGACCCCAATCTTTGAGGTTGTAGTTTAACATAATCAAACAATAACAATTGGTTCAAGCAAAGCCTACATGGCTCTTTTGTTTTTTGTTTTTATTGCCATGAAAGTATTAAAAGAGCTAAATGCTCTTGTCATATGCAAGTCACAGTTCATATAATAGAATTTTTAATTGCTTAATTCTACCAAAATTTTGGTAGAGTCTCTCTTGTTTTTCGGACTTATGCGTTACGACCTGATAGACAATATAATAATTCTAAATATCTATAAGAAACTCAGTCTCCACACAATTCACCACAGTATATCACTAAAACTCCTGCTTGCTAACTTGAAGTTTTACCTGAATTTCATACATACATTATCAACATAAAGATGTATAGAACGTTAGAAATATGTGAATAGGGCTACTCATCAGATAATAGAACATAGCTCATACTCATCACCAACATACATATACGTTACAAAATGTAACATCATTACTTAGTTAGGCTTCATTCATTTTTGTCAAAAGCCTTCCTCTTATCAGCATGATTGATACCTAAAAAAAATAAGGTGAGCTGCGAAGCCTAGTAATGAAAAAGAACTAAACACATGCATATCCTACCATTCTTGTTGAGCTTAGCTTAACTGCACATTCCTATCCAACTATGGAACATTTATTTTCATTTTAAACTGGTAATCAACAAAGTAGCATGTATTATCAGATATAATATACTAGTGTTAGAATAGAAATATAATTTATTCCAATTCAAACTATAAGTAAATAATTATAGCATGCAAATAAAGCCATGCAATATTAACTCCCCATTCATGTCCAACCACCGGACAAATTAGAGCATACAAATAAACTCATGCAATATCAAGTCCTCATTCATGTCCAACCATAAGACATTCATTTTCATTTTAACAGATGAGTAACAAAGTTATGAACTTTATTCTAAATTCAAACTATAAAACCATAAGTATAGCATTCAAATAAAACTATATATGAGTGTATTTCATTTGATTATTTCTTCAGTAATAATAAACATGTATGACACCATCACATTGATTAACTAGTCACCTCCCTTAACGTTTACCATCTTAAGTAGCCCACTATGAGTATATCATACAAAAGCAACCAAAACCTTAGGGTTTACTATCTTGGGTGTCTTTACCATAGTCGCAATCAACTATGTAGCCCTTTCCTTCAGGGTTTACCATCTTAGGAGACTCAAGTTTGCCGGCTCATCCCTCATGGTTTATTATCTAGGGAGGCTCCATTGTGATTCCCAAAAGACCAAGTAGCCCTTTTCCTTAGGGTTTATTATCTTGGGAGGCTAAATACTTGACAGCTCATCCCTTAGGGTTTACCATATTGGACAACTTCACCATGTTCCCAAAGAACTAGACAGCCCTTTCTCTCAGGGTTTACCATCTTGGGAGGCTCAATAACTCACAACCTATTCCTCATGATTTACCATCTTGAGCGCCTTCACTTTAGTTGTAATCAACCAGGTAGCACTTTCCGTCAAGATTTATCATCTTGGAAGGCATTAACATAGTTTATGGAGTAGTCTTGTGAGCCTTGGGATTGACCATTTTATCATAATTTACATTATCATAACAGCTAAGCATGATTAATTAGAATATCACACGATGATTTGAATAGGTATTTGGAATTCATATTATCCATTCAGTCAATATGATAATCAATATATATTATTTGCATCCATAGTGTTAATTACAAGTGAACAAATCAACAAGAATTTAAGAATAAAGAAGGGTTTAGGGTCCTTACCTGAGTTCTGAGTACAACTCACCAATCAATTATCAATACCGTCCAAACCACATTCAAAACCTTTTATTAAGAATACAAGCTCTAAGTAAATTTCAAAATTTCATGTAATTTACAATAATTACTTCAAGATCTCCATTCATAGTATCATTGATCCAGCCTCTGATATATAGATTGATGATTAAGACACCAATTGGTCGCTATTTACTTAGACTAACACCATTGGTCTTAAATCAATGGTCTTGATCGAGTGCGTACCTCTAGAGGTTTCAATTCCCATCATTTAAAGAAGTTATTTAGAAATTCAATTATTTTAACCATAATCCATGATATGATCACTGTTCCTAACCTTCGATCATCACCGATCGAATTTTAGATGGTCATATCAGATCTTCTATCAACTAGTTCCTAATTGGTCTATCATTTCTGTCACAATTAATTACTAATGTGTAATTGAAGTCATATTTTTCACAGATCTACCCTCTGATTATATTCTTAATGATCGGATGCTAATATCTCAGTTTTTCCTTACTATCAAGTTTTCGATAAAAAAAATTCAAGAATTAATTGATTTTTAATCGGCAATCCATCTTTACAAATGACAAGATTAGGTGTTATTTATTCAAATCACAAAATTATATTTTTTCACATTATTAGGGGTTCGCCTAAAAAATTTGTCTGCCGCTAGAGAAGGTGACTAGATTTCGATTGTCGCCAGTGATGTACATAACATGTAAATTGCATCAAATTGTATAGATTTGGTCAAAATTCATGAATTTGAGTCCTAACTAGTTTTTCTCCATAAATTCTATCGAAATCTTGAGTTTTTGGCAAGATTTTATCTAACTTTTTAAAGTCTTTTTTAATGTTTTTCTCAATTTTTAGCATCGTTACTTGACAAATTTTCATGAAACCAAAAGCATTTTACTTGTAATCATCCAAGGAACAAAATGAACAATTCAAATTATTGATCAGATGCCATTCTACCAACTGTGTTTTCAACTAGTCAATTTTCTCACCATTTCCATTTCTGAAAAAATGGTAACAATAACGGGAATGGTGGTTTGGGAATAAAATAGGAGAGGAGGATTGTACTAAGCATACCTGTTGTCACTCAACCTGTTCTGAGTGGGAGAAGTTGCCGTTGCTGAAGATGGTGGGTTGCAACAAAGGGATATACAATAATCACTGGAGAGGGAGAGGGAGAGGGTTTTATAGGGTGAGAGATGGAGGGGAATAATCTGAGAAGAAAGGCGTCGCTAGCCGATCGGTCCGTGCAGGTGGGGGACAAGGAGAAATGAAGGGGGGAAAGCCGTCATGTGGTGGCTTTCTCCCTTTTTTCTCATTACAGATGCGTGGAGGGAGCTAAGTCCAGGTGGTGAATTTGGCTCCCTTGTGTTGACTCGCTTCCCCTTAACTCATTGTGTCACTAACAGTTATATGAAGGGAGTGCCATTCGACCCCCACTTTGCATTTGCAAATTTTTTGGATTTTTTAGTCTCATTCTCCGTTTTACATGTTCTTAATGTTGTTAGAAAGCTCTCATCGAGCACAATTCAGTAATAGACTTTTCATCTCAAAATCTAATGTTTTTAATTTATTTTTGAATTACTTAATTTACGATAAGATTTCATTTTTAAAGCAAAATTTCTTTAAATTTGCTATGAATCTAAAGTAGAGTTTCAAATCATTAAATTCCTAATAGGATACATAATTCAACATGGTTAGGATTTTCAATTTACCTGAATTTGAGCTCGATGAAGACCTTGACTCATGTGGGGCCCACTGCTCAATCCAACCTTACTTGCCCTATTTCACAATTTTTTTAGAGAATTAATAAGTCAATTACTATTTTACCTTTATCGCAAGACATGGGTGTGACAACATCCTCTCTCCTTTCACCATTGGAATTAGTGTTTGGCTATTGAAATATTTTTATATACCAAATGACCAAGTTGCCCTTTCAAAGGGAAGAGAGGGAAAGATAAAAGTTTTGCCATTTTGTGAAGTTGGTTTCAAATGCATGGAGAGAGAGAGAGAGAGAGAGAGAGAGAGAGAGAGAGAGAGAGAGAGAGAGAGAGAGAGAGAGAGAGAGAGAGAGAGAGAAGAAGAAGAAGAAGAAGAAGAAGAAGAAGAAGAAGATAAGGAACTTTTTGTGGATTTCTTGCTAATCATTTGAACTTGATCGAACTGGAATGAGTTATTGTTGTAGAAAAGAAAGAAGAACTACTAGTGTTGTTGCAATAAGGGTTTTAAACTTGGGGCATGCTTAATTATGTTTTTGATATAGAAATAAATGAGAATATCAATTCTCTTCTTCAGTTATGATAATTAAAACCGATAGAAGAACATAAGTACATAAACAAAACATCTATAACTAGTTTTGGAGATCACAAATTTTTAGTGTCCTCTAGTAAATGTGTGAGAGCAATTTATTCATTCATGTGTTTCTTTAGTAAAATGGAGAACCTATACTTGAGATCATCTTTTTTTAGTAGTGGGTTTTGAATTGCTATTGAGGTTGCTAATTGAATTTGGGTATTCTCTAGGATGAGACATGGGAAGGTGGTTTCAGGTTTCTAAGGGAAAATGGTGTACAAAGTACAAACAAGTATGTATATTCTAAGGATTGGGTGAGAGTGGAGAAGAAGATTGAGGATTTGATAAGAGTCTACTACAACAAAGAAATGGCATTTGATGGGAGAATAGAGTTTAATATAAGGTTATTGTTGAGTGTTTTCCGCAAGTGCACGGCTGTTGTAGTCTAGCTAGTGCAAGTCCGGGTCGATTTCCACAGGGACTCGACTTAAATGTGGAGTTTACACAAATTTCAATTAATAAAAATAAAAATAACAGAAATAAACTAACAATAAAAGAAAATTTTAGATTTATTTAACTACTGAAATGTACAAGATTATTTATTCCAAAAGAAAAACAGAAAATGCAACTAAATAAGCTATCCTAAATAAGCATGTCCTTGGATTGCACTGTCTCTGGATAGTCAAAATGATGATAATGTAAAACCAGAATAGCACAGGGACACAGAAGTAAATAAACTAGGGACCCAGACGGCATTAAATTGAGGACATAGATGGTATTAAACAAAAAGGATAGAGGTGGAATTTCTAAGATCTTCTAGGGGTAAAAACAGAATTTTATCAGGGACTTGGTTTTACTCGAAAACCAGGAAAACGGTGATGATGGAAAACCGTAGGAGGGGGAAGAAGGAAGGAGGAGAAGGAGGAGGAAAAGAAGGAGGAAAGGAGGGATGAAAGAGAAGAGATGGGACACAGGAGTGGAAACCCGACTTGGGTTTTCTTCCCTAGGATGTCCGGCGACGCAGAGACGCCGTTTTCCAACGTCTGAACCAGAACCCGATGATGCTAGGGCAGACAAACGAGAGAGAAGAGGGAAATGGAAGATGAGAAGATGGAGAGAAAACCCGAGTTGGGTTTTCTTCTCCGGAGCGTCCGGTGAAGATAAAAATCGATGAAGAAAGAGGAACTGGAGGATCTGGGTTCCAAAACCTAAGGGGGAAAGAGAGTAGAGAAGGAGAGGGAGCATAGGCCAGGCATGCTTGGTGTGTCATGCACCAATGGTCGGCCAGTGGGGAAATGAGCGTGAGAGAGTTGGGAGAGTAAGAGAAAGAGAGAGCTACGAGTTTAAGAGGATACAGGAACATATCTGGAAACTGGGAGGGTCTGTTTGGCCTTGTGCGGTGCGGTGAGAAAAAGAGGAAACGAGATGGAGATGTGGAGAGGAACAAAGAGAGATGGGTAGTGACAATAAAGAAGGGCAAAGGAACTACAGCAGACAGGGGAGTTGGTGCGAGCAAGGGAGAGAGCAGAGCCAAGGTAGATGGAGGGAGGAGGCCAGTGATGATGTTGCGATGGAAGGAGGTGATGCGGGAGAGAAAGAGAGCACGAGAGAGGTGGAGAGGAACAATCCTTCCACCTCTCCTCTCTCAAAAGGAGAAGAAAGAAAAAAGAAAATGGGAAGAGGAAAAAAAAAAAAAAAGGGAGAAGAAGAAGGGGAGGAAAAGAAGGAGGAAGAGAGATGGGAAAGAGAGGAGAACAAGAGAGAGGTGGAGAGGAAGAGTCCTTCCACCTCTCTCTTCAAGGAGAAAGAGTGAAAAAGAAGAGGAAGCCCTAAATCCAACCCCTCCTTCCTTTAAAAGAGGATTTGCTAGATTTGCCATCATTGCCCATATTTGTCATCATTGCCCATATTTGGTCAAATTTGCTAGATTTGCCATCATTGGTCAGATTTGCTCAGATTTATGGCATGAGACCCATCAAAATAAGTTGATCTAAAGCGTCCAACGTACTTTGGCTTATCTACAAAAACAAAATATAAGATTAGAATTATCTTATGTGGATAATTACCTATAATGATCATCCGATAGTTAACTTTTTAAATTAACAGTTGGATGATTGATTATAGCTAAAATTGATTTAAAATCACAAAATTATCTAATAAAATAGTAATCTAATGTTATTTTTGACAAAATTAAGGACTCGACACACCCCCCAACTAGCATTTTGCTAGGCCCTAGCAAAACATAAGAAAAATTATTGAGGACAAAATGGTCGTCATTTTCGTAGGTACTCACAATTGCATTTAGTGTATGCAACAAGCCCTTAAACCCCTAGGTTACCCCTAATGAACAAGTTAGGCCTCGTGAGGGTTTGCAGTGAATATACCCACAAAATTCTAAAAATATCATTTTCAAGTCAATTCCCACTTCTTCTTTTTTCAAATAAATCTATCACTTTAGCATGTGAATGAAAAATTCACAACTCTACCAATATGCTATAGACATTCCAATTTAGCTTAGTTCTCAGAGTGTGTGGGTGGATGCAGTATACATATAAAATAATCTTTATCTTTGAATAGACAACAACTTTCAACTCCATTTGAAACATGTTTTGACCTCAATCCTCACTAATGACATACACTCAGAAATAAAGTCTCTCAGATAAAGGTTCAAATCATATCTCTCTTAAATATGTGAGCAGAGTCAATAAAAGCAAATTTTATCTCACATACGCTCATAAAGGAATAGGAGATACTATGGAATGTAGTTTTGATCTCTTTAGAAAGATGTCATTACCTTTGAACTTTTAGAAGTATTATTCTCCAAATCCTATATTTTCATATCCTCATTAAGACTATATTTATCCTAAAATCATTAGGTCTTTAACTAGGACAACATGAAGGCTTAGGACGGGGTACAAAAGAAGAGGTAAAAGGGTATTCAAAGTTTCTTCAATAAGAAGTAGAGGTCTTCTAAAGTTGACAGTTCTTTCTTTTCATTGCTTGTACTAAAGTGAATATTTCTTTTTCCACGTTTCTTTGCATTCTCCAAACTTTTCTTTATTATATATATATATATATATATATTTCACTTGAATCTCTTTTGAAGAAAATTTCTTTTCTCAATATTTACTTTCCTACTTTGATTGCAACTAAAATGTATATTTTCATTCATCTCTAACTTATCTTTTGAAGAAATAGGTAATGGATATATTACAGTGGGTAATATGGGTTAAGGTTAGTTAGGTGAGAAAAAGAAAAGGCTTATATAAAAGGCTCAAATTGGCTGACTAGTGGTAAAATTATTTTTGAGTTGGCTTTATGTCTCTAGGTTAACAAAGATGGCCTAAATCATTTTCTAGGTTTTTTATAATCTATCAAATTCAATGACCTTACAGAATTTCAAAGTTAATACTCTAACAATTCAGGTAATTAGCCAAATTTAAAAGTTGATGGAATCAAGTTTCTTTAAGCACGCTGAAGAAAATTAGAAATATTTATAACCTCTCAGAAAGAATGAATGGCTCTAAAGCTTACTTAGGTTATAGGTCTCTACTGAATTTCTTTAGGATTTGTCAATCATTGCTACTCATTAATTTAGATTATCCACATGCAACTGCGTCTTCATATGTGATCTGAGACCTAGCTTTACTGGAATGTTTTAGAAAATGAGTAAAATGATGAATTAGTCATGTTGAGGTCCATTAATAAGCCAAAGTTATTATAGTCTAGGAATTGACTTAAAATTTTATTTTTTTTGAAAAATCAAGAAAATCACCTAAAAACCTAAAAATTAGAATTTAGTAGAATTCCACACCCCTCAACCTGAGAGAAACATTGTCATCAATTTTTAAAAAGTAGGATGATAATAATGCATTGAGAAATTTGAAATTAATTAGGGGATGTATAAAAAGAATATCTAAAAAAGAAAAGAAAGAAGAAAGAAATAAATAAGGTACACAATTATTACAGAGGAAAAAAAATTTCCGAGGAAAACAATGTTACTGAGTTCGAAACTTCCCAGGGTCTCATACAAAGTGAGATGGATAGGCCTCTGAAAATGATACATTAGTAAATTTATCTTGCAATTAAAAATTTTTCATTTTATCACTATGCAAGATAAGTTTATCTTTAGGCTGCTTTTCATAACTAAAGACACTTGTAGGAGCTCGATGCAGCCTTTTTGGAAATGGAGCAAGGATGTCATATTCTTCAGTGGGTATGATAAATTTATCTCTTTTTCTAACAGGTTTGAACACTATTTCAACCTTTTTAGGACCAAATTTCTCAATTTGGTTACCACTAGGAATAATGGTAATTGCCTTTGTTTATTCCATGCTTGTAAGTGAAGAATTAATCTCACCTACCACATGAGTATCATTAAGGTTTTCACTATGTGGAATAGGACATTGACCTTGATCGGTAGTTTACGTCATTTGGGACATCATATCCTTCAATTCAATCATGGAATCTGTGTTCTCTTTCAGTTGGCCTTGAATTTGAGCAATTTTCTTCTCTTGGTTTTGCATGTGTTGATGGAAATTATCCTCGACATTCCTCTTATGTGGAGGAAGGTAAGGTCCAAGAGCAAGTGGTCCTTGTTTTTGGTGATAGGGTTGGTATTGGGCCTTGTGTGAGACATGTTCATTTTGATGAATACTCAAGTTGGGACTATATGTCTTTGAAGATGAGGAAAAATGTTTCTCATAAGAATAGGTCAGTTCATAAAGCGCATCCTGAAATGTAAGAGTGATAGGACATTCTTAAGTTGGGTGTGTATTACTTTCACAAGTATTACACACCTGTTCGACTTTCTTAGAGGACAAACTTCCTATTTCCATGGCCTCTATTCTAGCTAGGGATGCTATTTTTATATCATCTTTTCTAGTCGTAGCATAAATGTCTCCCCTAGCGAATGTGGTGGTGAGCTTAGGCTCACTTGAGTAACCTACTTTTTCTGAATGAGCCCAAGTTTGTGCACTCTCTGCCAGCCATTCCAAATACTCTTCTGCCTCTTTTGGTTGTTTATTTAAGAAATTGCCATTACACATCATTTCAACAAATTGGCACATATTAGAATGGAGTCCTTCATAAAAGAAGCTAATGATACGCCAAAGTTCATATCTATGATGGGGACAAGTTAACAACAATTCCTTGAATCTTTCCCAGCATCGAATGAAAGTTTCTTTATCCTTTTGGGTAAAATTCATTATGTTTCGACGGAGAGCATTAGTCTTATGTATAGGAAAGAACTTATTTAAGAACTTCCTAGTCATTTCTTGCCATGTTCGTAGCTTTTTCCTTTAAAGACAATGGAAATAGTTTGAGTCTTACAATATCTAATTCAATGTTTTGTGTATGTTGGAACATGCACACTTCATCGAATTCTTGTAAATGCGTGTAAGGACTCTCACTATCCAACCCATAAAATTTTGGAAGTAATTGAATTACTCCAACCTTTATTTTAATCATACAAGCATTTGGAGGTAATTTTATAAATGAAGATATGCTGGTATAATTAAGTTGTAAATGGTCTTTAATGTTCTTCTCGGAGAAATTTCATTGTGCCCATTATCCTCATGTGATCTATTTTGGTCCCACTGCATGTTATAATTCCTTTTCCTATTTCCATGTGGTTGAGAATGATTCCTCCATTGATGTATATTATCATTGAATAGAGGTGGAGGATCATTAGCATCAAAGAGGTGGAGGATCATTAATGTTAGGGTACCAATTATTATTTTGGTTAGTGTACAAATTTTGAATGAAACTGACCATGTCTTTTTCTTTTTTTCTTTTTTTCTTTCTCTTTTCTTTTTGTTTCTTTTTTCTTTTACTATCTAACTAATGCAACCTAAATGCTAATGATAGGGCACAAAAATTCAAACACCCCTAAGGCTAGCAAGCAGAAATTTGATTATCTTAGAATAGCGCGGGGGAGAAGCTTTTAGATTAGGCTAATCTAAAGCCCCTCCTCTCTTTCAGACTTGTCCCACTGCTTACTAGTTAGATCCTACCTAACTAACCACTTCACACCCTCCTCAACTAGCCGTAGGTAATCTGAGTCATCGAATGTGCTGGCAGAGCTAGTCGTTTAAAAACCAGTGTAGTTGGTTAAATGGGGTCTACTGGGGTGGCAATAGGTCGCCTCCTTCCAAGAGGGTCCTATGAGCATGTGGTGGGCCCTATAGGTCTCTTCTAATTGATTTTAAATTAAATTGGAAGGTTGGGATACGTGCTTGTGGTGATTATCCTAAGTGGGCTAAGAGGTGGTGATGAAATCCACCCTTGATCTTGTGGGGTCAAGTGCCCTTACTAATTCATTTTCCTAGAAAAATTTAACAAACTAATGCAAATCCTAAAAAATGCAACATGTATCAAATGTGATCTACATGCTTTTGTACTAACACCCAATGCAATTTTAATCTAATAATGCACCACCTAAACTAGAATTTTAAAGGAGTTCAGGACTTTCTCACAGTGGGGTCCTGGAAAATGTCTTCTCGTACAAGGGTAGGGCCATTTACATTCCACCTCCACTTCCAAGTTACGATGGCCCACCCTTACCTGTATTATTACAACCTTTTAAATGAATTTGTAAAAATAAAATAATTACATGAAATCCTCACTACAATTCACTCAAAATAAATTGCAATTATCCTAATTAAACTCCTTGAATTTCTCCTCTCTTTTTTTCAATTTTCCTGCAAAATAAGAAATTATCAGTAAGTACAATTTTTTTTTTTAGAGAAATTAAATTTATGCACTAACAAAAAATTTTAAATGCACTTAAAATGCACCTAAAATGTTAAAATAATGCAACTCCTAAAATTTTTGAAAATTTATGATTATTTAATATTTTTTTTGAATTTTAATTAAAATTTATGAAAACACCATTTCGGGTCCCCGACAATGGCGCCAAAAACTTGTTGAGTGTTTTTCACAAGTGTGTGGTTGTTGTAGTATAGCTAGTGCAAGTCCAGGTCGATTTCCACAAGGACTCGACTTAAATGTGGAGTTTACATAAATTTCAATTAATAAAAATACAAATAACAGAAATAAACTAACAATAAAAGAAAATTTCAAATTTATTTAACTGCTGAAATGTACAGGATTATTTATTCCAAAAGAAAAACAGAAAATGCAACTAAATGAGCTGTCCTAAATAAGCCTGTCCCTGAATTGCGCTGTCCCTGGATAGTCAAAATGATGATAATGTAAAACCAGAATAGCACAGGAACACAGAAGTAAATAAACTAGGGACCCAGACAGTATTAAACTGAGGACATAGATGGTATTAAATAGTAAGGACAAAGGTGGAATTTCTGAGATCTTCTAGGGGCAGAAACGAAATTTTATCAGGGACCTGGTTTTACTTGAAAACCAGGAAAACGGTGATGATGGAAAACCGTAGGAGGGGGAAGAAGGAGGAGAAGGAGGAAAGGAGGGAGGAAAGAGAAGAGATGGGACGCTGGAGTGGAAACCCGACTTGGGTTTTCTTCCCTAGGATGTCTGGCGACGCAAAGACGCCGTTTTTCGGCGTCTGAACCAGAATCTGATGATGCTAGGGTAGACGAACGAGAGAGAAGAGGGAAATGGAAGATGAGAAGATGGAGAGAAAACCTGAGTTGGGTTTTCTTCTCTGGAGCTTCCGGTGAAGAGAAAAACCGACGAAGAAAGAGGAACTGGAGGATCTGGGTTCCAAAACCCAAGGGGGAAAGAGAGTAGAGAAGGAGAGGGAGCATAGGCCAGGCCTGCTTGGTGTGTCATGCACCAATGGCCGGCCAGTGGGGAAACGAGCGTGAGAGAGTTGGGAGAGTAAGAGAAAGAGAGAGCTACGGGTTTAAGAGGATACAGGAACATATCTGGAAACTGGGAGGGTTTGGCTGGCCTTGTGCAGTGCGGTGTGGTGAGAAAAAGATGAAACGAGATGGAGATGTGGAGAGGAACAGAGAGAGATGGGCAGTGAGAATAAAGAAGGGCAAAGGAACTATAGCAGATAGGAGAGCTAGTGCGAGCAAGGGAGAGAGCAGAGCCAAGGTAGATGGAGCGAGGAGGCTAGTGATGATGTTGCGATGGAAGGGAGGTGATGCGGGAGAGAGAGAGCACGAGAGAGGTGGAGAGGAACAGTCCTTCCACCTCTCCTCTCTCAAAAGGAGAAGAAAGAAAAAAGAAAATGGGAAGAGGTAAAAAAAAGGGAGAAGAAGAAGGGGAGGAAAAGGAGGAAGAGAGATGGGAAAGAGAGGAGAACAAGAGAGAGGTGGAGAGGAAGAGTCCTTCCACCTCTCTCCTCAAGGAGAAAGAGTGAAAAAGAAAAGGAAGACCTAAATCCAACCCCTCCTTCCTTTAAAAGAGGATTTGCCAGATTTGCCATCATTGCCCAAATTTGGTCAAATTTGCTAGATTTTCCATCATTGGTTAGATTTGCCCAGATTTGTGGCGTGGGACTCATCAAAATAAGTTGATATAGACCGTCCAACGTACTTTGGCTTATCTGCAAAAACAAAATACAAGATTAGAATTATCTTATGTGGATAATTAGCTATAATGATCATCCGATCGTTAACTTTTCAAATTAACGGTTGGATGATTGATTATAGTTAAAATTGATTTAAAATCACAAAATTATCTTATTAAATTATCTAATAAAAGAGTAATCTAATGTTATTTTTGACAAAATTAAGGACTCAACAGTTATTTTTATCATAATGAAATAATTTATTATAAAATTTGTATTCTTAATATATATTTTTTTGTAAATGTATGAATTTATCTACCATAAATGTCAAATTACATGTATCACAATATAGTAAAAGAAAGGGATAGGAATATCATTTCTTTTCTTTTCTTTTAATTTTATCTAGTAAGAAGGAGAGTTGTTTTTAGGAGTAGAAATACTTTAAGGATGATGGGGTTAGAAAAGAGGGAACAAAGAAATGATAAAGAAGTATTACCTTACTACCAAGCAAAATAGTCTCTTGATTAAGGAAGAAGTGCACTTTTAGGCCAACATGACAAAATCTAAGTGTAGATCCATACCAACAAACTTGCACACCATTAACAATTGAATTACATAGCTTTGTCTGATTCCAAATGTATATTTTATAAGCGCGCTATAATTCATAAAAAATTCATGGTTTACATCTCTTAATAAAACCTTAAACATGGCTTCTTGGATGAAGGGTCTAAGAATGTGAATGCCCAATAGAGACAATTGATGGGATGGGATTGGCATTATCTACTAGATTAGCATATTGGATCGTGCCAACATGGCGCATGTGGGCTCCTAAAAGTGTACTTCTTCTTGGAGCAAGCAAGTGCATTTCTTGAAAGCATTTTTCTTACCTTGAATGAAGGCAACTAAGGTGGGAGGAAAAAATAATAAATCTATATACTCTAAATAATGGTATGATTTGGGCTCATCCATGTCTTTATAACTTTAAATAAATGAATTTTTAAAAATCTAAATTAAGTTTTGGTGCCACTTGACATATCTTATTCTTTTCTTTTTCCTTTTCTTAAAGTTTTGAAATAAATTATTTTTGAAAAATATGACTCTTATGCCATGTACATATTTGGTATAGTTTCTCTAAGGAAAATGACTACTACTGCTTCCGTTTCTATATAAAAAAAAAAATTTTTAAAAAAAATCTTTCCAGTGGCTACAAGTTATTTTAGAAACCTCTTCATCCTATAGAAATGGTAGTTGCTAAAATCATTTCCACTTTAACTTTCCTATAGCCTACCTCTCTTTCTTTCTCAAATAACTACTTAATCCCATTCCTAGATTGGCTCTCTTTGTTTTTGTTTCTAACCATCTCTCTCTCTCTCTCTCTCTCTCTCTCTCTCTCTCTCTCTCTCTCTCTCTCTCTCTCTCTCTCTCTCTCTCTCTCTCCAAACCATGAAACTGTTTATTCCTTGTAATCTTGTATATTCCTTTAATTTCTTCGTACTATTTATCCTTGTGGTCTGCCCCATCCCTAGACACCATATATGGGAGCTTTGTGCACTAGGGATGCCCTTAAGGTAAGAATCTCTCTTCTCTACCATTTTTAATATGTTTCTATTTTATAGGTCCGAAGTTTCAAAACCATAGTAGTTAAATTGCTACATGTGCCTGGTAGAGATCATCCTAGAAAGGTTTTTTATTTTTATTTTTATGGTTATACCTAAAATATGGCCTATTATATTCAAAAAATAATAGTGATTTGGGTAATCTGATGGGCAATATTTTGGATCATTGGTTTGGGTCACCAATTAGATGGAGTGTGTCTTAGTAAGTATGAAATATGTGTTATAAAGTGAGTATATGTACACAATATTTTATCCCATTGCCTACATGACTGAATTGATAAGTACCACTTAAAAAGTTATTTTAAAAGGATTCATTTTTTTCACAGTTTTTTCTATAACTATGACCATAGACATGATAACAAAAATATAATTATCATCATCCTCGTTTCATAAAAACCAAAAACAAGAAAAAACGATAAATAACAAATTTGCCATGTGTAGGAAGAATGAAGTGAGATGAATGACTCTTTTACTTTCGGTATACTTGACAATAGCATAGATACTACTTAGTACCTAATACTTGTTACAAGTTCTCTTCAAAGAGCTTTTGTTTGTCTATCAAACAATTAAGGCCCAAAGTTATTGGCTTATATCTTTGCCACACTAAATGGTGAAGGGTCACTATCATGCACCATTTAAATTTACTTTTTGGAAGTCTAAGATATTCTATTTTACAAATAAAAAAGGAAAAAAAAGGTGCCAATATAAAAAATTTCACTATCTTCTTCTTCTTCACTTTTTCTAACAAAATCCAAAATGGATCTTTCTCTAGAACAAAAGATCAAATCAACTACAAAAACCCTTTTCTCCATCCCAATTCTCCTATATAATGATCTTCAACCTTCTTCAACCTCTATTCACGTGGACCTTTGCAAACTTGATTAAATACCCAAAAGAAAATATCTAAAATAAATAAGAGAGAGCGTGTATGATTCATGGTTCTTGAGTTCTACTTGAAGGAATCTAGATGGGAACTTTAATTAAACATGATTTAGGTTATGGGCTGATGTCAAATAATTTTAAACACTCTTATAGCTTAGGAGCATGCTTTAATGCCTATGTGCCATCTAAACCCAAGATGGTGGTTAACACAATTTGACTAAGGGTACTGAATAAAAATGGTTATTAATGGTTAAAAGAATTAAATTTGGATTTATTTTTTTTATGCAACTATTGTGGAAAGAACAAGATAGAATGAGGAAAACACCCTATGATGCCTTATTCTTCCTGTCTTCCTCCATTACAGATACATAACACATCCTCTATTACCCATTACACACTCACTATCTATTCAAGAAGAAAACAGCTCAAAATGCCTAGTCATTTGATGCAAACACTTCTTCCTTCATCATCCGTAACAGAGCAGCGGAAAAAGGAAAAAGAAATCTTCTTCAAGAACTAGTGACAATGTTCTCCTTCAATCCTATTGATATAGCAATGATTTTCTCCATCTATTTTTCTGAAGCTATTCTCTAGGTCTAAATTATCACAAGTTGTAGCAAAAAAGATACTAGCATAATATTTTTTTTGAAATGTTGGACCACACACTCATTCACATGCCTCCTTGAGGAGCCTCAAACTTGTGACATTCGTGATTGAGAGCTCACTCTTTCACTATTGTGCCACACTCATACCTAAAAAATCCTAGCATTCTTGCCCATTATAACTCGGACAACCACATAAAGTCATCTGTTGAGATTCTTTGAACTCTCCTCCGAACTAATGAGAATATAACCAAAGTTGTCAAGAGATGCATAAGACACTATTTGTGAATTTCAAAAACAATCTCATTCTCAATCTTGAGATCTTACGTGGTGTAGCCTTTCTAATTGTTAGAGCCATGTGCTTATTTTTAGATACATAGGTACTGGTCTCTCTCCTTTCATTTAGATACATAAGTACATTTGTAAAAAAACCAACTCCATGAGATCACTAACAAGCATTATATGATAGAAACCCACTCTGTAAACCCTCTTAACCAAGATCTCTAAATCATGAAAACCTTCAAATTTTAAGATTTGGTTCGAAAAATCACTAGAATAACTTGTTGAGATTCTTACCCATGGAACTTATTTTGTTGATTGCAAGATCAATTACAGAGAGAAAATGTAGAGAAATAAAAGCTTTGATTAGAGAGATAGAAACCAAGAGGAGGGATATTGGGCTGTTTGTGTCTTGATCTAAAGGAGGAAGGAACTGGAGAGGAAGAAAACTCTATTTCTAGCCTTTTTTCTTAGGAAACAACAAAAAAGACTTGTTTCATAAATTTAAAATATTTTTTGATTAACATGATTCAGAAAACTAGTTTTAATTTCTTTCTTTGGTTAGACTATCTCTTGCGTGATTTCTCTGTATGTTTCCATATAAGGTTAAATTTCCAGCCAATGTTGTGATTCTTTTTATTTTTGATGAATACTAGAAAAATATGAAAAACCATAAATTTAAGTTTTTTTAATTAATTGTACAATTTTGAAAATTCCATTCAAAGATAAATAAGTATTTTCCATTTAGTATTATATTTTCTCGTTCTCTTCCAATTGTATCCTTTAAAAGTTGCATTGAATGACAATGATGAGTTTATGTCACTAAAGTATAAGTTAATTTATCCTTTAATGTTGGGTTAAATTTTAAAATAAGTGCGCTCTAGGTGATAACTTTGGGCATGTGTGCTGAGTCAATAAATAGAGATCTTTGAAAAAGAAAAAATATGGTACAAACAGCCCCTCAACCGTTAGATAGTATGCACTAAACCCTACAACTATAAACTAGGAGAACTAATATACCCCAATTACCATTTAGAATTCAATGTAGTTCCTCTATCAAATTTCTTGTCAAATCCTCAGATGAACTCCCTTGTAAACCCCATGTGAGACCCAGTATACCTTCTTTACTACCTATGTAGTGGTCACTTCTGCCACATGGATGTCATATAGGATCCATCTGCTTCATCTCCCCTTGGTTGTTACAAACTTGTAACTAAAAGAGAAGAGAAATTGGATTTTAGGGGAAAAAGAATAAAAAGTGAAGATTTGGTATCTGGGTTTCTAGCATTTTGGCTTCGAATGTTGGAGAAGTGAATTTTTGGTGATTTTAGAGAAGATTTTGAGATGCATTCTTTTGATTTTTCATTGAATTTTTGCGGATTTGTAGTTGAAATTTATATTGGACTTATTAAAGGAATCTTAAATTGGCTTTTAGTAGTAGGAGCAGAAGGAAAAGAAGAAGAAAAAGACCCATTTGATTTTTCTCTGACTAGATAAATCAAATTTTATTTTGATGTAACTATATATAATCATAAATTTTTTCTTGAATTTGAGTTCAAGACAAGAGAAAGTTCTTACCACAACCTAGAAGAACCGAAAAGATATAAGCGAAAAAAGTAATACTATATTTTGAGTTTTTATTACCATATTAAGGATACTTTTGTCATTTAAGACAGCAATAGAATAAGAAGGGAGCCATGTGGGGGCCCAGTTGTCAGTTTCATTGGAGATATAATGAAAAAATTGATAAAGTGACTACATGGTGGTAGCTGGGGTCCATCTTCTCGAAGTTTGTATTTGAAGGTTTAGTTCACAGTCTAGTAGCTGGGAAAATCTTACTTGTGAACTACAATGTAAAAGGTGAAATTTGTAAAGGACTTTCTCATGTCAATTCTAATTTTTCATATTTGTGATCCAAATGGGTCAAATTGTCCAAAGATGGGATCCTTTCCACGTGAAAGGCAGGGCATTTGCATCCACCCATCTAAGCTAATGTGGTTCATTAAGCTACCACTCCTCACGGGGCAAGGTTATTATCATAGGCGTGCGGATATCTTCCCATTGCGATATTAAAAAATAAATAAAAATAAGAAAAATGCATGAGATAACTTCCCGCCTGTACTAACCCAGTAGTTTTTGTCATCGAACAGCGATCTCTCCGTCAACTTCTTCCGTGGCTCCATACCTGCTTCTCTCGGATTGCTTCAATCACTGCAGTGGCTGTAAGTCCTGCTGCAATCCCTTCTAATCTCTTGTTAATTTTCGATTCACTTCACTTCGATAATTGCTTTGATTGAACAGCGATCTTTCCTATAACTTCTTCCATGGCTCCATACCTGCTTCCCTTGGGTTGCTTCCATCGCTGCAGTTACTGTAAGTAATCTCTTCTTCTTTTTGGATTCAGTTCACTTTGATAATTGCTTTGATTGAACAGCTATCTTTCCTTTAACTTCTTCCATGCCTCCATGCCCGCTTCCTTGCTGTCCTTTCGCCTTCCTTGCGTGGCTTTCGAAACCCTAGAATAGAAGGAATATCTTTGTATGATCTTGATTATTCTTTCTGCTGTGACGTGGGTCTTGCTTTTCTTCCGACAGCTACCTTAGCCAAAACGAATTATCAGGGCCCGTCCCTGATGAATTTGGGAACATGACCAGTCTTAGAGAGTTGTACGTTCCCTTACCTCATTTCTCCTTACTCTGCTGATTCTTATTGTAAATTTTTAACTATTGGGTTGTTGCTTTTCTTTTATCGGGAAAGGGTTTTATCAGATAACCTGCTGTCTGGAGAGCTAGCAGGCCTGGGAAACCTCAGTTATCTCCAAACTTTGTAAGTCTTCTGGGAATTGATACTCTCCCGAGGTTCTTTAGTTGTTTTGTTGACCTTTATTCCGTTGGATATTACCATTTCAGGGCCGTAGCAGTGAATAAATTCACCGGAGATTTGCCTGCGACTTTTGCCAATCTTAAGAAATTACAAGCATTGTAAGTGGGTCGCTGTTGAATTTCAGGATATATAACTAAGATGTAATAATTGCAGTTACTGTAACTTTTCATTGTAATTCTGAATGGAAATAGGATTAACTTGGAGGTGATCACGTTGTGAAACTAATTCTTGTCCTTCAGATGAAATTTCCTCGTGAAGCTCTCCCTTTTTCTTCCATATCCTTCCAAGCCTTGTGAAAGCCACCTTCTCTGCACAGACCTTGTTGAAGGTTTCCCGTTCCACTGTTTGATTAAACTTTCCTTGCTAATGAAGAGATCGAGCAACAAAAGGAGGACAAGTTTTTCAAATTTCAATTTCCCTTAAAACCTTACAATTAATCTAAAACATGGTATTAGTGGTGCTTGAGATGACCAAATTTGGCATGAGATGACTGAAAAAGTGAAGATGAGATGATTTTCATCTCAAGCACCACAAACTGTAAGACTATTTCATCTCAGCTCAGCTCAGCTCAGCTCAAGCACTGGTAACAGTGACATGGTTAATATCATGTCAGATCATCACATCTCAAGAACCACTAACACACTGAAAGTTGTATAAATTCAATGGGTTTGTCATCCGATTTTCCTTTTTTGGGCCTTGGATGTTATCATTGACGTTCATTTGCTGATTTAGTTATATAAATGGGGACAATTTCTCGGGCCGGGTACCTGAATTCATTGCCAATTGGACAAATCTTCAAGAATTGTAAGCATTTTCTCAAACTTTCTCTGGTTCTGCATCATTGGCATTATCGACCTTGAAATATTCATCTTGTGCACACCTGCTGCTATTGAGGAAAACTCAACTGTTTGTATGTGGAATCAATGGTTGCAGATCTCTTATTGGGAACAACTTGGAAGGCCCACTGCCTTCAGGAATTTTTGCGTTGGAAAGACTCTCACTACTGTAGTTAAACGTTATCCCTAGCTCGTTTGGATAAGAAGATAATTTGTGGACTAAACTAATAATTTTGATCATTATCTGGTTTTCTCCAGGTGGGTCAGTGACTTAAGTGGAGATAGCCGAGGTTTCCGCTTCCCACCACTATCTAGGATGAAAGACATGAGTCAACTGTGAGGCGCATTATGCGATTTACACCCACTTGTTGATGGATGCCAGAAATTTTATTAATGCACTCTCACACTGTCTGCCGAATACTGTAGGATACTGAGGAATTGCTCAATTACTGGCCAAATTCCTGATTACATTGGTCAAATGTCATCTTTAGAAATTCTGTAAGTTATTTTCCTTCTAGTTTTCTTTTGAATGGTTTGAGAATCTTATTAAGAGAAGAAAACTTACAAGAAAGCTGAGACCTTAAACGGATTACGGATGGAACTTTTAGCAATATGAGACATGCAGAACCAAAGCCCAAACCAGAAACAGAACCCAGAAATCTTCCCAGAGTTCAAGTGGAAGATGAAGAGATTCTAAAAAAAGAAAGAATGAGAAGAAATGGGGACACAATCCTCACAGATGCCGCAAGCCAGCAACTTTGTTGAATGTCATCCCTAGGAATTCCTGTAATTTTTTCTGGAACAGGAATCTTGTCTTTCCACAGTCTTGGTTGAGGCAAATCTGTTTGATGATTTCTACCTCAAACCATGGGAAAGAGTCACTGAAAATAAAAAATCAACCATTCAAGGGACAGGGACATGAACTGGAAGGATTTAATTGCCATAGAACTTTTCCTCAAAAATAAAGAATCAACCATTCAAAGCATAGGATTTGAACTGGAAGGATGTAACATTTTAGAGGCTAGAAGAATCTAGAAATTGTGAAATTTCAGTGTCATTTTTTTAGGTTATTTACATCCATCTAAAAAGGGGCAGCCCAGTGTATGAAGCTCCAGTATATGCAGGGTCTGAGGAAGGGGTGGACCATAGCTGTTTCCACACCTCAGAACCCATGACCTCAAGGTCACACGCAACTACAACTCTACAACTGCATTATGTGCCTGTCAAAATAAAATAGTGATTTACATACATGGCTGGGATGAGTGATATGATACAGTGGTAAACGTTTCTGTTCCCAAGAATGGATCATGTGATGCTGCCACAAAGCCCTGGAATAGTGAATAATCTGCATATTCAAATAATCCTTCTCATTCTATGTCCATCTATATGTTCTACAAAGGGTTTTCCATATCGAAGCTGAGAGGAAACCTGCCATTCCTCAGTGGAGCGATTTTAACATGGGATATTTAGGAAACTGTTGATTGAAGGGATTTTAACACAGAAAATTTAAAGAACTGTTGGTTGAATCTATTTCTTAGTATATTTATGCAGTGTACATGGTTATAGTGGAGACTAGGAGACTGGCGTTGTTGGCTGTTATCCTATTTGGATTACAAATCATCCAATTGCATCATCTCTTGTGATAATAAGAGTGTTTCAGGTCGTCAGTTGTTGTATTCTAGTTTTCAGTGGAAAATGCTGTATATTTGACATTTGATCATCAAATTCTTTAGAGTTTATTCTTATTATTTTGATTTCTCAGAGACTTGAGCTTTAACTACTTGACTGGTGAAATTCCAGAGTCATTTAGCAAGCTGAATCTATATTACATGTAAGTGAGATCTTTGAGCCTGTTTTCATTTTAAAGATAGTAAACTTTGATTCAGCAAAGTACTGTGCTCAAAGATTATTAGATGGCTAGTCAATCGCAATGACCGATGGTGATTCTTTGTCCAGGTATCTTACAAGAAACAACCTTACTGGAGCTGTTCCTGGTTGGGTCACAAATTCAAGTCGGATGCTTGTGTATGTATCTATTGTTAGAATTTTAACTTGCATTTTTGAGTTTGCAGAGTATTAATTGTTACTGCATAAGTTATTTAGAGAAAATGATCAAACCTAGATAAACATTAGGGAAGACCTAGTTCTTGAGTTTGAGCTTTGAGGCTGCTAATGTCTACGCCATTTGCTATTAACATTTCTAGCGAGTGTAGGCCTGTGCATTTATGCCGGGCTGATAAATGCATTTATTGCAGCACGTGGTTTTGTTTATTGAATAAACAAAGTACTTTCTCCATCCTAAGCCTCGAGCACTTGGTTTCTATCACCCTCATGTATCAGACAAAAAAAAAAAAAGGAAGGAAAGAAGTCATTTGTCTGTGCTTCTGGATAGCTTATTCGAATTGGCAGGGTAACCTGCTCCAATTGCTAAGATAAAACTGCTTAGTTTACATCATTAAAGGAACACCTCTACTTATCCACTGGCATCTACAGCTCAATGGAATGTAACTCTTTTTTTTTTTACATCGGTTAACAAAGAACTTGTTAGTTAGCAAGGAAATAAGAAAGGGGAGGCACAATAGATTTCAATTAAGAAGAGACTTTTTTTTTTGAGTCGATAAGATTACATGCTCTAAAAGAGAGAGAGGAGTATACACCTCAATTTTCATGCATGGTGAAACTACTTTTGTTAGATATAAGCTATCTAACCTATTGGTCATGTTACAAATTGATTAGATAGGATAGATATAAAATTTCATGCCCATTGAATACTTTTAGCCTATGTTTCTTTAGATCAGAAATCACAACCATCCATTTTTGTAAATTTTTTCATAGATCTAAAACAAGTGGCTAGGATTGTCCAAATGCATTGATTTCTCAGGGATTTTTGTCTTATAGTTTGCAAAAAATGTTGTTGAAATTGGGGTGTGTACTCCTTCCTTCCTCTTAAGCATGTAACTCTTTCTTTCTTTCTTTTTTCATTTTATGAAAGGTAGACACACACGTGCACAGTCTTGAACCTGGTCACCCAGGGTGAGAGACAACTCCTTGCTCCACTGAACTAGAAAGATTTGGTGCTAGAGACGTGAAATATAATCGCAGGAAAGACTGTTGTATGTAAAAGATTTTAATCTTAGGTTGTAAATGTAATTAGGCCCCTAGCAGTAGGTGGCAGCCTTGTCTTTATATATAGCACATAGATAATACCTGATTTACTGCTGAGTCATCAGACCTTCCATATTGTGTTCTTGCAGGGGCGTTTCTCACAATAACTTCACAGGTCTAAGGGTCGTACAACCCCACAGGATGCCAAGTTATGTGTAAGGGAAAATCTGTGTGCATATATTTTCTTATCTTCTCTTTCTTGTTATGAATTACTAGTTTTCTATCTCCCTTCAGGAACACATTTGCCTGCTGCTCTCCCAATGCGAAAAATTTGTGAGCTCTTCATTTCTCATTCTCAAATTTTTTTCCTTTTTTCACATCCTAAAAGCACGTTGGCTCGTTTGCAGCCAATTGAATAGTGGCAGCATTACTAGTGTGCTGTTGTTTTGTAGGACTGATCCATGGCAACGTACGGATTTCTCATGTGATCATGGAGGACAGTTGTGTAAGTTTGACATATTTAGAGTTTGGACTTGCTTTTCCAAGTCGTTTATCATCTTTTTCTGATCCAGTAGGATTTCCATGTTGGCCTAAGTCATATTTATTCACGCAAGTTTTTGCTTCATTAGTTCTCTTTTGCATTGTTACGAACTGATTAAAAACACAGTTTCAACTGTTATATCTGCAAACTCATGTGAATTGCAAGAGGCTGTTTTCCCGCCTTGAGCCCTTGACCTCAAGGTCACATGACGACAACTCTACTGTTGTGCCAAGGCTCCCCTTCATTCAAATCTTAAAATGGACAAGTAAAAATCAACCATTTGGCCACTTCTCATTCATTAAACTGTTATCATCTTCGAAATGGAAGTTACTGGACATGACATAGCGATATTTAGTTGGCATGAGGTAGAAAAGGATGTGGTTTGGGAGTAGACATAATAAGGCATCCTCAAACTTTGGTATTGACCAGAATTATACGTCCAATACCTGCTAAGTTCAGAGAAGCAGCTAAAGCAACTTCAGAAAATTCACATTTTGTTGGTACCAAAGAATTTGTAGTCTATAGAAAATCTTGAGTCCAGTTTGAACCATGGTCATGCATATAATATTGCTCTCTCCATTCAATTGATACTGTGATTGGTAAGTCCTATTGTTCTTCAAAAATACACACCTATTTCAAGTTCATAGATCATACACTTAAGCAGATCCAACACAAACCACTAAAGAATAAGATGCCTGGGATTTGGGAGTTTCAAACGATCATCTTTTAACAGAATTGTAGCCCGGAAATATTAGCTGTTTTTGGTTTGTATTGATCTGTGCTAGTTTATAAGCAAGTGGACAATTAAACATAGTAGTTTCAGAAAGAAGCACCTTTCCAACTGATTTTTAAGTCTGTGAAACTGGAAGTTTCAGATAACATTAGCCCTTCTAACCACTCACATGCATAAGTAGATCAAAGGATTGCTCCTGAGACTGGGCACTTCAGGACATGGCATTTCTTGAGTAGCACCTTGTCGCAGTCAGTCATCATCTAAAGTTTCCTTCACGGTGAAATATTTACTTGAGGCAGAGCTGGTGGTAATTTCATTTGCAGATGATCAACTGTACATAAATTGTGGTGGTAAGAACACAACTTTTGAGGGGAGCAACTATGAAGCTGATCTGAATAAACAAGGAGACTCAACTTTCTACATGAGTCCAAACAGAAATTGGGGATATAGTAGTACTGGAGACGGTCAACGACTGAACTACACAGTGGACAAAACATGTGGAGTTCGCACTCCTGATGCATCTCTATTAGAAACTGCACGGGTTTCTCCGCTCTCCCTCAAGTATTATGGATTCTGTTTGAAGAGTGGGAATTACACTGTGAGACTTCGCTTTGCTGAAATTATATTTACAGATGAACACAATCGTGGCATCTCAGAGAAGCGTGTATTCGATGTATTTATTCAGGTAAAATGATAGGTTCCTTAGTCAATGATGTTCCACCATTGGTTACGTTCTCTTTTAACTTGTCAATGCAGGGTAAGATAGTACTAAAGGATTTCAATATCAAAGATGAAGCCAAGGGCCCAAACAGAGGAGTGGTGAGGAATTTCACTGCTGTAGTAACAAACCAACGGTTGGAGATACACTTGTACTGGAATGGCAAAGGAACCATGTCCATGTTACCATCCTATGGACCTCTTGTATCCGCTATTTCAGTAACTCGTGGTAGAATGTTGCCCCTTTGTTTAAGTTTTATTTGTCCCAGGTTCTCCATTTTATATCCGTTTTCACATAAACTTTCTGTTGAACCCACCCCTTGGATCTTTAATGTTTTCTTTGGTCTAGATATCCAGACCGGCCATCACAAAAGACTCGGCGCTTTAAGTATTGCTGGGATTGGTGGATCAGTGCTCCTTTTGCTCGTCTTCTTTATGTTTGTTCTTTGGAAAATGGGCTTTATAGGAGGCAAAGATATGCGTGATGAAGGTGAGAATGGATAACTGGCAGAAAGAAAATCTTGCTACATGATTTGATGGCCCTTATATTTCCCAATGTTGACTGTGTGGTGACTTCCGTATAGGATGTACCTTTTTTTCTCTTCCCCTATAAGCTTATTAGATTTGACTCCACTAACTACCCTTTTCTATTCGTCTATTGAAACAGAACTCAAAGGTGGTGGATTCTTGAGCTTGCAGCAGATAAAGGCTGCTACTCAAAATTTCAGCTCTGCAAACAAGATCGGAGAAGGTGGTTTTGGGGCAGTTTACAAGGTTAATCTACTTGCCGTTACTTAGCATACATCTCTATAGCATTCCATTCTTGATATGAATGCAAGTGCTATGCATCGGAATGCAGGGTATACTGCCAAATGGAATGGCAATTGCAGTAAAGCAGCTTTCATCTAAATCAAAGCAAGGAACCCAGGAATTTGTAAACGAAGTAGGCACTATTTCTGCTTTACAGCACCCACATCTTGTTAAATTGTTGGGATGTTGTACTGAAGACAACCAACTCTTGCTAATTTATGAGTACATGGAAAATAATTGCCTTGCACGCGCTTTATTTGGTAATCACAAACGGGCTTCTCCATCAATTGTTCAAATACAGCTTCAATTACTGTTTTGGTAGAATATAATTGGTAGATTTGGTCTTCTTTAGGTCCAGAGGAATGCAGGTTGGAACTTAATTGGTCAACCAGGATGAAAATTTGTCTTGGAATAGCGAGGGGTCTGGCTTTCCTCCATGAAGAATCAAGAATAAAGATTGTTCACAGGGATATTAAGGCCACTAATGTTCTGCTGGATAATGACCTCAATGCAAAGATAGCTGATTTTGGATTGGCAAAGCTTTACGAAGGAGAAGAGACGCATATAGTGACCAAAATAGCAGGAACTCTGTAAATAACCTCAACCCTTTCTCTCATCAGTTTACTTCTTACTTTCAAACAACCATATCCATCCTATGTGGACTTGTTCTACTACTAAGTCTACTTTTGCAGTGGTTACATAGCCCCAGAGTATGCCATGCGTGGTTACTTGACCAACAAAGCAGACGTTTACAGCTTTGGAATTGTCACGCTGGAAATTGTGAGCGGGAAGAGCAATGCAAGTAACAGGCCCAATGAGGAGTTCGTTTACCTTCTAGATTTGGTAAGTTTCTCAAAGAGGATGAACTAGGAGGTTTCTACTTGTACGCCTGACAGAATCAATCGCTTAGACACTATACTTTGAGATTTCAGGCCTATGTTTTACAAGAGAAAGGAAATCTCCTAGGACTCCTTGATCCGACGTTGGGGTCAGATTACTCGGTGGAGGAAGCAATGAGAATGTTGCATGTAGCAATGCTCTGCACCAATCCCTCCCCGACTCTCAGACCTACAATGTCTGCAGTGGTAAGCATTCTGGAAGGCAAAACAACCGTCGATGCCCCCACCTTCTGCCGGCCGTTTTCAACGGATGATTTTATGAATGCCAATGATAATGCCGATTTCTCTACCTCCGAAATGACAGACACCATCACCAAGAAAGAAATTTAAAATGCTTCTACATCTTATAATCCAATGAAAGAATATCTACACCGATAAACCTTTGAAGAACATATTAGACAGCTTTTTCTTGGAGTGTACTTTTAGTTATGGTAGCACACTTCCTCTTGAAATTATTTCTGAAATTAAATGGAACAGTTTCTCAAGTCGTTAGAGCTTGCTTGCAATGGATTCAAGGGGATAATACAACTACATGATTTGGCCCACGGTTTGTTATCGCCACGCAAATTTTACCTCTTCGTGGTCAATGTCTTCAGCGAGCTCTTGTTTCCAGGTACATTTTCCTTTCCCTCTAATCAATAAAATTTTGCTCCGGCGGTATAATTGCATACAATCGCGCGTGAGAAGACTTGGAGGGAGAAAATGACCAAATGTCTCACGGCAAAAAGGATCTTTCCCTCGTTTGGTTTCCATATTAGATTTTTTTATTTTTTTTCAAGCAAAAAATTATAAAGCAAGCTATCCAAAATATTATCTACATAGTTTTGCTAAACCAGCTGATAAAGCTATTAGACCAAAAAGGAAGAAATTAATTCAAAATAGGAATATTATGCAAAAGACCAGGACCGTTGGTTATCCTGGTTGAGCAAGGCACTTGCTTCATAAGGGGGTAAGGAAGTTTATAGCCCCACATACCGCTATGGCGGATCTCTGTGGCAAATCAGAACGACACTGGATTAGTGTTTAGTTGCTTTGGAGCTAATAGCTTCTTGTTAACTAGAACCATCAGATCAACGGGCCATACCTATGGCAATGGTGGCCCACATAATGAATATAAAGTGGCCAAATTTTCTGTATCTTATACCATATATATGTACTGTTAATAGTATAAAAGCTTGAGGGCCCATATTTGATTTTAGTTCTCAAAGATTGACATGCTTGGATGATGCCTGAGTACCATATATTCACAAGATATTGGCAGACCAAGGCCAAGAAAACGCAAGTTTGTTAAAATTGAACTGGACTAGTAAATTTGAGTAACAATATTCTCAATAAGAATATAATCACCACCATAATAGTAGAACGGCAGGCAAACGGTTCCACTACATGCTGAGCCCACACTGGGTGGTCATTGCTGCCCCCGTGTCAAATTATAGACGGTGGAAGATAAAATTATCGATGGAAAGTAGTTGATTTTAACTCAGCTCGAAACATGACAACCACAAGTACTCGGCATGATTTCAAAGAGTTCAAATGATGCAACTGCAGGAAAGAGCAGTACAGAAGGATGAGTTTTCGAAGCAAGCAAACAGAAGAAAGAATAAGTATCTGAGTTAAAATTTACAGTATACAACTTCTAAAAATAAGCTACCATAATTTACAGTGCAATTGAAATGCTATAAAGATGATATGCTGTTTTGAGACATGCACAGTCTTCTATTTCTGCTTCTAATCATAAGAAGATGTGTATCACTTGCAGATAACCCAAGAAGAAAACAAAGAATACAACAAACCTTCAGAGGTCCAAGTATTTAGGTAGCATAAGTTGTAAACATGCTTAGTTTTCAAACTCCCAGATCACCACTCTTCCATCCAACCCTGTGAGAGAAAATGATAATGGATGACTTACAAGATCAACACAAAGCAAACATCTATTCCATATGGAGGCTAGTAACAACCCATGCTTTTACTTACCAGAAGTGCTGAAACGCTTGACAGTATTATCCCCTGCTTTCTTCAAAGGCACAATATAACTAGGATAACCAATAAACAACAGGTTACTTCCACTAGTTGTACTGAAGGAAGTGATAGTACAAACAACAACCAACACCATATAGGCAAACAGTGTGAACATTGAGTAGCAAGGAGATGTTGTTGACTGAGACGAGAGACGTACTTTATGCAATTTTCATGAGCACCTCCCCGAGGTCTTGAAGGTTCGACTGCATCACTGCTCACTCCATGTTTTGATTGACCATAAAACTTCCCAAAAGCTTCAGAAAACTACAAGCCATGTAGTCCGAAATCAGATTCACACACAATCGATAAATACCTTAAAAGTTTCAATAATGTTCGAACTTTCAAGGATCAAACTTTGCCAAGATTAAGTCCACAAAAGCCTCAAGCTCCAATTTATGTTTTAAAGTTTTGTAGTCACTTTTTCTTCTTAGATTCTAATTAAAACAATGACCTGGAACATGAATGCTTCCTGCCAAAAGAAATAACTAGTGGGTTAAAAAGGAAGTTTGTTGTTCAGGTTCAAATATTTATGCAGTTTAGGCTTCAACTCTTTTTTCAGCATTTGCTTAGCTAGTTTGCTCCCAACTCCAAAACATAACAGAGATCTTGGGTTTGTTAAAAGATGACACTTAAACTCATTATTCATCCTTTCTTTCTCTCTTGAATTCAGGGCTATAGCTGTAATAGAAAAACTTAGATTAAAGATATGTTCTCAAATCCTTAGAACATTCCCAACTTACATCTTATAACAGTAAAATATAAGTGTACCCAGATCCGACAGATCTTAAAGATTCTAATGAAGCAGAAATTCAGGATCTTCTTGGTGGTCCAAGCTGTTCTCGTTGGAGTTTGATGAGAGTCTGGTGATTGAAGGTGACTCTTCTAGCATGGGCTAACAATTGCGTTGTGGATCCGTGGATATTCCCTTTTTTATTGATGAGATACATATGCTGAGATCTGCAAATGACGCAGCGGATTTCCTCAACATCTGTTCTACCACTGTCACAATCTGTTCTGGTTTAATATATCTTCTACCATCTAGCAAAACAGGACAAAACAAAGAAGAGAGAGAGAGAGAGAGAGAGAGAGAGAGAGAGAGAGAGAGAGAGAGAGAGAGAGAGAGAGAGAGAGAGAGAGAGAGAGAGAGAGAGAGAGAGAGAGATCTGTCTTTTCTACATTTTTGGGGTCCATTTCCTCCTAACCCCATAGTCTTTTTTATCAATGGTCACACCATGTGCTCCAGAATTAAGCATTCCACTACAGAAGGAAAAAAATGCAGTTAGATGTTGGAAATGATTTACCCCAACTGACACCCATCATAATTAACATTTCTGCCAATGATAAGAAGCATCATGTATCACTTAGTAAAGAGAATCAGATACTAAGTTAAGGTTCTGTTAGGGGAATTGATAAAAGTGATCTATGGAGAGGAAGACTCAATGGAAGGAACTAGTACGATGGGGATCAGCGAGTCATGACCTCTTTCTTTAAAAAGGACTTAAGAGTACATGATATGTGTTCCGGTCAACGTGGGATGCTTAATAAAGTGGAAAGGATTTGACAGAGCAGGGTGAAAGCACACCACTTGCTGCCTCACAGAGGAGTTCAGGGAATAGGTGCTCTGAAAGGATACTAAAACTGATTTTCCAAAAATGACAAGTTTTAACTTCATAGATATAGATATCGCAGACCATTGAATTAACATGCCACAAAGTTAGTAATAGATAAATGAAAAACTTATCTAACAAAGCCACCTTTTTTAAGCAGAAACTATATTCACCAGCAAAATCAAACAAACTAGAATATGTCTTTGTTAAAACTGTGAAAAAAAACCAATAAGTTCCTGAAGAATATTTTCTATCAAGTCTAAACTTACAGAATCATACACCCAAAAAAAAAAAAAAAAAGGAGAATGCAAAATAAACTTTTGAAAAGATATAGAAGAATGACTTAAACTTGGTCTCCCCATAACTTCCAAGATATTTCCCTTTTAAAAGATGCAATCTTTTATAGTGCAAAATGTTTTGATATCCATGAATGACATTTACATCATCTATAGTAAGGACATACCTGTGATCCATACTTTGAACTTGATGGTGCTATTTTCCTTTCATCAAGGAATTTGACAAAGCTCCTAAGACAGCAAATGTACAAAAATGTCAGAAAACATTCTTAGAGTTTTCTCTTTGGATGAAAGACCTTTACCCTATCTGCAAACAGAGCATCTTCAAATCTACGTATGTACACCTACACTTAACACACTTAGCACATGAAGAATTATGAAAGAAAATAACATAAATGTTTTAGCTTCATGAAAGGCAACTCTAAAATAAGATGTACAGATTGAAGGAAAATGGTGTTCCAAATGTCCTCCTGATTTTCACTCCAAGAACAGGTTAACCCAAGACCTTACTAAAGCTGATGAGGATTCGTTTTGGTATGTGGAGATAACACAGAATATATATAATGAATCACACAATATACCATAAGCCTCTTTCGTCTGCTGTGAAAACCATAGGGTTGCAGTCAAATCCCACGCCAATAACCATCCTCTCAGAAACAAATACAACCTGAAAATGGCGAATGATGTTCATGTAACAATAAGACTTCAGTATGTGCATCTGATTTGAACAGAAAGAAGCATTTGAAGAGATCTGAATAGAGTATTTATGTTTGTCAAGTTAGACAAGAGAGGATGCTGACCCACATCATGGAGAGGCAAGTTATTGAGCGCTACACTTCGAGCGGAAGGAGCAGGACCAATATCATCAACAAAGTAGATTGTTGAAATGTGACCTGTAGAGTAATAAAAATGGTACGATCACTTGAGTTCGTTGAGACACATAGATAATGAGGACTTCTATTTATAAAGAAATCAATGAAAAAAAGCAGGAAATTGACGAAGAGAAAAAGAAAATTCAAAAAGCCAAAAGCATCATGCACGTGTGTTAAAGGTTTTCTTAGACATTAAGATCAAGTAAACTTGCTCAAGCACTCAAGTATGCCAGAGGGCTGCCGTAAAGTCAATATGAAGAGCAAAAATGACCACTTCCAATGCCAAAATCCATATGATATAAATATCATGGAGCAGTCTTTAGATATTTGCCATAAGAAAAAAAATACTATTTTACATAAATACTCATCAATGAAGCAGAGCGGAAAATCTGACCTGCATAAGCTAAGGTATTCCCACTAGGTGACTACTTAACACCAAATGCCCAACTAAATGAAAGATCAGGTTGCACAATTTGCTGCTCCAACAAAAATTATTTTTCCATCAACCTTTATCATAAGAAATGAAAGCCAAAGGCAGAAAACAACACTCTAGACTGTTGATGTTGCACCGCAAGTGCACAGACTATTGTAGTGTAGCTTATGCAAGTACAGGTCGATCCCATGGGGACTTGATTTAAAAAGTAGGAATTTCAATAACATTTAATTATCTAAAATTAGAAATAAATCACTCAAAATTACTGGAATTATTGAAATCATAATCAGATATCATATCCAACAAAATTATAGAATTTTCAGTTCCTAAAGAAAACAAACAAAATTAAATAACAAGGAAAAACTACTTCCCTAAATCAATCACTATCAAAATCTTCAAGTATGATGTCCTGAGAGATGATTAGCCTTCATATATATATATATATATATCGGATTTGTCAAATTCATCAAAATCAAAGAGATATGAACTAATTTGTAATTTTTATATTTGGACGGTTCAGATTGATTTCTGAATTCAGATTGAAGATCAGAGGCGTTGATTATGTCTAGAAATGTCCTAAGAATGACTCTGTAAAATTTATTTGAAATCCGATAAGAAACAAAGGAGAAATTGGAGATTTGGTTTGATTAAGACTTGATGGGTTAGGCCTTAATTGATATGGTAGAGATTAGGCAGTTCCTGGATAAGAAAAACACAGATAAAACAAAACTGGAATAAAATGGGACACAGATGAAATTAAAAAGAAAGGACAGGAATGAGATTTCATTTTAAAAGGAAGGGCAAAACTGGAATTTCGTAAAAATTATGGTTTTTAGGAAAAACTAGACGAAGAAGGAGAGAAACGAAGGAGGAAGAAAGGGAAAGGAAGAGGAGAAGAGAGGAAAAGGAGAAAGGGAAGGGAAGGGAAAAGAGGAAAGGAGGAAAACCCGTTTCGGTTTCCCGTCTCTGAGACATCCGACGACGGCGCTTGGGCCTTCTAACAGCGGTGGAAGAAACTGGAGCAGAGGAAGAGGATGGATGCCTATGCTGGGAAGTTCTAAGTAGAGCAACATAGGCGACTCAGAGAGACAAAGTAGAGGGCAAGTGAGGTAGAGGTGATCTGGTGAATAGAGAGAAGAAGATGAGGAGCAGAGGACGATCTGGGTTGGAGCAATGGCAGAGAACAAGAGGGATACGGGGGTGCTAGGTCGAGCCGGGTGTTTGAATTCCAGTTTCTCGATGAAACCCAAGAGAGAAGAGAGTAAGAGAGAACGAGAGGAAGGAGGCGAGAAAACAGAAATGAGAAGAAGAGAGGGAACAGAGAAGGATGGCATGAGAAAGAGATGTTAGGGACAGAGGGAGTTAAGGAAAGAGAGGTGGGGGAAAGAGAGATAGATGAGAGGGATAGAAGGAAGAGAGCGTGGAGGGGTCTTCCTCTACGGTTCCAGCCCAAGGGGGAAGAGAGAGAGAGAGAGAGAGAGAGAGAGAGAGAGAGAGAGAGAGAGAGAGAGAGAGAGAAGCGGGAGAGAGGGAGAGGGGGAGAGGAGAATAGAGGAGTGGGTACGTGAGAGAGAGAATGGAGAAGAGAGTGGAAAGAGGAGAAATAGCTAGGAAGGGAAGACAAGGGGGGGCTGCCTCCTACGTGCAGCCAAGGGCCCTTTTGAAGAGAAGAGAATGGGAGTTAAGAACGTGGGAGAAAAGGAAAGGAAAGAGAAGAAATAAGGAAGGAAAAGAGGAAAAAGAAAAGAAAGGAAAAGTGGGAGAAGGGGTTGCCTTTTGCTCCTTGCTAATTTAGGTACTCTTCCAAAATTGCCTTCTCCATGTTATTTCCATTTTGTCCATGATTTCCACATTAAGCTCAATTATTGTTTAGGAAACTATTCCATCCATCTCCATGGGTGATATGGTCCATCCAATCTTTTGTAAGATGATCTACACTGTTAACTTTTAATCACAGCCATCCATGTATCTTTTGGTTGATCTGTAAAAGAAAATACTAAATTAGAGTCATCTGAATCGTACATTAGTCATTTAATGAGCTCTAATGATCATCTGGCCGTTAATTTTGACAAATTATGGTTTGGATGGTCAATTGGAGTTAATTTCAAAATCAAGCTAAATTTTACAAATATGAACGATTAGATGAACTAATTGAATGCTAAATTAGGGGTATTTTGACCAAAATTGAACACTTATCACAACTTTCAAGTCAATATATATAAAGATGTAAAATAAGCAATTGCTGTAGAAAAGGTCCACAACAAAAGAAGCCACCATAGCAGTATAGTATGGCATGCAAAAGAATTCCTCTAACTTGATAAGTGTGTGCCATATGAGGGTAGATCACCCTTTTACTACCCTGTAATTTCCTCCATCGTATCCTGTATGTGGACAAAGAGCATGGAAACTTCTTATGTCAATAACAGCTCAAACATGATTCAGCCAGATGAATGGTGAAATGATCACCTAATAAGCCACTTTCCTTAATTTTTCAGCAAATAGATTAATCATGACACACAACATGGTCAAACTCACTAACCGAACAATGGCAACAATGTGTTGAAGAATTTTGGCATCACCTATCCAAATCAATTGAAATTTTTGACGGGTATTGCAGGATGCATATTTGTTTTGACACCAAATTCCAGTCCTTAATATGATGGAATATAATTTTAGGAAGATATATTATAACCATAACTTGAGAAGATACTATTCAGAAAGAAGAAGAAGATACTGCAAATGATAAACAAATGCAGCAGAAGTGGTAGACTACATCTTCTCATAATCCTTCCCTTTTGTTAAGAAAGTAAAACAGGAGAACCAAACAGGAAATCAGTTTGCAAAATGACAGTTATAATTAAATAACACAAAATCCAGACACCAAGATTGAAGGATAAGGATTTGGGTATCATATCTGCAGAAACACAACATTGCAATGCAATAGGAAGGTTATTTATATTGGCACCTCTCCAAATTTTGAATCAGCTGAGTCCCTAAGTCAATAGTAAATATTAATATTAGATGATAACGAAGCATAAGCTATTAAACAAATTGTTGATACAAATTGTTGTGCTTATAGTTTACTTCTGCATACCTTGAATCAACACCCTTGATGAAAGTGGAAAAGACTCTACACTTTCCATCTGTAGATGTTGTTGCTAGAAGAATCTATAGACAGGTAAGCCAAGACATGGACCACGTAATAAGTATTAGATGCGTGTTGAACATAAAAGTGCTTAAAATATAGTTACTTGGTTAGTAGACCAATGTGTAACTGATTCAAGTTTCTTTTAAGGATAAATGATGAATATTTCAGAAGTTACAGAAAAAAGGTACAAGGAAAGGTTTGATAATCCTAACAGCCAATCAGCTCTGACATCAAAATCCAGTTTAGCTGCTTTATCACGAGAATGTTTGAGTTGAAAGTGAGGCATTTGGTTATTACATCTATGTAAAAATGTCATAATGCTTCACATATATTATAAATACCATCTTGAGCATACATAGAAAAACTCCCACAGTACAAGAACTCAAGTGACATTTGCTTTATCAGAATTTGTAAGGGTAGAAGCAGAACTGGTAAGGAATTGTCATGAATAAGATTTATAATATAGTCTCGTTGATAAGAGGAATAATTTCCCTCTTATAACACACTTTGATGATGAAAGTTGATGTGAATCCAACTGCCTGGACTACATAGGAAAATTAAGCACATTAACCATTGCAGGCCACTTATAGATGCTCCAATTGATTTCAATTTCAACAAGATTACTGATACGGAGTTACAATTACAATCACTAAGCAAATGCATAACTATCTTAGTCCTGGTTCTGTATACATGCCTTCTAGCTATTACATTCTCTAGCTTTTGAGGAGTTAGAACCTCCACTTCCGTTCTTCAAGAATCCTCCCCTTCCTTCTGTTCCCTCCTTCCTCTTATATCCCCCCTTCCTTTTCCATCTGTAACTGCCGTTTGAAATATCTAACTGAAGTAACTGCCTATACAGGTGTAAACAGATGTAAGTGCATGTTGTTTACTTTTTATCCTTCTTTTTGTATAATATTTGCAGAATCTACCTTCTTTGGGTTCAGTTGATGTAACAATACCTCCCCCTAACAGTTCCACCTTGTCCTCAAGGTGGAAGTCAAGGAATTGCCTGTGAATGTCTTCCAATGGTTCTCACGTGTTGTCATGGTCTGGAAGATTTTTCCACTGGATGAGAACTTCCAATTGTCCATTAGGAGACTGCTTAATGGCTTTGATGGATGCTCGGTATGCATTCATTTCTAGCTCTTCGGTTAAGGCTTGTGGTAGTGGTTGAGGCTTTAGAGTTGGTTCACAAGCTGGCTTGAGCTGAAATACATGAAAAAGGGGATGTAATTTAGTCTGTGGTGGTAGCTCCAGCTTATAAGCTACTTGTCTAATCCTTTCTATAATAGCATAAGGGCCTTAATAGTGAGGACATAGTTTCTCATTGAGTTTTATTGAGAGTGATTTGAAATAATAAGGTTGGTGTTTCAAATAGACATAGTCCCCTAGTTGGAAAGTGAGAGGATAGAGGTGTGTATCTGCTTGTCTTTTCATCTTCATTTGCGCTGTCTCCAAATTCTTCTTGAGTTCACTTAAAATTGAATCCTAGTTAGCTAGATGTTGGTTAACTTCCTCCACCAATAACTCTCCCCCTATAAAAGTTAGCAACTTGGGCAGTTCTCTTCCATATAAAGCCTGGAAAGGTGTCATTCCTGTTGAATTTTGGTAAGTAGTATTGTACCAATATTCTGCCTCGCAGATCTACTTGGGCAAAGACTTGGGTTTGTTACCAATGAAACATCGTAAATATGTTTCTAAGCATCGATTTATCACTTCTGTCTGCCCATTAGTTTGAGAATGGTATGATGAACTCATCTTGAGGGATGTACCTGCCTGCTTAAACAGTTCAACCCAAAATTGGCTAATGAAGACCCTATCTCTATCTGATACAATAGATTGAGGATAACCATGTAGTCTAACTACTTCTTTGTTGAAGATGTGTGCTACTTCCTTGGCTGTGTAAGGGTGACTGAGGAGAATGAAGTAGTTGTACTTGGTTAATCGATCAACAACTACTAACACCGTGTCAAAACCATGTACCTTAGGTAACCCACTGATGAAATCCATGGACAACTTACTCCAAACCTCCTTGGGAATGGGAAGAGGCTGAAGAGGACCTGTTGGTTTATTAGTTATGTATTTGTTTCTTTGGCAAACATCACAAGTGGACATAAAATTTTGAATATGCTGTCGCATTCTCTCCTAATGAAGCACCTCAGATATGCATTTATAAGTGCGTGTGATCCCTAAATGCCCTCCTCTTGTTGTGGAATGGAATTCTTGTAAGAAGGCTGGAATGCGAGGTGAAGACTTTGGAATAACCAATTTTCCATGGAATAGTTAAAGACCCTGTTTGAGTGTGTACCCTGGCTGGCTATCTGGATTCACTAAGAGGTCCTAAATAATATGATGAATGTGAGGATCTTCTTGTATGTCAGTAGCTAATGAGTCCAAATCGTCACATCGAACCACTGATAGGGCAAGGTGATGTAATAGAAGATCGACCTCTTCCACAGGTTATGACCCACTATTTGTCATTTCCTCCTCCCTTGTTTTATTGTTCGTAGGGTTGAGTGTGGGATAATCCTGACGCTTAGACAAAGCATCAGTCACTCGATTATCATATCTTGGCTTATACTAAATGACGAAGTCATCCCAATGAGTTTGGTTAACCACTTTTGTTGTTCTTCATTTAACAATTGTTGATCCATGAAGAATTTGAGACTTTTCTGGTCGGTATGAATAATGAAACGCCTTCCCATGAGATAATGTCTCAACTTCTGTATAGCAAGAATTATTGCCATTAGTTCCCTTTCATAAACTGATTTAGATTGTGATCGAAGGAAGAGGGACTGGTTGAAGAAAGCAACTGGTCTCCCTCTTTCATGAGGACAACCCCAATTCCTTTTCCTGATGCATCAATTTCTAGCACAAAGGTTTTTGAAAAATCGAGTATGGCTAATACAAGAACCAATGTCATGGCTTTTTTCAATGTCTCAAACGCCTCTTGACTTTCTATAGTCCAATTGAAGCTATCTTTCTTAAGTAATTTTGTTAATGGAGCAACAATGATTCCATAGCTTTTGACAAATCTTCTATAATAGCCAGTAAGACCCCAAAAATCTATGAAGTGCCTTGGTGTCTCTAGGGATGGGCCATGATAACATACATTTTATCTTGGAATCATCAGCTTATACCCCTTTCTCGAATATAATATGTCCTAAGTACTCCAAAGAAGGTTGTGCAAATGAACACTTGTTTTTATTGGCAATGAGCTAATGTTCTTCCAACAACTTTAGGACAATAACAATATGCTCCAAGTGAAGAGAAAGGTTACTGTTATATATTAAAATATCATCAAAGAAGATAAGGACGAATTTGCGTAGATGGGGACGAAATACGTCATTCATAAGTGCCTGAAAGGTGGCTGGTGCATTGGTTAGCCCAAAAGGCATAACTAAGAATTCATAATGCCTTTCATGAGTTCAAAATGCTGTTTTGCCTATATCCTCATCCTTGATTTGAATATGATAATAGCCTGATTTCAAGTCTAGCTTTGAGAAAATGGTGACTCTACCTAATTCGTTCAGCAATTCATCTATTGTTGGAATTGAAAACTTGTCAGGCATTGCCACCTTATTTAGAGCCCTATAATCCGCACAAAATCTCTAACTCCCATCCTTCTTTCTGACCAGTAGCACTGGGCTAGAAAAAGAGCTTTTACTAGATCGAATGATACCTGCATTCAACAACTCCTTTATGATCTTTTCAATTTCATCTTTCTATGAATGCAGATATCTATATGGCCTGCTGTCAAGAGGTTATGTTCCTTCTACCAACCTAATGGCATGATCATGAGAACGAGCAACTGGCAGTCCTAAAGGTTGATCAAATATATTTTAAAATTGTTGTATGAGGGAGTCTATAGCTGATCGGCACTCTTCATGCGACTGGCCTTTATCCACTTCCATACCCCTATATTCAATCATACACCCAAATTCAGCTTTAGAAATGACCCGAAGAATCGATTTAAAGGAGACCATAGAAAAAGATAGAGTCGGATCTCCTTTCAAGATGATCTGTCGCCTATCCACTCTAAAACGAATAGTTAAATCACGAAAATTTGGAAATTTGCAGAAATCTCCCCCAATGTCTGTAACCATGCTATCCCCAAAGCAATATTTGCTCCTCCTAAGTCAAATGGGTGGAAGTCTTGAACCACCTGGATACTACCCAGACCTAGGCTTAACTACCTGCAGATGCCCTCCCCGCTGATGCAGTGTTCGTCACCCACTTGTACCCCAAATCGCCTTGATCGATCCATGTCTAACTCAAGCTCTTGGACGAGGTGATTGGATATGAAATTGTGGGAAGCCCCACTGTCAATCAAAACGACTACCCCTCTTTTTCTGATCAAACCCTTTACCTTCATAGTACTGCCGGATGTGAATCCAAAAATGGAGTTCAGGGATAACTCCAAGGGTTGGGTATCCCCTTCCCGTGTGTCTTCCCCCTCCATGATAGGTAAGGAATGGGTTTCGGCTCCTCTATTTCATCGTCGGTGAAAATCAATATTTGTAACTGCTTGTTTTTACAATGGTGGCCAGGCTGGTATTTTTCATCGCATCTATAGCATAAACTTAGGGATCTCCTTTGTTGCAGCTTGGAATCAGTGAGCTTCCTAAAATTTTCTTTTCTTCCGGCAAGAAGTTCACCGAGAGGTCTTTCCCCATCGTTTTTCGACCGAAAACCCTTGTTCCGTTCATTTCTACAGAAGATGATGGGCAAATTATGAAATTGCCCTTAAAACCCTCTTTTTGTCCATCCTGCCTTCGACTGGACCTGGGTGGGCTCCGATAATTGAGGCTCAACCTCGTTTCTTGCTAGACGGGCTCGTATCTAGTCCAGGGCCAGTTCTTTTCCTCTATCTTCTGGGCTAATTCCATAAGCCCCAATAAAGATCTAGGCTTGAAAATCCTGAGCTTGACCTTGATGTCATCCCAGAGCCCATTCAAGAATGCTCCTTTCAACATTTCATTGGAAAGGCTCCCAAGGTGGCCGAAAAGTTGCTCGAATGCCCGGAGATACTCGGAGATGGTACCCCTCTGTTTCAACGCTAGTGAAGCTTCGTAGTCGTCTTCGCACTAGGATGATCTGAATCTCCTCAACCGGGACGACCGGAGAGAAGCCCAAGATTGGAAAGGGTTTCTTAATTCCATCCACAAGAACCAGCTGAGGGCATCTCCTTCCATGCACACCGCCGCTGCTGAGATCTTCTCTTCCTCGGTTATGCGATTGATCTAGAAATACCTCTCAACGTGACAAATCCAGCTGTAGGTTTCTTGGCTGTCGAATATTAGAAGATCCAGTTTCCGGCATGGCCAACCTTGTCGACGATGAAGTTCTGGCTCGACTAGGTTTCGGTGGTGACCATCTGAGGTCTCCCCTATTTCCGTGTTCCTCGTGCGACCTTGACTTTCCTCCAGAGTATCCTTGTCTTTGATCCACTCTCTTATCTCCACCAAGTAGTCACCGAATGTAGTAGCATTTGTCTGCAATCTTCCCATATGTTCCCTCAAATCTCGTATCTCCCCTCTAACAACCTCCAATTCCTTCTCCACACTTTCTGCCCTTTCTATTATGGTTCTAACCATTCCTGGGTTTCGAACAGTCTCTAATACCACTGATAGATGCTCCAATTGATTTCAATTTCAACAAGATTACTGATACAGAGTTACAATTACAATCACTAAGCAAATGCATAACTATCTTAGTCCTAGTTCTGTATACATGCCTTCTAGCTATTACATTCTCTAGCTTTTGAGGAGCTAGAACCTCCACTTCCTTCTGTTCCCTCCTTCCTCTTATATCCCCCTTCCTTTTCCATTCGTAACTGCCTTTTGAAATATCTAACTGTAGTAATTGCCTCTATAGATGTAAACAGATGTAACTGCATATTGTTTACTTTTTATCCTTACTTCTTTTTATATAATATTTGCTGATTCTACCTTGTTTGGGTTCAGTTGATGTAACAAGCCACAAGTGAATGTTTCTTCTAAGAAAGTATGCACTACATATAAATATCATCACATATGCACCCGCTGAATGCTGTAAAGGAGTTGCTACAATTACATTCATGAACAACAATAGGAGCTAGTTACATGATGGGTTTTGCATTTCTTAACTATAATTAAACTAAGAAGAAAGCAGCATACTTACTTTGTTAGGATGCCAGGCAACACTTGTCACAGATGAACCATGCTTTTTCCTAATAAGTTTACTGACCCACCTGAAGAAACATACGATCAGATGAAATCCATTAAACCCAGGGACTCAGTTTGGACTAACATTAGATCACCAATCATGTCGCAATGTTCCGCTAATTAGAAAAGTGTGACTAGATAATTATGCAGGTAAACAAATGAATGCAACACCATACTTATGTGCTTATGTCTGCAGAGTCCCAGTAATGGTAGGCCCTCATGGGGAGCCAAAATAGTAGGTGGTCCCTTTTCTGCGTATGGCCATACTTTTTTGGAGATAGAAACCTTTCATTGTTTGGAGAATGGCTTAGGTAGCTACAAGCCAAATTCACACCCACTGGATATTGTAGCCTATGCTTCCTTGAGTTAAAAAAACCACAACCATTGAATTTTGCAAATGCCAAAACAAGTGGTTAGACTCATCCAATTCTCATACTTCTCACATCTTGCCTAACATTTGCAAGCCGAATATGATGAATGGCTTAGATCTCTCCAAAAAAATGCCCTAGGGTGGTGTGACGCCTGCTATTTAGCTCATAGAATAGGATTGAACTTTCAGCCATGAGCTCTGGCTATTTGTCCTATTCTTTTCATTAATAGCTCAATATAAGTGAAATATGTAGCATGAAATAGTTGGTTCTTGATGCTAGTCTGCCTAACAATTAAAGAAAGATTTCAAATTCAAAAGTTAATGTTATGGACCGTACTTTCTCATTCTTCCATATTTCTGTTATACTGACGTTGCTAGCATCTTTTTTTCTTGATCTTTCTTTAATTGATTGTCCAACCAAAGATCAAGAGAACCCCTTTTTTAGCATGTTCCTTTCAAATTGTAAAATTATTTTGAGATCTTAATGTTGAAATTTTCTTTAAGCCTTGGAGATTTTCATGCTTGGCATGAAATCCCATGTTCCTTTTGCACTTTAGTTTGATTCTTCTTGTAGCATTAAGAGCTTGTCTAGTGAAGATCTGTTACAGCTTACAACCATGTTCTAGTTGGTCATAGAGAAAGGAGAAAGAGCATATTATATGGGTGATTGTTTTGATGGCTTCTGCCTGATTTTCTGATAAACATGATGTGGGTGGCAGGATGACATTGAAAATGGGAAATGCTCATCATCATCATCATCATCAAGACCTTATCCCAATTAGGAGTCGGCCACATGAATCCTATTCTTCTATTCCTCTCTATTAAGTATCATGGCTTCATTTTGTCCCAAAGTTCTTAAATCTTTCCTCACCACTTCTATCTATATTCTTTTGGGCCTTGCCCTTGTCCTTTTAGAACCTTTTACTTGCATTGCCTCACTCCTTCTAACTGGTGCAGTTTTCGGTCTCCTTTGGACATGTCCAAACCATCTAAGTCTAATCTCCCTCATCTTGTTACCTATTGGTGTTATCTCTAAATTTTCTCTAATATTTTCATTCCTAATTCTATCCTTTCTTGTCTTACCACTCATCCATCTTAACATCCTCATTTTTGCGATGTTCATCCTATGAGTATGGTGTTCCTTAACTGCCTAACACTCTAATCCATAGAGCATGGCCGGCCTTATGGCCATCTTATAGAATTTTTCTTTTAGTTTGAGTGACACCTACCAATCACACAAAACTCTAAATACACATTTCCATTTGTTCCATCCCACTTGGATTCTCTTGGTAACCTTCCTCTCAATCTCTCCACTCTCATGAATTATTGATCCTAGGTACCGAAAGTGGTCTTTTACGGAGACTTCTTGGTTATCAATCTTGATTGATGTTCCACTCCTACTCCTCTTCTTTCTGAAATTGCATTCTATATATTCTGTTTTAGTTTGGGTGATTTTAAATCCTTTAGATTCTACTGCTTCTCTTCATAACTCTAGCTTTGTGTTTACACCCTCTCTTGTCTCATCAAGTAAGACTATATCATTTGCAAATAGCACGCTTTAGGGAATCTCCCTGTACAAATGTTTTGTTAACTCATCTATAACCAATGTGAAAAGGTATGGGCTCAATGCAAATCCTTGGTGCAATTCTAAAGTGACAGAAAAATCACTTGTCTCGCTACTAGTGGTCTTAACATTTGTTACTATTCCCTTATACATATCTTTAATTATGTTTATATATCCTAGCAAAACTCCTTTCTTGTCCGACACCCTCCCATATTAACTCTTTAAGGACTCTATCATACGCTTTCTCTAAGTCAATAAAGACCATGTATTTGCTATTGTCAATATCACCTTAGAGGTATAATGGGGTAAGAGACTTCCTCAGTAGAAGAGTTCTTTGTAAGGTGTGAACGCTGGAGAGCGTGTGAGGAAGTCCATTGCAAAAACTTTTGAAGGAAACTGATTAGAACCATACCTGATTCCTGAATCTACTTGGAGTCTCTAATAAGGAGAAAACACCTCGAATCTCTGACTAAGCATAACAAGGAGAGGCGCATGTCTGTGACCATTTGCTAGACAGCTTTTTGCGTCCAAGCCCTTTTTTATGCATGGTGAAACTTCTCTTTGACTGAGTTAGATGAGCTCCAATATATTTGCCAAATGCCAAAGAGTTCTTAAGGCCATAATAAGGTAAAAGCCTTCATTAATGGAAATAACTTTTACTTATCCGTTATGCCCTTAACTTATAGTACTCTTGTAATTTGCAAATACGTTAGTAGCAATAGCATTTTCCTATTAGAAATAGGTTTACATTTTGATAAGAACTCGTATTAGCAGATGCGAGAATTAACATATAAGAATCCATGGACGCTGATTCAATCACCACTTTTCAATTCCTTAGTGTTAGCCTAATCACTGAAGTCTTTCTTTCTTTGATACAAGCAAAGAATTACAAAGTAAATTACTCAAACATACTCTAAAATTTAATTCTCAGAAAAAAGAAGCATATTTTAGAGGAGATAAGAGTTGTCTACCACTGCACTAGACATTTGTTGGCCACTAAAGTCTTTGATAAAGAAACGAAGAAAAAGTTCATGAACTCTCGGTCTCCTTTTACGTAGTTTGGGGCATCAAAATATTGGGACTTTTTCAAAAAAAATTCAATTATTCAAACAATATAGTGACTATGGCTAAGATAACTGGCAATAGCTTCCTTTCTTCCCATAGGGCCCAAGAATTCAATCAAGATGTTGTCTAGTGAATCTCTAATTGTTCCACGAATGCCAGCAAGCCCGAAAACTTGTATACATGAACTACAGGAATTAAGCTTTATCCATCCATTCATAGGCTTTCTTCGAACAACCCTTGGTTCGGATCTTGATTTATGATCAGCACAAGCCACTAACCAAAGTCTTTTGATGAAAATCTTTGCCAAAGGCTGCCCATGAAGCTACTAAGTGCTTGATTTTATCTGATAAAATATCTGAGCTGAGATGTTTACCTCTCAAAGTTCTCTCATTCCTTCCTAACCAAAGAGTCCAAATTGTTGTCGTTAGACACAAATTCCATAATTTTCTTCTCTAATAGTTGAAGACGTTTTACTCTAAGAGTTACTCCTATCACATATGAGCTGTTTGCCAAGCCTTTCAATAAAAAAGAAAAAACTGTTGTTGTGAGCTTCGGACTACTTGAAGGGCTCATAGTTGGCTTTTGGGCAACTTTGGCATTGTTCTGTGTTTAGCCCACTTTGCGGTTGTAATCGGCAATTCGTGCAATCATTAGGGCTTTACTTTAAGGCATTATTTGTTCGAATTTGCACCGTATAACTGCTAATGTAATTCGATATTTATAGTTTTGAGAGAATTTTTTGCCCTCCAGGAGCTAAGGAACATACGTGATAATGACGGTTCCATATACTCCTTATCTTGTGATAAACTTGATGTGGGTGTCTGAATAATATCGGAAAGGGAAATGCTATGTGCATGAATGTTTTTTCTGGTGCCAAGAATCCTCTGGGGAATAATGGAGTCGTGTGAAAATGATCCCTTTGTCGTAGTATAGAGTTAGTGACCCAAAAAGTTGTGGTCCGCGAAAGTGATCATTTGATAGCTTGTATGATTTTACAAAGCCCAGACACCTTTTCCTAAAGAGGAAACTAGTCCTGTCATTTAAAGGGAAAGTTGATGTTAACATAGCTGTAGCAAGGATTGGACGGGCCTAGAAACCAAACAAAAGCCCAAACCTAGATATTTCACCACAAAATGCTTCTTCATTTCATAATCACAACCATCCAATTCGTATATTTTTCTACTTTCTTTTTTCACTAGAGAATAATAGCAGATGAAAATGGTTGCATTGACAACTAGCGGTTTGGATCGATGACCCGGCCTTTCTTAGCTTTTGTACCAGCCAGTTCAATGCCTATCAACCACATAACATTGCACAGAAGTAACTTTGAATCTGGCGTTGTCAGCTTTTGGAAAGTTATTGTCAGGTTAGCTTTATATGGCACCATATGAGGACTTCATTCTTAGATTTTGGCAGGAGAGCCAGGTTGGAAGACGAGATGGGAAGAGATTTTGAGCTGGTTCTTCTTCTACGTACACTTGTCTTGGCACTGAATTTACAAATTTCATGTAGAACTCAAGCAGCGGAATTGCCCGCAAATGAAGGTAATAATTGGTATATTTGTGTTATGATGTTTCATGAGCTTCTCTCGATTATCCTGCTATCTGTGTAGGGATCTCTACCGAAGGTTTTCATCAGTAGGCAAAACTTCAACTGAGGATGGACTCTGCTCTCTTATTCCTTGTTTGTTGAGAGGGAACGCCTACTCCTTTCGGAGCGCACTCCACCTCCAAGGCCACTGCAGGGACTTGGGGGGGATTGTCTTTAGGGGAAGGAGAGTATGAAGTTCTTGGAATCAGAGAACGAAAAGAGCTTCTGCACTTTGAATAGTTGAGATAGAAAATACAAAGACGGAAATTTAACAAGGGAGCATCTCCCATCCCCCATTAATTTCTTACTCATTTAGATTGCTTCTTCCATCTGTTTTTCCATTCTGGATTTATTCCTTTCCCACTTGGCTGCACTCGAAGCAACCCTGTGATTGGCACTTGTTCTCTTAAATCCACCACCTTCCTCTTGTAGGAATCTCTACTGAAGTAATCCGTCGTAGTAGCCATCTCATTCACTCAGAAGAAACACACGGGAATCGTACCCGTAATCAGTGCCAGAAATCGCCTCTAGAAACAATTTCTTATCCCGCTATCTATTGATTCTGTACTGCTAGGAAAATAACCATGCATATGCATGTGAAAGAAGAAGGGGAGCCTCGGCGCAACGGTAAAAATTGTTATCGTGTGACCTTAAGGTCAAGGATTCAAGGAGTGGAATCAGTCTCTTGCAAAAATGCAAGGTAAGGCTGCCTACTTTAGGCCATTGTGGCCCGCCCCTTCCCTGAACCCTGCATAGGCGGGAGGTTCGTGCACCGGGGCTGCCCTTTTTATGCATATGAAAGAACCAACTTAGCCCAAGTACTAGGTAAAGAGGTACATTAAGAGAACCAACTTGGTCTAAGTACTGGGTAAGGAGATATGTCAAGTGCTTTTGTGATGGGTATAAGCATAGTTACAAAGTTCATATTAGAAATGAATTGGAAAGCCAAATATTCATGAAAAATTTAGAAAAAAGTCAGGAAAAAAATCATTCTTTATGTACCATTTTGAGCTTTTCATTTTAGTTTTTGAAGAATTTTGTGACCGACGGTACGAGGGATAATGTCAGACACTTGTCTCACTTTGCTGTTGCACTTCTATTCAGAGCCAACTGCGGAAGTTTAAAATGGAAAAAATAGACATCATTATTATATCTTCAGTGACTGTCTGCCTAGTTGGACTCTATATATTATGTTGGAAAGTAACTCCAAAATTTCACGAAGTTACCATTAAAAGTAGAAGGATAAAGGATAGTGGCACAATCTTTGCTGTGACTAAATGTTGTTTATCATATATCTGGCAGCCAAGGCTCTCAGCTACGTTGCCTCCAAATTACTCGGGAGCTCACCATACATCTCTGCCGGTTGTGAACGAGTCGGACATGTAGGGATCAAAGTTAGATGCAAGTGCACGTACAACAACAACACGCTGTGCCACGCCATCGAACTGTATGTGCCCTTACCAGGCTATGGACCTTAGAAGTAAACAAGCTTTTCTATGTTACATTTGTTCTTTTCTTGGTAAAAGATAAGAATTGCATAGTAAAGCACCACACATCCCTTAAATCTAATCCCGGCCAAAGAGAAAAGCTGCTTTTGTTCTATTTTTATAAAGCAAAAAAGTTAATTTTGATTAAGTATAGAGGAATGCTAAACCAAAGTGCCAAAACTAAAGCCCACTTTTAGATGAAGAGGCTCTAGTTTTGAATGATCTGACCTGACTCCTCTTGCTTTGGATATTTCCTAATCAAAAGCACATGCGGTTTGGATTATTTTAGCATTTCTAAAAGTTTATTTTAAGTCATTGAATGTGAACTATTGTTTACTAATGTTTTTAGCCATACATTTATTGTTAACGAAGGAACTATTTGTCAGATATTAAAATCATCCAATCAGTAAGATTTCTTTAGTAAGAAAAATTAAAAGCGAAGAGTAATCAGATGAACTGGTTAGATCATCTAAAAGTGGGGCCTCTTAATTCAAAAACTGTGGGTTTTTGCTCTTTAGTGTAGCATTCCTCCTAAGAATAATAAGCATGCTTGTCACCCCCCAAGCAGACATATAAACTACACTACTTGCATGAGTAATGCATCATACAAGAACGTGGGTGGTGTGCCTTGCCAAGATGCACTATTACTCTTGCGTTTCGCTGCATGTCTCTATTCCATCCGCTTGCCTAGCAATATACATGCTTAGAAGCAACACTTGCATAAAAGACCTCAGCAATGAACCCAGCATAGTTCTTTCAATTTTTGTTGTCCTAGTTTCGTTTATCTTCCCCTTGGCTAGATCAAGTTAATCACGGTAGTCGGACTGACACAAATCTATTATTTTAAAGGCAAGCAGTGATTGGCAGCCCCTTTAAGAGAGCAGCCCCTTTCTGATTACAGCAACGCTGTAGACAGAGGAGTGTCTTCGACTTTGGGATGGTGGATGGTTACAGTTTTCCTCAAGGAACTAATATATGATGATTGAGAACATGAAGTCGTTACTTATGGAACATGCAATAGGCCCCAACCGCACTGAATGATCTTGATCCCTTGGTCTTCGCCCTCTTGGGTGATAGATATTCTTAAAATCTAAGATATCTCAAAAACCTTGGTTATTTCATCCTTCAATTATATGCTATCTACCTTCAGTCTATACTTGGAAGTCACAAAGGCACTTTGCTTGATCAAATCAACAACCCCAATTATCACAATGTACATGATGGACTGTTAGAGAGAGGATATTTCAGTACAGGGGTGGGTCTCTGTTTTGTGACAGGTCATGTCATTTTTTCTCACCGTCCCTGTTTGGATGGGTGAGGACTTCTTTTGAACAGAGGTCTTCTCTCATTTGTTTCTGCTTTGGATATGTGATTGACATGTTGGACTTTGGACCATCTAGATCGGTTTGGATTAATAAAAGACCAAATAAAAAATAAAAAAATTCAACAAAGTGGTCTCCCATCTCTATTTGGAGATGGGCAACAATCCACGTTCAACAATAAATCAATTTTGATCAAATGAAAAACAGCTTAGAACCGGAGATCCTTCCATTTCTGGCCCATTTACGGTAGGACCCAGTATGAAATGTCTCTATTACATTGCACAGGATTATAGAGTCACCTACACACGAATGCAATTTAATCGTTTATGTTTCGCCTTTAACAAACTGTTTGTTACATTATATATCCATCATTTGTGTTGCAGCTCCTCTCCCAGCGGAGTACTACGTGGAGTCCTCCCAGCAGAAGTGGGAAATCTTGTGTTCCTGCAAAAACTGTAAGAATACATCAACTTTGGTTTCCCTTTTAATTTGTTGCGTAAGGTAGGATCTGCAACAATAATAGCGCCTCCAAAGCCAGTACATAAAACTTTTGCTATCTTTCAAGAGGATTGCTTGAGTCCTTTGCCAGCACACAAGCAAAGTGTTGCTCCCCTACTTTACCGTGGTGGGCTCACTTTGGTTAAGCAGACTTGTTCATCTGATTTCTCTAATCCCCAATATCTTATGCAATAAACATCAGAAGATTGGATGACTTTAACATCCAAAATCTTTCAACATGTTTATTTCTGGACAATTATTTAAACATTGTAAATGACCATCCATGTTTATATGTTGAACATACACTTTGCAGTTGCTAAACTCTTCTAATCAACACTATTTTAAGATTAATAGTCATCCACAGTAAGATAAATCAGATAGCAGGTTTGATCAACCGATGGTGGGCTCACTATGGTAGCACTAGTTAAATGTGATATTGTCATTAGAAGGGGATAATAAATTCTCAGGTGATTTTAGGTGAAGACTTTAAACATATATTAAGGTATGAAAGGGTTTCGCACATATGACCTGACTTCAATTATCCATAACACTTATTAGACTTTGTATATGGATGAAGTGTCTTCGGATGAACATAATTATAGTCGACTCTTGGGATTGAGAAATCTATATTTTCAAATAAGGTTTGATATTTATCCTTGGTGCATTACATGAAGATATCATATGTGGATTGAACATGAGACTCACTCCCCTTGTAGGGAAAGATAATCCATAAAGGACCATCTAGTAAATGAACTTGAGAAAACATAAGGCCTTGATAGTGATTAATAAAATATTTATCCAATTGCTCTTGTTTATGCTTAAACTAAAGTATTTCCAAAACAGTTTTGAAAAGTATTTTGAAGTTCACTTAAGGATGGTATCCATTGTATTTGGATGTACTAATATAACATCCCTAAGGGCAAACAAGTCCTCATGCCCTATATAAGTGTCACATGCGAATATAGAATAGTAGGAATGTTATGGTAAATAGCTCATAAGATACCTACTACAACTTCAATATCTTCTTATGAGGACCGTATGTGATTAATGGTGGGTGTATTCACTTTATGTCATCTTATCTCTGTAACCCTCAGAAAACACTACATATGATTTGGCTTCTTTTTTTTAATTTAGGAAAGTGTTTTCTAAATGGAAAAGAAAACTTTAGAGAGATGACATATTAGGGAGGCACCAAAGAGATCATACTACAAATAGCTTATTGGAGTTGGACTAGAAGACTTAGTTTCCAAGTTAGAGGGTCTAGGGTTAATTCTCTCATAAGTCATACTTTAAAAGAGAAGATTTTAAGGAGAGAGAGAGAGAAAAAAAAAAAAAGAAGAGCTCCCCGCTTTCCCCTTTAGGGTTTTGCTCTTGACTTGGAAATTCTCTAGTAACTCTCTTCTTCTCTAAAGTTCTCAATGGTCAATGCTAGGAGCCAACTTCAAGGGAAGAAGGAAAAGCATTCAGGAGCAAATTCTCAACAAGTGGTGGACTCATTGGAGAGATCATTCTTTTGATTCTAACAAAGTACCTCTATCAAATCACATTAACTCAAAAGTGAAAATGTGTGATTCAAAATGATTACAAACTAGTTAAAATATTGATGACTTCTAGTTTCAAATAGAGAAAAGTTCTTGGCCTATTGCAAGGTTTTCAACATAGGCAATTAAGAGTGAACTTGTTGTTAACTTGGAAAATGCAGATGTAACAAGGGATGATGCCACACAATAAATGGCACATGCTCATTGGAACAAGACTACCATATGCAATCCCTAGGTTAGACTATATTCTTTTTGAGCATTTGGCCAGACAGAAGAGTTATGAAGAATCATCTTAGTAGGAACGTATCTTCCAAATTGAGCAACAAATTATGAATGAATAATTATCAAATTAATCCGAGTCAAGTTCCAGTATATCCATTTATTAAATTGCATAAAGGAAAATGAAGAAATGTAAACATACTAGTCAGGGGCCTGTGCACATGCATGTGAGTTGGAGAGAGAGAGAGAGGAGGAGGACATGGTATTACTAGCAGTTTTATGATTCTATTAGCAAATTAATTTGCTGCTATAGGTCACTTTTTCAACCACATACCCCTCATTTTAGTACACTCCACCTTGAAACTTTCTTTTCTTGTCATACCCTTTCATTATTTTTCTATTTACAAATATGCTACCATCTTTTATACACTTCTACAAGTAACTATTTACAAATATGCCACATCTTTTCAATTATTTTTTTTGCAAAATTCTTCCACCTTTTTTTTTGTGTGTTAATCTATCAACGTCCTGTCGTCTAAGTGGCATTTTTTTATACATATAAGTATAGATAAGAGCTACTAATAGAGCATTATGCTAATAAAGAACTAATGAAGTATCACTTGTTTTGTTTGGACAGTGACCTAGCTCGAAATAACCTCCATGGGCAAATACCTGCAACCTTGGGAAACTTGTCACGGCTCATGTATCTGTAAGTTATCTACTTCAATGCAATTCAGCATTAATTTTATAAGAAACTAACAAGTTACCCATGCGATGCATGGGATGAAAATTATACATCTAAAGTTCTATCAAAATTGATTCTTATTTATCATTATAATTTTTTCCCTCTTTATACAAGCAAAGAAATACAAGTCTAATCCCTCACACACGCCTAAATCTAATTCTGACCAAAGGCGAAGTGATGACTCCAATCTACAATCAACTATACTAGAAATTTTTGGGCTGTTATTCATTTTCTTTAGTATTATAATTAATCACTTAGAAACTAAACTATAAAAGAGCAACATAAATAGATGATTCAGAGAAGTTTTTTATGGTATTAAAGATCATGTGTTTGATTAGGACTTTTCAAAAATTTCTCTAAATTACCTACTATAAGGCTAGAACAACACGTTCAATTGGGATTCATAATTTTAGTGATATAAATTACTTGTGGGGCTATGGTTAGTGTTGTCTACAAAGAGATGTAGAGAGAGATAGGATATCAGGCTTACTAATTGAACTAATCAAGGAAGTATAGGACGAGATAATTTTAAAATTGAAGTGCATATCATGTGGAGAGAGAGAGAGAGAGAGAGAGAGAGAGAGAGAGAGAGAGAGAGAGAGAGAGAGAGTTGATCTCTACTTAAAATTCTTTAAAGGGTAGTGATATTCCCGCCCCTTTGTTTTACCACATTTGTTAGCGGCCCTAGTCTTCGAAGTTGCAGTTTAACATAATCAAACAATAATGATTGGTTCAAGCGAAGCTTACATGGTTCCTTTGTTTTTTGTTTTTATTGCAATGAAAGTATTAAAAGAGCTAAATGCTCTTGTCCTATGCAAGTCACAGTTTAGATAATAGAATTTTTAACTGCTTAATTCTACCAAATTTTTGGTAGAGTCTCTCTTGTTTTTTGGAGTTATGCGATACGACTTGATAGACAGTATAATAATTCTAAATATCTAAAGATGTATAGAACACTAGAAATATGTGTGTTGATTTGTTTTACCGCAAGTGCACGGGCTATTGTAGGGTAGCTTATGCAAGTACGGGTCGATCCCACGAGGACTTGATTTAAAATGGAGTTTTCAATAAAATCTAATTAATAAAAGAACCAAAACAAAAACTATACTAGAATTAAACTAACAATAAAATAAAATTCAAATTTATTCAACTATTGCAATGTACACAATTATTTATTCCAAAACACAGAAAATGCAATAAAATGATCAGTCCTGGATAAGCCTGTCCTGGATTGCACTGTCCCTGGATAGTCAAAATGATGATAAAACAGAACCAGAATAACACAAGGACATAGAAGTAAATAAACTAGGGACCCAGACGGTATTAAACTGAGGACATGGATGGTATTAAACTAGAAATAACAGATTTGTAATTTCGTTTAAAGAGGAGGGGCAAATTTGTAATTTTGTAAAAATCTGGTTTTTAAGCAAAAACCAGGAAACCCAACGGAGAAGGGAGATGGGGAAGAAGGAGGAGAAAAGGAGAAGAAGGAAAGAGGAAGGAGATGGGCGTGGGAGAAAAAACCCGGTTCGGGTTTCCTTCCCCTAGACCGTTCGGTGACAGAGAACGATGCCGCACGTGGTGGGATGTGCGCTTGCCGGTGAAGAGAGAAGAACCCAGGTACTGGGCCGTGCTGGTGGTGCGATGGATGCAGGGCTGAAGATGGATGCAGGGCTGAAGATGTAGATGGAGCTGTATCTTCGGTGCGGTGCAGAGATGGGGAACTCGAGAGGTCCAGTGCAGCCTGGACTAGGCGGTGGAGTGTGGCAGGCAAGGGCAGTGGGGCTAGTGGCTGGTGGAGTGGTAAGAGGTGAGAGGGAGCATGGATACGGTGATGCGGTGAAGAGTAGTCTTTGGGACTGGAATGATAAAAAAAACGATGGGCTTGGGCAAAGAGAGTAGATGAGAATGATGGATGACTGGGGCCGGTGATGGGAAAAATGGAGGAGATGGCTGGGAAAAGGTGAGCAAGAAGAGAGAGTGGAGAGAAGACAGGAGGGGAGAAGACTGGGAAAAGAAGCAGAACGAGAGAGAGAGAGCCGATTGGAGGGGAGAGGACTTTGAGAAGAAAAGAAGTGGGGTTGACGGGTCTGCTTGGGAAAGAAGAGTTTAGGAAGAATGGGAAGTGAGGAGAATAAGAGGGAGAGTTGGGTACGTGAGAATGAGGAAAGGAAAAAGAAAAAAGGAAAGAAGGAAAAAGGAAAAAGGAAAAGGAAAAGAGAAAAAGGAAGGGAAAGAGGAAAAGGAAAAGGAAAAGGAAAAGGAAAAAGGAAGAAAAAGAAAAAGGAAGAAAAGGAAAGAAAGAAGTGGGGGAAGGAGTTGTTCTTTCCATTTTGTCCATTTTTATTCCATCCCTCTCCATGGGTGATCTGGTCCATCCATCGCCTTTTAAGTTGATCTGCACCGTTATCTTTTACTCGTATCCATCCGTGCGTCCTTTGGTTGATCTGCAAAAGAAAAGACTAAATTAGAATCATCTGAACCGCACATTAGTCATCTAATGAACTCTAATGATCATCTGACCGTTGATTTTGACAAATTAAGGTTTGGATGGTCAATTGGATTTATATTCAAAATCAAGCTAAGTTTTATAAAATTGAACGGTTAGATGATCTAATTGAACGCTAAATTAGGGGAATTTTGACCAAAATTAAACACTTAACAATGTGCATAGGGCTACTCATCAGATAATTAAACATAGCTCATACTCATACTCATCACCAACATGCATATATAGTACAAAATGTGACATCATTACTTAGTTAGGATTCATTCATTTCCATCAAGAGCCTTCCACTTATCAACTGGATTGATACCTAAAAAATAATAACGTGAGCTGCAAAGCCTAATAATGAAAAGGAATATGCATATCCTACCATTGTTGTTGAGCTTAGCTTAACTGCACATTCCTATCCAAGCATGGAACATTTATTTTCATTTTTAACTGGTAATCAACAAAGTAGCATATATTATCAGATATAACATACTGGTGTTAGAATAAAAATATAGTTTATTCCAGTTCAAACTATAAGCCAATAATCATAGCATGCAAATAAACCTATGCAACATTAACTCCACATTCATGTCCAACCACAAGACAAATTAGAGCATACAAATAAACTCATGTAATATCAAGTCCCCATTCATGTCCAACCATAAGACATTCATTTTCATTTCAACAAATGAGTAACAAAGTTATGAACTTTATTCCAAATTCAAGCTGTAAAACCATAAGTATAACATTCAAATAAAATTGTACATGAGTGTATTTCATTTGATTATTTCCTTAGTAATAATAAACAAGTATGACATCATCACATTGATCAAGTAGTCATCTCCTTTAATGTTTACCATCTTGAGTAGCCCACTATGAGTATATCATACAGAAGCAACCAGATTCTTAGGGTTTCTCATCTTGGGTGTCTCTACCATAGTCACAATCAACTATATAGCCCTTTCCCCCAGGGCTTACAATCTTGGGAGACTCAAGTTTGCCAACTCATCCCTCATGATTTATTATCTAGGGCAGCTCCATTGTGATTCCCAAAAGACTAAGTAGCCCTTTTCCATAGGGTTTATTATCTTGGGAGGCTTAATACTTAACAGCTCATCCCTTGGGGTTTACCATATTGGACAGCTTCACCATGATCCCAAGGAACTAGGCAGCCCTTTTCCTTAGGGTTTACCATCTTGAGAGGCTCAATAACTTACAATCAAGGTTTACCATCTTAAGTGCCTTCACCTTAGTTGCAATCAACCAAGTAGCACTTTTCGTCAGGATTTATCATCTTGAAAAGCATCATCATAGTTTACCGGGTGGTCCTAAGGGCTTACTATCTTGGGATTGACCATTTTATCACAATTTACATTTTCATAACAACTAAGCATGATTAATCAAAATATCACACAATGATTTGAATAGTTATTTGGAATTCATATTTTCCATTCAGTCAATATGATAATCAATATATATTATTCGCATCCATAGTGCTAATTACAAAGTGAACAAATTAACAAGAATTTAAGAATAGAGAAGGGTTTAAGGTCCTTACTTGAGTTCTGAGTACAACTCACCAATCAATTATCAATGCCATCCAAACTGCATTCAAAACCTTTTATTAAGAATACAAGCTCTAAGTAAATTTCAAAATTCCATGTAATTTACGATAATTACTTCAAGATCTCTATTCATAGTGTCATTGATCCAACCTCTGATATCTAGATTAACGATTAAGACACCAATTGGTCACTATTTACTTAGACCAACACCATTTGTCTTAAATCAATGGTCTAGATTGAGCGCGTACCTCTAGAGGTTTCAATTCCCATCATTTAAGGAAGTTATTTAGAAATTCAATGATTTTAACCATAATCCATGGTCTAATCACTATTCCTAACCTTCAATCATCACCGATTGAGTTTTAGATGTTCAAATCGGATCTTCCATCAACTAGTTCATAATTAGTATATCATTTCTGTCACAATTAATTATTAATGTGTAATTGAAGTCACATTTTTTACAAATCTACCCTCTAATTATGTTCTTAATGATAAGATGCTAATATCTCAGTTTTTCCTTACTATCAAGTTTTCAATAAAAAATTCAAGAATTAATTGATTTTTTATCAACAATCCATCTTTACAAATGAAAAGATCAGGTGTTATTTATCCAAATCATAATAATTATATTTTTTCATATTATTAGGGGTTCGCCTAAAAAAAGTTGTTGTCGCTGGAGAAGGTGACTAGATTTTGATCGTCGCCAGTGATGTACATAACATGTAAACTACATCAAATTGTATATATTTGGTAAAAATTCATGAATTTGAGTCCTAACTAGTTTTTCTCCATAAATTCTATCAAAATCTTGAGTTTTTGGCAAGATTTTATCTAATGTTTTAAAGTCTTTTTAATGTTTTTCTCAATTTTTAGAATTGTTACTTGACAAATTTTCATGAAACCAAAAGCATTTTACTCGTAATCATCTAAGGAACAAAATGAAAGATTCAAATTATTGATTGGATGTCGTTCTACCAATTGTGTTTTTCAACCAGTCAATTTTCTCACCATTCCCATCGCCAAAAAAATGGTAACAGTAACAGGAATGGTGGTTTGGGAATAAAATAGGAGAGGAGGATGGTAGTAAACATACCTATTGTCACTCAACGTGTTCCGAGTGGGAGGAGTTGCCGTCATCAGAGATGTGGGGATCCAACAAAGGGATATACAATAGTCATTGGAGAGGGAGAGGGCTTTGCAGGGTGAGAGATGGGGGGACTAATCTGAGATGAAAGGTGTCGCCATCTAGTCTTGCTGGAGAAAGGATCGGCTGTTTTTTTTTTTTTTTTTTCCCTTCCGATATGTCCGTGCAAGTGGGGGAGAAGGAGAAATGAAGGGGCGAAAGCCATCATGTGATGGCTCTCTCTTTTTTCTCATTACAGACACATGGAGGGAGCTAAGTCCATGTGGTGAATTTGGCTCCCTAGTGTTGACTAGCTTCCCCTTAATTCACTGTGTCACTAACAGTTATATGAAGGGGGTGCCATTCGACCTCCACTTTGCATTCGCAAATATTTTGGATTTTTTAGTGCTGGTCTCCATTTTATGGGTTCTTAATGTTGTTAGAAAGCTCTCATCGAGCACAATTCAATAATAGACCTTTCATCATCAAAATCTAATGTTTTTAATTTATTTTTGAATTGCTTAATTTATGATACAAATTCATTTTTAAAGCAAAATTTCTTTAAATTTTCTATGAATCTAAATTAGAGTTTCAAATCATTAAATTCCAAGTAGGATACATAATTCAACAAGGTTAGGGTTTTCAATTTACTTGAATTTGTGCTTGATGAATACCTTGACTCATGTGGGGCTCATTGCTCAATCCAACCTTACTTACCCTATTTCACAATTTTTTTAGAGAATTAATAAGTCAATTACTTTTTTACCCTTGTCTCAAGACATGGGTGTGACAACATCCTCGCCCCTTTCACCATTGGAATTAGTGTTTGGCTGTGTAAATATTTTTATATACCAAATGACCAAGTTGCCCTTTGAAAGGGAAGAGAGGGAAAGATGAAAGTTTTGCCATTTTGTGTAGTTGGTTTGAAATTCATGGAGAGAGAGAGAGAGAGAGAGAGAGAGAGAGAGAGAGAGAAGGAACTTTTGTGGATTTCTAATCATTTGAACTTGATCGAACTGGAATGAGTTATTGTTGTAGAAAAGAAAGAAGAACTGCTAGTGTTGTTGCAATAAGGGTTTTAAACTTGGGGCATGCTTAATTATGTTTTCGATATAGAAAGAAATGAGAATATCAATTCTCTTCTTCATTTATGATAATTAAAACCGATAGAAGAACATAAGTACATAAACAAAACATCTGTTACTAGTTTTGGAGATCATAAATTTTTAGTGTCCTCTAGCAAATGTGTGAGAGCAATTTATTCATTTATGTGTTTCTTTAGTAAAATGGAGAACCTATCCTTGTAGAGCTGGAATATGTTGCTCTTGTTCCACTTGTTTTCCTATATTCCATTGAGATCATCTTTTTTCAGTAGTGGGTTTTGAATTGCTATTGAGGTTGCTAATTGAATTTGGGTATTCTCTAGTATCAGACATGGGAAGGTGGTTTCAGGTTTCTAAGGGAAAATGGTGTACAAAGTACAAACAAGAATGTATATTCTAAAGATTGGGTGAGGGAAGAAGATTGAGGATTTGATACAAGTCTACCACAACAAAGAAATGGCATTTGCTGGGGGAATAGAGTTTAATCTAAGATTATTTTTATCATAATGAAATAATTTATTATAAAATTTGTATTCTTAATATATATATATATATATTTTTGTAAATGTATGAATTTATCTACCATAAATGTCAAATTGCATGTATCACAATATAGTAAATGAAAGGGATAGGAATATCATTTCTTTTCTTTTTTTAATTTTATCTAGTAAGAAGGAGAGTTGTTTTTAGGAGTAGAAATACTTTAAGAATGATGGGGTTAGAAAAGAGGGAACAAAGAAATGATAAAAGAAGTATTACCTTACCAAAATAGTCTATTGATTAAGGAAGAAGTGCACTTTTTAGAACCACATGACAAGATCTAAGTGTAGATCCATGCCAACAAACTTGCACACCATTAACAATTGAATTACAAAGCGTTGTCCGATTCCAAATGTATATTTCATAAGCGAGCTGTAATTCATAAAAAATCCATGGTTTACATTTCTTAATAAAACCTTAAACATGGCTTTTTGGATGAAGGGTCTAAGAATGTGAATGTCCAATAAAAACAATTGATGGGATGGGATTGGCATTATCTGCTAGATTAGCATATTGAATCATGCCAACATGGCAAATGTGGGCTCCTAAAAGTGTACTTCTTCCTAGAGCAAGCAAGTGCATTTCTTGAAAGCATTTTTCTTACCTTGAATGAAGGCAACTAAGGTGGGAGGAAAAACTAATAAATCTATATACTCTAAACAATGGAATGATTTGGGCCCATCAATGTCTTTATAACCTTAAAGAAATGAATATTTAAAAATCTAAATTAAGTTTTAGTGCCACATGATATATCTTATTCTTTTCTTTTTCCTTTTCTTAAAGTTTTGAAATAAATTATTTTTGAAAAATATGACTCTTACGTCATGTACATATTTTGGTATAGTTTCTCTAAAGAAAATGACTACTCCTCCTTCTATTTCTGTAAAAATAAAATAAAATTTCTTTCTAGTGGCGACAAGTTATTTTAGAAACCTCTTCATCCTGTAGAAATGGTAGTTGCTAAAATCATTGCCACTTTAACTTTCCTATAGCCTATCTCTCTTTCTTTCTCAAATCACTAATTAATCCCATTCCTAGGACTGGCTCTCTTTGTTTTTGTTTCTAACCGTCTCCAAACATTCTCTCTCTCTCTCTCTCTCTCTCTCTCTCTCTCTCTCTCTCTCTCTCTCTCTCTCTCTAAACCATGAAGCTATTTATTCCCTGTAATCTTGCATTTTCCTTTAATTTCTTCATACTATTGATCTTTGAGGTTCGCCCCATCCCCAAACAACATACATGGGAGCTTTTGTGCACCTGGGATGCCCTTAAAGTAAGAATCTCTCTTCTCTACCATTTTTAATATGTTTCTAGTCTATAGGTCCGAAGTTTCAAAACCATAGTAGTTAAATTGCTACATTTGCCTGGTAGAGATCATCCTAGAGAAGTTTTTTTTTTTTTTTGGTTATATCTAAGATATGGCCTATTGTATTCAAAAAATAATAGTGATTTGGGTAATCTGATGGGCAATATTTTGGATCATTGGTTTGGGTCACCAATTAGATGGGGCGTGTCTTAGTAAGTATCAAATATGTGTTATAGGATGAGTATATGTACACAATATTTTATCCCATTGCCTACATGATTGGATTGATAACTACCACTTAAAAAGTTATTTTAAAAAGATTCATTTTTTTCACAGTTTTTTCTATAACTATGACCATGGACATGATAACAAAATATAATTATCACCATCCTTGTTTCATAAAAACCAAAAACTAGAAAAAAGGATAAATAACAAAATTGCCACGTGTAGGAAGAATGAAGTGAGGTGAATGACTCTTTTACTTTTGAGTATACTAGACAATAGCACAAATACCACTTTAGTACCTAATACTTGTTACAAGTTCTCTTCGAAGAGCCTTTGTTTGTCTATCAAACACTTAAGGCCCAAAGTTATTGGCTTGTATCTTTGCCACACTAAATGGTGAAGGGTCACTATCATGCGCCAGGTACATTTACTTTTTGGAAATCTAAGATATTGTATTTTACAAATAAAAAAGGGAAAAAAAGGGTGCCAATATAAAAAATTTCACTATCTTCTTCTTCACTATTTCTAACAAAATCCAAAATGGATCTTTCTCTAGAAAAAAAGATCAGATCAACTACAAAAACCCTTTTCTCCATCCCAGTTCTCTTATATAATGATCTTCAACCTCTATTCACATGGACCTTTGCAAACTTTACTAAATACCCAAAAGAAAAAATCTAAAATAAATAAGAGAGAGCATGTATGATTCATGGTTCTTGAGTTCTAATTGAAGGAATCTAGATGGGAACTTTAATTAAACACAATTTAGGTTATGGGCTGAAGTCAAATAATTTTCCAAGTTTGATTTTTGGATTCAATGGTCTTTTGAGATTTTTGTCATGTTTGGGTATTTGAGAAATGCCACATAGAGGAGCTTTAACCGCCCTTATATCTTAGGAGCATGCTTTAATGCCCATGTGCCATCTAAACCCAAGATGGTGGTTAACACAATTTGACAAAGGGTACTGAATAAAAATGGTTATAAATGGTTAAAAGAATTAAATTTGGATTTTATTTTTTTATGCAACTATTGTGGAAAGAACAAGATAGGATGAGGAAAACACCTTATGATGCCTTATTCTTCCTATCTTCCTCCATTACAGATACATAACACATTCTCTAGGTCTAAATTATCACAAGTTGAGCAAAAAAGATACTAGCATAATATTTTTTTTGAAATGTTGGACTCACGCACTCATTCACATGCCCCTTGAGGAGCCTCAAACTTGTGACATTCATGATTGAGAGCTCACTCTTCTGATATTGTGCCACACTCATACCTAAAAATTCCTAGCATTCTTACCCATTATAACTTGGACAACCACATAAAGTCATCTGTTGAGATTCTTTGAACCCTCCTCCAAACTGATGAGAATGTAACCAAAGTTGTCAAGAGATGCAAAAGACACTATTTGTGAATTTCAAAAACAATCTCATTCTCAATCTTGAGATTTTACGTGGTGTGGCCTTTCTCAGAGCCACATGCTTATTTTTAGATACATAGGTACTAGTCTCTCTCCTTTCATTTTAGATACATAAGTACATTTGTCAAAAAAACCAACTCCATGAGATCACTAACAAACATTATATGATAGAAACCCACTCCGTAAACCCCCTTAACCAAGATCCCTAAATCATGAAAACCTTCAAATTTTAAGATTAGGTTAGAAAAATCACTAGGATAACTTGTTGAGATTCTTACCCATGGAACTTACTTTGTTGATTGCAAGATTAGTTATAGAGAGAAAATGGCTTTGCAACAGAGAGAGAGAGAGAGAGAGAGAGAGAGAGAGAGAGGGGGGGGAGGGATATTGGGCTGTTAGTGTCTTGATCTAAAGGAGGAAGGAACCGGAGAGGAAGAAAACTCTATTTCTAGCCTTTTTTCTTAGGAAACAACAAAAAAGACTAGTTTCATAAATTTAAAATATTTTTTGATTAACATGATTTAGAAAACTAGTTTTAATTTCTTTCTTTTGTTAGACTATCTCAATTTCTTGTGTGATTTCTCTATATGTTTCTGTATAAGGGTAAATTTCCAGCCAATGTTGTGATTCTTTTTATTTCCTATGAATATTAGAAAAATATGTAAAACCATAAAATAAAAAAAATTTAATTAACTTTACAATTTGAAAATTCCATTCAAAGATAAATATGTATTTTCCATTTAGTATTATATTTTCTCATTCTCTTCCAATTGTATCCTTTAAAAGGTGCATTGAATGACAATGATGAGTTTATATCACTAAAGTATAAGTTGATGTATCCTTTAATGTTGGGTTATATTTTAAAATAAGTGCTAGGTGATAACTTTGGGCACATGTGTTGAGTCAATAAATAAAGATTTGTGAAAAATAAAAAATATGGTACAAACACCCCCTCAACTATTAGATAGTATGGACTAAACCCTACAACTCTAAACTAGGAGAACTAATAGACCCCAATTACCATTTAGAATTCAATATAGTTCCTCCATCAAATTTCTTGTCAAATCCTCAGACTAAACTCCCTTGTAAACCCCATGTGAGACCCACTATACCTTCTTTCCTGCCTCTGCAACGGTCACTTATGCCACATGGATCTCAAATAGGATCCACCTGCTTCATCTCCCCTTTGTTACAAACTTGTAACTAAAAGAGGAGAGAAATTGGATTTTAGGGGAAAAAGAATAAAAAGGGAAGATTTGGTATCTGGGTTTGTAGCATTTTGACTTCGAATGTTGGAGAAGTGAATTTTTCGTGATTTTAGAGAAGATTTTGAGATGAATTCTTTTAATTTTTCATTGGATTTTTGTGGATTTGGAGTTGAAATTTTTATTGGACTTATTAAAGGAATCTTAAATTGGCTTTTAGTAGTAGGAGTAGAAGGAAAAGAAGAAGAAAAAGACCTATTTGGTTTTTCTCTAACCAGATAAATCAAATTTTATTTTGATGTAACTATATAAACTCATAAAAAAATTCTTGAATTTGAGTTCAAGAGAAGAGAAAGTTCTTACCACAACCTAGAAGAAATGAAAAGATATAAGAAAAAAAGTAATAGCTATATTTTGAGTGTTTATTATCGTATTAAGGATACTTTTGTCATTTAAGATAGCAATAGAATAAGAAGGGAGCCATGTGGGGGCCCATTGGGGATATAATGAAAAAATTGATGAAGTGACTACATGGTGGTAGTTGGGAAAATCTTACTTGTGGGCTACAATGTATAAGGTGAAATTTGCACGAAGACATAATATCTAAAGGACTTTCTTATGTCAATTCTAATTTTTCATATTTGTGATCCAAATGGGTCAAATTGTCCAAAGATGGGATCCTTTCCACGCAAAAGGCAGGGCATTTGGCGGATATCAATTTGGAAGTCCTCCCATTGAGATATTAAAAAAAAAGTAAGAAAAATGCATGAGATAACTTCCCGCCTATACTAACCCAGTAGTTTTTGTCATCGAACAGCGATCTCTCCAACAACTTCTTCCGTGGCTCCATACCTTCTTCCCTCGGATTGCTTCAATCGCTGCGGTGGCTGTAAGTCCTGCTGCAATCCCTTCTAATCTCTTGTTAATTTTCGATTCACTTCACTTCGATAATTGCTTTGATTGAACAGCGATCTTTCCTTTAACTTCTTCCATGGCTCCATACCTGCTTCCCTTGGGTTGCTTCCATCTCTGCACTTACTGTAAGTAATCTCTTCTTCTTTTTGGATTCAGTTCACTTTGATAATTGCTTTGATTGAACAACTATCTTTCCTTTAACTTCTTCGATGCCTCCATGCCCGCTTACCTGCTGTCCTTTCGCCTTCCTTGCGTGGCTTTCGAAACCCTAGAATAGAAGGAATATCTTTGTATGATCTTGATTATTCTTTCTTCTGTGACGTGGGTCTTGCTTTTCTTCCTGCAGCTACCTTAGCCAAAATGAATTATCAGGGCCCGTCCCTGATGAATTTGGGAACATGACCAGTCTTAGAGAGTTGTACGTCCCCTTACCTCATTTCTCCTTACTCTGCTGATTCTTATTGTAAATTTTTAACTATTGGGTTGTTGCTTTTCTTTTATCGGGAAAGGGTTTTATCAGATAACCTGCTGTCTGGAGAGCTAGCAGGCCTGGGAAACCTCAGTTATCTCCAAACTTTGTAAGTCTACTGGGAATTGATACTCTCCCGAGGTTCTTTAGTTGTTTTGTCGACCTTTATTCCGTTGGATATTACAATTTCAGGGCCGTAGCAGTGAATAAATTCACCGGAGATTTGCCTGCGACTTTTGCCAATCTTAAGAAATTACAAGCATTGTAAGTGGGTCGCTGTTGAATTTCAGGATAGATAACTAAGATGTAATAATTGCAGTTACTGTAGCTTTTCATTGTAATTCTGAATAGAAATTGGATTAACTTGGAGGTGATCACGTTGTGAAAATAATTCTTGTCCTTGGATGAAATTTCCTCGTGAAGCTCTCCCTTTTTCTTCCATATCCTTCCAAGCCTTGTGAAAGCCACCTTTTCCGTACAGACCTTATTGAAGGTTTCCCGCTCCACTGTTTGATTAAACTTTCCTTGCTAACGAAGAGATCCAGCAACAAAAGGAGGACAAGTTTTTCAAATTTCAATTTCCCTTAAAACCTTAAAATTAATATAAAACATGGTATTAGTGGTGCTTGAGATGACCAAATTTGGCATGAGATGACTGAAGAAGTTAAGATGAGATGATTTTCATCTCAAGCACCACAAACTGTAAGAGGAGGAGATACTATTTCATCTCAGCTCAGCTCAGCTCAAGCACTGGTAACAGTGACATGGTTCATATCATGTCAGATCATCACATCTCAAGCACCACTAACACTCTGAAAGTTGTATAAATTCAATGGTTTTGTCATCCGATTTTCCTTTTTTGGGCCTTGGATGTTATCATTGACGTTCATTTGCTGATTTAGTTATATAAATGGGGACAATTTCTCGGGCCGGGTACCTGAATTCATTGCCAATTGGACAAATCTTCAAGAATTGTAAGCATTTGCTCAAACTTTCTCTGGTTCTGCATCATTGGCATTGTCGACCTTGAAATATTCATCTTGTGCACACCTGCTGCAATTGAGGAAAACTCAACTGTTTGTATGTGGAATCAATGGTTGCAGATCTCTTATTGGGAACAACTTGGAAGGCCCACTGCCTTCAGGAATTTTTGCGTTGGAAAGACTCTCACTACTGTAGTTAAACATTATCCCTAGCTCGTTTGGATAAGAAGATAATTTGTGGACTAAACTAATAATTTTGATCATTATCTGGTTTTCTCCAGGTGGGTCAGTGACTTAAGTGGAGATAGCCGAGGTCTCCGCTTCCCACCACTATCTAGGATGAAAGACATGAGTCAACTGTGAGGCGCATTATGTGATTTACACCCACTTGTTGATAGATGCCAGATAAATTTTATTAATGCACTCTCACACTGTCTGCCGAATACTGTAGGATACTGAGGAATTGCTCAATTACTGGCCAAATTCCTGATTACATTGGTCAAATGTCATCATTAGAAATTCTGTAAGTTATTTTCCTTTTCGTTTTCTTTTGAATGGTTTGAGAATCTTATTAAGAGAAGAAAGCTGAGACCTTAAACGGATTACGGATGGAACTTTTAGCAATATGAGACCTGCAGAACCAAAGCCCAAACCAGAAACAGAACCCAGAAATCTTCCCAGAGTTCAAGTGGAAGATGAAGAGATTCTAAAAAAAGAAAGAATGAGAAGAAACGGGGACACAATCCTCACAGACGCTGCAAGCCAGCAACTTTGTTGAATGTCATCCCTAGGAATTCCTGTAATTTTTTCTGGAACAGGAATCTTGTCTTTCCACAGTCTTGGTCGAGGCAAATCTGTTTTATGATTTCTACCTCAAACCATGGGAAAGAGTCACTGAAAATAAAAAATCAACCATTCAAGGGACAGGGACATGAACTGGAAGGATTTAATTGCCATAGAACTTTTCCTCAAAAATAAAGAATCAACCATTCAAAGCATAGGATTTGAACTGGAAGGATGTAACATTTTAGAGGCTAGAAGAATCTAGAAATTGTGAATTTTCAGTGTCATTTTTTTGAGTTATTTACATCCATCTAAAAAGGGGCAGCCCAGTGTATGGAGCTCCAGTATATACAGCGTCCGAGGAAGGGGTGGACCATAGCTGTTTCCACGCCTCAGAACCCATGACCTCAAGGTCACACGACACTACAACTGCATTATGTGCCTTTCAAAATAAAATAGTGATTTACATATATGGCTGGGATGAGTGATATGACACAGAGGTAAACGTTTCTGTTCCCAAGAATGGATCATGTGATGTTGCCACAAAGCCCTGGAATAGTGAATAATCTGCATATTCAAATAATCCTTCTCATTCTATGTCCATCTATATGTTCTGCAAAGGGTTTTCCGTATCGAAGCTGAGAGGAAACCTGCCATTCCTCAGTGGAGCGATTTTAACATGGGATATTTAGGAAACTGTTGATAGAAGGGATTTTAACATGGAAAATTTTAAAAACTGTTGGTTGAAGCTATTTCTTAGTATATTTATGCGGTGTATATGGTTATAGTGGAGACTAGGAGACTGGCGTTGTTGGCTGTTATCCTATTTGGATTACAATTCATCCAATTGCATCATCTCTTGTGATAATAAGAGTGTTTCAGGTCGTCAGTTGTTGTATTCTAGTTTTCAGTGGAAAATGCTGTATATTTGATATTTGATCATCAAATTCTTTAGAGTTTATTCTTATTATTTTGATTTCTCAGAGACTTGAGCTTTAACTACTTGACTGGTGAAATTCCAGAGTCATTTAGCAATCTGAATCTAGTTTACATGTAAGTGAAATCTTTGAGCCTGTTTTCATTTTAAAGATATTAGCCTTGGTGCAACGGTAAAAGTTGAGGTCACGGGTTCAAAGTGTGGAATCGGCCTCTTGCAAAAATGCAAGGTAAGGCTGCCTACTTTAGGCCATTGTGGCCCGCCTCTTCCCTGGAGCCCGCATAGGCGGGAGCTTCGTGCACCGGGGCTGCCCTTTAAACTTTGATTCAGCAAAATACTGTGCTCAAAGATTATTAGATGGCTAGTCAATCGCAATGACTGATGGTGATTCTGTGCCCAGGTATCTTACAAGAAACAACCTTACTGGAGCTGTTCCTGGTTGGGTCACAAATTCAAGTCGGATGCTTGTGTATGTATCTATTGTTAGAATTTAACTTGCATTTTTGAGTTTGCAGAGTATTAATTGTTACTGCATATGTTGTTTAGAGAAAATGATCAAACCTAGATAAACATTAGGGAAGACCTAGTTCTTGAGTTTGAGCTTTGAGCTTTGAGGGTGCTAATGTCTACGCCATTTGCTATTAACATTTCTAGCGAGTGTAGGCCTGTGCATTTATGCCGGGATGATAAATGCATTTATTGCAGCACGTGGTTTTGTTTATTGAATAAGCAAAGTACTTTCTCCATCCTAAGCCTTGAGCACTTGGTTTTTGTCACCCTCATGTATCAGACAAAAAAAAAAGGAAAGAAGGCATTTGTCCGTGCTTCTGGATAGCTTATTCGAAAATGCAGAGTAACCTGCTCCAATTGCTAAGAGAAAACTGCTTAGTTTACATCATTAAAGGAAAACCTCTACTTATCCACAGGCATCTACAGGTCAATGGAATGTAACTTCTTTTTTTTGTACATCAGTCAACAAAGAACCTGTTAGTTAGCAAGGACATAAGAAAGGGGAGGTGCAATAGATTTCAACTAAGAAGAGACTCTCTTTTTTTTAAGTTGATAAGATTACACGCTCTAGAAGAGAGAAAGGAGTATACACCTCAATTTTCATGCATGGTGAAACTACTTTTGTTAGATCTAAGCTATCTAACCTATTGGTCATGTTACAAATTGATTAGATAGGATAGATATAAAATTTCATGCCCTTCAAATACTTTTAGCCTATGTTTTATTAGATCAGAAATCACAACCATCCATTTTTGTAAATCTTTTCAAAGATCTAAAACAAGTGGCTAGGATTGTCCAAATGCATTGATTTCTAGAGGATTTTTGTCTTATAGTTTGCAAAAAATGTTGTAGAAATTGGGGTGTGTACTGCTTCCTTTCCTCTTAAGCATGTAACTCTTTCTTTCTTTCTTTTGTCATTTTTATGAAAGGTAGACACACACATGCACAGTCTCGAAGCTGGTCACCCAGGGTGAGAGACAACTCCTTGCTCCACTGAACTAGAAAGCTTTGGTGCTAGAGACGTGAAATATAATGGCAGGAAAGACCGTTGTATATAAAAGATTTTAATCTTAGGTTGTAAATGTAATTAGGCCCCTAACAGTAGGTGGCAGCCTTGTCTTTATATATAGCACATAGATAATACCTGATTTACTGCTGAGTCATCAGACCTTCCATATTGTGCTCTTGCAGGGACGTTTCTCACAATAACTTCACAGGTCTAAGGGTCGTACAACCCCACAGGATGCCAAGTTATGTGTAAGGGAAAATCTGTTTGCACATATTTTCTTATCTTCTCTTTCTTGTTATGAATTACTAGTTCTCTATCTCCCTTCAGGAACACGTTTGCCTGCTGCTCTCCCAATGCGAAAAATTTGTGAGCTCTTCATTTCTCATTCTCAATTTTTTTCCTTTTTTCACATGGTAAAAGCTTGTTGGCTCGTTTGCAGCCAATTGAATAGTGGCAGCATTACTAGTGTGCTGTTGTTTTGTAGGACTGATCCATGGCAACATACGGATTTCTCATGTGATCATGGAGGACAGTTGTGTAAGTTTGACATATTTAGAGTTTGGACTTGCTTTTCCGAGTCGTTTATCATCTTTTTCTGATCCAGTAGGATTTCCATGTTGGCCTAAGTCATATTTATGCACGCAAGTTTTTGCTTCATTAGTTCTCTTTGCATTGTTACGAACTGATTAAAACACGGTTTCACTTCAACTGTTATATCTGCAAACTCATGTGAATTGCGTTTGTTCTGATGTTTTACTTTGTAGCCAACTTCAACATTCTCTACAGTCAAGGTTTTGGCACTCTGTTCTGCTACTATTCGATGTCATTCCAGATTTTAAATTTAAAGGGCAGCCCCAGTGCACGAAGTTCCCACGTATGCGGGGTTCGGGGAAGGGGTGGACCACAAGGGTCAATAGTACTCAGCCTTACCTTGCATTTTGCAAGAGGCTGTTTTCCCGCCTTGAGCCCGTGACCTCAAGGTCACATGACGACAACTCTACTATTGCGCCAAGGCTCCCCTTCATTCAAATCTTAAACCGGACAAGTAAAAATCGACCATTTGGCCACTTCTCATTCATTAAATTGTTATCATCTTCGAAATGGAAGTTACTGGACATGACACAGCGATATTTAGTTGGCATGAGGTAGAAAAGGATGTGGTTTGGGAGTAGACATAGTAAGGCATCCTCAAACTTTGGTATTGACCAGAATTATATGTCCAATACCTGCTAAGTTCAGAGAAGCAGCTAAAGCAACTTTAGAAAAGTCACATTTTGTTGGTACCAAAGAATTTATAGTCTATAGAAAATCTTGAATCCAGTTTGAACCATGGTCATGAAGATAATATTGCTCTCTCTATGCAATTGATACTGTGATTGGTAAGTCCTATTGTTCTTCAAAAATCCACACCTATTTCAAGTTGATAGATCATACACTTAAGCAGATCCAACATAAACCACTAAAGAATAAGATGCCTGGGATTTGGGAGTTTCAAACGATCATCTTTTAACAGAATTGTAGCCCGGAAATATTAGCTGCTTTTGGTTTGTATTGATCTGTGCTAGTTTATAAGCAAGTGGACAATTAAACATAGTAGTTTCAGAAAGAAGCACCTTTCCAACTGATTTTTTAACTCTGTGAAACTGAAAGTTTCAGATAACATAAACCCTTCTAACCACTCACATGCATAAGTAGATCAAAGGATTGCTCCTGAGACTGGGCACTTCAGGACATGGCATTTCTTGAATAGCACCTTGTTGTGGTCAGTCATCTTCTAAAGTTTCCTGCACAGTGAAGTATTTACTTGAGGCAGGGCTGGTGGTAATTTCATTTGCAGATGATCAACTGTACATAAATTGTGGTGGTAAGAACACAACTTTTGAGGGGAGCAACTATGAAGCTGATCTGAATAAACAAGGAGACTCAACTTTCTACATGAGTCCAAAGAGAAATTGGGGATATAGTAGTACTGGAGACAGTCAACGACTGAACTACACAGTGGACAAAACATGTGGAGTACCCACTCCTGATGCATCTCTATTAGAAACTGCAAGGGTTTCTCCGCTCTCCCTCAAGTATTATGGATTCTGTTTGCGGAGTGGGAATTACACTGTGAGACTTCGCTTTGCTGAAATTATATTTACAGATGAACAAGATCGTGGCATCTCAGAGAAGCGTGTATTCGATGTATTTATTCAGGTAAAATGATAGGTTTCCTTAGTCAATGATGTTCCACCATTGGTTACGTTCTCTTTTAACTTGTCAATGCAGGGTAAGATAGTACTAAAGGATTTCAATATCAAAGATGAAGCCAAGGGCCCAAACAGAGAAGTGGTGAGGAATTTCACTGCTGTAGTAACAAACCAACGGTTGGAGATACACTTGTACTGGAGTGGCAAAGGAACCATATCCATGTTACCATCCTATGGACCTCTTGTATCTGCCATTTCAGTAACTCGTGGTAGAATGTCGCATCTTTGTTTCAGTTTTATTTGTCCCTGGTTCTCCATTTTATATCCGTTTTCACATAAGCTTTCTGTTGAACTCACCCCTTGGATCTTTAATGTTTTCTTTGGTTTAGATATCCAGACCGGCCATGACAAAAGACTTGGCGCTTTAAGTATTGCTGGGATTGGTGGATCAGTGCTCCTTTTGCTTGTCTTCTTTATGTTTGTTCTTTGGAAAATGGGCTTTATAGGAGGCAAAGATATGTGTGATGAAGGTGAGAATGGATAACTGGCAGAAAGAAAATCTTGCTACATGATTTGATGGCCCTTATATTTCCCAATGTTGACTGTGGTGACTTCCGTAAAGGATGTACCTTTTTTCTCTCTCTCTATAAGCTTACTAGATTTGACTCCACTAACTACCCATTTCTATTCGTCCATTGAAACAGAACTCAAAGGTGGTGGATTCTTCAGCTTGCAGCAGATAAAGGCTGCTACTCAAAATTTCAGCTCTGCAAACAAGATCGGAGAAGGTGGTTTTGGGGCAGTTTACAAGGTTAATCTACTTGCCATTACTTAGCGTACATCTCTTTACCATTCCATTCTTGATATGAATGCAAATGCTATGCATCGGAATGCAGGGTATACTGCCAAATGGAATGGCAATTGCAGTAAAGCAGCTTTCATCTAAATCAAAGCAAGGAACCCAGGAATTTGTAAACGAAGTAGGCACTATTTCTGCTTTACAGCACCCACATCTTGTTAAATTGTTGGGATGTTGTACTGAAGACAACCAACTCTTGCTAATTTATGAGTACATGGAAAATAATTGCCTTGCACGCGCTTTATTTGGTAATCACAAACAGGCTTCTCCATCAATTGTTCAAATACAGCTTCAATTACTGTTTTGGTAGAATATAATTGGTAGATTTGGTCTTCTATAGGTTCAGAGGAATGCAGGTTGGAACTTAATTGGTCAACCAGGATGAAAATTTGTCTTGGAATAGCGAAGGGTCTGGCTTTCCTCCATGAAGAATCAAGACTAAAGATTGTTCACAGGGATATTAAGGCCACTAATGTTCTGCTGGATAATGACCTCAATGCAAAGATAGCTGATTTTGGATTGGCAAAGCTTTATGAAGGAGAAGAGACGCATATAGTGACCAAAATAGCAGGAACTCTGTAAATAACCTCATCCCTTTCTCTCATCAGTTTACTTCTTACTACCAAACAACCATATGCATCCTATGTGGACTTGTTCTACTACTAAGTCTACTTTTGCAGTGGCTACATAGCCCCAGAGTATGCCATGCGTGGTTACTTGACCAACAAAGCAGACGTTTACAGCTTTGGAGTTGTCACGCTGGAAATTGTGAGCGGGAAGAGCAATGCAAGTAACAGGCCCAATGAGGAGTTCGTTTACCTTCTAGATTTGGTAAGTTTCTCAAAGAGGATGAACTAGGAGGTTTCTACTTGTACGCCTGACAGAATCAATCGCTTAGACACTATACTTTGAGATTTCAGGCCTATGTTTTACAAGAGAAAGGAGATCTCCTAGGACTCCTTGATCCGACGTTGGGGTCAGATTACTCGGTGGAGGAAGCAATGAGAATGTTGCATGTAGCAATGCTCTGCACCAATCCCTCCCCGACTCTCAGACCTACAATGTCTGCAGTGGTAAGCATTCTGGAAGGCAAAACAACCGTCGATGCCCCCACCTTCTGCCGGCCGTTTTCAACGGATGATTTTATGAATACCAATGATAATGCCGATTTGTCTACCTCCGAAATGACAGACACCATCACCAAGAAGGAAATTTAAAATGCTTCTACATCTTATACTCCAATGAAAGAATATCTACACCGATAAACCTTTGAATCCACAGACTGGTTACAACTATTGCTAGAAGAACATATTAGACTGCTTTTTCTTGGAGGGTATTTTTAGTTATGGTAGCACACTTCCTCTTGCAATTATTTCTGAAATTAAATGGAACAGTTTCTCAAGTCGTTAGAGCTTGCTTGCAATAGATTCAAGGGAATAATACAACTACATGATTTGGCCCGTGGTTTGTTATCGCCACGCAAACTTTACCACTTCGTGGTCAATGTCTTCAGTGAGCTCTTATTTCCAGGTACATTTTCCTTTGCACCGGCGGTATAATTGCATACAAATGCGCGTGAGAAGACTTAAAGAGGGAGAAAATGACCAAATGTCGCACGGCGAAAAGGATCTTTCCCTCGTTTGGTGTCCATGGTAGATTTTTTTTTTTTTTTTTAAGCAAAAAATTATAAAGCAAATCATTCACACACTCACTCATCCACACTCCAAAATATGGTATCCTGGTCAAAGGGAAAATAGCAATTGAAACCTACATAGTTTTGCTAAAACAGATGATAAAGCTATTAGACCAGAAAGGAAGAAATTAATTCAAAATAGGAATATTATGCAAAAGGCCAGGACCGTTAGTTATCCTGGTTGGGCAAGGCACTTGCTTCATAAGGGGGTAAGGAAGTTTCTAACCCCACATACCGCTATGCCGGATCTCTCTGGCAAATCAGAACGACAATGGATTAGAGTTTAGTTGCTTTGGAGCTAATAGCTTCTTGTTAATTAGAACCATCAGATCAACAGGCCATACCTACGGTAATAGTGGCCCACATAATGAATATAAAGTGGCCAATTTTTTTTTGTATCTTATACCATATATATGTACTGTTAATAGTATAAAACCTTGAGGGCCCATATTTGATTTTCGTTCTCAAAGATTGACATGCTTAGATGATGCCTGAGTATCAATATATTCACAAGATATTGGCGGACCAAGGCCAAGAAGACGCAAGTTTGTTAAAATCGAACTGGACTAGTAAATTTGAGTAACACTTCTCAATAAGAATATAATCACCACCATAAGAGTAGAACGGCAGGTAAACGGTTCCACTACATGCTGAGCCCACACTGGGTGGTCATTGCTGCTCCGGTGTCAAATTATTGGCGGTGGAAGACAAAATTATCGATGGAAAGTAGTTGATTTTAACTCAGCTCGAAACATGACAACCAGAAGCACTCAGCATGATTCCAAAGAGTTCAAATGATGCAACTGAAGGAAAGAGCAGTACAGAAGGATGAGTTTTCGAAGCAAGCAAACAGAAGAAAGAATATGTATTTGAGTTAAAATTTACAGTATACAACTTCCAACTTCCAAAAATTAGCTACCATAATTTACAGTGCAATTGAAATGCTATAAAGATGATATGCTGTTTCGAGATTCTATTCTACTTCTAATCATAAAGAAGATGCGTATCGCTTGCAGATAACCCAAGAAGAAAACAAAGAATGCAACAAACCTTCAGAGGTCCAAGTATTTAAGGTAGCGTAAGTTGTAAACATGTTTAGTTTTCCAACTCCCAGATCACCACTCTTCCATCCAATCCTGTGAGAGAAAATGATAATGGATGAGTTACAAGATCAACACAAAGCAAACATCTATTCCATATGGAGGCTAGTAACAACCCATGCTTTTACTTACCAGAAGTGCTGAAACGCTTGACAGTATTATCTCCTGCTTTCTTCAAAGGCACAATATAACTAGGATAACCAGTAAACAACAGGTTACTTCCACTAGTTGTACGAAAGGAAGTGATAGTACAAACAACAACCAACATCATATAGGCAGACAGTGTGAACATTGAGTAGCAAGGAGATGTTGTTGACTGAGACAAGAGACGTACTTTATGCAATTTTCATGAGCACCTCCCCTAGGTCTTGAAGGTTCGACTGCATCACTGCTCACTCCATGTTTTGATTGACCATAAAACTTTCCAAAAGCTTCAGAAAACTACAAGCCATGTAGTCCAAAATCAGATTCACACACAATCGATAAATACCTAAAAGTGTCAATAATGTTCGAACTTTAAAGGATCAAACTTTGCCAAGATTAAGTCCACAAAGCCTCAAGCTCCAATTTATGTTTTAAAGTTTTGTAGTCACTTTTTCTTCTTAGATTCTAATTAAAACAATGACTTGGAACATGAATGCTTCCTGCCAAAAGAAATAACTAGTGGGTTAAAAAGAAAGTTTGCTGTTCGGGTTCAAATATTTATGCAGTTTAGGCTTCAACTCTTTTATCAGCATTTGCTTAGCTAGTTTGCTCCCAACTCCAAAACATAACAGAGATCCTGGGTTTGTTAATAGATGACACTTAAACTCATAATTCATCCTTTCTTTCTCTATTCAATTCAGGGGTATAGCTGTAATAGAAAAACTTACACTAAAGATATGTTCTCAAATTCTTAGAGCATTCCCAACTTTACATCTTATAACAGTAAAATTTAAGTGAACTAACCTCCTAAAGAAACACTAAAAAGAAACCTTAACTATGTTACTTCTCATTTCTTTATATTGTCATTTTTTAGGCTCTCTCTCTCTCTCTCTCTCTCTCGCACACACAAACACACACACAAGGGTGTCAGTTTGAAAGAATTCATGGATTATTTTATCACTAATGTTCATCACAATTGGGACTCCATTACTGTTGATAGAGTGGGTAAAGTGGTTTGCTAAAACCAGCCTGGATTCCTCCCCCTATGGGTTGCCTTAAGCTGAACATCAATGGAGTGCACTTTGGCAATCCGGGTCCTGCTGAGATCGGAGGAATTGAATCATGAAGGTCTGGTTTTGTTGGTGTACCCAGATCCGACAGATCTTAAAGATTCTAATGAAGCAAAAAATCAGGATCTTCTTGGTGGTCCAAGCTGTTCTCATTGGAGTTTGATGAGAGTCTGATGATTGAAGGTGACTCTTCTAGCATGGGCTAACAATTGCTTTGTGGATCAGTGGATATTCCCTTCTTTTATTGATGGGATACATATGCTGAGATCTGCAAATGACGCAGTGGATTTCCTCGACATCTGTTCTACCACTGTCACAATCTGTTCTGGTTTAATATATCTTCTACCATCCAGCAAAACAGGACAAAACAAAGAGAGAGAGAGTTCTGTCTTTTCTACAATTTTGGGGTTCATTTCCTCCTAACCCCCGTCTTTTTTATCAATAGTCACACCATGTGCTCCAGAATTAAGCATTCCACTACAGAAGGAAAAAAATACAGTTAGCTTTGGAAATGATTTACCCCAACTGACACCCATCATAATTAACATTTCTGCCAATGATAAGAAGCATCATGTATCACTTAGTAAAGAGAATCAGATACTAAGCTAAGGTTCTGTTAGGGGAATTGATAAAAGTGATCTATGGAGAGGAAGACTCAATGGAAGGAACTAGTACGATGGGGATCAGCAAGTCATGACCTCTTTCTTTAAAAAGGACTTAAAGAGTACATGATATGTGTTCTGGTCTACGTGGAATGCTTAATAAAGTGGAAAGGATTTGACAGGGCATGGTGAAAGCACACCACTTCCTGCCTCACAGAGGAGTTCAGGGAATAGGTGCTCTGAAAGGACACTAAAACTGATGTTCCAAAAATGACAAGTTTTAACTTCATAGATATAGATATCGCAGACCATTGAATTAACATGCCACAAAGTTAGTAATAGATAAATGAAAAACTTATCTAACAAAGCCACTTTTTTTGCTATTAAAGACATACATGTTGATACGAAGTTTTAAGCAGAAACTATATTCACCAGAAAAATCAAACGAACTAGAATATGTCTTTGTTAATACTGTGAAAAAAAACCAATAACTTCCTGAAGAATATTTTCTATCAAGTCTAAACTTACAGAATCACACACCCAAAAGAAAAAGAAAAAAGGAGAATGCAAAATAAACTTTTGAAAAGATATAGAAGAATGACTTAAACTTGGTCTCCCCATAACTTCCAAGATATTTCCCTTTTACAAGATGCAATCTTTTATAGTGCAAAATGTTTTGATATCCATGAATGACATTTACATCATCTATAGTAAGGACATACCTGTGATCCATACTTTGAACTTGATGGTGCTATTTTCCTTTCATCAAGGAATTTGACAAAGCTCCTAAGACAGCAAATGTACAAAAATGTCAGAAAACATTCTTAAGAGTTTTCTCTTTGGATCAAAGACCTTTACCCTATCTGCAATCAAAGCATCTTCAAATCTACGTATGTACACCTACACTTAGCACATTTAGCAAATGAAGAAATATGAAAGAAAATAACATAAATGTTTTAGCTTCATGAAAGGCAACTCTAAAATAAGATGTACAGATTAAAGGGAAAATGGTGTTCCAAATGTCCTCCTGATTTTCACTCCAAGAATAGGTTAACCCAAGACCTTACTAAAGCTGATGAGGATTCGTTTTGGTATGTGGAGATAACACAGAATTTATATAATGAATCACATCATATACCATAAGCCTCTTTCATCTGCTGTGAAAACCATAGGGTTGCAGTCAAATCCCACACCAATAACCATCCTCTCAGAAACAAATAGAACCTGAAAATGGTGAATGATGTTCATGTAATAATAAGACTTCAGTATGTGCATCTGATTTGAACAGAAAGAAGCATTTGAAGAGATCTGAATAGAGTGTTTATGTTTGTCAAGTTAGACAAGAGAGGATGCTGACCCACATCATGGAGAGGCAAGTTATTGAACGCTACACTTTGAGCGGAAGGAGCAGGACCAATATCATCAACAAAGTAGATTGTTGAATTGTGACCTGTAGAGTAATAAAAATGGTACGATCACTTGAGTTCGTTGAGACACAGATAATGAGGACTTCCATTTATAAAGAAATCAAAGAACAAAAGCAGGAAATTGACAAAAAGAAAAAGAAAATTCAAAAAGCCAAAAGCATCAAGCACGTGTGTTAAAGGTTTTCTTAGACATTAATATCAAGTAAACTTGCTCAAGCAATCAAGTATACCAGAGGGCTGCGGTAAAGTCAATATGAAGAGCAAAAATGACCACTTCCAATGCCAAAATCCATATGATATAAATATCACGGAGCAGTCTTTAGATATTTGCCATAAGAAAAAAAAATACTATTGTACATAAATACTCATCAATAAAGCAGAGCGGAAAATCTGACCTGCATAAGCTAAGGTATTCCCACTCGGTGACCACTTAACACCAAATGCCCAACTAAATGAAAGATCAAGTTGCACAATTTGCTGCTCCAACAAAAGTTATTTTTCCATCAGCCTTTATCATAAGAAATGAAAGCCAAAGGCAGAAAACAACACTCCAGACTTTCAAGTCAATACATGTAAAGATGTAAAATAAGCAATTGCTGTAGAAATGGTCCACTACAAAAGAAGCCAGCATAGCAGTATAGTATGGCATGCAAAAGAATTCCTCTAACTGGATAAGTGTGTGCCAGATGAGGGTAGATCACCCTTCTACTACCCTGTAATTTCCTCCATCGTATCCTAAATGCGGATGAAGAGCATGGAAACTTCTTATGTCAATAACAGCTCAAACATGATTCAGCCAGATGAATGGTGAAATGATCGCCTAATAAGCCACTTTCCTTAATTTTTCAGCAAATAGATTAATCATGACACACAACATGGTCAAACTCACTAACTGAACAATGGCAACAATGTGTTGAAGAATTCAGTTTGGCATCACCTATCCAAATCAATTGAAATTTTTGAAGGATGCATATTTGTTTTGACACCAAATTCCAGTACTTAATATGATGGAATATAATTTCAGGAAGATATATTATAACCATAACTTGAGAAGATACTATTTGGAAAGAAGAAGAAGATACTGCAAATGATAAACAAATGTAGCAGAAGTGGTAGACTACATCTTCTCATAATCCTTCCCTTTTGTTAAGAAAGTAAAATAGGAGAACCAAACTGGAAAGCACTCCGCAAAATGACAGTTCTAATTAAATAACACAAAATCCAGACATCAAGATTGAAGGATAAGGATTTGGGTATCATATCTGCAGAAACACAACATTGCAATGCAGTAGGAAGGTTATTTATATTGGCACCTCTCCAAATTTTGAATCAGCTGAGTCCCTGAGTCAATAGTAAATATTAATATTTGATGATAACAAAGCATAAGCTATTAAACAAATTCTTGATACAAATTGTTATGCTTATAGTTTACTTCAGCATACCTTGAATCAACACCCTTGATGAAAGTGGAAAAGATTCTACACTTTCCATCTGTAGATGTTGTTGCTAGAAGAATCTGCAGACAGGTAAGCAAAGACATGGACCACGTAATAAGTATCAGATGCATGCTGAACATAAAAGTGCTTAAAATTCAGTTACTTGGTTAGTAGACCAATGTGTAACTGATTCAAGTTTCTTTTAAGGATAAATGATGAACATTTCAGAAGTTACAGAAAAAAAGTACAAGGAAAGGTTTGATAATCCTAACAGCCAGTCAGCTCTGACATCAAAATCCAGTTTAGCTGCTTTATCACGAGAATGTCTGAGTTGAAAGTGAGGCATTTGGTTATTACATCTATGTAAAAATGTCACGATGCTTCACATATATTATAAATACCATCTCGGCATACCCAGAAAAACTCCCACGGTACAAGAACTCAAGTGACATTTGCTTTATCAGAATTTGTAAGGGTAGAAGCAGAACTGGTAAGGAAGTGTCACGTATAAGATTTATAATATAGTCTGGTTGATAAGAGGAATAATTTCCCTCTTATAACACACTTTAGTGATGAAAGTTGATGTGAATCCAACTGCCCAGACTACATAGGAAAATTAAGCACATTAACCACTGCAGGCCACAAGTGAATGTTTCTTCCAAGAAAGTATGCACTACATATAAATATCATTACATGTGCACCCGCTGAATGCTGTAAAGGAGCTGCTACAACTACATTCATGAACAACAACAGGAGCTAGTTACATGAAGGGTTTTGCATTTCTTAACTGTAATTAAACTAAGAAGAAAGCAGCATACTTACATTGTTAGGATGCCAGGCAACACTTGTCACAGATGAACCATGCTTTTTCCTGATAAGTTTACTGACCCACCTGAAGAAACATATGATCAGATGAAATCCATTAAACCCAGGGACTCAGTTTGGACTAACATTAGATCACCAATCATGTCACAATGTTCCGTTAATTAGAAAAGTATGACTAGATCATTATGCAGGAAAACAAATGAATGCAACACCATACATATGTGCTTATGTCTGCAGAGTCCCAGTAATGGTAGGCGCTCATGGGGAGCCAAAATAGTAGGTGGTCCCTTTTCTGCATGTGGCCATAATTTTTTTGAGATATAAACCTTTCATTGTTTGGAGAATGGCTTAGGTAGCTACAAGCCAAATTCACACCCACTGGATATTGTAGCCTATGCTTCCTTGAGTTAAAAAAACTACAACCATTGAATTTTGCAAATGCCAAAACAAGTGGTTAGACTCATCCAATTCTCATACTTCTCACATCTTGCCTAACATTTGCAAGCCGAATATGATGAATGGCTTAGATCTCTCCAAAAAAATGCCCTAGGGTGGTGTGACGCCTGCTATTTAGCTCATAGAATAGGATTGAACTTTCTGCCATGAGCTCTGGCTATTTGTCCTGTTCTTTTCATTAATGGCTCAGTACAAGTGAAATATGCAGCATGAAACAGTTGGTTCTTGATACTAGTCTGCCTAACAATGTATAGAGTTGGACCAAGATGATTATCTTGTGGCAGTTACTTGAAATGGTGCACCAAGCAACTACCAACATGACTACTTTCATGAGGTGAGGGAACAGGTAAATCTCTCACTATAAGAATGGATAGATATTTCACTTGAAATGTATCATTCTGATGGACACTAGTGAATGAGAATGCTCTGTTATACTGTTCTAGAAAAGGAAAGACAAATGAAATAAATAAATAAGAAAACAAGTGCATCACACAAGTTGGATTCAGCTTTATATGTTAAACAAACTTTAGGCACATAGAGTTGAAAGAAGACGGTAAATGCAGCAAGAAGCTTACCAGTTATTTTCCTGCTCATAGTAGCAGATACAAACAGTTTTTGCTCCACTTCCAACAGCAAACTTGTTTTCTGAAGAATGTAGCAGTAGCTCATCAAAACTATGCACAGGATATTTTTCAATCTAAACTCATAATTCCATGAGCATTTGAATACTAACGCCATTCTTTCAAAGGACAACTAAATGTTATACTTTAATGACAGTAAACATGATATGCAGATATATAGATATACAGCTGAGCGACTTTCCTACCAAAACTACCTTTTCACTTTCCTGTTTGGTTCAACAATGGACTCCACACCAAATGGTGCAGTAATCTCTCACATAAACTGACCTACTATATATAGTTCAATGCATGTGGACTTGCCTAGCACTTTCTTGTGCAATCAATTGTATAACTAGAATCTTTTCTCTTAGGAGCAATACAATCCCAAATAAGTTGAAGAGCATTTTTTATTTCAAGCCAAACATGGATAGTCACCATTTAAGAGCTTTGAAGTCACTGCAAATAACACAAGAATGATCATTCTTTGGTATTGCAACTACTAAATTTTTCTCTTGACCAATAAGTTTCGACAATGCAGTCTTCAAAATTAGCAGAAGTGCTTGTACTTTATTTGCATCATAGTACAATACACAGTTTTTTATGAATTTATTTTTATTTGGAAAAGAAGGATAATAAAAAAAAGACATGCTTGCAGCAAGCATACAAGAGACAAAGACCCACAAGCTCTAGGCAAAGATGGCTACCAGTAAAGAAGTGCTCATAATAGCATGTATAAGGTTCTTAAATACTAGCTTCAATTAGTATGATATGATGCATGTTAAAAATAACGTGCCTTCATATAAGAAACAATAAAACGATGACTCAGTTACTCTGTGAAGTAAAGTCTCTGCATAAACATCGCATGTTGAGTATGCTACTGATTGTATGATAGTCTCATTTCAACAATTAATATTGAAGATGAAAGGTAATAAAAACCTCATGCCAGAAAACCATTTTCACCTTACTTAATATTTTGCAGCACATAGGAGTGGGCGACCTAGAAACTGATGCTTGGAAAAAGAAAATTACATCCAGAAGTTGAGAAGGATAACTACTGTTAAGAAAAACTAAACACAAAGTTGTTATGGAAAATTGAGCATCCAGATAGCAAAACTTTAGTACTTGTAGTACACCCATTAGTTATAGGTGACAAAGAAGGCACAAATGGAAAAGTTATATGTGACTGCTTGAAGAAAACCTAAAGTGTGAAACTAGTTGGAGTAGGTTACCTTTAGGACTCCACTGAACACAAAGAGCAGCACGGTTTAGCCGAAGAATAACAAGGGTAGGTACCCATTCTGGTCCTTCTTGGTTCCAAACGTATCTGTAGTGACAAGATAACAGACGAATCACTGACACTGGATCATGGTTAAGAATAACAAAGGCTGGTACACATTCGGGTGAATCTTAGTACCAAACTGCTGCAGATTCATACTTGAATAGCTATATTTTCAATATTCAAAAGGCTTTATCCACAACAAATTAATAGTCAAGTAGAAACTTACGAGTTTCGATCATGTGATACTGTGACAATCTTGTTAGACATTATGCTCCAGTCTATCCCAGAAATAATCTGATCATGCTGTAAGGTCAAATTCAGAAAAACTAAGATACCATATAATAAATCGTTGCCCCAAAAAAAAAAAAAAAATTCAGTTAACAAAAAACTAGACATATGCAACCAAAAATTCCTAGAGAGTTCGAGAAAGGTTGATAAGAGAGGTGACCTGTGAAGGAGAGAAAATCAATTAGATGGTCAGTTCATTCCCCCTCCTTATATGAAGAAACCATAAAGGTGCAAGACAAAACTTCTTATTTTTCTAAAGAAGCCACATGATTTAGTGCTCTTCTCAACTGTAATCTGAAGGAAAGCTCCAACTCCTGGAGCACCAGAGCAACCCAGAGAATTCTAAATGTGGGGGCAGAGTTTAGCTATTAATGACTACAAAGAAAGGACTTGAACAGGGAATAATTAAACCCAATCTACATAAGAAGCAACTAGCAACAAAATCCTCGCCTTCTTTCCTGAGAGATTTACAAATAACAAATCTCACATTATAGTAGGCCACTCTTTATTGTAATAGTCATTAATGATTTTACTCTTATGGATAATAAACCTAAATTGGATCTGCATACATGGTACAAGAACCTGCAAAACCAAATGTATGTGGAGACCTAATCCCATTCCCTTCTGTTCTACCCTGACTATAATCATCTATTCTAACCAATAAGCTCTTATTGACTCAGTGGGAGATCAAGTGTTTTGTTTTGTTTCTTTTAACACCATCAATTGGTTATGATTGTCTAATCTAACCAATACCTACGTTATGGTAGCTCCCGGAGAAACCACCAAATAAACAATTCCAAGCATGCCATGGAATCTTTTTTGTCATATTCCACAGACACATGAAACCTTTACACAATCAACAATAATATTATTTTTTTTAACCTCTTAAAGTTCTTTCATCATTAAGTCACATTACTAACACGAAAATTTTGATCAATCAGAAAACCAACTCCAACTCCAAATCCAAGTTCTTGAGATTAAGGAGTTGCAGCATTATCCCTATACAGAAGAGTGTTTCACCAAATTCACAAGCTGCAAGGTTATATTCATATGGTGCTTATCACAGATACTGAATCTTGGAAGCACCCAATTTCCTAGTGAAATAACAAAAATTTCCAACAAAAAGGGAGATTCTCCTGCAGTATATTGAAAATCAAGTAGCATTTAGTAATACCACTTATTGGAAGAAATTAGAAGGGGATCCTTGGCACAATGGTTGAGTTGTCGTCATGTGACCTAGAGGTCACGGGCTGGAGGCGTGGAAACAGCCTCTTGCAAAATGCAAGGTAAGGCTGCGTGCTATAGGCCCTTTGTGTTCAGCCCCTTCCCTGGACCTCACATATGCAGGAGCTTCGTGCACCAGGCTGCCCCTTTTTACTTAATGAAAGAAATTCTAGATGACAATGCACAAATTCTCTATATATTCCTACTCTCTTAATGTCAAAGATGATAAGGTGACCATAAATTTAGAATTGCTCCAAGAAATAAATAAGTAGGGCCATGCCCCAAAGATTAAAGAGACGACTGATGAAAATTTTGCAAGCTACCTTCTTCAAGGTATGTACTCTCTCCCACTTATCTTGTACAGATCTATAGATGAGAACTTCATCGTTGTTTGGACAAAATGCAATCACTGCAAGAAAAACAGTTAAGAACTTGCAAAAGAAAAGGCAGTAATAGACAGTCAGGAGGGAAGAATGTGTCAAGATAATGGGGAATTGGGATTAAAATCTGCATAGACTACTATCCATTCCTGTAACTTATAAATCACAGAATACAAAGAGATATAATGATACAAGACTTCAGCAAAACTAAGATTTGAAATAGATCGCTGGAACTAGCACAACCAGTGTCACAGTTGTTGCTACAACTCCCTCTGACTGAACGTATTAATTAATATAAGTAAATGAGAAGTATTAGTTTAACAAAGCAGTATAAAAATAAGAAAGATGGCCGATCCACTAGTTGGCAAATAAAAGTAAAAACAGCAAGAACAACATTTCTTAAATATGTTCAAACCTACAGAGAGCAGAAAACCAAATGAGAGAGACCTCCGTGGAAGAAAAGCCATCGAGTAGGTAACAGAGATCTGGTCAATTTACAGAATAGTTGGTAATGTTGCATCAAAAGTTTGATTTTTAGGCTCCAAACCTGCTTTAAGACAATGATCAGCTAATTAACATATTTGATCAGCTTTTCACCCCAAAACCCATCGTGTCAAAGCTCAAAATCCCACCAACAAAGAGACGATGAATATAAAATTTGCACTTTCCTTATCATGTAAGAATTACTAAGCATGTTCTGGATTCGTTAACGAATCAAAGTTAATCTCAGGCCCAATTGCCGAGTCTTGGATCTCTAACAATTTCCGTTCCCAATTACTACTTCAATTTCACGAATACAATTGAAGGATAACAGTTGATAGTAACCAAAAGATTTGTTAAGAAATCAAGTATCAAACTGAATAAACAGAGAAAAGGAGTGTGTTAGGGTTGAAGCAATAAACAATCTAAGAAACAAAACAGGCTTACTAGTTTGATCAGGGCTCCAAGCATGGCAAGTGATGCATTGGGCTAATTGATGAATAGCAACCGCAGCCATACTCTGCAAACATACATTTCACAAAATTTTGTGAATTTAGTGCACCAAAAATCCCTAGATCAGCAGAAACAAGATAGAAGAAAGAAAATCAAAAGCCAAAAAAAGGCTCAGGATGAGAAAGAAGGGAAAGAATTTCGTCTTCCAACCTAGAAGGCGGTAACAACTTGTCGAAATTGGAGAGAGACAGAGAGAGAGAGTTTTTCTTTTCTGCACTGCGCTTTCTTCCTCCGCAGGGGAAGTGAAGTGCGGTCGATCCGTGTAATTGGAGGAAGTGGAATGCCAAACTGACCGCCCAATGGTGCGGTCTAGCGACCATATTTTCTATATTTTACATTCGAATGATCCAATCCGTTCATCTCATTATTCGAAATTTTAGATATTTAATATATTAAAAATTGCTTGATTTAGATGACTCCAGCTTCTAAAATGCATTCTTAAACTTCGTGAACAACACACGATTTCTTAGAAACTATCATCCATGTAATATAATTTTTTGATCTATCTGAAAACTAAAACGAGATCTGTAATGTAACTTTTGATCTAGAGATAAACGATTCCGATGGGGTAAATGTAGGCCCCACAGAATACGGTCTCTAGACCGCACCTCATTATACCCTCAATTTAGCAGTGGGAGGAATGATTATAAGAGAATCACCTGCCGAGGATGGTGACGTGGACGTCTTCTCATAAAGAAATTAGAGGTAATTTGCCATTTGAACGTAGGAGAGACTCAACCAGGCAAGTACAAGGATGAATTCCTTGATCGGGTCATCTTACAAGCATTTCTCTTAGCTATATATTTACAGGCCACTGGGCTGGCAATTCGGATTATCCCAACATTATCTTCAGCCTTATATACCTACATTTGTATCCAAGGTTCGGAGAAAGATTGGAACAGAAAGGGTCTACAGTAGGCAGCCTTACCTTGCATTTCTGCAAGAGGCTATTTTCAGCCGTTGAACCCGTGACCTCCAAGTTACACAGCAATAACTTAACCCTTGTGTCACGTCTCTCCTTCCAGCATAAACAGATGTTGATCCTAAAATTTCTGATTTCTGTGTAGTTAATACTAGTTTTCTTATCTCTCTTGCTCTTTCTGAGTCCAGCAAGCGAGCCGTCAAGTTCACTAGTTATGATGTAACGACGGACTACTGGCATGGTCTTGCTTTGCCTCGTATTGGCTAGAGCCCAAAAATCAACCATTTTAATCAAGTTTTCTTCCTTCCTTTGAACTTGATTCTGCAATATTGAATGCTTAATTGCAGTGCTTGTAAAGTCCTCGCTTAATTCCTTGTAAGAATCAGTACATTGTGCGCCTTCAAGCATGCTCACAGCCATAGGCCTCAGTGTTGGAGATGCAGTTGTACACGAGAGTTACATTCGGCATTAGACCTTGGAGAAATCTGATAGGAGAATTGAGTCAACCAATTCCAACAAATCATCCCTCTCTTTAAGTAGAAATGCCTGAACAAAAGCACACAAAGCAAGTAATATATCAGACTTAGGAAAAGGGAGGCGATGAAGCACAACAGTATAGTTGTCGTTTGTGACCTTGAGGTTATAGGTTTAAGGAGTGAAAACAGCCTCTTGCAAAATGCAAGGTAAAGCTGTGTAATATTAATCCTTGTGGTTCGCCCCTTCCTCGGACCTCACATACGCTGGAGCTTCGTGCACTAGAGCTGCCCTTAGGGAAAGGAAGGTGATACATTCAACCCCAACCCCCCCCATTTCTTTTATCCATTAGCCCTTTCTTAATGGATAATTATACATACAGATGGGCCTAGATTTCTGAAAATCTTAACTAGTTCACAATTATGTTCTCTACTTAGAGGTTCCACACTCCAAAATTCTCATTCGTTGGATGATTTTTATCACCGTTTTCTTGAGCTGTAAAATAAACGGTGAGAAGTTTTACCGTCTATTTTCTAACTAAAAGCAGCAATGGCCTATCTAATCAATAGCAGCGCATGAATAATTTAAAATTTCATATTCTGAGTCCACCGAGAAGGGGAGCCTTGGTGCAACAGTAAAAGTTGCCGTCATGTGACCTTGAGGTCGCAGGTTCAAGGTGTGGAATCAGCCTCTTGCAAAATGTAAGGTAAAGCTGCCTATTATAGGCCCTTGTGGTCGGGGCCTTCCCCGGACCCTGCATAGGAGAGAGCTTCATGCATCAGGGCTGCCCTTTTTTATTCTGAGTCCACCTAGAGTTATAGCTATCCTACTAGTTAGTAAAGGGCTAATGAATGAAAAATCTCGGTGAATATATTACTTTCCCTTAGAAAAAAGTGTTAAAAATTTGCATGATTGTGCTAGAAGTATAACTGAGTCCTGGTCTACCTTTGCCTCGAGACTTCCAAGAACAATTACTATGGGAAACGACAACATGGATGGTAAACCCTAGTGGGAATTTGACTTAACCCGTTCAAAAGATGGGCAAATTCTTCCTTTGGCTTGGAATTTGGGTTGCTCTTTCCCATTAAAAATTTCCAAAGCAACAACCACAAAGGCGTAAAAATCTGTCATGCTCTCTCAAGTGACGCCCCATTGCATATTTCGGCTTCCAAAATTTCAGTCATGAAAATCATCATCATCATCAAGACCTTATCCCAATTAGGGGTCGACCACATTAATCATATTCCTCCATTCCTCTCTATTAAGTATTATGACTTCATTTAGTTATAAAGTTTTTAAATCTTTTCTCACAACTTCTATCAATATTTTTTTGGGCCTTCCCTTGTCCTTTTAGAACCTTTTACTTACATTGCCTCGCTCATTCTAATCTGTGCCGTTTTTTGTCTCATTTGAATATGTCCAAGCCATTTATATCTAATCTCACCCATCTTCTTATCTATTGGTGTTACTCCTGAGTTTCTTCTAATATTTTCATTTCTAATTCTATCCTTTCTTGCCTTACCACTAATCTATCTCAACATCCATATTTCTGTGATGCTCATCCTATAAATATGATGTTCCTTAATTGCCCAACACTTTGATTCATAGAGCATAGCCGCCCTTATGGCCATCCTATAAAAATTTTCTTTTAGTTTAAGTGGCACCTATCAATTACACAAAAACTCCAGATGCATATCTCCATTTGTTCCAACCGGCTTGGATTCTCTAAGTAATCTTTCTTTCAATCTTTTCACTCTCATGAATTATTGTTCCTAAGTACCGAAGAGGTCTTTTACGAGGACTTCTTGGTTCAATCTTAACTTGTGTTTCACTCCTACTCCTCTGCCTGCCAAAATTGCATTCCATATATTCTGTCTTAGTTCTACTGATTTTAAAACCTTTAAATTTTAATACTTCTTTCCATAACTCTAACTTTGTATTTATACCCTCCATTATCTCATCAAGTAAAATTATATTATTTGCAAATAACATGCACTATAGAATCTCCTCTTGCAGGTGTTTTGTTAACTCGTCTATAACCAACATGAAAAGTTATGGGTTCAATGTCGATCTTTGGTGCAATCTTATAATGATAAAAGAATCATCGGTCTCGCTACTAGTGGTCTCAACATCTGTCACTGCTTCCTCTTATATATCTTTAATTATATCTATATACCCCCACTAAACTCCTTTTTCACCCAACACCCTCTATATTAACTCTCTAGGGACTCTATCATAAGCATTTCTAAGTCTATAAAGACTATGCGCAAGTCTTTCCTCCTCCCCTTATATTTTTCTATCAATTGTCTTAATAAGAAAATAGCTTTTATGGTAGACTTTTTAGGCATGAAATCAACTAGTTCTCCTATACAATTGTTTCCTGTTGTAGCCTTTTCTCAAACACTCGTTGAAAAAGTATCATAATGTGACTCATAAGTTTAATCTATCGATAATTAGTGCAATTCTATATGTCTCTTTTATTTTTATAAATTAGTACAATAGAGCTTTTTCTTCACTCATCAGACATTTTCTTTGATTTTATAATTTTGTTAAATAATTTGTTTAATCAAACTACCTCAATATCTCTCGTATGCTTCTAAACATTTGTTGGTATACCATTGGGCTCTATGCCCTTTCCTGATTTCATCTTTTTCTTAAAAATAAGGTCAGATTAATTGCTTATTAATATTAACAAAGCAACATAAGTATTATCATCTTTACGGCATATTAAATAAATTCCCCTCTACTTTGATTTTTTGCAAATCTCTTTAGCATGAATATTTGCCTAAGGTATATTCTTACTAAAATTGTTTAGATCCGTCTAGTATAGTTGGTCACTGACAATAAGACCCTTATCCATGTTATGCTTGGTTAGAGGTCTAAGGTATCACTTACATTTTATTAGAGAGATTTCACTAGATTTAGGAATTAGGTATAGCTTTTGGATAGTTTGTTTTATAACTATTCCTTGCAAAAAAAAAAAAAAGATAACCTTTTTTAAGTAAATATTATTTCATAAATATTAATTGTCATTACTCCTTTAATCTTTACTAACTTTGCTTTATCTACTCCTATTTTTTCTAATACTTTTTATTTTTATCTTTAAATCTAAATAAAACCCTCTCTCAGTATCTTTCTTTTTCCTTATTTTATCTTAAAAATCAAATATTATAATTTTATTTTCACTAATGCCGGTACTAAAAATAACGAAGATCACTCGCCATATAATACTCCAGGATGGTCGCTAATCTACAATGTCGCCCAGCCAATGAACGGCTCTCCTGCACACGAGCAAAATCACATTGCTCCACATAACGTGGCCGGATCACACGTCACTGGGTCCCGCATGCACATTTGGCTGCATCAGTCAAATGTTTCAAATCTTCCCACTACCAGTCTCACATTACCAAACATCTCACAGATTTTACGTCCGCTACCTTGTAATTGTGATCTTTGCCATCCAATGTTTAGCAATTTTGCGCATGGATACTGCGTGGAGCCCATTGCTGAAAACGTGGGCCCACTTGGACTTTCCCTGCACAAGGGGATACTGCCTCTGTAATGTCTGTTGGATGATGAACTAAGCAGTCACGGTATTCCGCTCCAGTTTTCTATTATGTCGCTGTTCCTTGTGGCTGAAACTTCGTTCCAGTTTAACTCAGCACAAACCCTAACCCTAATATAACCCCGGACCACTTTCTACTCCTTCGTAACCGAAATTTGGGTTTCTCCATCTCATCCGGATAATTCTTCTTCTTCTTCTTACCTGAAAGCCCTAATTCTCGAATTGCTTTTTGTTTCTCGCGATCGACGATTCCTCCCACCCTTCGAGGATTTCAAGTTCCGGATTTGAAACGGAAAAACTTCATCGAAATTGAATTGGTGTCTCGGGAAGAGTATTTCCAGAAGATCGTACTGGTATGAACCTTCTCTCTGTCTCTAAAGAAGGTTTCTTTCTTCATCTGCTGTTTGTTCTCTCCTGAGTTTAGCGGTTTACTATAACACTGCCGGGAATTCGCTTCGTTTTTTACCTTTTTTTTTTGTGTGTCGTGTGATGAGCTTTGTCTTCTTCGTGAATTGTTGGTTGACAGTTCGGAGCGATAGATTATGTTCAGTCTGTTCTTATTAGCAGAAGATGGTGGAAGTTGAAGAAGAGTTTGACAAATGGAAGTTGAAGAAGATTGGTGATTAATTTAGCTCTCCGAAAGTCTCTGGTGTTATAAATATTTGATCTTTTCCTTTCTATCTTTTGTGCTTATCTCAAAAGGCTTTTCAACAAACCTCATTTTTATTAATGGAGGGCATTTACTTTAGGCTTTGAGAATAAAATTTAATCTATTGGTGGAATGCTTGGTTATCCTTTGAAACCTTATGTTTGAATGACTTAGGTATTGTTCTTTGATTGTTGCTGGAACATTTGGAATGCAAGATTACATATTTCTGTTCTTTTAAGTGGCAGAATCATATGAAAATTGACTTATCTTTTGCCAAATGTCACTAAATATGATTTTCAGGAACTTACATTATTGGCAATTGGTTAAGGTCTCCAACTATACTCTTCGTAAAAGGTGTTCCAGTATTTCAGGGTTTTTCTGTTTGTCTCAAAAGGATTGAACGCCTCAATCTTGTAGATGCAATTTTTCATCGTTTCATTTTTTATTTTATTTTTTACTTTTCTACTTCTCTGTGCATCTCTTCATCATCTTGATGTGTTGCTATCTGGCAAGCATTGATATTTGGCTGTGTTTTGTTCAGACTTTTTCTTTTTCTTTTCAATAAAGCTGTTTATCTATCAATAGAAAGTGCTCTTTCATGCTTTGTCCATGGAAGATATTATACGACCTTCTGTTTGGTTTTGTCTTGCATTTCATATTGTTTTTTCTAAGAAGACTCCTTCTTCATCCTGTTTATTTGCAATAGGTACAGGCCTTTCTTGCAGGAATAATTAGCTGATACCAAATGGTCCCTTTCTGTGCCGATAAGTAACTTTTTGAGCTATTATGTGACAGGCTGATCAAAGTCTTAATATGAATGATGAATACGAGATGAAATTGACCTATTAGGACATTCTCCATCTACTGGTAAGTTGGAGCTATGCTATGGTGCATGCATGGGCATGACATTTATTATTGTACCCCTTTATTCCACATTTACTAAAAGAATTAATGGGCTTAATTAACTGGTATTATACATTTATCCTTTTGTTTCTAGTATAATGGATCTCGCAAGATCGTCTGGTAATCTGGAGGATAATGCTGGGATTCCGGAGGATTTGCGTTGTAAAAGGTCAGATGGAAAACAGTGGAGATGCAGTGCATTATCAATGCCAGATAAGACTGTTTGTGAAAAGCATTACATTCAGGCAAAGAAGAGAGCAGCAAATTCTGCATTAAGAGCCAGTCTGAAGAAGGCCAAGAGAAAATCCACTGACGACAATGATATTTACTTGGAAAGTAAGAATGATGAAGTTGATTTCCCTCTCTCAAGTACAAAAAGTGGAGAATTTTTGTCTGGTAACCCTGCTAAAAGATGCAAGGAGAAAATGCCCAAAAACCAGCATTCATATTCTCCTGAGACAATGACAGTGAGAAGTTTGACCACCCACGCTCCTATGAAGTCAGATGACGACTCACAGAGAGATGTTGTGCCGTTTGATGAGAACCGCAATAGATCTTCTTATAAGAATCAGTCTTCTACTTTGGATTCATTAAGAAGTAAATTTCAGAAGAACTCTAATGCCGTTGCTATAGGAGTAAGTGGTTTTACCTTTTATTACGACTTCTATCTGCCTTTAGTTTAGTATTTATCATAAAGAGAAAATCAGCTTTTGCCATCTCACCTAGATGATGCATTGCTGTGTCCTAGGATCATTCTAGTAAAAGCTCTGATTCTTCTGCTGAGGTTGGTGTAGAAACTTGTCATCAGTGTCGGAGGAATGATAGAGACTCAGTTATCTGGTGTCTGAGATGCCATAAAAGAGGTTACTGTACTGGCTGTATCTCTAAATGGTAGGGTTGCATTGATTATTTATTGGATGATATTCAATTCTTAGTATTATTTCTTTGAGAAATGTGTTAAGGTAAATTCTTTTCTGATTATGATTGATTTTCTTAGGTATCCTGATCTGCAGCTGGATGATATCCGAAGGGCTTGCCCAGCATGCTGTGGGACCTGTAACTGTAAAGTGTGCTTGCGTGGAGATAATTTAATAAAGGTTTTTTTTTGTTTTCTGATATAAATTGGTTGTTATCTCTTTGGTGCCACCATTCCTGATTAATTTGCTCCTTTAATGATTCTGTAGTTGCTCATAGACATTGAACTTTGTTTTTGTTAAGATTAACATCTCATGTAACGTGAAATTAAATATTTACTTCATAAGTGATCATTCGTTGAATGAAGTAGCTGTTTGCAGGTTAGAATACGGGAAATACCTGGCGGAGATAAGTTACAGTATTTCCACTGCCTCTTGTCTTCAGTTCTACCTGTACTCAAGCAAATATATTCTGAGCAGTCCTTCGAGCTGAACATGGAAAGTATGTTTCATGTTAAGGAGTATCTGGTGGTCATTTGGACACATTTCTACATACCCTTTTCTTCTTTCTAAGGAGGGGTATGCATGATCTAATTCAGCTTATGCCTTTTTGCCAGGTAACAGAAAAGATATTCCCAGAGCAAAGATGAATGTTGACGAACAGATGTGCTGGTATCTATCCTATACTCTTGTTATTTGCTGAAGGTCTCTGTCTTACTGGCTAATAATGCCTGTAAACATGCTCCATGTTTTGGTGGCAATGAACTGTCACGTTGTTTGGTTGCAGTGATTGCTGTAAAATACCCATTGTTGATTATCATCGGCACTGTTCACATTGCTTGTATGATTTGTGCCTCACTTGTTGTCGGGATCTTCGTCAAATGTCTCTGGTTGGTGCTGGCAAGACAGAACCGGTGGAATGTTGTCTGGAGAAAAGTCAGGATGGGGTTGTTGTGAACAAGGAATTAGATTCATCAGAAGCAACACTAGGTAGTGGCAAGTTAATCATGGATTTAGTGCAGCTATTTCCTGGTTGGAAAGCCAACAGTGATGGTAGCATCCCATGCCCACCGAAGGAGTTTGGTGGCTGTGGCCACCGGTCACTAACTCTAAGGCGCATTTTAAAAATGAGCTGGGTTGCAAAACTGTTGAAGAATGCAGAAGAGATGGCTAATGGTTGCAAGGTCTATGATACGGACAGTTCCAAGACATGTATTTCTTGCTTAGAGGAAACAGCTTCTCAATCTAACATGCAAGGTGACTCCAAACTCTGTCAATTCTCCCACAGGGATGATACTGTTGATAATTTCCTGTACTGCCCATCATCTGAAGATATCAAACTTGAGGGTGTTGGGCATTTTCAAAAGCATTGGCGTAGGGGTGAGCCTATTATTGTTAAGAATATGTTTGATCATTCATTGGCTTCTAGCTGGGATCCCATGGTTCTATGGAGAGGTATCTGGGAAATGACAGATGAGAACGTAACTGTGAAAGCCATTGACTGCTTAAAAGGGTCTGAGGTATAGCTATGCAAATACCCTTGATGTTGGAATTAGTATATACATCTTTCTATCATGTTGTTTTTGTCTGGTTGTGGTTATGGCATCCATAGCTTAAGAAGTGTTCAAGATGTGAATCAGAAAATAGATATGTTCTGTTATTTAGAGAGAATATGATGTTTTTCTATGGCTTGGTTATTCCAATGAAATGAGAATGGGTTGGACTTCATTAATTATGAAAATCTTCTGTATGTAGTGTTGGCTTTTCTGGTTATCCATGTTGCACACTCAATGCTTGACAGTTTCTTTTTGTTAATATACACAGTACATTCATTGATTTACATTCTGAGTGGAAAATGAATTTTGTATCTTAGCTGATAGATTCAATCTTTTGCATGATGGGTTCACTATATTCGTATCCTTTCTTGTTTATAGGTCCACAATAGATGCATCATATGATGATTACTCAAACCAATGCATTTTATGTGACATATAAGGATGGATTTGCATCACTGTAAATGCTGCTGTCAGCTCCACTCGTCAGATTTCAATGCTCCCACCATTTACACCAGGACACAACACAGTTTCTTAGTCCCTTAGGAGATCCTGGATCTAGCAGCTGTCAAATATAATAATTCCTGCACTGAATTGCTGCTTGACTGGCTATCTACAATTTAATTGCCTAATACTTTAGTTTCATAAACAGCAATAAGCAGGAAATGAATCCAGGAAAAATTAATTAAAATCATAGCCTGGAATTGAATCCAGGAAAAAATATTTAAAATCATAGCCAGGAAATGAATCCTGCAAAAAATAATTAATATTGTAGCTCACTGTGTGTTGAAGCCTTTTTAGTATTCCTGCTTCATTCAGGCATTCTGAAGCAAAAATCAAATTTTTGGCTGATGACTTGGCTGACAAACTTCAGGGGTAGATACAGGAAATTGGATGTTGGAACATTTCTGTTGAGTTTATGAAATATCTGGAAAGCAAACTACATTTGACTGTCACTGGCGTGTGACGAAGGCTAATGAAAGATGAAAGAGTCTTTGAGTTCGGAAGTCTCATCTCGCCACATAAATGAGGACTGCTAACTGTCAGTAGCATTTACCTGCTATCACTCAAAATAAAAAATTATTGCCACATGATTGGATGAATCAAATAATTGCAACATTAAAGTGTTCTCAGTGTGTTTTCAATTATCAATGCTGAATAGTTAACCTTATATTATTTTTCAGATATTAAAACAGCCAACTGGGAGTTCTGCATATTGGATATTGAACATTACAATCTCAAACTCGAAAGTCAAATAGTGCTAGGTTAGAAACTACAGATTGCAACAATCTCAAACTTGAAGATTACCTTTAAGCATAATTTGGTGCTAAGTTCTTTTGTTAGATTGCTGTTGTCGTAGGAGTAAAAACTTGGACGAAATTCTAGTATGGGAATATGGATCAGATAAAATGAATATTCATACCTGCAAATTAGTATTAAAATATGCATATACTCAAGTTAAAGCTACTTGGACATGTAACTTGATGTACAATCATGTAATCTGCCCTAAAACTTCACCTTTTGCACTTAACTGCCCACTTGTATCAACTGCATGTTATCTGCTGCTTAATGATGTGAACCTTTGGATTGTGTTCTGATACGTTTCACATGTGACAGATTGATATCGAACTTGGTCAGTTCATCAAAGGGTATTCAGAGGGACGTATCCATGAAACTGGTTGGCCAGAAATGTTGAAATTGAAGGAATGGCCACCTCCCCGTGCCTTGGAAGAGTTTCTATTGTATCGAAGGTCTGATTTCCTCTCTAACTTGCCACTGCTTGAGTATATTCATTCCAAGTGGGGTCTCCTGAACCTTGCTGCAAAGCTACCTCACGATTCTCTACAGCCTGATGCTGGACCAAAAATTTATATTGCTTATGGGGCATCCGAAGAACTTGGTAGAGGAGATTCTGTGACCAATCTCTATGTCAATATGGGAGATGTGGTGGGTACCTGGTTACTCTTTCATGTGACCTTTTTATTTGACATTTAACATCATAACTCCTAAATTATTAAAAAAGAAGAAGGAAAAGGTATTAATTCCTCAAGTTGTAGTGCAAGTACTAAATCCTACTGGTTTTGCAATTTTCTGCAGGTTTATCTTTTGATGCACACATCTGAAGTGAAATTTCAAGGTTGGCAGCGAGCAAAGATTGAGAAGATTCAGAAAAGTTATAACGAACCCAGGGCAGAAAAATCACTAGGTGATGCACTTACAGAACCTGAAAGAAATTTGGAAGAAAGGGAGAATTCACCTGATTCAGAACCTAATGAACATGGGAGAGACAATGATTTGGGTTTGGTATTGAATGGTAAAGAAGATGAAATCATGGAGGACCAAATACATAATGGGATTGAAATCAGTTCAGCTGAAAAGAAGGAATTTGGTTCTCCCCTTTCAGACAAAGGCATAGAGGATGTTGTATTGAAAAACACTCATGCTGGAGCAGTTTGGGATATTTTCCGTAGGCAGGATATTCCAAAGCTGAATGAATATCTGAGACGTCATCATAGTGAAATTAGGAGATCTGCTACGCAGCGGAGCGACTCAGTAAGTTTATCTATACATTTCCTTGCATATGGATTTCTATTAAGTCCACATAAGTGCTGCAGCATTAAGTGGGTAATCCTAGTGATATCTTCTGGATTTCAGGTCATGCATCCCATTTATGATCGGGCTGTTTTCCTGAGCAAAGATCATAAAAGAAAATTGAAGGATGAATTCAGTAAGGGGCAGTTTGATTTTTCATATTTTATTTTTTGAGAAGGGGAGCCTTGGTGCAATGTTAGAGTTGTCATTGTGTAACCTTGAGGTCATGGGTTCGAGGCGTGGAAACTGCCTCTTGCAAAAAATGCAAGGTTAGACTGTGTACTACAGCCCTTGCAGTCTGTCCTTTCTTTGAACCTGGCATATGTGGAAGCCTCGTGCACCCGGCTGCCCTTTTATATTTTATTTGTTGAAGGAGAAAGGTTTTCTACATATGTTTTTCATAGTTCCTTTCTGGTATTTTGTAATTTTGTCGCAAAGATCCTCAAAATCTTGGCATTATTTATTTTATTTGTCTTCTGTTAGCGTAAGCCCCTACTTATTAGCCAATGTAAAACTAATGGTGCACAATTTCTCAGAAATAGAACCATGGACATTTGAACAACATGTTGGCGAGGCTGTTTTCATTCCTGCAGGATGTGCTTTCCAAGTAAGGAATCTTCAGGTAAGGTCATATTCATTAACAACCTCCAAAAATTAAAAACATGACTGAATATTTTATTTATTTATTTATAATAATATGCATACAGCACTAGTGTTAAACTCTCTGACTTGGCTGCACATTGGCTTGGTCTGTTAAGGTATTCATATTTGTGGTGAAAGCCTTGGCATATTCTTTCTGGGAATTTTTGGAAAATCATAACATAGCCTGATTCAGAACATAAGAGAGTTTCTACGTCAACCTTTGTGCAAGCTTTTCTGTTGAATTTATTTATTCGTTTCTAGTTTGCAAGTTCTTATTAGAGACCTGCTAGCTGGATGCTGAAAATAACAGTGTGTCTGGGATTCCAAATACTAATTCCCTGGGGCTATCCAGTCATGCAGCTGGCCTAGCTATTAGTCACGTGGGTCCTGCTGGTTCATGGTTGGTACTTGCAGTCAAGGTAGGCACAACCATTCCGTGTGTTCCCGTATATTTCCTCTTTGTTATTAAACCCATTAGGTTTTAGATTATTGATATTCCCTGTTACCTGTTTGATATGGTGGTATATGGTATTATCAGATTTTAGAGTCCGAACCAAAAAAAAAGAAAGAAAGAAAGAAAAAGTTCTTAAATGCTTGTGAGAACCAAAAGAATAAAAGCTAATACCTCTCAGTAACTCATCCCAAGCCTTGGCACAAGCTAATTGTTTGTTCAGTTTGATGTATATTTTATCTGTCACTTGTCAGGAAGCTTTTTCTCTGGGAATCTCTCAGTTGAACTCTTAAAACTTACTCCAAGAACTGGTGCTTGTTGAGTCCTTGACCCTGAGTCTCGCCAATGACCAAATCAGGAGTTTTTTGGGAGTTGAACTCCTGTGTAGAGCAATTAAAATAAGTAAAATCTTTAAAGACTTCTTGCTCCATGTTTGAGTTGGTCCAGTTCACAGTTCGTCCATGGCTGTCATTCAAGTGCGCCATCAAGTGGGGTACTACCCAAAGGAAGTTACTCATGGATTTTCAACAAGCCTGCAATTGATTTTCTTGCGTTGATGCCAGAGTGGTCAAAGAGGATGAATTATCAAGCCTACTTCCTTTGCAGCCTCTGCTTTTTGGCCCATGTCCGTCTTCCTAAACAAGAAACATGTACCTGCTAATCTTAGGCGGTTAGTGACAGAGGCATGTAGAACACAAGGAGACACATTTTCCACAGCTGGTTTTCTTTTACAAGTCATGCCTACTAATACCTTCATCTTTCCCTCTGAATTTCAGTCTTCAGTTCAGCTGGGTCTTGATTTCTTATCCCCGGAGAGCTTGGAAGAAGCTACACGTTTGGCTAAAGAAATCCGCTGCCTTCCAAATGATCATGAGACTAAGCTTCAGATGTTGGAGGTCAGTCTATATGATTTCTCAAAATAATCAATGCTTATCTTTCTTTCCAGGCGGGAGTTCATGATCGGCAATTCTTCTGCAGGTAGAGAAGATGTCTTTATATGCTTCGAGTTGGGCCATCAGAGAAATTCAGAAATTAATACTTGATCCCAAGTTGTCTCTCTCTCTCTCTCTCTCTCTCTCTCTCTCTCTCTCTCTCTCTCTCTCCAATTCTTGCTGCCATTGGTTAGTATACTAAGACTTATAGTTGTTGTTTCAGAGTTGGGCCAGAACTTGGATTCGAGGATCAAAACCTAACAGCATTGGTCTTGGAGAACATTGAAAAGATGGCGAAACAAAGACAAATTACCTGTATTTGAATCAGTAATCTCCCTCAATAATTGTATATATATTTGTGATGCTAAGCTATGAATGTAATTAATATTTTACAGAGGATACTGAAAGAAAGGAAAGTGAATGGAATCTGTTCGTTCTTGTATTTATGATTGTAATAGATCCTTTTTACTATTAACTGTTCTTTCTTGTGGCGTTGAGGAATCTTTAGTCTGATGTCTAGATTTTCGTTTTCGTTCTATTACGCTTATATTTGTCATTTCTAGTCTAGAATAACAACGTCAACGTAAATAATCCATAAGTACGTACGTGCACTTACATGCAGCTAAATGTACATGTACGACTTCGCCAGAAGAAGGAAATATTACATGCAGGATCTAGTTTCTTGATCAAGCTATTCATGTTAAATAAGCCATTGTAGCCGAACTAGTGGAGACAGCATAAACGGGCACAGGAGACGGAATTCTGTCTCTTCTTGTAACAGAGGCGATCAATCAGAATCCTAAATCCGGTGTGAGACCTGTTCAACATGCCTAGATGGTGGCGCCTGAGAAAATTCACCAATTCGATTCACATTGCCGTCAAATTATACAGGAATACAACAATAGTGACTGTCCTACACCAAAATTCTCGTTCAACTCTTTCAAAATAATTGGATCCCTTTCCTTGTTCGAAGTCTCCTCCCTTCTTTCACTCCGTCCTGAAGAATAAATAGAGCAAAAACTGCTCCCATAGAAAGTACATAATGGAAATGTGCAATGTCTAGCCTAGAATTAGCCAGAACTATTCCAGTGAGTCCACTTATGGGTGACAACAACTATTCAGGTGAGTAGTCCTATGGTGAACAACTCTCCTTACATTGGGAAAAGTACTCTTCTCAAAATGATAAACCATATTAACAAGTGGATTTGAAATCAACTATTATTGTATGATCACGAATCTAGGACTCCTAATCCTTACATAAAGCTGGGCGTCCATTTCAAAAGAAATAGAAGCCTACCCTACCCTATCGTATTGTTCTTTACTAAAACCTAATATATCAGCCGATATAACCAATGTAGCAGCGCCATTTTGTTCCATGAGTCTGTGACTCCTTAGGCCACTGTGTTGGCAGGCTTTGGTGCAAAAAATAAATTGAACCCTTCATCCATTTCTCAATGTGGTTTTTTCGAGGGTGAAATTGATGATGGCTTAGAAGGTTCGGAAAACCATGGTAGCAGAATCTTAACAAATCAAAACGGGCTCAGATCATCCAAGAAAAGATATTTTTGGGCAATCATCAATCGAAGATGTGGCAATGTGGCATTGAAGATGAACCGTCTGGATCACCTACTCTCTAGGACGTCCCGCCCATACTTTTAGCTTGGCGTTCTTGTTTAATGGAGGGTAATATTGCTGTAGTGTGTAGGTTAACAAACGAGGCACATCCACTTTTACACGTAAAGTGGGCAGCACTTATCAACCACCAGTTATTTGATAGCACATTTTTTATCACTAATGATGCTCATATGCCTTTATTTGAACAATCCTAGCAGCAAAAAAGAAAAAGAAAAAAGAAAAAGAGAAGAAAAGGCATCTAAATGTGGACAGTTAAACACTGGCCATAGCCAGGGTTCACATACTGACAACCAAAGATTGCATATAAAGGAAGGCTGGCTTTCGTTGGACATGATTTTCAAGCCGTTGGATATCCGATATCAAATGGTTGGTCTGTACCATTCACGAGTGGTCCTTGTGGATGGACGGGGGCCCATATTCCCTTTAGAAGAACATGGACCGTTAGATCTCACCCGTTTGGAGGGTTAATCCTAAACGGGACTCAACGGACAGGGTCATAGGTTGTATGTGGAGACAACCCCACATTTGCAGGAATGGTCCCCCTTTGAATGATTTAACCCGTTCATCTTGGGTGTCTGATCAGAAAGCGTGTGATCTTAGCCGTTCATCTTGGGTGTCTAATCGGAAAGCGTGTGGATTGGATGATCTAGCATCTGAATCACCGTGATTTGATCCGCATACAGCTAATCAGACGCAAGCATCTGAGTCACTGAAGGGTTCGATCATAAGTAACGCGTCGACATTTTTTAGAGCCACGTAAATCTTAGAGCCCCCCTTCCGGCACCATCTTACGAAAAGCTCTTCTCAGTTTCGGTTGGACCTCCGTAGGCTCTCGCAAACCTTGGTGAAATTCCCCAACATGACAGACCTGCAAAACTCCGACTCCGACCGAACCTCGCCTTCTACATCCAGGGTTTCTTCTGCCAGTAATTCATTCGAGGGGAAGAAACCCAAGTACCCAAACCCACCGGAAACAGAAATCCCTGACGCTGCAACTCTTCGGGATCAATGGAAGTTCGCAATTCGCCAGTACAGCAGATGGTATTCCCACGCTTGGGGTACTGCAATTCTCGCCGGAGGAGCTTTCTTCGCCCTGGGATGGATCATTAAGGGTGGAAATCCTCTTCCCTCGTTGCAGGATGACAATCGAAACCCTCCTCCTGATGATGAACGCGATAAATGACGACCCCAACACCCTTTGTCGATGATACTGGTAAAAGTTTCCAATCCGTCCCTTTTTCTGGTGTACTTTTCTATGGGTGTTTCCAATTTGGTTTTGTTTTGTGGTTTTGGCTGGATGGGCATGTGTAACATTTGATGCTGGATTTTTGGAAAATGTTGTAGTTACAGTAGGTAGAGCAAGAGACCCGTTATCAAAACAAGGGAGTGCGAGTATCATTCTCCAAAGGATTGTAAAACAAGTTGTGAGAAGTAAACATTACAGGAGAGTGTCACTGCAACTGGGAAGTTTGGCAGTTGCTTTGTCTCCATGAGCGTTTTACAGTTCTTTTCCTTGTTAATATGGATTGTATTTTTCTGCCGAACTAGCTAAATATTGTAAAAAGCTGACTTTAGTGTATCATCTACCGCTGTTTGGATTTCCTAGTTGCTTATCTTATTGCCTTTGCGTTTTGAAATTACTCAAAACTTACAATGAAGTATGAAACATAAAAGAACAACGTAGTTTAATCAACGAGAAAGCTGCTGATGCCTTATGGAATTGTAGGTTGATTAATCTAACACAAATTGTTCGTACTACGACATCTTTTAAATACCCTGTTTATTGTCACTTGACACCAGGATACGCTACATTTACCATTTTCTACATATATACATGTGTTTGTGTGTGTGCATGAATCAGTTTTCAATTGACTTATTGGTTCTTGTAAAAAAATAATATAATTATTGGTTCAGGACTGAAGCTTGAACTGCTTGTTGTATTAGCAAATAATCCATCTTGTATTATGTCAACTGTCAAAACATCAAACTTATCATGTTAGAGCTACCAGTAAAGAACTTTTAGTCATTGCTGGAACAAAATGTGTCTCAATTCAATCACCATGCAATTTTCTTTGATGAAGATCTTTGATTACCATATTTTTATTTTTGTATTTTATATCTTTTAGAGTTTTTGGCAAGAAACATTAAAGGACTCAGGTCGAGCAGAAGTTATTGGATGTGATGCTTACTTCAAACTTCTGGGAAAATATGGTTGAAGTTTTTAAATGCAAAGCGTATTTATGCGAAGTTCTGACTTGCCTAAGGAATATGCATCAGATGAAGAAATTAACCAAAGAAAAATAAAAAAACAAAGAAAATGCCTCATGAAATGTGTAGACTTTGTCAGAAGATACGTACTAGTTGTCATTTCCTCTTAGTATCCATTCAGGTATATGGGCTGTCAGCATATTGTCACTTAAATACCTAGGAGGAAAAACAAGCAACACATCTATCATATGATCACACAAGTATCTATGCAATCATAGCTTATGTTAAGAAAGAAACTTGTCTTAGAAAACATTATCATACGAGAGTGGTTCACTTCCAGAAAATCTAATTTCTTCAATGGAGTGTTAGAGGAGCATTGGTTTTCCCCCATCAATTGGTTAAAACTTAGGTCTCTGCAGAGACGCACCATAAAACATTTAAGGTAGGATGTTGCATACGATAACTGCAACCTTAGCAACTGGTCATATGTAATATCTAGTACCGTATAAAGTTAAAACCTTGTCTAGAACTGATAAGTAGATGACATAATGTCTTCATATACGAATCTCAGAAGAGCATTATGAAGCCTGCTGTATAATAGTGTAGGTCTCTTCTTTTATGTGAAAACAGAAACTTACAATGTCTTCAGCTGCTTCATATTCCTAATATATTCAGGGATTTTCACAGAGATACTGCAATTCCTCAATACCTTGTAATAAAAATTAAACTCAGCATTTTTCTGAAATAGCCGGTGGCACCAAAGAAAGACTGCCATTCAACTCACAATATCTTCATGGACTTCATTTGGCTTAGAGGAGGAAAATCTGGACCGCCTTCAGGTAGGTCACTAAATCACCTGCGGGTAACAGGAAATGTCAGGACAATATTAGGAAGAGAGAACTCTCAAGTGAGTTAATTTTTCCAAGTTACTATTCCAGAAGGAATAGGCCCTTTGAAAGAGCAACCTTCTGGGTGCCTGGAAAAAAATGTCCGCTAATTGAGAACAAAGAACAGTAGAAATATTTTGTGACAGTTAAGTTTGAGAAAGTTATGTCTGTGTTGCAATAACAAGACCCTTACAACCTTTTTAGCTTTGTCCGAGTTTGGAAGAAGTCCTGTACCTCACCAGTAAACTATGATCTCTAATCCTACTGCATTACGGAGAAGTGAAGTAGATAATGGTAGGCAAAAGTTCCAGTCTAAACGATGAAGCAAGTTCTAGATCGACAGAACAAGTTGTGCTGACAGCTCTTTTAATTTGGACAGCTTTGAGATGGTGGATGGCAATTCTCCTCTCTATCTTTTGATGATAGCGACCTGCAATGAAAGATATAAAGAAAGAGAAGGAAAGAAACCCGAGTAGAAGGAAGGCTCGTCGAGCCTTACAACCTTTCCAGAATGACCAAGTTTCCTAGCTGTGGAAGTATGGCTCCTGAGAACTGGTTGACTTCAATGCTCCGACAAAATTGAACTTGCTTTCTCAGAACATGCAAGCAAATAGAGCCAACAAATGGAGAGAAATTCCATGAATTGGAGAAGGAAGATATGCCAATCTCTGAGAGCGGAAATGTTTCAAACTCTTCAGGACTTGGACCTGATAGACGGCTTCCCATGAGAGTCCTGTTTACCCAAATACCATTTGATAGTTAATTATCAGTAGATTATAATGCATGGAGAGTTGATAGACTAATGGTCACAAATTCTTCCAGCGCAAGGAAGCCCATTCTAGAGGAACAGAGTCATTAAGGAAGTTGCAGGTGAGGCCACTGTTCCAGGGGATGAATTTTGCAATATTAGCAACAGAAACATCAGTTAAGGAACAGACTAAATGTGCCTGGAGGAGATGTTTCTTACAGGTACTCTAGGAAGGGAGCCTTGATAATTTTCACCTTAGAACTCCAGAGAGATTCTAAGTTTTGAGTTTCTGCCATCCAAATCCAAAGTAATTATGATGATAGAAGGAGATCCTGATGTCAAAACTGAAACCGGAGCTAGTGGGTTACTGCGTGACTACCATGCTAACAACATGGCATGTGCCACCGTTGGAGGAGGAGACAAACCCCACTGCATTCTCAGATCCTGTGGGAGCATCCGGCACCGTCCAGCCTTTCTGTCCACTTCAGGGAACTGTGCTAAATTCCCAATCATTCTTCCCCAATTTTTCATAGTAGATTCACCCCATGCATAAAGAGACGATGTTCATATCGTTTGTTTCAACTCCACTTTGCTGCCCTCTGTTTAAACTTCCCTCCTGTAGTCATCTATGCTTGCCCCTTATCTACAGTTATCTACAGTGATTTTCTCCCTGCTGTTTACAGCCTCAAGACAAAGACAATTATTTAACAACAACAGAGGTTCAGGGGTATTTACTTACATATATACTTGAATAATTTACTATGCTTTGAAGCTGCATCAGCTATCTTGTGGCGCTGTTTGTACAGGCTACCATGGATAAACTGTTCCATGATCATGTCATCAGTGGTATATTTGTTCTCTATTTTATGCATCATTACTGTTAAAAGAGGGACAAATTAGCTAGAGTAAGTCATAAATGCCATTTTAGATAGATAATCAATAACTTATTTAACTATCCAAAATCATGAGGTCTATCTATTGGAGAGATTTTAGGCGACTTTGCTTATGATTAACCCTTGACAAATTAAAAGGATTGCTGTCGACTGTTACGAGGATAATTCTTCTGATGCCTGGAAGGCTATGATCATATGGGGGAAGACACTATTGGGGGCTTTTACACCCTACATGGCAGGACCAAATGTATGGGGTCTTTACTAGACTGGTCCTCCGCAAATAATACTAGTTCGCTGATGGGGGATATCCATTTAGCAAAACATGTTTACTACTTTTTCATGTCATTATCATCAAGACCTTATCCCGATTAGGAGTCGGCTACTACCTTATCGTGTATTACCTCAAAAGGGAAATGGAAAAGAAACGAAAAACTTTATTATGGAGCAGAGAAACTATAGGTTGGAAAGACATAAAAGGAAGAATTATCACATTGTTTTTTAATGAGCTGTTTGGTTTGCCGGAAACGGCTGGAAATTGAAATGCATTTCCAGAGGAACTCGATTTCACTTTGTTTGGTTTGGCATGGAAGGCCAAATCCAGCCGAAACTTAAGGTCGATTACTCTCTTATTAACTTTAAGAAAAGCTGTTTTGATTCCAAGCTCTCGTCTCAAACAACCAAGTGCCATGGAAGTAGCAAAAAAGAAGACCAATGTCTTATTAGTCGCAGACAAAAAGGTGGCCTTCTTTGTGGGTATGGAGGTTGGAGGTAGTACTTTCCTCTTTGTTGGAGAGATTTTAGCTAGACTGAGAAAGTAAGATAATCATATGTTACCATCAGTTGAGTTATGCACGTTGCTTGCTCAAGTCTCTGATGGTCCATACCATGAATGACGACATGGAAGTGGGTGTGACACGGTGACTTGTTGCTACCGGAGCATTCCTCTTCTCCTTTATATAGTAATGATTCTGTTGGTCAAAGAAAGTGTGGAAGATGATAATAGAGCTGCTTTTGCTTCTTAAGTCGACTTTCCTACGAAGTAAAAGAGCATGAGAGGAGCAAATAATCTGTACCATTGCATGCACCAACGAAGGAATCACGTGGTGTTCGAAGATGTAAAAGGAAAATATATGAAAAGTCTTGGAAAAGTGCATACTCTGCCCCACGTGTTATTGTTTGTCAGTCACCTTAAATTCTAACGGGGGCACGAAGCTCCGACCTATGCAGGGTCCAGGGAAGGGGTGAACCATAAGGGCCTAAAGTACATGGCCTTACCTTACATTTTGTAAGAGGCTGTTTCTACGCCTAGAACCCGTGACCTCAAGGTCACATGACAACAACTTTTACTATTGTGCCAAAGCTCTCCTTCTACCTTAAATTCTAACAGAGTTTAATAAATCATTATCGATTAAATGGTTATGATCTGTTCATAATTAAGAACAGTTTTCAGCCTCCTGCTAATATTAAGATGGTGAAGGGGATTCTTGGCGCAATGATTGAATTGTCGTCTTATGAGTTGGAGGTTACAGCTTCTTGACACAAAAATAACCTTCTGCCTCTTCCCTGAAACAAACCCACTCCCCACATGGGAGCTTCGTGCACCAAGCTGTCTTTTCTTACCAATATACAATAGGGCTTAATCGTAAATCATACAACTAACTATTAAGTATGGATCTACTTCTGAAAGGAATATGCTAAAAAAATTTGAAACTTGAGGATGACGCAGGGATGTCTACCGCATAGTCTATAACATGTAAACATGGATTGCTTAACCTTTTATGACCGTACGACTTTGTTAAATGAGTTAAATAGCCTAAAAAAATAGTAATTTAAAAAAAAAAAACAGCTTTGTTGGAATGAGCATGGAAAGCTGGGACTTCCCTGATGTACCCGAAACGAAAGGGTTAAGGGGTAATCGTCATGATTGATGGATAAGCTCAAGGATGTAATTGATCCGAGAGTGCAGGTTTGCAATACCGAAAAGCATTGCATTCTGAACCGCAGTGGGCCTGTCAATTAGTCAGGGTTGCTCTACTAATAAAGCGCTTGCTATTTGCAGTCCCAGGCTGCGGCGTCCTTTTGGGCGTTCCCAAGGGATTTTGCTGAGAGCAGCATCATGAGGTTGGCTTCCTCTTATAATTTGTCAAATGCTCTTTATTTTTTGGTCATTTTTGCCTGTTTTCGGAGTTTACACAGCTGCTGGTTTGTTCTCTGTGATTGTAGGGGTGTAGTGATGTTGCCCAGTTATAATGGGATTTTGGTGGCTGAATTCTGATGTACTTGTTATGAAATAGCTGCTGGTTTGACTGAGTAGTTTTATTGTTCCTGTTGTGGTGTTGAGACTGGTGTTCTGTTTTTCAATTGGTAATATTTATTCAACCCAAGCCCGATCATGGTGATCAAGGACAGATACAGCAGCCAGTCCGAGACACCTCTAAAAGAGGTGAGCAGCCATTACTACAAAGAACCACCAATTTGTCTAACAGACTTAACTAGAACTGAGCAAATGACAGCACTACACAACATGACAACAAAACAAAGAACATAGCAGACAGCAGCAGTGGAAAATGAAGAACATAGTCCTCAAAATCCTCCTCACCTCAACTGGAACTGCACAAGTCAGCTTAGTACATGCTCTCTCTCAATTAATCAATTCCACCCCTTCTGGAGCTAGAAGATTTGCATCTTTGTTTACAGACCTATGAACATCTGTGGTATGAGCTGGACTACTATGAAGAATTATGGTGACACTATCCATTCTATCCCCGCGGGTCCATGGAGACAGTGAATGAATCACATTCCTTGAATCACCCTCCAGAAGGATTGTTATCTGCAAATATGAAACACAGCATCTCAGGCCTTACAGATTGCATTCAGCTCGGCTGAGTGCGAATCTCCATAAAATGAACATAGTCCAAAATGAATTTTCCTCTGCCATTTTCTTAGAAGCCTTGATGATCAATGAGAGACGGTGAAACCATAAAAGAAAAGAAAAGGAGATGGGTTGGGATAAGAGATTGATTTTGATTTGGGAGAGAGGAGTTGCACAGAGGAAGAACATGAAAAAGATAGGATCTTCACGGTGCTCTGGTTACCATGCTGGAACTGAATATGGTCTCACTAATTTGTGTGAGTCATATGTTGTATTTATATATGCAAATTCATACAATGTCAACCCTAATTAAGGATATATTTGAAAAGTTACAAAAGTAATGATAATACAAAATATAGTCTATACTTAATGTCCTATTTTGAGAGTGGTTTTAACTTTAACAAGTGGGGATTGTTGAAATTATTTTAAATAAAATCAACTCACAAAACATGTTTGTGGGATTGGTGTGAAACAAATGGGTATATGTGGAATCTGGTGCTTCTCTATTTTTAGAGGAAAACCCAAATTTTATTTGAATTTGAACTCCCTTGTTTTTTTTTTCACTTAGCTTTTGAAAACAAGACAAATGCTTAGTCTCACATTTGAAGTTTGGAAGAGATATCTACTCTTCATAGACACTTTCATTTCCTTGTATTGTTTTCAAGATTAATTCAATGGTGCACCTCGGTGCGTGTGCATGTGTGTGCATGCACATGTGGAGGTGTGCTTGTCCGCATTAGTGCGTGCTTTGCACTTTGTACAATCATGTAGCTTTGAAGCGCCCTAATCTCTTTTGATTTTAGGTTTGATCTAGTCCAAGCCCACCTAGATGGATGGTCCATGGGCTAAGACATCTGTGTGCTTAGTCAGCCCATTAAGTGAGGATTGAGATGTCAGCCTAGAATTGCAAAGATGGCCCAATATGTCTAGGCCCATCCATCCTGTAAGATCCCACCAGGGAGGTGCTACAATTGGAAAGTCAATAGGCTTGCCTAAGGCCTTGCCTTGGGGACTAAGCTATAATAACCCCTATTTCTGTAAATTAATTTGAGAAAATCAATGAAAGTTTGAAATTTCAGAAGACTCAGGTTGGAATATTAAGTTAAAAGCAAATATATTCTCATAGAGATTAAATCATGAGTGAAAACTTAGAAATTAAGAATGTAAACAAAAAATTGAATCAAATGACACTAATTTTGTTAAATTCTGAGTTAGAATGAAAAATCTCAATTTTCTACATAAAAGGATAAAACGGTCATTTTCACCCATAACCAAGATTTAAAATTTGAATATTTGGAATGTACTCGAAAAATCAAAAGGTACTTGAAAAATTGATTCCGGCACCATTGAGTACACTAAAATCCAAGTTTGGATAAATAATATCAAAATTTCTCCATTTTTATGAATAAAAGGGCAAAATGGTCTTTTCACATTAAAGTGGGGCCTACAAAGTAGGCCAATGTTCTGGAAGCAACAATAATTAGCAATACACTACCAGATTATAGTGGAGGAAAAGGTGGAGGTGGAAACTCCACCCATAAATAAAATAATAAAAAGAAAGAAGGAGATTTTTATGAAAAATTAATTTAAAATTCAAAAAATTGACTATAAATAATTCTAAAAATTTCAAAAAAAATTTCACAACTTCACCACAAAATCCCCTAGATTTTCCTAAAAAATCAGAGCAAAAAGCCTCCCCCATCTTCACCAATCTCTCTCCTTTCTCTCTTTCTCTCTAGAATAGTACAAAGAGCCCTAAGTTTAATTAGCTACTCCGTTCTAAGCCAAATTTTGCAAATCCCACCATCCATATTATTCTAAATTTCCTGATCTACAAAATTTCCTAAGTAATTTCAAGATCCAATGGTTCAATCAACAAAAAAATACAAATCAAGATTTATTTGGTGTGTTATGACATACAACGAGGATTTATTTATTTTGTCTTCAATTCATTAATTCTGAGAAAATCAGGTAGGAGGATGTCATCCAATATTCAGTTTATGTCATTTTATATATTTTTAATTTCACTAAATTTGATTTTCTGTTAATGTTTCAGAAAATCAAGTTTTGGTGAAAAACCCTTCAGATCAGCATCATGGAGGGCTCAAATAAAAAATATGAGCATCCAATAAATTCAAAAGGTTTCAAAACCCTGAGATATGAAATAACAGCCAATTTTGTTGAGACATGATGGCCCAATTTGAAGGAGAAAAGGGAGATGGTGATTTTGACGGTCCGATCTGGATCATCTCACCACTTATAGGTTACCACCCTGTTTCCACTAGTGGTCATTGATAAAACAGGGCGAGATGATCGGTTCTGCCAATTTTGTCCTGTTTTAACTGTCCAGATTTGATCTGGACGACTCTGAATTTCAAATTTGAATTCTAGAGTCATCTGAGCTCCAAATCACAAGAGGAAAAAAGCTATGAAAAGTTTATGATGTCTAACTTCATATGAAATAATAAAATTTAGAAAATATTACAAGAAACTTTTTGTTTAAAGAAAATAAGATTCTTACTTCCACGATCTTAAAGATCTGAGATGATCAGACCTTAAGGATCTGATCTATTTATATTATAATGATAAGGATATGTGAAATTAAGGGTTTAATATGATAGATCTATGATAATTTAAGAAATCTATCCTTTATGGTAGAAGTAACCTAAAATTTGTAAAGGAACTTTCTTGATTAGTAAGATCAAGCATGATCAAACCCTATAGATGGGTTAGATGGAGTTAATAATGATGAGATTTAGTAAGATCATTGATGAGTTATAACAAAAACAAGTGAAGATGATCTTTGAACCTATAATGAAGTAAAAACCCTAGATCTAAGGAAAGGACTTAAGATCTAATGGTTAGATTACATTAAAAGCCTCTAATGATGTAAATTGATTAGTATGATTTTATTTAATTATTAGATTCATTTTAACTTTAATTTATGGAATGATTATAGGGTTCATGCTAAGTTATTTCTTCTTTTTAATGTAAATGATCTACATGTTATTAGATGACATAAATAAAAAGGAATGACTTGACTTAGACTTAATTAGTAAGGGTTATAGTTAGTAAGACAATATAAGGAATTGTTTACCATTTCCTTGTCCCAAATTAAGAAAATAATACACATTCATGAATGACATTTTATATGATTATGGACATTAATAAAAATCAAGTAAAGATAAATTAGGGTTTACGAGCTTATCGGAACCTTATGAAAGGTTGAGCTAAGGTCATTCTTCACTCCAGTGGACACTGAACATTGTGGTCAAGGGGGTTACCTAATAGAGCCTCACTCTTCCCTCACCTTCTAGTGGCATTTGTTGAGGTTTAAACTCCTCATTACATGAGGATTGAAGTAACCACTTTTTGAGTAGCTTATAGTTGATAAGCCTTAGTCAATTGGAAATAAGAGGAGTTGCCTAGAATTATGAGTGAATAAATTATCCTCAAACCAATAACACTAACTAGTTGATAAATAATAATAAGAACATAAAAGGTTAGCAAATTAATTAATCCTTATAAAAATTGTAAATAAGATAAGGATGATCAAACAAGAATCCAAAATTAGATCTTGAATGATAAAAAAACAACAAAAGAAAAGAAGTACAAATGTAAAGTAGATTATTATTATGCGAATAAACTTGTAATATAGATTTATTAGGTTAGAAAATTTGAACCCTTGATCATATGTGATTCAAGAAAGAAAGATTCAAATCATCTTACTAAGGATTAGACTGTATGGATTAGACTGCAAGTATGGTAGTCCTTTGATTTATTTTGCAATATAATGCATATGAGATATGCATAGTGAGGTGCCTTATATATGGCATAATAAAATGCCAGGTAATTGTATATTACCAATATTCTCATAAAAAAGGGAATTCTCAATATAGTAACTAGCTGATATACTGATCTCTTATAATTGAAAGAGTTGATAAGCTTAGTTGGGAATGAGAATTGAATATTTTCACTATTTTGATGAATTCGTTCATATACATTACGTATAAGGATGTACATAAATGATAAAAGAAAGGTTATAGAAATGAAACTAATCCATCATCATGTTTATGATAGAAATGAATAATGAGATTAATCAGTATTATGATTATATTGTCAAATTATGTTACTTCTTTAGTCCCCTGCCAAGCATAGCTTGTTGAGATATTGTAAATGTTTGAATGTTTACAATATCTCAGATACAGAGAGGGAGAGCTAGGAACTCAAGACTTGAAAGAATAATCAATCAGGGTATATCAATTGAAGACATTATTTTATTTGAGAGCATTATATATATTGAGAGTTTTTATTGTATGTGAGCTTTGAAATTTGGATTATGTAATTTGGACAAGTATTGTAATGATACCAGGCTGTACTGTGAATCGCCGGATGGATCTTGAAGTTTAATAAAAGTTTATTTCTTCAATGAAATTTTATCTTGTATAAAACTCTACTTATATTATGAAGTGATGACTTGGGTTTTACAAAACAAGTTCTAAAGAAAAGAATTTTCGCCGCTTTGCTTTGCAAAATATATTACAAAATGTGTTATAAAAACCTAAGTCATCACAATACGCTATGTGGTACCCAAGTACCCCATTGTATATAAAGAGGGAGCTCAAGCCATTCTTCCTTGTACCATCTACTCTCTCTCTCTCTAGATTTTTCTAGTTTATGCATCATGCTATTCTCTTTTCTTCAAAAGAGTGTGCCTAGTTAAAGGCATTCTCCACTTTGATTTATTCTTGAGTTTGTCCATTATTGGCACGTAAGGTTCTTCTACTTATGAAGATTTCTAGTTTTCCAATTTAAGCTAAAAGGACGAGATCATGAGTATCTCTTTCTAGAGTTGGTCCCAAGAGGGGGGATGGATTGAGACAATGAAAATCTTATTAATTTTAAGAATCAATCCTACTTAATGCAACCTTGATGGAGTAGGGAAGTTTTGGCGAGAAAAATATTTTAAAGTAACCTAGAAGAAAGTATGAGAAACAACTAAAAAACACTTTGTTTCTCATACACCTACAAACCTAAAAGCAAAAGGAGACATAAAAAAACAACACAAGTATTTCAACAAACACTTGGTGGGTGCAACGAAAACACACAATTTTCACACAAACCTTTTCTAAACCAAAAATAGAAGAAGCAATTAAATGTAATCACAATGAGTGAACACACAAGATTTATAGAGGTTTGTCTGGCCTATACCTAACACCTACTTTCTCTCTCTTTCTCAAAGGTACCCCCACCTTTGGGTCCTCCATTATACCTTTAGAGATTTTATACACTAAGTTCAATTTGCAATTGGTCCATTCAAGATTGTGCTCCCTAGAGAAACATCTTCTCTAGCCAAGTGAATGAATGAATAAATAAAAAGAAAAACTTCATTTTAAATGACAATAAATACACTTACAATAAATGAGAGGAAAATACACAATAATAAAAAGAATTCAAGCCTTCAATCAATGCCACAGATTTCATTGAATGCTTATTGCTCAATATGAGGGAGGAGAAGTAGATAATAGTAACTTGGTCCTGGACTTCCTTGTGCTCCTCTTATTTTATTCTTGTTTTCTCTTGTTGTATCACTTGCTTTCTTCTTTCTTCCAAAGTGGTGGAGTAAATACTCCTTAAAAATAGTTGTTGGAGAGATATCTTTGCTTTTGGTTAGATAGGTATACAGCTATTGAAGATGTTTTCACCATATTGGATGAAGAAAGAGTTGTTGAAGAAATATGTCTTTAATTGGAGGAGACTAAGGGTTGGTGAGAAGCCTCAAATCCCATTAGTCAAGTGTTCCTCCTGGTGGGATGTTTGAAAATGAAGTTCAATAACCAATGAAGAAATCCCATGGGAAAGCCTTTATTATTGTCATTATTATTCTTAAGACTTTATTATTGTCATTATTATTCGTAAGACTTTATCTCAATTAGAAGGTCAATAGTATGCAACCATATCTTACATTGTGCAAGAGGTTATTTTTACGCCTTAAACCCTTGACCTCAAGGCCACCTATAATTTTCCTTCTCTCTCTCTCTCTCGCAAATACCTTAAGGATAAACTCGCCAACTCATGCCAAATTCTTGCACTAAATTTAATAAATAAAATGAGAAACAAGGGCCACACATACCATGAAGTTCAATTCCACAGCTGTTACCGGAGTTGCTTGTTGATAAATTTCGGATGTATACAGAACACGACAACTACAGCTGCAACTTTTTCAGGAGGAATGCTAGGATAGTGCGCGCTTGACATCCGTTGGATTTGCCGGATGGCTGAAATGAAAAAAATAAAAAATAAAAAACAGCATGCTACATGGTAATATTCGAAGATTTTTTACAAAAGGACGCCTTGGCTATATTTCTTTTCGTTCGAATGATCCAATCCATTCATCAAGTTCAGCTCGACTTAAATTGTCTAGACAGCAAAATTTATGACTGTTAAATGATTTGAGCTATGTCGTTTTCAATTTCTAAGTCATTACTAGAAGTATTTAATGGACATAAAATTTTGCAACAAGCGTAAAATGGGAAAACCAAACAAGATGAATGGATCAGATCATCCAAAATAAAGCCTAAAAATAAATATTATTATCAATACCAAAAGTTAAATCTGTCCAAAATAAATAATAAAGAAAACTGTAGTTTCGATAAATTTGACACGGCCTAATTCCAATGGATACTCTTTTTCAATAAAATCTGCAAAATTTTCAAAAAATAAAAATAAATAAAATACTACAATTACAACTGCAAACTGCTAGATTTCAGAAGGTAAATAATATCCACATCACCGTCTTTGATAATGGCACTCTCGATTTTAATTTAGGCATTTCTAGTCGCCTATTAAAGATTATTATACCTGCTATAAGATGCTACCCAAACTATTCCAATTGGGTCTTTCTTTTACTCTACAATTACAACTGCAAACTTGTTGGTTGGAAATGATGATATTTATCTCTTGCAGCGCGTACTCAATTCATCGAATCTGTCCTCAATAACATGCCCATAAATTTTTTTTTCTCTCCACCAATAGCCGAAACCTGTATTGACTATCCTAGAGAACAAGCAGAAAGCCTTTCTTTGGGAGGTTAAGAAAAACAAGCACTCTTTCCACCCAATCAGATGGGATGAGGTAGGCACCCCAAAAGAGGTTGGCGGATTAGGTATTCATAATCTCCACATATTCAATAGAGCTCTCCTGCAAAAACTGGTTATGGTGATTCAGCATCGAGGAGGAACATCTTTGGAGGAAGGTCATTATCCTCTAGTAGGGGTTTCAGTGGGGCAGATGGTTTATGGACGAAAGGAAAGGCATTAACGGATATTTAACCTCAAAGAAATTCAACCTTCCTACCAAATAATTGGTGTTTGGATTCCAATCCAACAAAGGTGACCGCATTCTTTGTTCGCACTGCATATGGATTTTGGACTGTCCCCTTAAAACTGCATAGAGGAGACTTCAGCGCATCCGCAGTGTGCGGATTGTATGACTTTGTCTCGTTCAAGGTAATCTCTTGGACCATTTCCCACAGCCGCAACCTCAAAACATGGGAAAGAACACATGTGGCGTGACTTATGTAACAACAGAAATAATTGCTCCCTTGATCCAAATCAAGAAGACACTTGGGTTTGATACTGGAGTCTCGTGGTATCTTCACTCTTAATTCAAGCTACCGGCTGATGCTTCAAATCAACAGTCACAGATGTATATTTGACCATAAGAGGTGGTGGTCTACGCCATCCCCACCACGCACAATTCCATTCGCTAGAGCAACTTTCAAAGGCTACATGTTCACTATTGACAACCTAAAAAAGAGAGGTTGGCACTGTTGAGTTAGGATCGACATGAACACAAACACACACAGTATAGAGATGCAGATTTACATGGTTCGGCCATCTTGGCCTACATCCACGGGAGAGAAAATATTATCACATTTGATCAGATTGATTATATCTTTCACTTCTCACACCTTTCTCAGATCTACATCACCTATTTATAGGAGGTAAAGTGTTTGATCATCAAAGTTTGTTGGTAGTACAGTCTTCATTTTATAGCGCCAGCGGCTGTCATTGTTGAAGTCCATTGAGTTTGTGCTAACAATCTAGACGTCAATTGGTCTTAGTCACATGAGCATGGACCTCATGTGGATCCATCCCATCAGCCATCTGCCCAATATTTGCCTTCTTTGTCTCCATGACCATTGACCATCTTTTCATTGGTTGCAAGTTTTCTCGCACCATTTGGGGCAAGGTTTTCGCTTTGTTTAACATCGACTAGGTGGTGCCGGATTCTTTACTCAAGCTTCACAACATGTGGTTCATTCAAAAGGCCTCGACTGATTGCAAAATCATGTGGAATATCTTCCTTCCAGCAATCCTTTGGACTATTTGGCACGAATGCAGCCACATATGCTTTGATAGTTCGGCACTGTCCACGGACCATTTTTGGAAGGCTTGCCACACTCAGATTTGTAATCGGCTGATTGCCCACAAAGATTTCCTTGGGATTGCTGCTGAAGGAGTAAAACGCAATTGGCAATGCTACATGAATATTTTCTCTCATAAACCTCTCGCCAAGCAGCAATGGAGACTCCGGGTTTTATCAAAGTTAACTTTGATGGCTCCTCCTTGGGTAGTCCTGTCCCCTTGGTGTAGGAGTTTTAAGAAATTACCTTAGCCAAAACCTATCTACATTCTTTGGTCCTCTGGGGTATCATTGGTTCTAATCACGCTGAGTTTCTTGCATTGAACATGTATATTTCATAGTATCATTAATTGGATTTCCAGTCACAAAATTTGGGTTTCGAAATAAATTAGCAAGTCAGATATTCCTTAAATTTGGTGAACTTTTATGAATTCTTTTACAATTTAAATGTCTATGAAAAATTCAAAATAAAATAAATGATCATTTTTCATATATAAGTTCAAGCTTATCTTTTTAACTTTTAAATATTATTTGAAAATTTAGCAAATTCTTTGTGAAATTTGAGTTTTATGAAGTAAATTCATGTTAATTTCTTAAAATTTGTTTTGAATTTAAAAAATGTAGAAACTTATGATTTATTCTAAAAAAAAGGTTGGGGCATCGTAAAAAGTTGCAACTTTTTCAAAAAGATCCCTATTATTTGGAAAATTTTGTGACTTGAGGATCTACTTCTCAAAGGAATATACTAAAAAAATTTGAAACTTGAGGATGATGCAGGGATGTGTACCGCATAGCCTATAACATGTAAACATGGATTGCTTGACCTTTTATGACGATACGACTTTGTTAAATGAGTTAAATAGCCTAAAAGAAATAGTAAAAAAAAAATTAAAACAGCTTTGTTTGGATGAGCATGGCAAGCTGGGCTGAATGCCGAAAAGCATTGCATTCTGAACTGCAGTGGGCCTTGTCCATTAGTCAGAGTTCCTCTACTAATTGAGCGCTTGCTATTTGCACTCCCAGGCTGCGGGGTCCTTTTGGGCGTTTCCAAGAGATTTTGCTGGGAGCAGCATCATGAGGTTGGCTTCCTCTTATAATTTGTCAAATGCATTTTTTTATAGTCATTTTTGCCTGTTTTCGGAGTTTACACAGCTGCTGGTTTGTTCTCTTTGTGATTGTAGGGGTGTAGTGATGTTGCCCAGTTATAATGGGATTTTGGTGGCTGATTCTGATGTACTTGTTATGAAATACCAATATTTGAGATTAGATTTTGCAGCTGCTGGTTTGACCGAGTACTTTTATTGTTCCTATTGTGAAGTGTTGAGACTGGTGTTCTGTTTTTCAATTGGTAATATTTATTCAACCCAAGCCCAATCAAGGTGATCAAGGACAGATACAACAGCCAGTCCGAGACACCTCTAAAAGAGGTGAACAGCCATTACTACAAAGAACCACCAATTTGTCTAACAGACTAACTAGAACTGAGCAAATGACAGCACTACACAACATGACAACAAAACAAGGAACATAGCAGACAGCAGCTGTAGAAAATGAATAACATAGTCCTCAAAATCCTCCTCTCCTCAACTGGAATTGCACAAGCCAGCTTAGTACATGCTCTCTCTCAATTAATCAATTCCACCCCTTCTGGAGCAAGAAGATCTGCATCTTTGTTTACAGACCTATGAACATCTGTGGTATGAACTGGACTTCTATGATGAAATTTTAAAAGACTCGGGCTGGAATATTAGGTTAAAAGCAAATATCTTCTCCTAGAGATTAAATCATGTGCGAAAACTTAGAAATTAAGAATGTACACAAAAAATCGAATCAAATGACACTAATTTCATTAAATTCTTAGTTAGAATGAATAATCTCAATTTTCTACATAAAAGGGTAAAATTGTCATTTTTACCCATAACCAATATTTAAAATTTGAATATTTGGAATGTACTCAAAAAATCAATTCCAGCACCATTGAGTACACTAAAATCTGCGTTTGGATAAATAATATCCATTTTTCTCCATTTTATGAATAAAAGGGCAAGGTGGTTTTTTCACATGAAAGTGGGGCCCATAAAGTGGGGCAATGTTCTAGAAGCAACAATAATTGAGCAATGCACTACCAGATTGTAGTGGATGAAAAGGTACAGGTGGAAGCTCCACTCATAAATAAAATAATAAAAAGAAAGAAGAAGATTTTTATGAAAAATTAATTTAAAATTCAAAAACTTGCTTATAAATAATTCTGAAAATTTTACAAAAATTTTCACAACTTCATCACGAAATCCCCTAAACTCTCCTAAAAAATTAGGGCAAAAATCCTCCCCCATCTCCCACAATCTCTCTCCTTTCTCTCTTTCTCTTTCCTCTCTCTAGAATAGTATCAAGAGCCCTAAGTTCAATTAGATACTTCGTGCTAGATCAAATTTCACAAATCTTACCATTCATATTATTCTAAATTTCTTGATCTATAAAACTCCCAAAGTGATTTCAAGATTCAACGGTTCAATCAACAAAAAAATACAAATCAAGTTTTATTTGTTGTGTTATGGCATACAGCGAGGATTTATTTATTTTGACATTAATTCATCATATCTGAAAAATCAGGTAGGAGGATATCATTCAATATTCAGTTTATGTCATTTTATATATTTTTAATTTCACTAGATTTGATTTTCTATTAATGTTTTAGAAAATCAAGTTATGGTAAAAACCCTCTAGATTAGCATCATGGAGGGCTTAGATAAAAATTTTGAGCCATTCAATAGATTAGAAGGGTTCAAAACCCTGAGGTATAAAATAACAACCAATTTCGTTGAGATATGATAGCCCAATTTGAAGGATAAAAGGGGGATGGTGATTTTGATGGTTCAATCTGGATCATCTCCTCATTTACAGGTCACCAACCCGTTTCCACTGGTAGTCACCGATAAAATAGGGCGGTACGATCGGTTCCATCGATTTGGTCCTATTCTAATGGCCAAATCAAATATAAACCATTAAAATGACTGTGAACTTCAAATTTGAATTTTGGAGTTATTTGAGCTCCAAATCATAAGTGAAAAAAAGCTATGAAAAGCTTATAATGTCTAATTTCATATAAAATAATAAAATTTAGGAAATATTATAAGAAACTTTCTGTTTAAAGAAAATAAGATTCTTACTTCCATGATCTTAAAGATTTGAGATGATCAGACCTTAAGGATCTGATCTATTTATATTATAATGATAGGATATATGAAATTGAGGGTTTAATATGATAGATCTGTGATAATTTAAAAAATCTAGAAGTAACCTAAAATTTGTAAAGGAACTTTCTTGATCAATAAGACCAAGCATGATCAAATCCTATGGATTGGTTGGATGGAGTTAATAATGATGAGATGTAGTAAGATCATTAATTAGTTATGACAAAAACACGTGAAGATGATCTTTGAACCTATAATGAAGTAAAAACCCTAGATCTCGGAGAAGTCAAAGGGAAGAAGAAAAGGCTCAAGTTTTCATCTCCGCCGTCCGCCAAATCCAACGGATACTCTTTTTCAATAAAATCTGCAACATTTTCAAAAAATAAAAATAAATAAAATACTACAATTACAAAGGTAAACTGCTAGATTTCAGAAGGTAAATAATATCCACATCACAGTCTTTGATAATGGTAGTCTTGATTTTAATTTAGGCATTTCCAATCGCCTATTAAAGATGATTATACATGCTATAAGATTCTACCCAAATTGCTCCAATTGGGTCTTTCTTTTACTCTACAACCACTGTGCCCAAGTTGAAGTCTCTTGTCAACCCAGCCCAGTGAGCGAAGCTCTCGATATGCAAAGTCTAGGTAAGAGGCGGACCACAGGAATTTATATTATGGAGCCTTACATTACATTTTGAAATTTTTGTTTGCTGTCGTGTGTCTCCTTCCACTCTCTCTCCCTCTTGATCATAATTCTTTTAAATTTCCAAAAAGGAATTGTTCATGGATGGCGATTGCAATAATATATTGATGTCTCTCTCACCTCTCAACCATAATTCTTTTCAATTTCCAAGAATGGATTGTTCACGGATCAGGCTTGCCATAGTAAACTGGTCAATCTATGATAGTGCGCGAAGCTCCCACGTATGCAAGGTCTAGGTAAGGGATGGACCACAGGAGTATATTACATAACCTTACATTACATTTTTCAAGAGGCTGGTTTCATGTCTTGAACCCGTGACCTCAATGTCACACAACAACAACTCTAGTATTACACAAATGCTCCATTTGATGCAATAGTAAATTAATTGTCAGTCAATTGAAGTTTCTTATCAATGGAAGTACTCCTTTGATTTGCATGGTCACATGGATCCCCAATCAACTACCTATGGAATGGTTCTAATTTACCTAATGTACCACTAGTTAAACAAGACATCCATTTGAAGAGCAATCTTATTGTAGGATAGCAAGTAACAAGAGTAGTGAATCTGCTCAGGAAGGCAAAATATGACACTACACAATAATTTGACTCGAACTTAACATGGATTTAACGAGTTAGGGTTAAGCCTTATTGTATTCGTGTGCCATAGATCATGTTATGTTCAAGTCAACTATGTTGACCCATTCAATTTGAAACTTATTTATTCATCATATTAACCCAATTGACCTGCAACTTGTGAATCTTTTGTGTTGACCTATCTTAACTCAGGATTTGTTAATCTATCGCGTTATATGTGTCGCATCGACTCGTTTAACAAATTGGTGGTCGTTAAGCCACGAATTATTCGTTGTGTTTTGTTCCCGTGACTAACGGGTTAATCTCGACGTGACCCGAGACATGACAGCCCTGAGTCAGCGCGAGTGTAATTTCCTCGTCTAAGCTCGCCGAAGTAACGTTTTTAACTATTTACATCAGTCACAAATCTTTTGGACTTGTCAAGTCTTGGTTGATATTGACAGCAATGTAGTCATTCTCATTGATGATAAATGCTGCAGCGAGTCAGGAACCCTGCCTCACATATTATCTCTCCCTCAGCAGTCTCGAGGTTTCGAAGATGAAGATGTTTCTCGGACAATTTGTCCTTGTTTCAATTCTTACTCTGAATTGCTTTGGAGTGTTTGGATCTGCAGCTACGCTTGTCCCGGCTGAAGGTAAGACAGACCAAAATATTTTTGTTTTTTTTTCCTTCAATGATAATGCTTACAAGTAACATGAATAATGTAAAATAAACAAAGAATCCTTTTGTAGGTGATCTTGGTTCTCTTATACCATAGTTAAATTTCTGTATGATAATATTCCGCAGCAAGAACAGCAAATATCTCGAGAGGGCTTTCTTGGGGCAGATGCGCTAGAAAGAGATAGCACAGCTTTCTTGCCTTTTGGGGCTTATAATTATATGGGACTTGATTGCATGATCCAATCCGTTAATTTGACAGCTCTCTCCCAAGCTTGCCTGCCTAGGGATGCGGATTTTCTTTTAATTGGATGCCACCGAACCATTCAATCGTGAGGCTTTATTTAGGACTTTTTGAGAAAAATATACACTATTATTTTTATTGGACTGAAGGAGAGCTTTGGCGCAACGGTAAAAGATGTCGTCATGTGACCTTGAGATCACAGGTTCAAAGCGTGAAATTAGCCTCTGCATACTATAAGCCCTTGTGGTCTGCCCCTTCCTCGAATCCCGCATAGGCTGGAGTTTCGGCTTTGTTCTTTCTCAGTTTTTCAGAAAAAACGTGTTGTGACCGTTAGAGTTCTCCGAACTCTTATAAGTAGCCCAGTCTCCTCTCCCCAGGCAATGTAAGACTAACTCTCTTTCTTTAACCTAGCCTAGAAGCCTGTCAGCCTTCTTTTGGCTCGCCTTTATCAGCACAAGGCTTCACATCTTCCCCTCTTAGGGCACAGGCATCCTCACGTGGCCTCAACCACTTAGTGCCCGCGTGTAACTAGCCACCACACTACAAGGGGAACTGGCTCTGATACCATTTGTGACACCCTAGAATTTCAATAGTCACAATATTATCTGCTTTGGGGCGCCCATACACCCGTCATGGCTTTGTTTTTCCCTAGTTTCCCAAGAAAAATGCATTGTGGCTGTTAGGGGTATTACAAATGTTATCAGAGCCAGTTCCCCTTGTGGTGTGGTGGCTAGCCGATAGGGCACTTGGTGGTTGAGGCCATGTGGGGACGCGTGTTTTCTAAGGGGAGAAGATGTGAAGCCTTGAGCCGATGAGGGTGGGACAAAAGAACGCTGGCAGGCTTCTAGGTTGGGGTGAAGGACAGAGAGTTAGTTGCACATTGCCTATGGAGAGGAAATTGAGCTATTTATAAGAGTTTGGGGAACTCTAACGGTCACAATGTATTTTTTCTGGGAAACTAGGGAAGAACAACCCCGTGAGGGGTATATGGATGCCCCAAAGAGAACAATATTGTGATTATTAGAATCCTGGTGTGTTACAGTATCTTAGAGATGAGATATTTTTATTAGACTAGTGCCTTGCTTAATTATTAGTAGCGTACTCTTTATATAATAGAAAATATATCATGAAAATGTTTTTCCTTTTCCCATGTTTCTATAATGGCAAATGACTTAGCTGATTCCATGCTGAAAGTTGTCCATAAATTGTCTTTATAGATAGAGCAATCTCTACCAATGTGTTATTTGTTTTATTTTTTCTAATACATTTTGACCATTTCAAAGTAAAAGGAAAAAAATAGAAGAAGATTTATATCACCAAACATCACATAATGCATTATTCAATTGCTATTTCATTGTGCTCATCAGTTGATGCTCTTCGACAAATTGGAAAGACGCTAGGCAAAACGTGGAATTTCAGTGTAGATCCTTGCAGCAAAGAATTGGGCTGGGTGGTGCCCAACACCAACAAGTCCAACACTGATGCTGTAAGATGCAACTGCTCCTTCGAGAGAAGAACCATTTGTCATGTTGTAAGCATGTAAGTAGTTCCCTTACTCTCTTGATTTATTAGAAAAGAGTGGGGTGGGAGGAAAGAAAGGATCTACAGAGTCAGCAAGAATCGCCTCCAAAACCTATAAAATGGCCTCTATAAGCCTCTCTAGGTTTAAGAAGACAACTTTTACCTTTCTTTGTACTCTTGACATGAACTCACGAGCTACTAGGGGCAAATGAAAGAAGAAGAATTGCTGATGTAAGTAGTTGAATTACCACTCTTTCATTTCATTTATGGGTTAAGCCCAGCTTTTGATCCCTTAGCCCTTACTATTTTTCATAATATTGTCTTCAACTTAGATGGGTCGTGCTCTAAAATTCTCATCAATTAAAAATCCTAGCTATTGCTATTTTTTAGTTACCAGAAAGATGGTAAAATTTTGAACTTTCATTTTAGAACTCAAGGAAACAATGGCTAGATCCTTCAATGGATGGGAATTTGGGAACATAATATATCTAAGCACTCGAGGGCAACAACTATTCATATCTTCACAAAATATGCACACTAAGAGTTATATCCATCCATTGCATTAGTAAGGGGCTAATGAACAAAAAATGAGTTTAGTTCTTAAGGAACTATAATTATATAGCGAAGTCCCTATAGGCGTAGGAGAAGAAGATTACTCTCTTCCTTTTTTTATGCGTGATGACTTTTCTTGTAGATCTAAGCTGATCATCATGTTCCTTGTATAAAAAAAATAGGTAACCCAATATAAGTCAATACATTTGGATGTCCTGGACTACTATCTTGAGTCTTTGAAAAAATTAATAAAAATGGATGACCATTATTTTTTAATTAGGACAACATATGCAAAAAGCTTCCAATGAATATGAAATTTTATCTCTATCCTATCTAAGTCATTTCCAAATATGATATATCTACGTAAGTACTTCTTCTCTCTCTCTCCAAGACTCTGAGGGGCTTTGTGTAAAATCCTTTGATTTTATACTTTCCGTCATTTTATCAAGAGAAGTTCCAAAACATTGTGCAACATATTACGAAGGTGGAGTTCACCTTCGGTCAACTTAAACTTGGGGGTGAACAATCCAAATTGTTTGACAGGTCAGCATGCCATGTCGATTGCTGCATAAATTTTCTTTTCCATAAGATTCTTGATTGCACAATTAGATTGTAAAATCAAGATACTATAGGGTAAGAAAGACATTGTAGTGATAGTAGCCCATGGTTCACCTAAATCCTAATGGCTTGGCCCAACATGCATTTCCTGGAAGTAGATGTGGGCTTCGGTGGTGTAAATTGTTCATTTGCTAAACACATTTCGTAGGTAATATCTTAAAAGTATCTCCATTGGATGATGTTATCTTTGACTTTGCCGTTTCGGAAAGGAAGTGTTTTTTTTTCCCCTAATCTACCACGATATTTTATGAGAAATGCTACCAAGACTAAGTTTTAGAAACGACTCCATAACCTCTCCCGATAGGCCTCACCTTTGGATAATCTCATCTTCCCCTAGATCGATAATTGATAACCTAGGTGTAAAAACTCATATCCATTGGTTGCTTCTAGCTATTAACTTATTCTAGTTTCCTTAGGATTGACTCGATCCAAAAAGTCCAGTCCTGATGGCATTTCTCAAATTTTATAGAGTATGTTCCAAGCAAAAGTATAGAAAGAGCAAAAGATTTTTTTGGTCCCACACACTCCAGATCGTAGTACATGAATAAGGAACAAAAAATAAAATAAAAAATCACTCTTTTGCAATACTAAATGACAGCCATTAAACTAGAGTAGAGTCATTGGATGATATAGATCTTACCTTTGTCAGCCAACAGAGTCTCCTCTAACTTTTTCTTTTATATACACATCTCTAAATATAAACCTAGAGATCAAATTAGAAAGGAAAAATAGTGATAACTTACATGCAAACAAGGAAAATCTTCACAAAACTTTTTGATCCATTCTCCAAAGCATGGATTAAGATATCGAATGGCTTGTCCAACTCTCTCCTTAGAAAATCTGCAATCGCAGCCTTCTCTTAGGGTTCCAATTAAACAGAAGAAGTAATGCACTGCCCGTTCATCAATCAACATGGACATAATCCGTTCAATCTCAACTTTCCAGATCATCTAATAGTTGATCAAGCCAATTACATGATCAAATACATAATCTAGCTCAAGTCATAAACTGATCTTGTGGTTTAATTGACCATTAGGTCCATCAAAGTCAGCCTACATATTATATGTAGCATAGTGGATGATAAACGGGTCGTGTACTGGCAAAAAGAAGAAAAAGATAAAGGATAAAAGCTTAATCCCAAAATGATGGTGATTCCTCCAACTTTGGATGCGCAAAAATGCACATGGGTTGGATTATTCTAACCCGTCGGTTGTAATATCAACCCTTTCAATCCGCATCCAAAGTAACGTGCAAATTACATGCATGAGTTGGGGTCCAGAAAAAGTGGACCTTGAACGTTCGCTCTGGTGGGGCATCCGTTTATCACTTCTTCTGCACAGAGATTTTAATGGCTTTTTGAAAGAAGGTTTTGCTTGTGGATTTCAGCGTTATAAAGTCTCAGAGTCTTCCAGGAGTGCTTCCACCAGAGCTGGTCAGGCTTCCTTTACTCCAGGAAATGTGAGACCTATTTCACGTACACCTACAGCTCACCCACTTGTCACCACAATTTCTTACTTAAAACTACGCCCCAACCAACCAACTACTCTCATCCTTGGGTTGTTCACAGCGACCTCACTCGCAACTTCCTCAACGGCTCAATACCTCCACAATGGGGCACCTTGCCATTGGTGAACATGTAAGTTATGATTTACACCCACACAGCTTACTCTAGCAAATCAATGCCAGTTTATCTAAAACTAACTCAGAGAATTTCACTGCAGCTCTCTCTTAGGAAACCGCTTATCTGGACCAATCCCAAAGGAACTTGGAAATATCACTACCCTCAAACTTCTGTACACACTCTTCATCTGTACTCTATTGTTCTGCAAACTACAATTCTGTGATAATTTTGTTGAGAATCTGAATGTTCAGGGTGTTGCGAACCAACCGGTTTTCTGGGCCTCTTCCTGAAGAGCTTGGGAATCTGACCAACATGGAGAGACTGTAGGAGCTTCCATTTCTTGAATTGTCATTTTCCTTTGGAATAGTAGCCTGTTCTAGTTGTTGACAACTCTTCTTGACTGCAGTGATTTCTCCTCAAACGAATTCACTGGAGACTTGCCAGAGACGCTTTCAAATCTCAGAAAACTGAAGGATTTGTGAGATTTCTTTCATTTCTTTGTAGATTTTCTCTGGGTTTCTTTATTTACAAATATTGGTAATATCTAATTTTGTATTTGCATAATGCAGTAGGATAAGTGACAACCGGTTTACCGGGAAGATGCCTAATTTCATCCGAAACTGGACAGAGCTTGATAGACTGTAATCACTCTCTTCTTCTGAATTTTGCACCTTTTAAGCACATCATATGAACTCTTCACTTGCTCATATAGAATTTTGCTATGACAGAGAGATACAGGCGAGTGGTTTGGCAGGGTCTGTTCCTTATGGTATTTCTTTATTGGAGAAACTGACTGACCTGTAAGTAATTTCTGCTGTTTTCGCTCCAATGCTTTCCCTCAAGTGTATACTCTCTCTCTCTCTCTCTCTGGAATGGTTGGTTTATCGACATAGAAATTCTTAGTGAAGAGTATACCGAAGTGTTATAGTAGAAGTGTCATTTCTCGGTAATTAGTCTTGCTGGAATTTGTGTAGGAGGATCAGCGACATGAATGAGACAGCTTCTGCTTTTCCACCACTGAGTAAGATGAAAAACATGAAGAAACTGTGAGTTGAACAATGCGTAAATTTCTCATCTTTTACTAGGATCGATCATTGTCGGTGTTATTGAAGTGCATTCACTTGATTCATTATTACAGGATCCTGAGGAATTGTAATCTTTCTGGGGAAATCCCTACATTTGTTGCGGAAATGGCAAACCTGAAAGCCTTGTAAGTTGATTCTTTTAGAGAAGAAAGCAGTCCTTTGTAAGTTGATTCTTTTAGAGAAGAAAGCAGTCCTTTGCACTGACGTTCATGCTTCTCAGTTGTGTTGTGGACTTCCTTGTTGATTGCTTTGGGAGATCTGAAAGTACCCAAATTAGGAAATTAGGTAGTCTTTTATTTAGTAGCTAGTAGATTGTGAAATTTAACAATAAAGAACTTACCTATAGATATTATCTTTTGATGCATGAATTAGGGACCCATATAAGCACAACTAGTCCTTTGATTAGATCTAGAGATAACACGTTAAAACCTCTTTGGGCCTTCAAAAGCTTTATAATTCAGTGCGCTCTTTTTACTTGAAAGGCCTACCTTACTTGATGACTTCATAGGCATCATATAACACATCATAATAGGCTGGTTGTGACACCTCGGGTTTTCTGCCCATAAAGAATAATAATAATTTACAAAAATAGTAGTCGGGATCCCTAAACAAAAATACTTTAATTTCTAAAGTGACCAAAAATAAAAACTTAAATAAAAGCCTTATTGTCAAACTCCGGGGAGTCATACAACCACAAAACTATGGATTTAATAGTGAAATGAAATACTATTTTTACCGAAAATCCGACAGAGTTTTCTCTGTAATTTGGACTATTGCACATGACTAGTGCAATACAAAATCACCTAATAAATAATGTAGAATACATATCATAAGGGAGACTCAGTCTCCACGCCCATCCACAATTAAATGTTGTTTTCAATAAAAATACTCTAACAAAGGATAAGAAAATATATCCACTACCAAATACTCAGGGTCCCTCCATACAGCCATCATATCCAACATAAATCCACATTCTGACATCCAGGCCACATTACCTTTTTAATTAAAGTACAGTCCATACTCAAAATCCAAAGTGAGTTCTTGAACAAACCTGATCATCTCTAAACATCATCTGTGCTTCATTGGAAAGTTGTCATCACTTTTAGCTGCTCTGTCAGCGCATTAACTTGCTGTCACTCTCTGTATATGAGGCATTGCAAATCAAAGCAATGCCTCAGCAAGCTATGCTTGTGTAGGTGATATACATTCAACTTAAACTCAATAAAAACAAAATCACACGGCGCAAGGCATAAAGATCATAAAATGATCAAACATAATAATAAGCCGTAAATCACATGATGAAGGACATACCAAGTCCATGAAATACATAAGATAGCATCAACCATGATATCATGACATGCACACTCCAAGAAAATCTAAAAACACATGAATGCATGTCAAAAGTATCAACATCATACACAGTCAAGCCCTGTGAGTGTCTCACATACATTCATGGCAATGTGAGGTCAGCTCTCTATACCATCCGCTTTCACCCTTGCACCTTCACGGGTACTCAGGCACTCAAGTACTCACGGGAATTACGCGCACCACTTTCGCTTTCACCCTTTCACCCTTGCAGGTACTCAGGCACTCACGAAAAGTTGCGTTGCACACCCGCTTTCACCCTTTCACCCTTTCACCCTCACGGGCACTTGGGCACTCACGGGGTGAAAAATCGCATCTTACCATAGGATCAATAGTCTCAAATATCAAGCCAGAGTGACTCCCACATGTCAAGAAGACCAACACTCAAATGAATATCAAGAAAGATATAAAAAATAGTGCATGTAATAACTACTAGAAAGATAGCACGCACATAAGAAGCTACATGCTGAAATCAATCTCATGCATATGGTCAGGCATAAATCACATGCCTCAAAAACTCAAATCACCAAATCATCCTTTAAAAATCATGGAAAAAGTGTGAATGAAATCACCTACCTCGTGTGGCAAGTTTATCCATTGTCCACTAGTTGATCAATCCTGTACGCTTCAATCTATACAAGACATAAAACTTCTTTTCTTAATAACTTCACTTACATATAGTTATAATTTAACTATCTGGTCTTATGTCCTTATATCAAGGGTTGAATTTATGTGAGCCTCTAAATTTAGTATTCTCCACAAGATGACAATGACTGATCAACTATTTATAAATGATCCATATATTAAGATTGGCTAAAGATGGTCTAATCCACATTTTTTAAGTAATCCGATGGTCCACATTTACTAAGAGCAATCAGATCCACCCTTTTCAAGTGATCTGACTATACATATCTACTAAGAGTGGTCAGATCTACCTTTTTCAGGCAATCTGATTGTTAAGATCTACTCTAATTGGTCATATCCAACTAATTTAGGGTTGTAGAAGTCATCTATAGTGTCTAATTATCCATCAGACGTTCAGAAGTTACTGTGTGAACAGTAACCGATCGGGCGGTCCAGATCGTCTGATCTATTTTCTAGCACAGATCGCGAATTTCATCAAATATGACTTATCTCAGGCATCGATCTACCCATTACAAAGCATGGATTAACAATTTAATGGTTAGATCGTCTTTAAATTTAGATCTAAGATCAAAACTCACAAATTTATCAAAATTTCAACAAATCAAGATTTGGGTTTTGTAGATCTTATCTAAAGAATGCGTAACCGTGTTTTTTCCCTTCCAAGGCGTGCTAGATTGGCTCCGATCTGTTGTGAAATGATCCATCCCTAGCCGCGTGCACTGTTCATGGCTCAATCCACAGTCATTTCTTCTCCGATCGTAGCAAATCCAAAGGGGTTTTGCTCACAACTTCATGCTGAAGAGAATGTACGGGTTGGAGCACCAATCCATGCCACCATTTTCTCCGGCGACCTCTGCAACTCCGAAAAAATAGAAACCTTACGTTTCTACTCTGTCATGGCTGGGCTCTATTCTCCAGCGCACAATCTCTCCTCTTCTCCTTTTCTTTCTTTTCTCCTCTCTCCTCTCTTCCCTCTTCTTCTTCTTCTTCTTCTTCTTACCCCTTTCTTTTCTTCCCATCGGTTTCCCCCTTTTCAACAAGGTTGGGACGACTGTTTCTCAATTTCTTTTAAGTGAGGGGGTGCCGTTATCAAACTGGCCCCCCTCCCTTTAAAAAAAATTAGACGATGTTACACTGGTTGACCTTCCGATGGATTACTCCTTCAAGTCTGTGAGTTTCATGTCCTTAAGATATTGAGGAAGAATCTAAACTTACCAATGTTGTTTGCTCAGCCTCTTTATCTTCTGAAGAAGAATAAGACAATCTGATTCTAGTGCTATAATTTTGCCAACTTTGAGTTGTTGAACCCACACTTTCAGCAGCCACCTATTTATCATAAGACCTATCATAATAATTGGAAAATAACCTCATATGCTCTCAGAGATAACTTACAGAAATTGATAAAAGAATTTTACATTTCCACATTTTAAAAGCAATGTCTACACACGAAAAAGCTAGCACTTTGTCACGGACTTGCATTGCAAGGCCCGTGACCAAGGCCTGCAGCCTCTAAAGAAGGCTCACTTGGGACATGGACCTGACCTTAGGGACTCAGGCTTGCTTGTGAATGTCCATGGAACTTGGCCTAAATCTAGAAGACCTGGTTTTTGGAAGTCTCTTTAAATATGTAGAAAGATAGAAGGTTGGAGAAGTGTGTAGAGTTGTGTAGAGTTCTCTAGAGAGAGTTCTAGAGTAGTCCATAACCATTGGATTGTAGACATTTGGAATAATCTGGACCATCCATTGAGGAGGTGGATGGGGGAGAGCAAGTATAAATAGATGTAAGCTCCTCACTTGTAATCAGCTCAGAGTTCAGCCAAAGTGAATACATTAGGAGAGTTCCTTTCTGAGTTCTCTTGAGTTCCTCTCATTGCTTCTAAGGGTGAGTGAGTGTAGCCCTAGCAAGTGAGAGTTTGGGGTTAAAGGCTGACTTGTGCCCGGGAATAGGAGTTGTGCACAAGTGCCGCACGGGTTTAGCATAGGTGAAAGTGCAACCCCGTGACAACCTGGTACCGTAGATGATGCTACACAAGGCTACTTCAAGCTTAGGTTTAAGAGGGTACCTTATCTGTACTAACTTCTACCTCGCTGTCCTCTTATGAGGAATTATACCCTCAGTAAGGCAAGATTAAATATTGGGCGTCAGTTTGGAATCCTCTTAGCTGGTGCTGAGTTTTCTATTTTGTGGAAATAATCGTTATGCCTTTCTGAGTTTCTGTTGTGTAACGATTGAGGAAGGAAAATCTTTTGAATTCATTGTTGGGCTTGTTTCTGTACACATTCTCATATACATGGCATGCTTTTAGTTCTGTCATACTTTTACTGGTTGGCTCTTGCCTACATTTTACGTGTAAGCATCTAATGTTCTTCTTTTTAGCATTTAGTCAACTAGACATTGCTTGCTTGGCAGAATTGACTTACCTCGGGTGTTTGCTTCTTTAGCATCTGTCTTGAAATGCTGCATTTAAGAGAATGTATTATTGACCTCTCCTGTAAGGGTGCACAAATTTTGGCAGTGTTGCTCGAAAATGATCTATATAAGATGGAGGCTTACTCTAAACATTAAAATTTATTTTCATAAACTAACCTCATAGTCCTTATTGAAGTATCAATTTATATTATCAATAATGAGGTTTATGTCATGATATTGTTGCTGCTAATATCTTGTTATCAGTGTCCTGTATCAACAAGGTTTTAGGGTCACTCATTACGTTAAATTTCTGTATATTCAGTGGTAGTTTTTATTGTAAGCGAAGGGGAGCCTTGGTGCAACGGTAAAAGTTGTCGTCATGTGACCTTGAGGTCACGGGTGCAAGGTGTGGAATCAGCCTCTTGCAAAATGCAAGGTAAGGCTGCCTACTATCGGCCCTTGTGGTCCGCCCCTCCCCTAGACCCTGCATAGGCGGAAGCTTCGTGCACTAGGGCTGCCCTTTAATTTTTATTGTAAGCATTAGTTTATTGTAAAGCTAAGGAATAACAATTTTAGCAGACATCATTTAAGGACTTAACCTTGTTTATATCTAACCCCCTTGGTGTTTCTCCTGACAGAGACCTCAGCTTTAACAAGTTGACGGGAAATATTCCTATGAACTTTCACAACCTGGCAGAGTGTGATTTCATGTAACCTAATTTACAATAAGGGCTTTTCTTATTAGTCTGTGTGGCAACGTTGTACGCATTTTCTGAATCACAATACTGTGCATGTGGTCTTTTCGTAGATATTTAACTAGCAACTTGCTAACTGGACCAGTACCGACCTGGATGCTGAACCCAGGACATCACATGTATGTTTCTTAACCTGGATTCCGACTGTCACTTTTATTATATTTCTCAGCTATAGAATTTTATTTGTGATATGCTAATTGTCATATTTCAGAAAAACTAATATGTTAGTTCTCCCTGCAAGAAACAATACCAAGTCTTCATGGCTGTTTATACTATTGCATATCCTTTTCAACTTACAAGCTACTGACTTTCTTTTCTTTAATATGATTGGAAAACCAAAAAATTTAGGAAAACATTCATGAAGTTTCATGAATTTACTGGTAAGTGTTAATAAAGCAAACTTCCCAGCAGTATTTGCTTGGCTTTCCATAAAATCATAACTGTGGAGGTGAAGTTGGAAGCACAGTACCATGGAAGAAAATGCCAAGAGTTTCTTTTATACCGTCTAGCACAAAGTTTAGGTAGACAATATTACTAATTGACAGGCCAAGAATTGACTGAATACCAACTCATGAACTGGTTTTTTAAATCCTTAAGATGTCATCGTCAGGAAGTAGACCATAATTCTTGCTAAATTCCAGCAGATGTAAAAATGTTGCTCATTACTGTCAAGATAAGAGAGACGATGAAGGCCGATATCTTCTTCCCTGCATCCAAATTTTGTGTAATCTATTTCTAATGAAAATTTCAGCATCATTGACTCAATAAAGATTTGATTGATATTTCATAACACTATATGATTGTGTTTATAGTTTCGTGGAAGAACTGATTTTTCATACTGCTGTGTGATATTATCTTGCAGTGATCTTTCTTACAATAATTTTACATTAGAGACCTACAGTTGTCGACGGAAGAATCTGTAAGACTACATTTTGGAGAACTACATATTCTCTATATGTTACAAATCTTTTGATACCTTTTTCCACTTCTTAACTTTCAATTCTACTTTCTTCAGCAATTTATTTGGAAGCTCTTCTTCAAGGGGAAACCAGTAAGCTTTGATTGATGTTTTATAATGGGTTTTAATGAAAACAATTGATGTTTTATAATCTGTTTCATTAATAATACACTGGCAAAGTCCATCTTGAGTATGATCTTTTTATGCTGATATGTTCGCTCATCCTGCCGATGCAGAACTGGAGTTATTCCATGCTTGGACAACATCCTTTGTGAACGAAGTAGGTATACAGTTTGGCAGTTCCAAGACTACGGTACCTTGATATATAATTGGTCATAAACTAATATTTGAAATTTTCCCTTTTGACGTTATGCCTGCAAGTCTTTTATAGTTGAAAACATACAATAAATTCAAATTTGAAATCCAAAATTAGCCAATTTAAATAAGGTTCAGCTTATAAATTAAGAAAAACAGAAGTCCAAGAACTTGAATCTTGAACCGTTGGCCTCTGGCCCAATGCTCAATTGCTGGATACTAGGTAGAGGATTTGGTAATTTAAATGCAGGTACAATTCTTTATAAATGGGATATTTTCACTAATAATTTATCTGTACAAACTTTGTCAAAGAGAGATGGCTTGTTAGTAACATGCAAGTTAAAGTTGCAAGGAAATCATACATCCTGCTTCCCATCTTACTGTCTTTGTGTTGGGCTTGCCTTAGTGGCAATGAATTCAAGTGTGTAACAGTAAAGCATATTTATCAGTGGGGATTTATGTTACAACTTTATGCTCACAAGCAGGACTCCTGATAATTGTAGGCACTTAAACCGCATCTACTGGGAGGCTCTCTTATAGAGTTTCACCTGGAAAGTTAACTCAGGGAAAAATTTAGCCACCTTGAGTTAACTTTCCATATTGCACTCCATGAGATAGCCTCCCCGCAGATGCGGTTAAAGCATCTACAATTATCAGCACTCCACGAGCAGAATGTTAAGAAAAAAAAATTCAAGTATTTCCAAATTTTTTGAACTTGATTTGATTAGGCTGATAAACCCTAACTAGAACGGGTAATTTTGCACTTATATGGAGAAATGAATTGATTGATTCATAGGATCCTAGGCAGAATTCTATGGCAGAGAATGCTTTCATAATAATTAGGAATGAAGAAAACTAATCTGTAGTTGCTCGTGCCATGCAAGAATATCGTACACTGAACATAAATTGTGGGGGAGAGGAAACGTTTGTTGGAAGCATTAAATATGATGACGATCTAGATGAGGGTGGTGCTTCAACATACGTCGAGCATAGCGACATATGGGGAGTCAGCAGCACGGGAGACTTCCAGGATGATCACCATAAGACTGACACCTATGTAGCACAAAATGTGTCGGCACTTGCCATGGCTGACTTCAAATTATACACATCGGCACGGCGTTCTCCTTTCTCCCTCACTTACTATGGACACTGTCTAGTAGATGGACATTACACTGTGAAACTCCATTTTGCTGAGATAACATTCACAGATGACAACACATACAGAAGCCTTGGGAAGCGCATATTTGATGTTTATATTCAGGTAGGCTTCACATTATGGAGATGCTTTACTATTTTTGTATGAGCAATCTATCATAACTGAACTAGCTCATATTAGGGACAATTGGTACTAAAAGATTTCAATATCAAAGAGAAAGCTGGTGGGGTGGGTAAGGCTATAGTGAAGAAGTTTCCTGGAATTATGACAAGAAAAGGCACCTTGGAGATCCGTTTGGTCTGGGCTGGAAAAGGGACAACAGATATCCCAACTGCAGGAAACTACGGACCTCTTATATCGGCTATTTCTGTCAATTCTGGTATGTCAGCCCAGTAACTCCTCATTCCAAGTCAAACATCACATACCGTGCGTATTTAATCTTTTGTAGTGGAATTTCCTTATTCTAAGTACCACCATTTGACTTGGAAAATGGAAAGTCTCAATCATTGTTCAATACTTTTTTCCCATGAATTTCTTCAATTATGAAGTCTAATATGCTTGATGTTTTATATTATTTTATTATGGCAGATTCAGGAGGCAGGATGTCTGTCTATCTTGTGGTTGGAATTGTAGTTGCTGTATTATGTTTTATTTCCCTTATTCTGGTTGTGCTCTGGATGAAAGGTTGCTTGAAAGGAAAATCTACAGAAGAACAAGGTGGGAACAGAAGAATTTCTTCAGAAATACTAACTGAAATAAAAACTTGACCATATTATGAGACAATGATGTGCTGCTACGTTCTGATTTTTCCAAACAACTAGGATTTACTATAAACCAAAATCTATAGTTTTGTTATAAAGTTTGTAGATATGCTGCTGTACATTGATGCCTTACTGATGCTGATCAACCCCATTGTTTTATCGCTGTTAGGTAATTTGATTTAAAATAGTTGATAAAAGAGGTTTCTCCTGATGCAGAAGAAAGTTCTATATTATAGAATCTGTTGAAGATTAAGATGAGAAGAAACTTTTATCTGACAAAGTCATTTTGAAAACTAAATATTGCACATCTACAAAACCAGATGTCTTTTTTACCTGAAACAATGATCTGAAGTTAGTTCTGAAAAAAGTGGAATGCTTATAATCTCTACAAAGAGATTGTAGCGTAGAGGTATTCATATAATCAAGGTTGTTTTCCTGATAATTAGGTCTTATCTATTTGATTTTCCATTGTTTTTCACAGTTGCTTACTTTCTGTTTTGAGACCTACTAGTCAGCTGCCAAACTGGATGCTGTTCCCAGGACTGCAAATAGCAGGCCTAACCACCATGTTCTCTGGGGCTTGGCATTCAGTCGGGCGTGCCCTGAACATGGGGCTGCTATATGCAGTCCAATGCTGCAAAGTCCTTTTGGGCATCTTCATATTGTTTTACTCCTTTTTCAACATGCAGTCCTATCTAACTTGTTTCTTGGATAGATATAGGAGATGTTGATCTGCAAACCGGTTCATTTACCTTAAGACAGATCAAATATGCTACTAACGACTTTGAGACTGCAAATAAGATTGGGGAAGGTGGTTTTGGACCTGTTTACAAGGTGCTCTACATAATTACCCCTGGTTCCATTATATTTTATTACATTCAAACTCATCCAATTTTTCTCTCAATTTGAGTTAGTAAATGAATGCTTACACTATTCAGTTAAATGCAGGGTCTATTGCCAGATGGTACCACAATAGCAGTAAAGAAGCTTTCTTCCAAATCAAAACAAGGTAACCGTGAGTTTGTTAATGAGATAGGCATGATATCTGCTTTGCAACACCCAAATCTTGTAAAGCTTTATGGATGTTGCGCTGAAGGAAATCAGTTACTGCTAGTATATGAGTACATGGAAAATAGTAGCCTTGACCATGCCCTGTTTGGTAAGTCACTATCACATTTTCTTCAGTGTCTTTGTAAATGACGAAGATGATTATGTAATTTTGATGAGTCAAAAAATAGCATGCCTGCAATTCAATATTCGATGATTTGTAGGTTCTGAACCCTGTCAATTGACATTGGATTGGTCAACGAGGCACATGATATGTGTTGGAATAGCGAGAGGTTTGGCGTATCTCCATGAAGAATCAATGCTAAAAATTGTTCATCGTGACATCAAAGCTTCCAATGTATTGCTTGACAAAAATCTTAATCCTAAGATATCTGACTTTGGATTGGCCAAGCTTGATGAAGGGGAGAACACCCACATCAGCACTAGAATAGCTGGGACTGTGTGAGTTTATCATGCTCTATGCTTCTCTTGTTTAAGATTGTATCTAGTAATAGCGAACTGCCATTTCTAGGAGCAATGGTTATCACCTTGGGGTCCAGAAAAACAAGTTTCTATTTCTTTTCTTCTTCTTTCAAATCAAACATTGAAGTTGGTGTGCCGAGTTGGTGAAAAATCAATCTGAAGTATAGGGCGGAGTGAAATTTTGTTGTTTCCTGGAGATAACATTTGACCAACTTACTAGTAATATGAATATGAAGTTCAATCCTGCCTTACCAAGTGACTCAACATGCTAAGTTCTCGGCTGAAATAAGTAGGTTTTCTCGATTGAAATATTGTTTTTGACAGCAAATGCTGAATACAACTATTCACAATTTGACTTGACAGAGGATATATGGCGCCAGAGTATGCAATGCGGGGTCACTTGACCGACAAAACAGATGTTTACAGCTTCGGAATTGTGGCGTTGGAAATTGTCAGTGGGAAGAGCAACTCATATTACAAACATCGGGAAGATCAAGTTTATCTTCTTGACTGGGTAATCAGATCTCGTTGTAGTTCTTTGTATTTATGTTTCTGTTTAATTCATTATGAGGAATGCTTCAGTGGGGTGCTATCAAAGAGTAATGCAATGAGGCTCACCCAATTGACGGAATGGGCATGTGCTAGTCAGACATCTTACCCTCTAACTAGAAATGTTTGTGCTAATCAAATGTGAGTTGCTTATAGCCGTATACATTCTTTCTCACTTTCCTTACTAAACTGCGAAAAACAAAGTCTAGTTGGATGATAGAACTGCTGGTGTGGTGTGATCTTTCAGCCGCTGGAGATCAGGGGAACTAACAGTAGATGGTGTAGGTTGAGATTGCTAGGGTCATCGTAACTCTGGTGTTCCACATTGTAAATTGTAATACAATGAGGTCGCTCCTTACTGAAGCATTTCTGATCTGTTATATCATTTTGTTCAACTGGAAAACTAAATAGCAAGTGTATATGATTGAATTTGTGCTTTGGTTTAACCTAGCGAATCATTATGATTATGCAGGCCTATATTCTGCAAGAGAGAGGAGATCTATTGGATCTAGTGGACCCAAAGTTGGGATCGGAATTCAACAAGGAAGAGGTGGTGGGGGTGATTACTGTGGCTCTGTTGTGCACCAATGCGTCTCCCGCCCTTAGGCCGACTATGTCTTCAGTGGTAAGCATGTTAGAAGGACGAACTGTCATTCAGGAGAAGATTCCAGGTCCAAAATCCCCTAGTGGTGATTTGCAGTTTAGGGCAGCGAGTCATAGTATGTCAGATGGACAATGGACCGGCTCCTCTATGTCTGGAGGGATCTCTATCCAGTCAATCCAGATTCACAATACTTGAAGAAAAGATGGTAGATTTTTTTTTTTACGTACCGGAGAACATTGGAACTTTCCTAAAGCAGCAAAGTTAAAAGGAGGTGCCACATGCACTTAGTTTCTTAGGTTGAACACCAGGATCAGGCAGAAGCAAGTTGGTCTGCTGATTAATTTAGAAAATCGAAGTGAATTCTACGCATTTTCTAAAGAGGGTGACGAAGATGAATGGTAGGCCTGGCAATTCGGGTTGGCGGGTCATGTTTGTGTCAACATGAACACGACATGATTAGAGTTATGAATCGACATGAACACGACACGATTAATAGTCGTGTCAAAAATCTATGATTCGTACACGACCCGGTTCTTAAAAAATTGACATGACACGACCCGTGTAACACGATTAAGTGATTGAGTAGTGTTGGATGATACGAGACGAGATGACATGATATGAAACGACTCGATTCCTTAACACAAGTTAGTTAAAAACTGTCCTTAACGGTTTAACCCTAAAATATAGGACGGTTATTTTGTAACCATCCTATATAACCTATATAACATCAAATATAAGACGCCTACTTATTAACCGTCTTATAGAACACTTAAAAATATAGGAAGGTTATGTATGAACCGTCCTATAGACTAAATATAATATGACTTAAAACCTTTAATAGGATGGTTACTTATTAAACGTCCTATATATATCTAACTTATACTAGGTACCAGCACGCTATCTATAATCTTCTGATTCTAAAAAGTTGGCCCCAAATGAATACTTCTACTCTTCTGATCTGTAGGGGATGATGCCTTGATGCAATGAGGTTTTGTATCAGAAATCAGAAATTGCATCTACTTGTTTCAAACTTTAAGTGCTTGAGTTCAGCACAATAGCAAATGGCATGACACTTAAATCTAAATGCTTACTTGAGTAAGCTGTAAGATGTCCTCGTTCACCAACAAAAACTTTATATTCATGCTTTCTTATGTAGGGTGAAGAGCCTCAGCCAGCACAAGATGCTAACACAAGACCAATGAATGGAATTGTTGTAGCAAATGTAGTTGAGGAGTGAGGACAGAGGACCCAATAGTACATTTTTCAATGAATGGAAAGAATAGAAGAAGACTAGATGGCATGGGTCTTTCAGTTATAAACTAGAACTTTCAACCCCCACATGAATTGTTAGGATGAAATTCATTTCCCCAACTCCTTTTATGCTCATTGTCATTGGTAATTGATCCACACAACAATTACACAAACAAACACAGAAAAGCATTACCAACTAGTATTGGTGAACCTTGAACCATACCAAATTACCAATAAAATTCTTGTAATATTTTATTTAGAAGCAACTTAGTACTTTACACCTCACATGAGATCTAAAAGTGATTCAAATGAATCAAATAACTGCAATAGTAGTAAATAAGTGGGGATTAAGTAGCACATGAGGGAAATCTACTTCCATCAATGTATCAAACACAACAAATTAATATAAGTTATGAAAATTTTTCAAATTAATCAAAATTAATTGTTCCAGAGTCTTCAATTGGTTAAGGTGGTCCTGCACTGCTACTTATGCTTACAATGTCCTCAGCAAGCTCATACATGGCAACTGTAATGACAGAGTCTACAATCATATAAAATAAACATGCACTAGTCATTACTAAGCTCATATAAAATATAATTTAAATATAAAATAATAAATTATTACCTTTCAATCCATATAGCCAATCTCTTACACAAATCAATGCTTGCACTGTATCTGGCTTTAAAGCAGATCTATATTGGTCAATAACCCAACCACCAATATTAAAAGTAGACTGTGATGCAACTGTAGATATGGGAATGCTCAAGACATCACAAGCCATGGTAGCAAGTTAGGAATACCTAAAATCAACATTTGAATCAAATATAAATGTAAATAAGATTATAAAAAATAGTGTTTTCATGAGACAAGAGATTATTAATCAACCAACCTGTATTGATTGCCTTTCTAGAATAAAAGAATGTCTAGCTTTGACTTTTGCAATCTTGGATCATCCAAATAAAGCTCCAATTGTGATTTTTGTATAGCCAAAGAACCTCCCTCACTTTCAAATGAATCAAATTTCTAATGTAAATGCAATTATATTATTCAACTTACTGTAAGACAATTCATAGTAAATCTTAATATGCTAAGCGACATATAATGAAAGACACAATTATAAATATAATTACCTTCATGACATCTAAAACCTCTTGACTATATGACAAGTTTTGTCTATCATTAGTACCTCTAGCCACTAGGGAAGATGAGGAAGGAATATGAGAACTCTTAACCATATATTCATTGAAGAGAGAGAATAACTTTTCCCAAACTTGAGCAAATTCCAAGCAACTATTACCAAACAATTTCTTGTATGAGAATTCAACAAACGAGAGCTTATATCGAGGATCCAACACACATGCAATTACCAAAATGGTGCTGAATTCAGACCAGTACTTTGAAAACTTGGCAAATATTTGAGTGGACATATGCTTCATATAGTCATCATCACTTCTCATATATTGTGTTAAACTCAAATAAATTACAAATGTTGCACGAAAGTAGAGATTTGCCATGGGATACTTGGATCTAGAAAACATGCAGGTAGCATCATAAAAAACTGCCAAAAACTACAAAAACTTTTGTAGCATCATAAAGAGAACTTTTCAAGCATTACATAAGTTGAATTCCATCTTGTGGGACAATCTTATCTTAAGCCCTTTTTTGCTTCAATTGACATGTGATTCACACACTCTAAAATTTTTTGTTTTCTACTTTGCGATGCTTTGATATACTTGATACTCTCTCAAATTTTTTGAATAGCATCATCAATTTCTTTCAAACCATCTTACACAATCAAATTCAAAACATGACAACAACAACAATGAAGATGAAGGAACTCTCCACCACAAACAAGAGTGTTTCTGATGTTTAATTGATGCCTTAACAGTTCAACATAAGAATCATTAGCAAAAGCATTGTCTAAAGTGATTGAAAAAATCTTTTTCTCAATCCACATTCTGCCAATAATGAGTATACCTTTTTTGCTAATAATATTCCATTATGTGGAGGTGGTAGAAAACAAAGTTTTAATATCCTCTTGTGTAAGACCTACTCACTATCTAGAAAATGTGTTGTGAGACTTATATAACAATCAGTAATACAAGTAGTCCACAAATCAGATGTCAAACTTATCCTAACAGGTGCCAACTTTAATATCTCTTTTATCTTTCCTTTTTATCTTTTATACATTCTCAAAACATCTGCTTTTACTGTATTTCTACTAATCAAATGTAAATCTGCATGCAAATATTTTAGTAGAGCTCTAATTCCATCATACTCAACAAATTGGAAAGGCAAATCATGCATAACAACTACAGCTACTACTAACTCACGATAAACTTTACGATCAAACTTATTATATGAAGCTGAACTTAGTGACATACTCCCTTGACTTTGAGATAAAAGCAACTAGCCTATATCACGAGAAGAGCTCTGTTGACAAGTCTTTATATGATGTTTTAAGTTACCAGTATCAAATTTGCTATTGCAAATATATATCGCAGAACACTTCTTACATTTACACCTTTGCCTTCTATCTTCTGATGCCGGAAGGTGTTCAAAAAAATTCCAAACTGAAGATATTAGCTTCCCATGCTTTTTTCCTCTGTTGGATTTTGAAACTAACTCCACATTCTCTAAATCAACAAGCTCATCATCATCGTTGTCGTGCAGCATATTTAAATTATTAGAAGCATCAGTGCTCCCAACTTGTGCCTATATTGCAATTGACAAACAAAATTTAGTTCACAGCAAATACTACACCAATTACTAATAAGGGAGTGAAAAATGAAAAGAGTCAGAATCATAAAGAAATAAGAAAAAACAAACACATACCTGTGGTGCTATAGGTGTGTTGCTCATTGTGTGAGAATGGTTGAAGATATCTGGGAAGAAAAATCTGAAAGAGATGTAAAAGCAGCTTGGGTTGGGTTGGGCTTTAACCAATTCACGCTAAAGATCTAAGTGTAAATCAGTAAATGTATATGTAATGTATTACTCCTCTGAGTCCTCTCTCAATCTCAGACTCTCTCACATTGATTTGATCAATTGTGTTAAATAAAAGATAAATTAAAAACATAATATAGGATGGTTTGATAACAACGGTCTTATAATATAACAAAAATAAAAGATCGTTACAACATAACCGTCGATATTACAGGACGGTTAATGAATAACTGTCCTATTTTAATAAAAAATATAGGACGATTAAAACATAACTGTTCTATATTTGGAAAAACAAATAGGACGGTTAAAATGTTAATTGTCATATTTTACTTAGAAATATAGGATAGTTAACAAATAACTGTCCTATTTTACTTAGAAATATAAGATGGTTAAGAAATAACAATCCTATAATTTTACAAACATAAAGGACAGTTAGAAATAAACCGTCATATAGATGTTGAAAATATAGGATAGTTCTTATGTAACCGTCATTTATTTGCACTTGCATAGTTTAGCATTTCCATGGGAGTGTGACTGTGATGTGCCAATGACTAGTCTACCTAGACTGACTGACTGCCTAGCCTAGCTACAGGCCTGCTGGATAGGGACAGACAGCTTCCCCTCCTCCAATTTCAAACTGGCAAGTGCCAATTAGTTAATGAAACTTACACTTCAATCATTTGTCAAATATTTTGAGTCCTTGATGTCCTATAAGACATGTGGGCCCCGCTTGCTGTGACAGGAAAACAAAATGAAAACATAACCTGTTAACTTAAGTGTTAACTAATTATCTTGGGCAATTGTCATTTAGTAGTTTTTAAAAGTAAAATTCCCACCTTTGTTTGATGATCTTGACATCTTTGAGTCTTGACAAGTACGAGTAGTATCCTTTGATCATCACTTCTAAGTTGTAATCTAATGCACTTAATGTGGTCTAAGTCCTTACTCTTCTGTTGTCTTATTTTTGCATGTTTAAATACATCTTTCTCACCTTATATTGATCTTAGTCTATGATAGTGATCATCATATCATATGGCCTTAAGCTTAGCTTCACTTACTATTCTCTTATCAACCATTTTAAGATTAGCTCCACATTGTCAGTTACAAGTTACACTTACTAGATAATTAGTTAACAAGTTTTGTAACTTGTATAAGTGGCTAACTGTTATATATTGTATAAAATTATAAATGCTCATGATTTTCTTATACTAATTCTGTAATGACCCCAATTTTTGTAATATTAAAATCCCATGAAAAGTTCAGTTTTAAAGATAAGGGTATTTTGGTCATTTCACTAGTTTTCTTGACTAAACCCATGAATTTGGTCCTAAAAATGGTTCCATTAGATGCGTCTCAGAAAAAGGAATCCAACGAGACTAAAATCACCCAAAACGGAGTTAAAATGAGCAAGTTATGGCCCTTTGAAGTTCAGGGGCAAAACTATAATTTTTACAAAAACGGATTTAACCTCAAAACACAGGGGCCCGTTTTGATACGGGCACCCTTCATCTTCAACCTCCTAGAGGTTTCTAGAATGGCAGTGTTTCAAGGAGAAACCACCGCCATTCTGGAGGTTTCTCCACCGCCATTCAAAGGCGGTTAGAACCCCTCCAGAACCCTCTTTAAAAGCCCTATAAATAGAGATTTTGGGTGCCTCTAATGGCAGCCAAAAACCTTGGAGAAAACCAATCATGAAGCAGTGACCTAGAGGGAGAAAAACCCAGCAACGAGCCAGGTACGTTCGAGATCGCTCAAAACCAATCTCCCCCATAGTTCCAAGGTCAATTTCCCTAAGTTTTTGCATGAAAAACCATGCAAAACGGAGCCCAGGAGAGCCACCAAGGACCCAGGGACGTTTCCTGGGCCGCATGGGTTTGACAGGGGTCAAACCAGTGTGTCCTGAGGACGCCCCGGTCCCCCAGACGACGGAACGTTCCACGTCGTCTTCGTTTGAAAAACCAAACTGGGGCGTCCAGGGACGCGCCCTCTAAAGAGAAAGACGGGCGGAGCGTACAGCGCACACGCCGCAGACGCGCAGAGCGCTAGCGTGCGTCGACTTTTGGTTACTTAAGGAAGCTAGGCGCACGTCGTAGACGCGCAGCGCCCTAGCATTCCGTCTTTTTTTTATCTTTAAGACTCTATGTACATACAACACTAAAACGCTTATAACTTGAGATCTAGAGCTCTGATTGAGGCGCCGCAAAAAGGCGTTGTGTCCGTGTCGACGACGCGGACACATCCAAACTATAAAATCCCTGATCAAGGCCCAATCGAAGGGGGGCATGTCCCTTAAAATAGGATGGTGGCGCGTGGCCACTAGAACTTTGGAAAACTGAGGATACCAAGACCCAATTAGGACCTTAGGACACCCATAGGCATAGGGATGGACCCCTAATGCCTAAGTAATAAGACCCAACTACTCTAAACCCATAAAAGATAGGCTAAACTAACCTTGAGTCCCCAAACCATGTTCAGGAGCGTACGAGAACAAAAGGGTTAACGCGACCTAGCCAGGTAGGTGCTCTATCACTATTAGATTCTTTTAAAAGAACTATTATTATTTTGAGAATATATGTTTTAAATATATGCCTTGATTTGCATGACTTAATTCAGCATGCATGATAAATGCTTTGTACATAGCCATGTTTTGAAATGATTGCATATACATTATGCACATATATGGTTTGCAAACAAGTGCATACATTACATGATTTAAGTACTTGTAAAGATTGCATGTCCTTGAGGGTTGCCAAAAGACGCTGGAGTGCCGAGGGCCAGGCAGTTGTGAGGGACCCAAAGAGGACAAGTTTTAACAAGAGGTTTTGGCTTTTTCAATCTTATGTGATTTAGGCAAGTAAGCCCGTGGGTGCTATACCGAGGGGTCTGGGTTGGCCACCCGGCCTCTACCACTAATAGGTGGATGGGTACCACGCCCAAAAAGAGGTAAGTCCCTACGTCTACTGCATGTGGTATAGGGGGCTACCACTGGTGTCATGGCACTGGGTCGACGTGTCATAGGCCCCGTGGAGGCTATGACTGAGTGTCCTCAGGTACCCGGGGACCACACGGCGAGGAGGTCGTGGGCATAGTGGACCCTATGGTTTGATGTGCATTGCATATGGCATGATATGAGGTTGGTCGACCATACCATACTAGATATCCATGAGTTGGATTCAATGAAGCATCTTATGCATATCATAATGTTATGATATATATGTATATGATACTTTCGATTTTTGGATTATGTAATCCTTTAAGTCGTTAGTATTTCAGTTTGACAATGGATTTTTATATCGATATTGAACGTGATTGTTTCAAACATGCACATGTTTTAAAAGAGCATATGATTTGAAACATAGCATGCATTGCAAAACTAGTAGTGATAGACTCCTACTGAGTATATTATATGCTCACCCTATCTTTAACATTTTTTAGGATAGTTCCACTCATAAATAGAAGACGTCTCAGGAGATATTAGTGCTACGAGTAAGTGAATCAAAAAGAAGAAAGTTATACATGTAAGTAAACTCTCAACCCTTTGGACATGAAGTTGTATTTAATTACAGTTGGGCTATGTCTTTGGACGGAAAGACACAGGGAAAATATTTATGATTTCTGAAGTTTTTCAAAAACTACTTTAGTTGTTGTGATGGCAAATGACACTCGGGGTTTTCAAAAATGAGTTCAAAATTAAAGGTTTTCCGCTGCATTGCATGGTTTTTATAGAATGGTTTTCAAATAGGGATGCATCCCGCCTTAGAACATTAGGTATTGCATTTAAAAATGCATGAGAAAACCCGGGTCGTTAATATATCTCTTTGTCATCAAATTCATGAATATCATTTATGCAACTCATATAACTCAAGATTTGTTTTGATTTCTTACCAGTGTTTCTCATTTCTAACTCCCAATTGATGATAATAGATTGGGAATAACTAATTCATCCATGATCCATGTAGAGTAAAAGGTAGTAAGTCACCCTTAGTAATATCATTCAACATTTATTATTTTCTCATGATTATTTTACCATCAATGCCAAATGTACTTCTTTTCACTATAGACCACAATCCAGAATTAATTTTAATTTTACCAAATTATCATATCAATATCCCTCTAATTTTTTCTTGATAAGCTTTTGTGTTAATTCGACAATTGAGTTATTATACCAATATAGTTTATACTTTATACCACATAACTCCTTCTATTCTCATTCTCACCTAATGAGTTAATTACATAACTATTCCCTTTCTATACTCATTATCCATTAATGAGTTAATCACATAACTCTTTCTATACTCATTCTTAACTACTGAGTTAATTACATAATGAACATAACTGCTTCTATTCTCATTCAGTCATTCTCACCTAATGAGTTAATTACATGACTCTTTACTTATCCTCAACCTCAACAACTGATGAGTATGAGTTACTTACATAACTCTGTCTTTTTAAGCTAATCCTCAACTAAGATGAGTTAATTACATAACACTTTCTTTACTCATCCTCAACCTCAGCAACTAATGAGTATGAGTTACCTACATAACTTTGTCTTTTTAAACTCATCCTCAACTAAGTTGAGTTAATTACAGAACACTTTCTTTACTCATATAGTCATACTTACATAACTCTATCTTTTTAAGCTCATCCTCAACTCAATTAAGATGAGTTAATTATATAACTTTTTCTTTACTCATACAGTGATACTCACATAACTTTTTCTTTTTAAGCTCATCCTCAACTAAGATGAGTTCATTACATAACACTTTCTTTACTCATCCTCAACCTCAACAACTAATAAGTATGAGTTACCTACATAACTCTATCTTTTCAAGCTCATCCTCAACTAAGTGGGGTTAATTACACAACACTTTCTTTACTCATACAGTCATACTTACATAACTCTATGTTTTTAAGCTCATTTTCAACTCAATTAAGATGAGTTAATTACATAATTCTTTCTTTACTCATATAGTGATACTTACATAACTCTTTCTTTTGAAGCTCATCCTCAACTAAGATGAGTTCATTACATAACTCTTTCTTTACTCATACTTACATAACTCTTTTTAAACACATCCTCAACTAAGATTAGTTAATTACACAACTCTTTCTTTACTCATCCTCAGCCTCAGGTCCTCAACAAGTAATGAGTATGAGTTACTTACATAACTATTTTTTAATTTTTTTTTTAAGGAACTCCAGGACAGTTAATGCAAAACCATCCTTTATACCATAATAATATAAGATAGTTATGTAATAACCGTCCTATATTTTATATACCGCTTGTTACTCATATGACGGTTATGTAACAACCGCCCTATATTTTTTATATATTTATAGGACAGTTACTTCATAACCATCCTATTTTTTTCACTCTGCTCATACTTATAAGATGGTTATTCTTAAACCGTCCTATGATTGTTAGTAAATAAAGGATTGTTAGTTAATAACCGTCTTGTAATTATCCTAATATAGGACAGTTTTCATTGAACAGTCCCGTCACGACCCCAATCCCCGGGGCCGCGATTAGGCTTAATCAAGCCTAACGATTGGCCGAGCTAGGCCTCCGTGGCCTTGCTTCTTTTTTTTTTTTTCATAATTTATATCACAGCGGAAGTGTTGAGAGAGCTAGGTGCTCTTGTCTTGTGTAAGTCACAGTTTACTAGAAAAATAATTTTCTCCTTTAACAATCGAATCCTACTGAAATTTCGGCAGAGTCTCCCCTGTTTTTCAGACTTATGCATTTAACGCATGCTATGCGGTTCACCTGATAGACAATATCACAATCATAATTTCCTGAAGGGAGACTCAGTCTCCATACTATCTATCATAACAAAACATATATGATGCATAAGGAGCAGTGTCAAAAATAAGATATAACTCGTTTACAGCATTAGCACATATATACATGTATATATATATATATACAACTCAAAATTTAACATCTTCAAGCAAGCTTTCTTCAACTCACTCAACGACCTTTCTCTTCTCTGCCTGGCTAGTACCTGCAAAATAATAAGGTGAGTTGCGAAGCCCAGTAAGGGAAAAGAACCAAACCCATGCATATCCAATCATTCTTATTGCTACGCTTAAAAACACATTCAATATAACATGAGCATTCATTTCCATTTTAACTAGTCATATACAACATAGTAGCATGTGCTATCAAGTAAGGCCTATGGGTATTACAATAGAATTACAGTTTTTTCCCAAATTCAAATATGACACAACAGTCATCGCATGCAAACAAGCACACCCCATAAGGATTTCCCATTCGTGTCCAACCACAGGACATTCAATTGATGAGTGACTAAGTCATGGACCTCGTTCTAGCGTTAAATGCAAATCATAAGCGTTACATCCAACAAAGCTGCATACTCATTAATGATTTTCTCAGTAATATTAAACATGCCTAGCATTACGTTAGGATTCAATAGTCATCTCCCTCAAGGACTACCATCTTGGGCAGCCCACTATGTATATCATCATCAAGGCAGCCAGACTCTCAGGATTTACCATCTTGGGCAGCTCCAAAGTCAGGTTCCATCAGGATTTACCATCTTGGGTGGTTCCACCTTAGTCGAAATCAACCAGGCAGCCCTTTCCCTCAGGGTTTACCATCTTGGGCGGCTCCACCGTGATCCCAAAAGACCAGGCAGCCTTTTCCCTCAAGAATTACCATCTTGGGAGGCTTAATACCTGACAGCTCATCCCTCAGGGTTTACCATCTTGGGCGGCTCCACCATGATTCCAAAGAACCTGGCAGCCCTTTCCCTCATGGTTTACCGCCTTGGGAGGCACAATACCAGACAGTCCAATCCTCAGGATTTACCGTCTTAGGCGGCTTCACCTTAATTCCTTTCCCTCAGAAATTACCATCTTGGAAAGCGTCATCATAGCTTACCGGGCGGCCCTCAGGGCTTACTATCTTGGGCTTGACCATTTTATAACAGTTTGCATCATCACAACAGTTAAGCATAGTAAATTATACTATAACATGACCTTTTTAATAAGAAATTACAATTTCTATCATCCATTAAACCAAGGTGACAATATATACATTTTACACATGCATAAAGTTAATTTCAAGAGAACATAAAAACAAGAATTTAAAGAATGCAAGGGTTCAGGGTCCTTACCTGCTCTCCAAGTACAACTCAAGGTTCTACTGCTAGAACCTTTCACACTGCTCTCAAACCTCTGCAACAAACACAAGTTCTAAGTAAATTTCTGAATTTCATGTCATTTTCTACAATCACTTCTAGCTCTATATTTACAATGTTCTTGATCTAACCTTATATATCTAAATTAAGGATTTGCATACAAATGGGTCGCTATCCAATAGGATTAGCACCATTGGTCTTACATCGATGGTCTAGATCAAGCGCGTACCTCTAGAAGTTTCAATTCAATACTTTTAGCCATAATTCATGGTCTGATATCCTTTCCTGACCTTTAACATTCGTTGATCAAGTATTGGATGGTCAGATAGGATCTCTCATCAATTTATCCATAACTAGTCAGTCATTTCCGTGATAATTCATCACCAATGGTTACTTGGAGTTATATTTGACCTAAATTTACCTCCTGATCACATTTTTAACGGTCGGATGTTACGGTTCCAAATTTTCCCTATGCATTAACAAGTAATTTCGTGGGCCAATCGATTCCTGATCGACGATCCGTCTTCACGGATGAAAAGATCACGCGCAAATTGTCTGTATCTGAAAATTTCCATTTTTCACATTTTTTTTAGGGGTCGCCGGAAATGTCACCGTCGCTGGAAAAGATGACCGGATTCCGGTCGTCGCTGGCGACACAGGTGACTTCTTTTTTTAGCCAAATTTAATGGGAATGCTTGGAATTTCCTGAATTTTCGTTTTCTAGTGTTTTCCCCTTTTGATTTTTAGTAAAACTACCGTTTTTTGTCAGATTTTCAAGGGTTTTTGAAACTAACCCTAGGGGCTGGTTTTTGCAGTTTCCGGTGTCGTTTCTTGCCGGATTTTTGTGAAACCAACGGGGTTTCACTCAGAAACATCTAAGGAACAGTATGAACAGTTAGATTTTCAATCTAATCCCGTTCTATTCCCTGTATACTCTAAATCCGACGGTGTTTTTTTCACTGTCTAGTTCCTCAAAAAAACGCTGTATTCACGTTGAAGAAGAAGAGGAAATGGGGAAGAATAGAAAAGGTTTGGAGGCTTACCTGGGTCCATCTTGCAGCTAGCGTGACCCGAAGATGGTAACCCAACTCCTCGTCGCCGGTGAAACTTGGGTCGTGTCTGGCAGGCAAGGATGGAGGTGGAGGAAACGAGGGATGGGGAGGGCGTGAGGGTTGTGCAGGGTTGACCAGAAGAGGGGGAGAACAAGGGAAATGGGGGTGAGTGGGTGGCCGGGAAAAATGGGGTGAAAGGGGAGAGAGAGTAGCTGGGAAATGAGAGGAGAGGGGAGAGGGTTGCCGGCTTAGCTCCCTCTTCCTGGTGTTTTCCTGTGTTGCACACGTGTGGGAGTTAAGCTCCACGCGGTGAGTTCCACTCCCACGTGTAGAGCTCCTCCCACATGGCCCCTTGGCTTACACGGATTAGAGGGGGGGGTGCCATTATCAATCTAGACCCCCTCTGCCTCAGTGGTAAAATCCCTAAGTCTATCGCTCCCGATCTCCGTTTCGTGCGTTCTTAGTGTCGTTGGAAAGCTCTCTCCGAGCACAATCTGATGAATGATTTTTCATCATTGATTTCTAATGTTCTTAATTTTATTTTATTTTCGGTTTAATCCACTATTTAGGACATGGGTGTGACAAGTCATGTGTTGTTTTGATGATAAAGGACTGTTATGTTAGAACCATCCTATATTTATCTTTCAGTTATACATTAGATTAAACCTTTCTATCTCCTTTCTTTACTGTTCACCTTCACATTTCTTTTCTCCCTAACCTAAGTCCTTCGAAGTGTCCAACTCTCCTCAAGACCAAACCCCCTTCAACGGTTCAACTAGAACCAGGGCAAATGCACAAACCAAAAGAAGAGTGTCAATGAGAAGAAGAAGGAGAGAGGGAGAGAGAAAGCATGCAACCCGATCAAGGGTAGAGAAGAAGTAGAGAGTGAGAGAGCAAGGGGCAAAACTCAGAAGCTAGAAATCGACCAGCGACCACAATGGAAGGAGGTTCATCAGGTACTGGTTCTGTTATGCTCTTGCCTTGGAAACTCTATGTAATGTCTCAATTTTTTGCCCTATTTTTGTTATGTAGCACTCTTATTACATTACATTTCACTATATAGGATTAAAAATAGTTAAGGTTAAAAATATTCTTCATTTGCAACCTGCATGGCTCATTATCATCATCTTCAAGACCTTATCCCAATTAGGGGTCGGCCTCATGAATCTTAGTCTCTTAATAACTCTAGCTTTATGTTTGTACCCTCCATCCTCTATATTAACTCTCTAAGGACTCTATCATAATAAGCTTTCTCTAAGTCGATAAAGACCATGTGGAGGTCTTTCCTCTTCTCCCTATATATTTCTCTACTAATTGTCGTAGTAAGGAACTAGCTTCAATGGTAGACCTCCCAGGCATGAAACCAAACTGATTCTCCTATACACTTGTTTCATATCGTAGCCTCTTCTCAATCACTCTTTCAAAAAGTTTCATAGTGTGGCTCATAAGTATAAGTTTGATCCCTTAATAATTAGTGCAGCTCTGTATGTCTCCCTTATTCTTATTATAAATTGGTATAATAGAGCTTTTCCTCCACTCCTTAGGCATTTTCTTTGATTTTTTAATCTTGTTAAACAACTTAGTCAACCAAACTACCCCAATGTCTCCCATATGCTCCCAAACCTCTATTGCTAATTTGGTATACCATCGGGCCCCATGGCCTTTCCCACCTTTGTTTGATCTCATCATCTTTGATTAATACCTGTTGATCATCGCTTCTAATGCACCGAGTTATTTCACTTACACTTTTCAGTTTTCTAATTGTAGTCATTTTCATTTTTATTTGTGAAGTAAGCATGAAACATGAAGAAGTAGAATAAGAACATGAAGAAGTAGTATAAGAACAAGTAGAAAAGGTAGAAGTAGAACAAGAACAACAATTACAACACATAGAAGCAGAACAATCAAGGCTATCAAGCACATGTCCACCAGTAACACCACCTGTCAATGTCAAGAGAAATGCCAGGGGGTCAACACAAATGGATCATATAAATAAGAGATCATCAAAGGGAATAAAAGAAACCATACAATTTAAAAATAGAGGCCAACCGGTAGGTGGTACTACATATGCCTATGCTAGCTTCATATGTTGCACTATTAGAAGACTTGTGCTAGTATTAGTGACTGATTGGAGACTTGTATCGCCAGAAGTCAAAGATGCAATATGGGGAATGGTCAAGGTATGTAAATTCTTCCTACATATAACATAATATGTCCTTTAACGTGCTTCTTCTTTTATTTTGTAGTCTGCCTTTGACATATCTAATGAGTGCAAGAAGCAAGCATTGATAGGAGTTGGTGAACAATGGAGGAAATCAAAGAGTGAGCTTGCAAGGAAGTACATACTTCCAAATTCCAATGATCCTTCTAGGCTTAATATGGTCCCTTTGTTGTATTCCTACTTCATTGACCAAGAAGTATTGTATCAATTTGTACAATATAGGCTATCTCCTGATTTTGAGGTAATTACAACTTGAATTAGCCAAGCAAAATTTTGATTCTTGTAATTATTATATTTGATTGTATTTTGATTACATTACTTTAATATCTAGGAAAAGCATATAAAAGGATAAAAGGTGCGTGCACAGAATCATATGCAGCACCACCTTTCAAGGGTTGGCTATGCAAGATTAGAGGGAAATGAAATAAGTATATCATGTGATATTTTATTTGTCTAATCATAGTAGATTTTTATTTTATTAACTTTGACTTAGTGTCTCTCTTAACAGCAAAAGAAGGATGGGACAACAGAGCCCATCAACCATGCTCTTCTATGGAAAATGGCACATTCGAAAGAGCGTAACTCCCACACCTTTGCTAACGAGACAACTGCAGCAATTGCATCAAGAATTGTAAGTGGTTTAAGACTTTAAGTTTTATACTTTTATACTCTAGCATTATATAAATATTACATATATAATAGGGATTTGATCATGTTATGATCTTTACATGTGCAGGAAGAGTTGACCCAAGAAAGTGCAACTACAAGGACTTTTAGCAGCACTGCTACAAAGGGGGACATCCTGTATAGGGCAATGGGCAACAAGGAAGAGCACCTTTGCCGAGTAAGGGGCCAAGGTCACGATGTTATTCCTTCTAAGTTCTTCCATAAACAAAAGGCTCCTATGCTACAAGACTTGGAAGAATGGAAGAAGCAAGCTGTTGTGGAGATATATAGCAAGGTCAAAGATCAATTGCTAAAGGAACTCCAGGGTGGCGAAAGAATCTCATGTGAGGATGTTGGCCATGAAGCTCAACCTCAAGGTCAAGTTCAACCACCCCAATCTGAAATAGTTGCACTCCTAGTCCTCCATTAGACGAAGAGGTGGTAGAGTAAGTACTTGAAGGTGATGTCCTAATCAGTGAGGTCTGTATATTGACATGTTTAGTTTTACAATGTTTAATTATTTAGTAACCTTTTCAGTTTACATCATTAATCATTATATATATGTCATTTCTCAAATATAGGTGGGTCAGTGCATGTTGCAGCTACACATATTTGAGAACTATGTGGCTGTGGCAACATTGTACGAGGTTCAGCCCATGACTTCCGCCACCTTGCATGGCAAGTTGATGCCTCCACACACTAAGCACGCGTGCATTATTGCCACCATTCAACCAGATGCTCCTCTTCCATTTCCAATACAAGGGGATGATGTTGAAATAGTTGGGGATGTAATTGGATATCATGTGTATTGGTCAGAGAAACTTATCAAACCAATGATATCCAATTCCAAGGTACATATATTCTAACTTTAGTCATGGCATCATTTTCTACTACCTTTTTTAAGTCATCCTAAATTGTTAATTGATTAATATTGTCTGTAACATGTTGGATCACCAGAAGCAGCACAAGGGGCAATTGAAGCGAACCTCCCCCCAGCAAATTCTAGCGTAGTGGCAAGTATAGCCTCATCCCAACCTTCCCAGGTAGTACTAGTTCTATATATTTGCATAGTTGTATCATGTTACATGTGGACTTAAACAATGCAACAACTAACAAGTTCAAAGCACTTGTTAGGTGCTTACAAGGCATAAGCTCATTGTAAACATTTGTTAGGTGCCCACAAGCTCAAAAAGTTTTGTTGTTTTTTCCTAGGTTAGAATTTGCGATCTTAGATTCTCACTTGAAGTAATGATTAGAGATCAAAAACTTTTATTATCTTATCCTAGGTTACAACTGTAATCTTACTTGAAGTAATGGTTAGATGTGTTTTATGGAATTCATGTATTTCTTTTCACTTTCATCATCATGATAATCAAGACCTTATCCCAATATATGATAAAATATTATAATTTAATCTCACCGTCTCTCTTCTTTTATATATGCTAGTATACCATTATATGCTGTATATATTCATTACTAATTTATGAAATGTTGCATCTACAGTATAGGGATCAAGTGGAGGTTCCACCTAACACGCCTTCATTCCTAAGGGTACTGTATAGACTAGCTAATAAAAATAATACAATGAACCCTATAAGGATAGAGGCAGGTGTGCTTTCAAACAATGTGGTTGAGGTTCCACTCTTCAAAGAAGACCTCTTAACCATATGTAATATGGTTTAATTGGAATACATGCACATTGTAGTCTATATAGGGTATGTCGTCGTGTAACTACTCTATTAGAGTTAGACTATTACGAATCAAAGTAATATTACTTGCTTTTTTAATAACACTTGATAATTATTTGACATTAACCCAAATTTCTAATGTAGGTATTTGCATGATAGCTTGCAAAGATTAGAGGTCAAGGACATTTACAAGTTCCTTGACCCTTCTCTTATCTTTTGATTGGACTATTTGCCCGCGGACAAATAAAGTGAAGATATCATTTCTGGGCTCATGGGTTGTACGAATGGGTAAGCCTTACTGATTTCCTACAATAGCAGGTACATTGTAACATATGTTGCTAGATTTTTCCATTTCAGTTTCATAATTCATACACATGAATATCTATATCAGTTAGGATTTAAGAACATACAATTGAATTATTGTTTTTATAGGTCCCATTAAATGTTGCTAGCTTTGGATGTGCATGGTGGCCATGCAATTTTTTTCTATTCGTGTGGAGCTTACATTCGGGAATACTTGATGAAAATTATAAATAAGTAAGTCTTTATTATTCCTTTCATTATAATATAACCACTTACCTGACAACTATCATAATATTCATAATCTAATGCTTTTCAATTATATGTGTGTAGAGCATGGTATAAATGGGTTGAGTAGGAAGGTATTGACCACCCACCAAAACTCATCTGGAAGAAGGCCAAGGTAAGGTTTACTAATTACTGCTCTTTATAATCTTTGATATATTTTTAAACCTGAAATTATTTGACATGATATTTTGAACCTTTGCTGTTGTCTTTGGTGACATTGTTTTGTAGTTCCCTAAACAAAAATTAGATTAGGAGTGTGGGTATTATGTTCTCAGATACATGAGAACCCTCATTCGCAATGGAGTTATAATCTCACAATTGAGAAAGGTAAGACTTACTGACCAATGATATACTTTTGTTTTGTATATTTTCTGACTAAATCCAAGATTACATATATGAACTAAGTTATTATATGTTTCTTGTAGGCATATTTGGGAAGTAAGAGTGACTCCCAGTTGGATCTGGACGATATTAGAATGGAATGGACAGATCATATTATGAATTTTAATTTGTAGTTCAGTGAGCTAAATGAATGTATCATCAATCATGTATATACATTTTACTCAAATATAATACAAATATTAGTTCATTTCTATGGATGTGTTCTATTTTTTCTTTTGATTGAAGTATACTGTTTTAATGTATGTGCTTTCTTTGTTTCAAACTTTCAAATTTCAATGATGGGATTGGGAAGTTGGTGTCTTGAACTAAACATAAGATATATGGTGAGGTGTGGCTGTCCATGAAAAAGAGTAAATGTATCATGTACAGTATGGGTGATTGGGTGTGCTTTTATTTGTTCAATTCAATGTGAACTTGTAATATCCTTAATTTTTAGTATAAAATAGGAAATTACTAAATAAATTAAATAAAAAATTTATAGATTGAAATTTTTCCTAAAAATATAAGAATTAGAAAATGCTCGTCAATACGATTCCAATGCCACTAAGAACGCAAAAACGGAGCTCAAACGAGGGAGTTAGGAGCCGTCGAAGTTGTAAGGGTATTTTGGTCATTGGACAGAGACGTGTTACACAGGGGTCCAAATTGATAATGGCACCCCCATCTTCCACACGTTTCTACCAGTCCGGCGAAATCGCTGGAGAGACGTGGAAAGAGACGTAAGGGAAAGAGTTTCTCTTCCCCTAGGACTCTAAACCCTATATCTATTTTTCCCTAGGAGCCAAAACACTCCACCTTGAGCGTTTCTCTGAGTTTTTTACTCAGAACTCTAGCCCTGCAAGGTTTGATTTTTTCGGCAAGTGGAATCTCGGCAACATGAGCAACCCCGGCTATGCGCAAGGTAAGCCTTAAAACTCTATTTTTTTCGTAATTATTAAATAGAAAAAATAATTAGAAAAGCATTTAAAAATTAGAAAAAATCAGATTTCCTGGGAACTCTATGCACGCTACTGTTGGAGCGTCATTTCATGGATCAAACAATGTGTGTTTGAAAATCGCACCGTCCAACTAGTGCACAAGAGACTCAAGATCAAACCCTTTAAATTTGGGAGTGATCCAACGATGGGTTTCTCCAAAAAACCAAAAACAAGTACCTATGGATGATTTTAGGAACTTGGGAAAAATCATTTAAAAACCATGGTTTTTGACAAAATCGCGCAAAACAGAGCTATGTAGCTCCGCCGGAGACGACCGGAATCCAATCGTCTTCTCCGGCATCGTCAACGGCGCCAGGCGCTGATGCCAAGACGCACACGGTAATGCACAAAAGATGATGTCAACTGACGTCGTAGTGGAGCTGGGACGAGGCACGTCCTAGCGTCCGTGACACACGCGACGGTGCGTCACGGTACCGAGGACACACTCCGCGCGTCCCGTCCCACGTTTTGAAGGTCGGGCGTCTTCGTGACTCCGGTGTACGCCAGTGTAAATCGGCAGAAAGCGAGCTGTCGGTATAGACCACCTTATGGTGGTCAGGCAGGGCCCATTTTGCGTAGGTTTTCACTAAATTTTGATTTTTGGGAGCTAGAGGAGTCCAAATCACGATCCGAAAGAGGCATTGTGACCGTATTGACGACGCGGACCTAATTTTAACTTAAAAACTTATAAATGACCACTTTTTATTTAGAAAATTTTCAAAATAGTGGTATGACATGTACAGGTGCACTTGAATATACCAGTTAAAGAGAGTTATTAACAAGCTAGTAGTTTCACATTGAGGTAGGTAACAACAATTAATGCTTTGCCTTGATTTTTAAACCATATTTAAACATAGCATCATGTGTGATTGTGTTTTAAATTGCAATTATCATTTAGCGTGGATTTCATGCGACTTTGACTACATTATAATTATTCCAAATTGAAATCTTTTATTGAATAAACTTATTTCAAATGATTTTATAAGCATGATGTTAATTAGTTATGCTTAAATAGAGACTTATTTCTTATTATATATAGAAAATGCATGGATGTACATGGAAATAAGAACATGGGCTTATTAGCTTGTCCTTTTATAAGCTAACCCCAGGATGAGGGGCATGTCTTGGGGACTGCGAGCTATGAGTGCTCTTGAGTTTTAGCATATACATATGATTTTTGTGTTTTATATTTGATGACGGGTGCTCTCGCCCGGTGGGCGTCATGCTGGGAGGGATAGGGCCGGCTACCCACCCTCTGAGATTGTGATGTGATGATATTGTGATATGATAGACACCTACCCATAGATGGCATTCAGTAGGGGTTTGGTAATATGGATAGTCCACACTACAGGTCTGAGCCTTTCCATGGGGACAGACGCTAAGTCTCCCGTTATAGTGTCGACGGAGAGCAGCAGTAGTTGATACTTATGGAGGGTTGCAACTGCAGCATGATGTCCCATATTCTTATTATGTGTGCATGTATGATAAGCATGGTTATAGATGGTATGCCTGGGTGTGACGACACTCAGAGGTTGGCCATGAGTACTCCTGATCAGTGATGTTAGTGCGATGTGATGGGACCCATTACCTTAGGGTGCCCTTATGATTATTGTATGCTCATTTATATGGATTTATGTCATGTTTTGACTCCGTGAAATGCATGTTTTAGCATATGGAATAAATTGACATTTATTTGGACATGACATTATGATACTGCTATTTTCATAAATGATAGACTTTTCATCAGTGTTGTTAATTATTTCTTTCATTAATTATATTAATTGTCTATGTACCTACACAAGTGATAGCTTGCTGAGGCATTGCTTTGTTTTGCAATACCTTAGATCTCGAGTGCGACATTAGGAAAGAAAAAGCTGTTGAGAAACCGTGAGAGTTACTGAAGATCTTTTATTATAGTTTTAGATAGTGATGTGAGTCATTAAAACAGGATTATCATTTGGATTTAATTATGGACTGCATACTTTATGTTTTGGATTTGATTGAGATGTTTGGACATATGCTGGACATTTATATGGGATGTTATGATGGATAGACCCTGGGCCATGTTATTATTGTGTTTTGGACATTTATTTGATTTAAAATAAAGGTGCCGATTTATTTGACATTGCTAGATACACGTATTGTTTTATTTATATGTATGCCGTTTTGAGAAAGGAAAAATAACACCCGGAGTTTTAAGATATGTTTTAGCAAACGGTTAAATAAAACTTTTCTCATGGGATCCCAAATGCTCTTATTTATGCCATTATTATTATAAAAAAAAAATGTCTTAAAAATCCGGGGTGTTACAGAACTGTATGGAGCAAAACTGAATGTGTACAATGATTTTAAATATAGTAGGTTGAATGTGAATGTGTTATTTTGACACATCAGTCCATCACTATGGCTGTATTCTATTTTTTGTTTTGATTCAAGTATGTATGTGTCAATGTGATTGTGTGTACAATGTGCTTGCTTTATTTCAAATTTTTTATGATGGGAGGTTGGTGTGTTCAAGGCTTCAAGCCTTCAAGAGTTAATATAGGGTTTTGATATGTGAGGACTAAGGAGTGAAGTTGTGTATAATGGATGGACTAATGCCTAATGGAAAGAGAGAATTGTGTGTGGAGTCACACAATAGACACTTGGACAGTCATGCAGGTTATACAATTTTTACTAATATAGGACGGGTATTTAGTAACCGTCTTATATCACTTATTAAATATAGGACAGTTAACAAATATAGGACAGTTAACAAATAACCGTCCTATAAGTGAATAAGTATATATGCAAATTTATACAATGTCAACCCTAATTAAGGATATATTTGAAAAGTTACAAAAGTAATGATAATACAAAATATAGTCTATACATAATGTCCTATTTTGAGAGTGGTTTTAACTTTAACAAGTGGGGATTGTTGAAATTATTTTAAATAAAATCAACTCACAAAACATGTTTGTGGGATTGCTGTGAAACAAATGGGTATATGTGGAATCTGGTGCTTCTCTATTTTTAGAGGAAAACCCAAATTTTATTTGAATTTGAACTCCCTTGTTTTTTTTTCACTTAGCTTTTGAAAACAAGACAAATGCATAGTCTCACATTTGAAGTTTGGAAGAGATATCTACTCTTCATAGACACTTTCATTTCCTTGTATTGTTTTCAAGAGTAATTCAATGGTGCACCTCGGTGTGTGTGCATGTGTGTGCATGCACATGCACATGTGGAGGTGTGCTTGTGCGCATTAGTGCATGCTTTGCACTTTGTACAATCACATAGCTTTGAAGTGCCCTAATCTCTTTTGATTTTAGGTTTGATCTAGTCCAAGCCCACCTAGATGGATGGTCCATGGGCTAAGACATCTGTGTGCTCAGTCAGCCCATTAAGCTAGCATCGAGATGTCAGCCTAGAATTGCAAAGATGGCCTAATATGTCTAGGCCCATCCATCCTGTAAGATCCCACCAGGGAGGTGCTACAATTTGAAAGTCAATAAGCTTGCCTAAGGCCTTGCCTTGGGGACTAAGCTATAATAACCCCAATTTCTATAAATTAATTTGAGAAAATCAATGAAAGTTTGAAATTTCAGAAGACTTAGGTTGGAATATTAAATATCTTCTCATAGAGATTAAATAATGAGTGAAAACTTAGAGATTAAGAATGTACACAAAAAATCAAATCAAATGACACTAATTTCGTTAAATTCTGAGTTAGAATGAAAAATCTCAATTTTCTACATAAAAGGATAAAACGGTCATTTTCACCCATAACCAAGATTTAAAATTTGAATATTTGGAATGTACTCGAAAAATCAGAAGGTACTTGAAAAATTAATTCCAGCACCATTGAGTACACTAAAATCCAAGTTTGGATAAATAATATCAAAATTTCTCCATTTTTATGAATAAAAGGGCAAAATGGTCTTTTCACATAAAAGTGGGCCCACAAAGTAGGCCAATGTTCTAGAAGCAACAATAATTGAGCAAAACACTACTAGATTATAGTGGAGGAAAAGGTGGAGGTGGAGACTCCACCCATAAATAAAATAATAAAAAGAAAGAAGGAGATTTTTATGAAAAATTAATTAAAAATTAAAAAAATTGACTATAAATAATTCTAAAAATTTCAAAAAAAATTTCACAACTTCACCAAAAAATCCCCTAGATTCTCCTAAAAAATCTGAGCAAAAAGCCTCCCCTATCTTCACCAATCTCTCTCCTTTCCCTCTTTCTCTCTCCTCTCTCTAGAATAGTACAAAGAGCCCTAAGTTCAATTAGCTACTCCGTTCTAGGCCAAGTTTCACAAATCCCACCATCCATATTATTCTAAATTTCCTGATCTACAAAATTCCCTAAGTAATTTCAAGATCCAATGGTTCAATGAACGAAAAAATACAAATCAAGATTTATTTGATGTGTTATGACATACGACGAGGATTTATTTATTTTGTCTTCAATTCGTCAATTCTGAGAAAATCAAGTAGGAGGATATCATCCAATATTCAGTTTATGTCATTTTTTATATTTTTAATTTCACTGAATTTTATTTTCTATTGATGTTTCGGAAAATCAAGTTTTGGTGAAAAACCCTCCAAATCGGCATCATGGAGGGCTCAGATAAAAAATATGAAAAAAAAGGGCAGCCCCGGTGCACAAAGCTCCCGCCTATGCGGGGTCCAGGGAAGGGGCGGGCCATAATGGCCTAAAGTAGGCAGCCTTACCTTGCATTTTTGCAAGAGGCTGATTCTACGCCTTGAACCCGTGACCTCAAGGTCACATGACGACAACTTTTACCGTTGCGCCAAGGCTCCCCTTCAGATAAAAAATATGAGCATCCAATAAATTCAAAAGGTTTCAAAACCCCAAGATATGAAATAACAGCCAATTTTGTTGAGACATGATAGCCCAATTTGAAGGAGAAAAGGGGGATGGTGATTTTGACGGTCCGATCTGGATCATCTTACCATTTATAGGTTACCACCCCGTTTCCATTAGTGGTCACTGATAAAACAGGGCGGGATGACCGGTTCTGCCAATTTTGTCCTGTTTTAACGGGCAGATCAAATCTGGACCGTTAAAACGACTGTGAACTTCAAACTTGAATTCCAGAGTCATCTGAGCTCCAAATCACGAGAGGAAAAAAGCTATGAAAAGTTTATGATGTCTAACTTCATATGAAATAATAAAATTTAGAAAATATTATAAGAAACTTTCTATTTAAAGAAAATAAGATTCTTACTTCCACGATCTTGAAGATCTGAGATGATCAAACCTTAAGGATCTGATTTATTTATATTATAATGATAAGGATATGTGAAATTAAGAGTTTAATATGAGAGATCTATGATAATTTAAGAAATCTACCCTTTATGGTAGAAGTAACCTAAAATTTGTAAAGGAACTTTCTTGATTAGTAAGATCAAGCATGATCAAACCCTATGGATGAGTTAGATGGAGTTAATAATGATGAGATCTAGTAAGATCATTGATCAGTTATGACAAAAACATTTGAAGATGATCTTTGAACCTATAATAAAGTAAAAACCCTAGATCTAAGGAAAGGACTTAAGATCTAATGGTTAGATTACATTAAAAGCCTCTAATGATGTAAATTGATTAGTATGATTTTATTTAATTATTAGATTCATTTTAACTTTAATTTATGGCATGATTATAGGGTTCATGCTAAGTTATTTCTTCATTTCGATGTAAATGATCTACATGTTATTAGATGACATAAATAAAAAGGAATGACTTGACTTAGACTTAATTAGTAAGGGCTATAGTTAGTAAAACAATATAAGGAATGATTTATCATTTCCTTGTCCCAAATTAAGAAAATAATACACATCCATGAATGACATTTTATATGATCATGGACATTAATAAAAATCAAGTAGAGATAAATTAGGGTTTATGAGCTTATAAGAACCTTATGAAAGGTTGAGCTAAGGTCACTCCAGTGGATACTGAACATTGTGGTTAAGGGGGTTACCTAATAGAGCCTCACTCCTCCCTCACCTTCTAATGGCATTTGTTGAGGTTTAAACTCCTCATTACATGAGGATTGAAGTAACCACTTTTTGAGTAGCTTATAGTTGATAAGCCTTAGTCAATTGGAAATAAGAGGAGTTGCCTAGAATTATGAGTGAATAAATTACCCTCAAACCAATAACACTAACTAGTTGAGAAATAATAATAAAAACATAAAAGGTTAGCAAATTAATTAATCCTTATAAAAATTGTAAATAAGATAAGGATGATCAAACAAGAATCCAAAAGGAGATCTTGAATGATAAAAAACAACAAAAGAAAAGAAATACAAATGTAAAGTAGATTATTATTATGTGAATATACTTGTAATATTGATTTATTAAATTAGAAAATTTGAACCCTTGATCCTATGTGATTCAAGAAAGAAAGATTCAAATAATCCTACTAAGGATTAGACTGTATGGATTAGACTGCAAGCATAGTAGTCCTTTGATTTATTTTGCACTATGATGCATATGAGATATGCATAGTGAGGTGCCTTATATATGGCATAATAAAATGCCAGGTAATTGTATATTACCAATATTTCCATAAAAAAGGGATTTCTCAATATAGTAACTAGCTGATATACTGATCTCTTACAATTGAAAGAGTTGATCAGCTTAGTTGGGAATGAGAATTGAATATTTTCACTATTTTGATGAATTCGTTCATATACATTATGTATAAGGATGTACATAAATGATAAAAGAAAGGTTATAAAAATGAGACTAATCCATGATCATGTTTATGACATAAATGAATAATGAGATTAATGAGTATTATGATTATATTGTCAAATTATGTTACTTTTTTTAGTCCCCTACCAAGCATAGCTTGTTGAGATATTGTAAATGTTTGAATGTTTACAACATCTCAGATACAGAGAAGGAGAGTTAAGAACTCAAGACTTGAAAGAATAATCAATCAGGGTATATCAATTGAAGACATGTATTTTATTTGAGAGCATTATATATATATTGAGAATTTTTATTGTATGTGAGATTTGAAATTTGGATTATGTAATTTGGACAAGTATTGTAATGATACCAGGCTAACTGTGAATCGCCGGATAGATCCTGAAGTTTAATAAAAGTTTATTTCTTCAATGGAATTTTATCTTGTATAAAACTCTACTTATATTATGAAGTGATGATTTGGGTTTTACAAAACAAGTTCAAAAGAAAAGAATTTTCGCCGCTTTGCTTTTCAAAATATATTACAAAATGTGTTATAAAAACTTGAGTCATCACAATACGCTATGTGGTACCCAAGTACCCCATTGTATATAAAGAGGGAGCTCAAGCCATTCTTCCTTGTACCATCTACTCTCTCTCTCTCTCTAGATTTTGCTAGTTTATGCATCATGCTATTCTCTTTTCTTGAAAAGAGTTTGCCTAGTTAAAGGCATTCTCCACTTTGATTTATTCTTGAGTTTGTCCATTATTGGCATGTAAGGTTCTTCTACTTATGAAGATTTCTAGTTTTCCAATTTAAGCTAAAAGGACGAGATCATGAGTATCTCTTTCTAGAGTTGGTCCCAAGAGGGGGGATGGATTGAGACAATGAAAATCTTATTAATTTTAAGAATCAATCCTACTTAATGCAACCTTGATGGAGTAGGGAAGTTTTGGTGAGAAAAATATTTTAAAGTATCCTAGAAGAAAGTATGAGAAACAACTAAAAAACACTTTGTTTCTCATAACCTACAAACCTAAAAGCAAAAGGAGACATAAAAAAACAACACAAGTATTTCAACAAACACTTGGTGGGTGCAACAAGAACACAGAATTTTCACATAAACCTTTTCTAAACCAAAAATGGAAGAAGCAATTAAATGTAATCACAATGAGTGAACACACAAGGTTTATAAAGGTTTGTCTGGCCTATACCTAACACCTAATTTCTCTCTCTTTCTCAAAGGTACCCCACCTTTGGGTCCTCCATTATACCTTTAGAGATTTTATACACTAAGTTCAATTTGCAATTGGTCCATTCAAGATTGTGCTCCCTAGAGAAACATCTTCTCTACCAAAGTGAATGAATGAATAAAAAAAAAGAAAAACTTCATTTTAAATGACAATAAATACACTTACAATAAATGAGAGGAAAATACACAATAATAAAAAGAATTCAAGCCTTCAATCAATGCCACAGATTTCAGTGAATGCTTATTGCTCAATATGAGGGAGGAGAAGTAGATAATAGTAACTTGGTCCTGGACTTCCTTGTGCTCCTCTTATTTTATTCTTGTTTCCTCTTGTTGTATCACTTGCTTTCTTCTTTCTTCCAAAGTGGTGGAGTAAATACTCCTTAAAAATAGTTGTTGGAGAGATATCTTTGCTTTTGGTTAGATAGGTATACAGCTATTGAAGATGTTTTCACCATATTGGATGAAGAAAGAGTTGTTGAAGAAATATGTCTTTAATTGGAGGAGACTAAGGGTTGGTGAGAAGCCTCAAATCCCATTAGTCAAGTGTTCCTCCTGGTGGGATGCTTGAAAATGAAGTTCAATAACCAATGAAGAAATCCCATGGGAAAGCCAAGCTCATGAATTTCAAATTTTAAAAGTTTTGTAAAATTTAAAATCAATTAACAATTACAATTTTGGGTTAAAACGAATGTTAAACCATCATTGTTTGAAAACCACTGCATTGGGTTCAATTAGCAGGTGAATTATATTAAATTAAAAGAAAGGAAGCCTTGGCGCAACAATAGAATTGTCATTGTGTGATCTTGAGATCAAGGGTTCAAGGCATGTAAACAGTTTCTTGCAAAATGCAAGGTTAAGCTTCTTACTATTGACTCTTGTGGTTTGGCCCTTCCCCTGACCTTGCATACGCAGAAGGTTCGAGCACGAGGTCTGCCCTTTATCATATTGAATTAAAACTGCACTATATCATGAGGTGAGAATGGCTAATACTCGCATATATGAATGACTCCACAGGTCCCAAGAAAGTGAGGCAATATTACTGTTTATGCTCATTTGACTTTTTTAAGAAGGAGAAGCCTTAAAGTATAGAGACCTTCACATTCACCGACAGCTCTCTCTTTCCTCCCGTCATATTTACCGACAGCTCTCTCTCTCTCTTGTAAGGGGTCAATAGTACACAGTCTTATCTCATATTTTAGAAGAAACAAAGGCCAAACATACTGTGAAGTTCAATTCCACAGCTATTATTGGAGTTGCTTGTTGATAAATTTCGGATGTATACAGAATACTACAACTACAGCTGCAACTTTTTCAGGAGGAATGCTAGTGCGCGCTTGACATCCGTTGGATTTGGCGGATGGCTGAAAAAAAGAAGAAGAAGAAGCATGCTACATGGTAATATTCGAAGATTTTTTACAAAAGAAGGATGCCTTGGCTATATTTCTTTTTGTTCCAATGATCCAATCCGTTCATCAAGTTCAGCTCGACTTAAATTGTCTAGACAGCAAAATTTATGACCGTTAAATGATTTGAGCTATGTCGTTTTTAATTTTTAAGTCATTACTAGAAGTATTTAATTGGCATAAAATTTTGCAACTAGCGTAAAAAGAAAAAACCAAACAAGATGAATGGATCAGATCATCCAAAATAAAGCCTAAAAATAAATATTATTATCAATACCAAAAGTTAAATCTGTCCAAAATAAATAATAAAGAAGACTATAGTTTCCTTTAGAAGAAATGATAAATATGACACGGCCTAGTTCCATATCAAACTTCACTAGACAGAAAGGACCCACCTTGTGCATAGAATGGACGGTTGAATCAGAGCAAGAAGAAAATCCAACGCCCAGAAAAAGGAACGAAAATTAAAAAAGACAAGTGGTATACGGAGGAATTAACAGGATGCGCTTTTAGAAGGTAATTAACCGCCTTAAAAATCTAGAAGAAGTCGAAGGGAAGAAGAGAAGGCTCAAGTTTTCATCTCCGCCGTCCGCCAAATCCAACGGATACTCTTTTTCAGTAAAATCTGCAACATTTTCAAAAAATAAAAATAAATAAAATACTACAATTACAACTGCAAACTGCTAGATTTCAGAAGGTAAATAATATACACATCACCATCTTTGATAATGGCACTCTCGATTTTAATTTAGGCATTTCTAGTCGCCTATTAAAGATTATCATACCTGCTATAAGATGCTGCCCAAATTGTTCCAATTGGGTCTTTTTTTTACTCTACAACCACTGTGCCCAAGTTGAAGTCTCTGGTCAACCCAGCTCAGTGCGCAAAGCACCCTGTATGCAAGGTCTAGGTAAGAGGCGGACCACAGGAATTTATATTACGTAGCCTTACATTACATTTTGAAGTCTTTGTTTGTTATCGTGTGTCTCCTTCCACCCTCTCTCCCTCGATCATAATTCTTTTCAATTTCCAAGAATGGATTATTCATGGATCAGGATTGCCATAGTAAACTGGTCAACCCAGCTCAGTGCGCGAAGCTCCCACGTATGCAAGGTCTGGGTAAGGGGTGGACTAGAGGAGTATATTATGCAGCCTTACATTACATTTTGCAAGAGGCTGGTTTCACATCTTGAACCCGTGACCTCAAGGTCACACAACAACAAACTCTGATTGTCTGTCAATTGAAGTTTCTTAACAATGGAAGTACACCATTGATTTGCATGATCACAGGGATCGCCAATCAAGTACCTGTGGAATGGTTCTAATTTACCTATTCTACCGCTTGTTAAGCATAGGCTGATATTTTGCTAGGGCAAGTTAGAAACTACTCTCCTCTCCTTCATATACACTTATACCCCGCCTTCACCCTAACATATGATATAACCATCATCATTATTGTCAAAGTCTCATCTTCATTGGGGGTTGGTCAGAAGAATCTTATTCCTTTATTTCTCTCTATAAAGTGTTACAGTTTTATTTAGTGCAAAAATTTTTAAATATTTTTTCATCACTTCTACCAACTTATTTTAGACCCAAATTAAAAAGGTACTCATATTTAAACAAGACACCTATGTGAAGAGCAATATCATCGTAGGATAGCAAGCAACAAGAGCAGTGGATTGGCGTAGGGGAGGCAAAATATGATACCACACAATAACATGACTTAAACTTGACATGAATTTAAATAGTTAGAATTAGGCCTTATTGTGCTGGTATGCCAAAGATCGTGTCGCGTTGAGGTCAACCGCATGTTGACCCATCCGACTCGAGACCTATTTACTCATTGTATTAACCCATTTGACTCGCAACCTGTTAACCGGTTGTGTTGATCCATCGCGTTACATGAGTCATGCCGTATCGACTCGTTTAAAAAGTATCTCAATGGGTTAATCTCGACGTGGCCCGAAACAATACCGCCCTAAGTCAACGTGATTGTAATTTCCTCGTCTAAGTTCACCGAACTGACGTTTTTGACTATTTACATCAATCACAAATCCTTTTGACTTGTCAAGTCTTGGTTGTCTATTCTGTGCTCATCAGAGAAATAGCAGCTTGACCGCAACTTCGTCATTCTCATTGATGATAAATGCTGTGGCTAGTCTTACATGGGGAAGCCTGCCTCACGTATTTTCTCTCTCTCAGCAGTCTCGAGGTTTCCAAGATGAAGATGTTTCTCAGACAATTTGTTCTTGTCTCAGTTCTTATTCTGAATTGCTTTGGAGTGTTTGGATCTGCAGCAACTCTTGTCCCGGCTGAAGGTAAGACAGGCCAAAATATTTTTGTTTGTTTTTGCTTCAATGATAATTCTTACAAGTAACATGAATAATGTAAAATAAACAAAGAATCCTTTTGTAGGTGATCTTGGTTCTCTTATACCATACTTAAATATCTGTATGATAATATTCCGCAGCAAGAACAGCAAATATCTCGAGAGGGCTTTCTTGGGGCAGATGCGCTAGAAAGAGATAGCACAGTTTTCTTGCAAGCTAGGCACCTTTTGGGGCTTATAATTATATGGGACTTGATTGCATGATCCAATCCGTTAATCTCACAGCTCCCTCGCAAGCTTGCCTGCCTAGGGATGCTAATTTTCTTTTAATGGGATGCCACTGAACCATTCAATTGTGAGGCTTTATTAAGGATTTTTTGAGAAAAATATATACTATTATTTTTATTGGACTAAAGGGGAGCCTTGGTGCAACGGTAAAAGTTGTTATTATGTGACCTTGAGATCACGGGTTTAAGGTGTGGAATCAGCCTCTTGCAAAATGCAAGGTAAGGCTGCCTACTATAACCCCTTGTGGTCCGCCCCTTTCCCGGATCCAGGATAGGCCGGAGCTTCGGCTTTGTTGTTTCCTGATTTTTTAGGAAAAACATGTTGTGTACGTTGGAGTTTCCCTAACTCTTATACCAGTTCAGTTTCCTCTCCCTAGGCGATATGTGACTAACTCTCTGTCATTAACCCCAGCCTAGAAGCTCGCCAGCCTTCTTTTAGCTCGCCCTTGTTGGCCAAAGGCTTCACATCTTCCTCTCTTATGGCACAAGCATTCCCACATGGCTTCAACCACCTAGTGCCCACATGTGACTAGCCACCACACCATGAGGGGAACTGGCTTTGATACCATTTGTAACACCCCAAGATTCCAACAGTCATAATATTGTCCGCTTTGGGGTGCCCATACACCCCTCATGGCTTTGTTCTTCCCTGGTTTTCTAGGAAAAATGCATTGTGGCCATTAGGGGTATTACAAATAGTATCAAAGCCAGTTCCCCCTGTGGTGTGGTGGCTAGCCGACGTGAGAGCTTGGTGGTTGAGGCCATGTAGGGATGCGTGTTCCTTAAGAGGGGAAGATGTGAAGCCTTGGGCCGATGAGGGTGGGTTAAAAGAAGGCTGGCAGGTTTGTTGGCTTTGGTGATGGATAGAGAATTAGTTCCACATTGCCTAGGAATAAGAGTTTGGGTAACTCTAACGGTCACAACGCATTTTTTCTGGGAAACCAAGAAAGAACAATCCCCGTGAGGGTATATGGACGCCCTAAAGTAGACAATATTATGATTATTAGAAACCCCAGCACGTTACAATATCTTAAGGATGCGATATTTTTATTGGACTAGTGCCTAGCTTAATTATTAGCAATTGTACTCTTTATGTAACAGAAAATATATCATGAATTTTTTTTTTCTTTTTCTCTTGTTTCTATAATGGCGAATGACTTAGCTGATTCCATGCTGAAAGTTGTGCATAAATTGTCTTTATAGATAGAGCAATGCGTTACTTGTTTTATTTTTTCTAGTACGTTTCGACCATTTCAAAGTAAAAGAGAAAAAAAATAGAAGAAGATTTATATCACCAAACATCACATAATGCATTATTCATTCTCTATTTCATTGTGCTCATCAGTTGATGCTCTTCGACAAATTGGAAAGACGCTAGGCAAAACGTGGAATTTCAGTGTAGATCCTTGCAGTAAAGAATCGGGGTGGGTGGTGCCCAACACCAACGAGTCCAACGCAGATGCTGTAACATGCAACTGCTCCTTTAAGAGAAGAACCGTTTGTCATGTTGTAAGCATGTAAGTAGTTCTCTTACTCTCTTGATTTATTATAAAAGAGTGTGGTGGGGGGAAAGATAAATATTGGGCATCAGCTTGGATTCCTCTAAGCTAGTGCTGAGTTTTCTATTTTTTGGAAATAATCGTTATGCCTTTCTGAGTTTCTGTTGTGTAACGATTGAGGAAGGAAAATCTTTTGAATTCATTGTTGGGCTTGTTTCTGTACACATTCTCATAGATATGGCATGCTTTTAGTTCTGTCATACTTTTGGCAGTTTTCCATAACTCAAGTGATGTGACCTGGTTGGCTCTTGCCTACATTTTACGTGTAAGCATCTAATGTTCATCTTGTTAGCATTTAGTCAACTAGACATTGCTTGCTTGGCAGAATTGACTTACCTCGGGTGTTTGCTTCTTTAGCATCTGTCTTGAAATGCTGCATTTAAGAGAATGTATTATTGACCTCTCCTGTAAGGGTGCACAAATTTTGGCAGTGTTGCTCGAAAATGATCTAAATAAGATGGAGGCTTCCTCTAAACGTTAAATTTTATTTTCATAAACTAACCTGATACTACTTATTGAAGTATCAATTTATATTATCAGCAATGAGGTTTATGTCATGATATTGTTGCTGCTAATATCTTGTTATCAGTGTCCTGTATCAACAAGGTTTTAGGGTCACTCATTACGTTAAATTTCTGTATATTCAGTAATAGTTTTTATTGTAAACGAAGGGGAGCCTTGGTACAATGGTAAAAGTTGTCATCATGTGACATTGAGGTCACGGGTTCAAGGCGTGGAATCAGCCTCTTGCAAAATGCAATGTAAGGCTGCCTACTAGAGGCCTTTGTGGTCCGCCCCTTCCTAGGATCCTGCATAGGCGGGAGCTTCATGCACCAGGGCTGCCTTTTAGTTTTTGTTGTAAGCATTAGTTTATTATAAAGCTAAGGAATGACAATTTTAGCAGACATCATTTAAGGACTTAACCTTCTTTATATCTAACCCCCTTGGTGTTTCTCTTGACAGAGACCTCAGCTTTAACAAGTTGACGGGAAAAATTCCTCTGAACTTTCACAACCTGGCAGACTGTGATTTCATGTAACCTAATTTACAATAAGAGCTTTTCTTATTAGTCTGTGTAACAACGTTGTACACATTTTCTGAATCACAATACTGTGCATGTGGTCTTTTCGTAGATGTTTAACTAGCAACTTGCTAACTGGACCAGTACCGATCTGGATGCTGAACCCAGGACATCACATGTATGTTTCTCAACCTGGATTCCGACTGTCACTTATATTTCTCGGCTATAGAATTTTACTTGTGATATACTAATTGTCATATTTCAGAAAACTAATATGTTAGTTCTCCCTGCAAGTAACAATACCAAGTCTTCATGGCTGTTTAATGCATATCCTTTTCAACTTACAAGCTACTTACTTTCTTTTCTTTAATATGATTGGAAAACCAAAAAATTTAGGAAAACATTCATGAAGTTCCATGAATTTACTGGTAAGTGTTAATAAAGCAAACTTCCCAGCAGTATTTGCTTGGCTTTCCATAAAATCATAACTGTGGAGGTGAAGTTGGAAGCACAGTACCATGGATGAAAATGCCAAGAGTTTCTTTTATACCGTCTAGGACAAAGTTTAGGTAGACAATATTACTAATTGACAGGCCAAGAATTGACTGAATACCAACTCATGAACTGGTTTTTTAAATCCTTAAGATGTCATCGTCAGGAAGTAGACCATAATTCTTGCTAAATTCCAGCAGATGTAAGAATGTTGTTCATTACTGTCAATATAAGAGAGAAGATAGAGGCCGATATCTTCTTCCCTGCATCCAAATTTTGTGTAATCTATTTCTAATGAAAATTTCAGCGTCATTGACTCAATAAAGATTTGATTGATATTTCATAACACTATATGATTGTGTTTCTAGTTTCGTGGAGGAACTCATTTTTCATACTGCTATGTGATATTATCTTGCAGTGATCTTTCTTACAATAATTTTACATTAGAGACCTCCAGTTGTCAACGGAAGAATGCGTAAGATTACATTTTGGTGAACTACATATTCTCTATATGTTACAAATCTTTTGATACCTTTTTCCACTTCTTAACTTTCAATTCTACTTTCTTCAGCAATTTATTTGGAAGCTCTTCTTCAAGGGGAAACCAGTAAGCTTTGATTGATGTTTAATAATGGGTTTTAATGAAAACGATTGATGTTTTATAATCTGTTTCATTAATAATACTCTGGCAAAGTCCATCTTGAGTATGATCTTTTTATGTTTATATGTTTGCTCATCCTGTTGATGCAGAACTGGAGTTATTCCATGCTTGGACGACATCCTTTGTGAACGAAGTAGGTATACAGTTTGGCAGTTCCAAGACTACGTTACCTTGATATATAATTTGTCATAAACCAATATTTGAGTTTTTCCCTTTTGACGTTATGCCTGTAAGTCTTTCATAGTTGAAAACATACAATAAATTCAAATTCAAAGTCCAAAATTAGCCAATTTAAATAAGGTTCAGCTTATAATCGAGAAAAACAGAGGTCCAAGAACTCGAAGACACTAAAAGTCCCCAATTAAATGTCAACATTAGTTCCACTTAAAATTGAAACAGTGTATCCGATTTTAGTAGATAAGAATGTCAAACAATAATTTTCTTTTAGTGCTTCTTATTTGTTTAGTTAATCAGGATTTCTTTTCTTTTTTTATTTCCTTGAATCTTGAACCCTTGGCCTCTGGGACAATGCTCAATTCCTGGATACTAGGTAGAGGGTTTGGTACTTTAAATGCAGGTACAATTCTTTCTAAATGGGATATTTTCAAAATCAATTTATTTCTGTACAAACTTTGTCAAAGAGAGATGGCTTGTTAGTTAGATACAAGTTAAAGTTGCAAGGAAATCATATATCCTGCTTCCCATCTTATTGTCTTTGTGTTGGGCTTGCCTTAGTGGCAATGAATTCAAGTGTGTAACGGTAAAGCATATTTATCAGTGGGGATTTATGTTACAACTTTATGCTCACAAGCAGGACTCCTGATAATTGTAGGCACTTAAACTGCATCCACTGGGGGGCTCTCTTATAGAGTTCCACCTGGAAAGTTAAGTCAGGTGTTTAGCTGAAAAAAATTAACCACATTGAGTTAACTTTCCATATTGCACTCCATAAGATAGCCTCCCTGCAGATGCAGTTAAAGCATCTACAATTATCAGCACTCCCCAAGCAGAATGTTAACAAATAAAAAATCAAGTATTTCCAAATTTTTTGAACTTGATTTGATTAGGCTGATAAACCCTAACTAGAACAGGTAATTTTGCACTTATCTGGAGAAATGAATTGATTGATTCATAGGATCCTAGGCAGAATTCTCTATGGTAGAGAATGCTTTCATAATAATTGGGAATGAAGTAAACTAATCTGTAGTTGCTCGTGCCATGCAAGAATATCGTACACTGAACATAAATTGTGGGGAAAGGGAGAGTGGGTTGGAGGCATTAAATATGATGAAGATCGAGATGAGGGTGGTGCTTCAACATACGTTGAGCATAGCGACATATGGGGAGTCAGCAGCACGGGAGACTTCCGGGATGATGGCAATAATACTGACACCTATGTAGCACAAAATATGTCGGCACTTGCCATGGCTGACTTCAAATTATACACATCGGCACGGCGTTCTCCTCTCTCCCTCGCTTACTATGGACACTGTCTAGTAGATGGACATTACACTGTGAAACTCCATTTTGCAGAGATAACATTCACAGATGACAACACATACAGAAGCCTTGGGAAGCGCATATTTGATGTTTATATTCAGGTCGGCATTCACATTATGGAGATGCTTTACTATTTTTGTATGAGCAATCTATCATAACTGAACTAGCTCATATTAGGGACAATTGGTACTAAAAGATTTCAATATCAAAGAGAAAGCTGGTGGGGTGGGTAAGGCTATAGTGAAGAAGTTTCCTGGAATTATGACAAGAAACGGCACCTTGGAGATCCGTTTGGTCTGGGCTGGAAAAGGGACAACAGATATCCCAACTGCAGGAAACTACGGGCCTCTTATATCAGCTATTTCTGTCAATTCTGGTATGTCAGCCAAGTTACTCCTCATTCCAAGTCAAGCATCACATACCGTGGGTATTTAATCTTTTGTAGTGGAATTTCCTTATTCTAAGTACCACCATTTGACTTGGAAAATGGAAAGTCTCAATCATTGTTCAATACTTTTTTCCTATGAATTTCTTCAATTCATCATCATCATCATCATCATCATCATCAAGACCTTATCCCAATTAGGGGTTGGCCACATGAATCTTATTCCTCCATTCCACTCTATTAAATACCATGGTTTCATTTAGTCTCAAAGTTTTTAAATCTTTTCTCACCACGTCTATCCATGTTCTTTTGGGCCTTCCCCTTGCCCTTCTAGAACCGTGAACTTGTATTGCCTCACTCCTTCTAACTGGTGCCGTTGTTGGTCTCCTTTGAACATGTTCAAACCATCTAAGTCTAATCTCCCTCATCTTGTTACCTATTGGTGCTATCCCTAAATTTCCTCTAATATTTTCATTTCTACCACTCATCCATCTCAACATCTTCATTTCTGCGACGCTCATCCTATGAGTATGTTGTTCCTTAACTGCCCAACACTATGATCCATAGAGCATGGCCGGCCTTATAGCCATCTTATAGAATTTTTCCTTTAGTTTGAGTGGCACCCGCCTATCACATAAAACACCTAATGCACATCTCCATTTGTTCCAACCCGCTTGGATTCTCTAGGTAACCTCCCTCTCAATCTCTCCACTCTCATGGATCACTGATCCTAAGTATCGAAAGTGGTCTCTCATGGGGACCTCTTGGTTATCAATCTTGACTGGTGTTCCACTTCTACTCTCCTTGCTAAAATTACATTCCATATATTCTGTCTTAGTTTGGCTAATTTTAAATCCTTTCGATTCTAATGCTTCTCTCCATAACTCTAGCTTTATGTTTACACCCTCCATTGTCTCATCAAGTAGGACTATATCGTCTGCAAATAGCATGCACTAGGGAATCTCCTCATGCAGATGTTTTGTTAACTCATCCATAACTAATGTGAAAAGGTATGGACTCAATGCCGATCCTTGGTGCAATCTGACAGTGACAGGAAAATCACCAGTCTCGCCACTAGTGGTCTTAACATTTGTTACTGCTCCCTCATACATATCTTTAATTATGTCTATATACCCCTGAGAAACCCCTTTACTACCCAACACCCTCCATATTAACTCTTTAGGGAATCTATCATAAGCTTTCTCTAAGTCAATAAAGACCATGTGCAGGTCTTTTCTCCTCTCCCTATATTTCTCTACTAATTGTCTTAGTAAGAAAATAGCTTCCATGGTAGACCTCCCAGGCATGAAACCAAATTGATTCTCCGATATACTTGTTTCATGTCGTAGCCTCTTCTCAATCACTCTTTCAAAAAGTTTCATGGTGTGGCTCATAAGTTTGATCCCTCGATAATTAGTGCAGCTTTGAATGTCTCCTTTATTCTTATAGATTGGTATAATAGAGCTTTTCCTCCACTCATCAGGCATTTTCTTTGATTTTTTAATCTTGTTAAACAACTTGGTCAACCAAACTACCCAAATATCTCCCATATGCTTCCAAACCTCTATTGGTATACCATCAGGCCCCATGGCCTTTCCTGATTTCATTTTTCTCAAGGCCTCTTTTACTTCAAGTATTCTAATCCTACGTTCATATCTATAATATCCAATGTTATTTAGATTTAGAGTATTTTCAATCCCTATATTCTCAGGGCCATTGTCATTTAACAATTTTTGAAAGTATATTTCCCACCTTTGTTTGATCTCATCATCTTTGACTAATACCCTTTGATCATCGCTTCTAATGCACCTAACATGCTCTAAGTCCTTACCTTTCTGTTCTCTTACTTTTGCAAGTTTAAACACATCTTTCTCACCTTCTCTTGTTCCTAGTCTATTATAGAGCCCATCATATGCTTTAAGTTTAGCCTCACTTACTATTCTCTTAACAAAATTTTTAGCATTCTTATATTGTTCATAGTTTTCATTATTTCTAATCTTCTACCAGGCTTTAAAACGCATAGTTTAGCCTCACTTACTATTTTCAATTATGAAGTCTAATATGCTTGATGTTTTATATTATTTTATTATGGCAGATTCAGGAGGCAGGATGTCTGTCTTTCTTGTGGTTGGAATTGTAGTTGCTGCATTATGCTTTATTTCCCTTATTCTGGTTCTGCTCTGGATGAAAGGTTGCTTGAAAGGAAAATCTACAGGAGAACAAGGTGGGAACAGAAGAATTTCTTCAGAAATACTAACTGAAATAAAAACTTGACCATATTATGAGACAATGATGTGCTGCTACGTTCTGATTTTTCTAAACAACTAGGATTTACTATAAACCAAAATCTATAGTTTTGTTATAAAGTTTGTAGATATGCTGCGGTACATTGATGCCTTACTGACGCTGATCAACCCCGTTGTTTTATCGCTGTTAGGCAATTTGATTTAAAATAGTTGATAAAAGAGGTTTCTCCTGATTCTGAAGAAAGTTCTATATTATAGAATCTGTTGAAGATTAAGATGAGAAGAAATTTTTATCTGATAAAATCATTTTGAAAACTAAATATTGCACATCTACAAAACCAGATGTCTTTTTTACCTGAAACAATGATCTGAAGTTAGTTCTGAAAAAAGTGGAACGCTTATAATCTCTACAAAGAGATTGTAGCATAGAGGTATTCATATAATCAAGGTTGTTTTCCTGATAATTAGGTCTTATCTATTTGATTTTCCATTGTTTTTCACAGTTGCTTACTTTCTGTTTTGAGACCTACTAGTCAGCTGCCAAACTGGATGCTGTTCCCAGGACTGCAAATAGCAGGCCTAACCACTATGTTCTCTGGGGCTTGGCATTCAGTCAGGCGTGCCCTGAACATGGGGCTGCTATATGCAGTCCAATGCTGCAAAGTCCTTTTGGGCATCTTCATATTGTTTTACTTCCTTTTCAACATGCAGTCCTATCTAACTTGTTTCTTGGATAGATATAGGAGATGTAGATCTGCAAACAGGTTCATTTACCTTGAGACAGATCAAATATGCTACTAACAACTTTGAGGCTGCAAATAAGATTGGGGAAGGTGGTTTTGGACCTGTTTACAAGGTACTCTACATAATTACCCCTGGTTCCATTATATTTTATTACATTCAAACTCATCCAATTTTTCTCTCAATTCGAGTTAATGAATGAATGCTTACACTATTTACTTAAATGCAGGGTCTATTGCCAGATGGTACCATAATAGCAGTAAAGAAGCTTTCTTCCAAATCAAAACAAGGTAACCGTGAGTTTGTTAATGAGATAGGCATGATATCTGCTTTGCAACACCCAAATCTTGTAAAGCTTTATGGATGTTGCGCTGAAGGAAATCAGTTACTGCTAGTATATGAGTACATGGAAAATAGTAGCCTTGATCATGCCCTGTTTGGTAAGTCACTATCATATTTTCTTCAGTGTCTTCGTAATTGACGAAGATGATTATGTAATTTAGGTAAGACACAAAATAGCATGCCTGCAATTCAATATTCGATGATTTGTAGGTTCTGAACCCCGTCAATTGACATTGGATTGGTCAACGAGGCACATGATATGTTTTGGAATAGCAAGAGGTTTGGCGTATCTCCATGAAGAATCAATGCTAAAAATTGTTCATCGTGACATCAAAGCTTCCAATGTATTGCTTGACAAAAATCTTAATCCTAAGATATCTGACTTTGGATTGGCCAAGCTTGATGAAGGGGAGAACACCCACATCAGCACTAGAATAGCTGGGACTCTGTGAGTTTATCTTGCTCTATGCTTCTCTTGTTTAAGATTATATCTAGTAATAGAGAACTACCATTTCTTGTAGCAATGGTTATCACCTTGGGGTCCAGAAAAACAAGTTTCTATTTATTTTCTTCTTCTTTCAAATCAAACATTGAAGTTGGTGTGCCGAGTTGGTGAAAAATCAATCTGAAGTATAGGGCGGAGTGAAATTTTGTTGTTTCCAGGAGATAACATTTGACCAACTTACTAGTAATATGAATATGAAGTTCAATCCTGCCTTACCAAGTGACTCAACATGCCAAGTTCTCGGCTGAAATAAGCAGGTTTTCTAGATTGAAATATTGTTTTTGACGGCAAATGCTAAATACAACTATTCACAATTTGATTTGACAGAGGATATATGGCGCCAGAATATGCAATGCGGGGTCACTTGACCGACAAAGCAGATGTTTACAGCTTCGGAATTGTGGCGTTGGAAATTGTCAGTGGGAAGAGCAACTCATATTACAAACATCGGGAAGATCATGTTTATCTTCTTGACTGGGTAATCGGATCTCGTTGTAGTTCTTTGTATTTATGTCTCTGTTTAATTCATTATGAGGAATGCTTCAGTAGGGTGCTATCAAAAAGTAATGCAATGAGGCTCACCCAATTTACCGAATGGGCATGTGCTAGTCAGACATCTTACCCTCTAACTAGAAATGTTTGTGCTAATCAAATGTGAGTTGCTTATAGCCGTACACGTTCTCTCTCACTTTCCTTACTAAACTACGAAAAACCAAGTCTAGTTGGATGATAGAACTGCTGGTTTGGTGTGATCTTTCAGCCGCTGGAGATCAGGGGAACTAACAATAGATGGTGTAGGTTGAGATTGCTAGGGTCATCGTAACAACGTTGTTTGTAATACAATGAGGTCGCTCCTTTCTGAAGCATTTCTGATCTGTTATATCATTTTGTTCAACTGGAAAACTAAATAGCAAGTGTATATGATTGAATTTGTGCTTTGGTTTAACCCAGCGAATCATTATGATTATGCAGGCCTATATTCTGCAAGAGAGAGGAGATCTATTGGATCTAGTGGACCCAAAGTTTGGATCGGAATTCAATAAGGAAGAGGTAGTGGGGATGATTACGGCGGCTCTGTTGTGCACCAATGCGTCTCCCGCCCTTAGGCCGACTATGTCTTCAGTGGTAAGCATGCTAGAAGGACGAACTGTCATTCAGGAGAAGATTCCAGGTCCAAAATCCTCTAGTGGTGATTTGCAGTTTAGGGCAGCGAGTCATAGTATGTCAGGTGGACAATGGACCGGCTCCTCTATGTCTGGAGCGGATCTCTATCCAGTCAATCCAGATTCACAATACTTGAACAAAAGAGGGTAGATTTTTTTTAATACGTACCGGAGAACATTGGAACTTTCCAAAAGCAGCAAAGTTAAGAGGAGGTGCCACATGCACTTTGTTTCTTAGGTTGCACACCAGGATCAAGCAGAGGCAAGTTGGTCAGCTGATTGGTTTAGAAAATCAAAGTGAATTCTACGCATTTCCTAAGGAGGGTGACCAAGATGAATGGTAAAGTAGTCTTGATGTATTGACACTTGGAATAATCTTAGTTATCCATTGAGAAGGTGGATAGAGGTAAGCATATATAAATAGGGGTTGACTCCTCATTTGTAATCAACTAAGACAATTCAGTTGTTATCTCAAGTAAGGGTTAACAAGTTCTTTTCGAGCAGAGTTTCTTTCTGAGTTTCTCTCGTTGCTCTAATGGGTGAGTAAGCATAGTCCTAACAAGTGAGAGTTAGGGTAGAAGGCTGACTTGTGCTTAGCAAAGGAGATGCACACAAGTGTTACACCGGTTTAGCATAGGTGAAACCAGAACCCCGTGACAGTAGGCTTTCTTACTTTCCCACATTTGGGGCATTATGGGCGTCAAACTCATTGCTAAATTTGATTCCAAACTTGTTGGTTGGAAATGATGATATTTATCTCTTGCAGCGCGTACTCAATTCATCGAATCTGTCCTCAATAACATGCCCATAAATTTTTTTTTCTCTCCACCAATAGCCGAAACCTGTATTGACTATCCTAGAGAACAAGCAGAAAGCCTTTCTTTGGGAGGTTAAGAAAAACAAGCACTCTTTCCACCCAATCAGATGGGATGAGGTAGGCACCCCAAAAGAGGTTGGCGGATTAGGTATTCATAATCTCCACATATTCAATAGAGCTCTCCTGCAAAAACTGGTTATGGTGATTCAGCATCGAGGAGGAACATCTTTGGAGGAAGGTCATTATCCTCTAGTAGGGGTTTCAGTGGGGCAGATGGTTTATGGACGAAAGGAAAGGCATTAACGGATATTTAACTTCAAAGAAATTCAACCTTCCTACCAAATAATTGGTGTTTGGATTCCAATCCAACAAAGGTGACCGCATTCTTTGTTCGCACTGCATATGGAATTTGGACTGTCCCCTTAAAACTGCATAGAGGAGACTTCAGCGCATCCGCAGTGTGCGGATTGTATGATTTTGTCTCGTTCAAGGTAATCTCTTGGACCATTTCCCACAACGGCAACCTCAAAACATGGGAAAGAACATATGTGGAGTGACTTATCTAACAACATAAATAATTGCTCCCATGACCCAAATCAAGAAGACACTTGGGTTTGATACCGGAGTCTCGTGGTATCTTCACTCTTAATTCAAGCTACGGGCTGATGCTTCAAATCAACAGTCACAGATGTATATTTGACCATAAGAGGTGGTGGTCTACGCCATCCCCACCACGCACAATTCCATTCGCTAGAGCAACTCTCAAAGGCTACATTTTCACTATTGACAACCTCAAAAAGAGAGGTTGGCACTGTTGAGTTTGGATGGACATGAACACAAACACACACAGTATAGAGATGCAGATTTACGTGGTTCGGCCATCTTGGCCTACATCCACGGGAGAGAAGATATTATCACATTTGATCAGATTGATTATATCTTTCACTTCTCACACCTTTCTCAGATCTACATCACCTATTTATAGGAGTTAAAGTGTTCGATCATCAAAGTTTGTTGGTAGTACAGTCTTCGTTTTATAGCGCCAGCGGCTGTCATTGTTGAAGTCCATTGAGTTTGTGCTAACAATCTAGACGTCAATTGGTCTTAGTCACATGAGCATGGACCTCATGTGGATCCATCCCATCAGCCATCTGCCCAATATTTGCCTTCTTTGTCTCCATGACCATTGACCATCTTTTCATTGGTTGCAAGTTTTCTCGCACCATTTGGGGCAAGGTTTTCGCTTTGTTTAACATCGACTAGGTGGTGCCGGATTCTTTACTCAAGCTTCACAAAATGTGGTTCATTCAAAAGGCCTCGACTGATTGCAAAATCATGTGGAATATCTTCCTTCCAGCAATCCTTTGGGCTATTTGGCATGAATGCAGCCACATATGCTTTGATAGTTCGGCACTGTCCACGGACCATTTTTGGAATGCTTGCACCCTCAGATTTGTAATCGGCTGATTGGCCACAAAGATTTCCTTGGGATTACTGCTGAAGAAGTAAAACGCAATTGGCAATGCTACATGAATATTTTCTCTCATAAACCTGTCGCCAAGCAGCAATGGAGACTCCGGGTTTTATCAAAGTTAACTTTGATGGCTCCTCCTTGGGTAATCTTGTTCCCTTGGGTGTAGGAGTTTTAAGAAATTACCTTAGCCAAAACCTATCTTCATTCTTTGGTCCTCTGGGGGTATCATTGATTCTAATCACGCTGAGTTTCTTGCATTGAACATGTATATTTCATAGTATCATTAATTGGATTTCCAGTCACAAAATTCGGGTGTCGGAATAAATTAGAAAGTCAGATATTCCTTAAATTTGGTGAACTTTTATGAATTCTTTTACAATTTAAATGTCTATGAAAAATTCAAAATAAAATAAATAATCATTTTTCATATATAAGTTTAAGCTTATCTTTTTAACTTTTAAATATTATTTCAAAATTTAGCAAATTATTTGTGAAATTTGAGTTTTATGAAGTAAATTCGTGTTAATTTCTTAAATTTTGTTTTGAATTAAAAAAATGTAGAAACTTATGATTTATTCTAAAAAAAGGTTAGGGCATCGTAAAAAGTTGCAACTTTTTCAAAAAGATCCCTATTATTTGGAAAATTTTGTGACTTGAGGATCTACTTCTCAAAGGAATATACTAAAAAATTTTGAAACTTGAGGATGATGCAGGGATGTGTACCGCATAGCCTATAACATGTAAACATGGATTGCTTGACCTTTTATGACGATACGACTTTGTTAAATGAGTTAAATAGCCTAAAAGAAATAGTAAAAAAAAAATTAAAACAGCTTTGTTTGGATGAGCATGGCAAGCTGGGCTGAATGCCGAAAAGCATTGCATTCTGAACTGCAGTGGGCCTTGTCCATTAGTCAGAGTTCCTCTACTAATTGAGCGCTTGCTATTTGCACTCCCAGGCTGCGGGGTCCTTTTGGGCGTTTCCAAGAGATTTTGCTGGGAGCAGCATCATGAGGTTGGCTTCCTCTTATAATTTGTCAAATGCATTTTTTTTTAGTCATTTTTGCCTGTTTTCGGAGTTTACACAGCTGCTGGTTTGTTCTCTTTGTGATTGTTGGGGTGTAGTGATGTTGCCCAGTTATAATGGGATTTTGGTGGCTGATTCTGATGTACTTGTTATGAAATACCAATATTTGAGATTAGATTTTGCAGCTGCTGGTTTGACCGAGTAGTTTTATTGTTCCTATTGTGAAGTGTTGAGACTGGTGTTCTGTTTTTCAATTGGTAATATTTATTCAACCCAAGCCCAATCAAGGTGATCAAGGACAGATACAACAGCCAGTCCGAGACACCTCTAAAAGAGGTGAACAGCCATTACTACAAAGAACCACCAATTTGTCTAACAGACTAACCAGAACTGAGCAAATGACAGCACTACACAACATGACAACAAAACAAAGAACATAGCAGACAGCAGCTGTAGAAAATGAATAACATAGTCCTCAAAGTCCTCCTCTCCTCAACTGGAACTGCACAAGCCAGCTTAGTACATGCTCTCTCTCAATTAATCAATTCCACCCCTTCTGGAGCAAGAAGATCTGCATCTTTGTTTACAGACCTATGAACATCTGTGGTGTGAGCTGGACTTCTATGATGAATTATGGCGACACTATCCATTCTATCTCCGCGGGTCCATGGAGACAGTGAATGAATCACATTCTTTGAATCACCCTCCAGAAGGATTGTTATCTGCAAATATAGAAACACAGCATCTCAGGCCTTACAGATTGCATTCAGCTCGGATGAGTGCGTATCTCCATAAAGTGAACATAGTCCAAAATGCATTTTCCTCTTCCATTTTGTTAGAAGCCATGATGATCAATGAGCGACAGTGAAACCATAAAAGAAAAGAAAAGGAGATGGGGTGGGATAAGAGATTGATTTTGATTTGAGAGAGACGAGTTGCACAGAGGAAGAACATGAATAAGATAGGATCTTCACGGTGCTCTGGTTACCATGCTGGAACTGAATATGGTCTCACTAATTTGTGTGAGTCATATGTTGTATTTATATATGCAAATTCATACAATGTCAACCCTAATTAAGGATATATTTGAAAAGTTACAAAAGTAATGATAATACAAAATATAGTCTATACATAATGTCCTATTTTGAGAGTGGCTTTAACTTAAACAAGTGGGGATTGTTGAAATTATTTAAATAAAATCAACTCACAAAACATGTTTGTGGGATTGGTGTGAAACAAATGGGTATATGTGGAATCTGGTGCTTCTCTATTTTTAGAGAAAAACCCAAATTTTATTTGAATTTGAACTCCCTTGTTTTTTTTTTTTTTCACTTAGCTTTTGAAAACAAGACAAATGCTTAGTCCCACGTTTGAAGTTTGGAAGAGATATCTACTCTTCATAGAGACTTTCATTTCCTCGTATTGTTTTCAAGAGTAATTCAATGGTGCACCTCAGTCCGTGTGCATGTGTGTGCATGCACATGCACATGTGGAGGTGTGCTTGTGTGCATTAGTGCATGCTTTCCACTTTGTATGATCGCATAGCTTTGAAGCGCCCTAATCTCTTTTGATTTTAGGTTTGATCCAGTCCAAGCCCACCTAGATGGATGGTGTGACACCCCGGGTTTTATCAATCTGTTTCCCATATTTATACTTAAATAATAATCATTTATTTATAGAAAATAGAAGGGATTCCAGAACTTAAAACTCATAATTTAAAATTTGTCGCAGCGTCAAGCAAATACCATTTAAGAAAGCCCCGAGGGTCACTTCTCCTCAAAACCATACTGAAAAACAGAACGAAAAGTAACCATTTTGAGCATGCTCACAAATTAAAACCACGATGAAATTTTGTAACTGCAAAGACACGTAATAGTGAAGTTCCAAAGCTCCAGGGTCTGTCCAAGATCACCACATCATCCATGAATAAACATATAACCACTATACAGTGATATGAGTCTAATCTATCAATATATACAATGACTAAGGAGAATGTCAAAAAGCCAATACCAGTCCAACCAAAAGTACACCACTCTGTCAGTATCTGACAGTCTCTGTCCTCAAGCCCCCGTCCAACTCCACGCTAGTCCACCTTCTTTCCTTTCTGACTGTCGCGCTCTGATTCTGAGGCATTGCAAAACAAAGTAATGCCTCAGCAAGCTATGCTTGTGCATGTAATATACATTCAAAATAACTCAATAAAACAAAGCATATGGCGCAAGGCATAAAGATCGAAAGATGATCAATAATATATAAAGTCTTAAATCACACGATGAAGGACATACCATGTCTATGTAATAAATAAGATATCATCAACTATGATATCATGACATGCATAATTCGAGAAAATCTAGGAACATATGAATGCATGTCAAAAGAATCAAACATCATACACAGTCAAGCCCTATGAGTGTCTCACATACACTTACGGCAATGTGGGGTCAGCTCTCTGTACCATCCGCTTTCACCCTTTCACCCTTGCACCTTCATGGGTACTCAGGCACTCACGGGAACTACACGCACCACTTTCGCTTTCACCCTTTCACCCTTTCACTCTCACGGGCACTCAAGCACTCACGAAAAGTCGCATTGCACACCCGCTTTCATGCTTTCACCCTTTCACCCTCACGGGCACTCAGGCACTCACGGGGTGAAAATCGTATTCTACCACAGGATCAATAGTCTCAAATATCAAGCCAGAGCGACTCCCACATGTCAAGAAGACCAAAAATCCAAGTGAATATCACGAAAGATATAAAAACAGTGCATGCAATAACCACCATAAAGATAGCACGCACATGCGAAGCTACATGCTGAAGTCAATCTCACACATATGGTAAAGCATAAATCATATGCCTCAAAGACTCAAATCATCAAATCACTATTTGAGAATCATAGAAAAAGTATGAATGAAATCACCTACCTCAGTATCGCAATATCCCTAAACAAACACGTATCCAATATCAAGGTGTATGCCCTGATGTACCTTTCAGGATATAAATCATGTCATGGTTAACAAATATAACCAAAATCTAAAGCCTGATCATCTATTGATCAACTCGATCTAAATCATCTAATAGCATTTAGAAATTTCGCTACTAAAAAGTTACTCCAAACTAGATTTTTATCTTAAATCTAAGTCCACCTTGTCAAGACGATCACAACGCCTCTTTCAGATCGTGATTTGGACATCTGTAGCTCCTAAAATCAAGGTTTAAAAGCAAAAAGGGTAAAAAAAGACCAAAATCCCGTAAATGGGGCCTGCCGCAAGCGCAGTGTATGCCGGGCACTTCTGTAGAAGCGCCTTACATCAGAACCAGCCCCAGGGGAGCAGGCGCTTCTGTGGAAGCGCTCTACATGTGGGGGACGGAATAGCGAGCATGACGTGTTCCAGACCCTCCACGTGGAGCGCACGAGTCGCACCACGTGCCCCAGCGCGTGGCGCACCCTCATCGCGCCACGTGGCGTGCCCTCAGCCATGTAATTCTTCCTGTTCCAGTCACCGGCGACCCCAGGAGCTCCGTTTTTTGTGATTTTTACACTCATGTGTCCGATTTTTCACGTACATTCCATTTCCACCATCCATTTTCCTAAATCCTTCCTAAATCTAGCGTTTTTTCACGCTTTTTGTTTCGTTTTCAAAAACTCCTGTATTACTGTTTTTTTTTTTTTTTCGGCGTCCCTAGCCGTCCGATCGTCACAAAATTTTGTTGGTTCTTTCCTCTCCTTATCATACACAATATGAACGATTCAGATCTAAATCCGACACCGTCTCATCCACATTTTTTGGGAAAATTAGTACGCACAGATTTTTGCAAAAACTTACGTTTTCATGCCGTTTTTCGGCGTTTACAGGTACTTAAACGTTGAAATTAACACAAAAGGGAAGGGTGAAGTGATCCTACCTCGTTCCCGGCTGTTCAATGGTGGCAAAATCCGCCTCCCTAGTGCGTGATGGTCTACGTGAAACAGAGAGACTTGAGAGAGAGGAGAGTGCGTTTTGAGCACTCTCTCTCTTCTCCTTACCTTATATCATTTCTTTTCTTTTCTTTTTTATATCAAAATATTACAGGTTGCTTCTAGCTATTAACTTATTCTAGTTTCCTTAGGATTGACTCAATCCAAAAAGTCCAGTCCTGATGGCATTTCTCAAATTTTATAGAGTATGTTCCAAGCAAAAGTATAGAAAGAGCAAAAGATTTTTTTGGCCCCACACACTCCAGATCGTAGTACATGAATAAGGAACAAAAAAAAAAAAAAAGACTCTTTTGCAATACTAAATGACAGCCATTAAACTAGAGTAGAGTCATTGGATGATATAGATCATAACTTTGTCAGCCAATGGAGTCTCCTCTAACTTTTTCTTTTATATACACATCTCTAAATATAAACCTAGAGATCAAATTAGAAAGGAAAAATAGTGATAACTTACATGCAAACAAGGAAAATCTTCACAAAACTTTTTGATCCATTCTCCAAAGCATGGATTAAGATATCCAATGGCTTGTCCAACTCTCTCCTTAGAAAATCTGCAATCGCAGCCTTCTCTAAGGGTTCCAATTAAACAGAAGAAGTAATGCACTGCCCATTCATCAATCAACATGGACATAATCCGTTCAATCTCAACTTTCCAGATCATCTAATAGTTGATCAAGCCAATTAGATGATCAAATACATAATCTAGCTCAAGTCATAAACTGATCTTGTGGTTTAATTGACCATTAGGTCCATCAAAATCAGCCTACATATTATATGCAGCATAGTGGATGATAACCGGCTTGGGCACTAGCAAAAAGAAGAAAAAGATAAAGGGTAAAAGCTTAATCCCAAAATGATGGTGATTCCTGTCACCACCCCGTCGGGCCCACAGTAACAATATTGTCCCGTGCGCACTCACGTGTCACGGGTTTTGCTCTTCCCCCGCGTCCAGGGGAAAACCGGTCGTTACGGTGAAGGGAGAGAACCCCCCTTATAACTCAGGCCCATCACCCCCCCTAGCCGATGTGGGACTAACTCTCCTGCGTCCCGCCCTCAGACCATCTTGGGTCCCCTCACAAGGCCAACCCTCAGGCCATCTTGGCGCGGTAGCCATCTCCCGCCTACGGGACACACGCCCCTGTGTGTCACCACACGAGCGACGGTGCGGCTAGCCACCCACCCTCGGGGTCGGGGTTTGGCTATGATACCACTTGTCACCACCCCGTCGGGCCCACAGTAACGATATTGTCCCGTGCGCACTCACGTGCCACGGGTTTTGCTCTTCCCCCGCGTCCAGGGGAAAACCGGTCGTTACGGTGAAGGGAGAGAACCCCCCTTATAACTCAGGCCCATCACCCCCCCTAGCCGATGTGGGACTAACTCTCCTGCGTCCCGCCCTCAGACCATCTTGGGTCCCCTCACAAGGCCAACCCTCAGGCCATCTTGGCACGGTAGCCATCTCCCGCCTACGGGACACACGCCCCCGTGTGTCACCACACGAGCGACGGTGCGGCTAGCCACCCACCCTCGGGGTCGAGGTTTGGCTCTGATACCACTTGTCACCACCCCGTCGGGCCCACAGTAACGATATTGTCCCGTGCGCACTCACGTGCCATGGGTTTTGCTCTTCCCCCGCGTCCAGGGGAAAACCGGTCGTTCCATTTAAGGTCCGATATTGTCCACGGTCTTGGGTCTCCCCTCAGAGTATCTTGGGCTATTGCTCAGAGTATCTTGGCCCGAAGCCTCAACCCATCTTGCGCACCCTCAACCCATCTTGGTTCCACCCTCACGGGTTTTGTTCCCTACGAGTGCACAGCGGAAGCAGATGCCTCTCAGGACCGGTCGTTACTGTGAAGGGAGACATTCCCCCTTATAACTCAGGCCCATCACCCCCCCTAGCTGATGTGGGACTAACTCTCCTGCGTCCTGCCCTCAGACCATCTTGGGTCCCCTCACAAGGTCAACCCTCAGGCCATCTTGGCGCGGTAGCCATCTCCCGCCTACGGGACACACGCCCCCGTGTGTCACCACACGAGCGACGGTGCGGCTAGCCACCCACCCTCGGGGTCGGGGTTTGGCTCTGATACCACTTGTCACCACCCCGTCGGGCCCACAGTAACGATATTGTCGCGTGCGCACTCACGTGCCACGGGTTTTGCTCTTACCTCGCGTCCAGGGGAAAACCGGTCGTTCCATTTAAGGTCCGATATTGTCCACGGTCTTGGGTTTTCCCTCAGAGTATCTTGGGCTATTGCTCAGAGTATCTTGGCCCGAAGCCTCAACCCATCTTGCGCACCCTCAACCCATCTTGGTTCCACCCTCACGGGTTTTGTTCCCTACGAGTGCACAGTGGAAGCAGATGCCTCTCAGGATCGGTCGTTCCATTTAAGGTCCGATATTGTCCACGGTCTTGGGTCTCCCCTCAGAGTATCTTGGGCTATTGCTCAGAGTATCTTGGCCCGAAGCCTCAACCCATCTTGGTTCCACCCTCACGGGTTTTGTTCCCTACGAGTGCACAGCGGAAGCAGATGCCTCTCAGGACCGGTCGTTACTGTGAAGGGAGAAATTCCCCCTTATAACTCAGGCCCATCACCCCCCCTAGCCGATGTGGGACTAACTCTCCTGCGTCCCGCCCTCAGACCATCTTGAGTCCCCTCACAAGGTCAACCCTCAGGCCATCTTGGCGCGGTAGCCATCTCCCGCCTACGGGACACACGCCCCGGTGTGTCACCACACGAGCGACGGTGCGGCTAGCCTTGCCTGCTGAGGCACCGTGAGGTACCATGGCCTTGTGAGGGGTGGCGAAGCGGAGAAGGCCGAGGGGGCGACGGTTGAGAGTTAGTCCCATACCGCCTGGAGAGGGGAGCTGGGCTGGGTGATAAGGAGTGGGAACACTCCTCACAGTAACAACGCGTCCTGAGGGGCCTGTGGCTTATCCGCTGTGCACTCAAAGGGAACAAATCCGTGAGGGTGGAACCAAGATGGGTTGAGGGTGCGCAAGATGGGTTGAGGCTTCGGGCCAAGATACTCTGAGCAATAGCCCAAGATACTCTGAGGGGAGCCCCAGAGCGGACAATATTGGATTCGTTGGGACTTCGTCCCTGAAAACAACGCGTTTTACCCTGGGAAGCCGGGGTGAGAACAAAGCCGTGCGGACCCAGTGGGCCCAAAGCGGACAATATTGTTACTGTGGACCCCACGGTGGGTGGGGTGTGTCAATTTGGTATCAGAGCCAGTCTCCTCGTGGTGATGGGTGGCTAACCGCATGCGTGCCTCGGTCACACGAGGGCGTGTGTCCCCTAAGAGGGAGAGATCTAGCCTTGCCGGCTGAGGCACCGTGAGGTACCATGGCCTTGTGAGGGGTGGCGAAGCGGAGAAGGCCGAGGGGGCGACGGTTGAGAGTTAGTCCCATACCGCCTGGAGAGGGGAGCTGGGCTGGGTGATAAGGAGTGGGAACACTCCTCACAGTAACAACGCGTCCTGAGGGGCCTGTGGCTTATCCGCTGTGCACTCAAAGGGAACAAATCCGTGAGGGTGGAACCAAGATGGGTTGAGGGTGCGCAAGATGGGTTGAGGCTTCGGGCCAAGATACTCTGAGCAATAGCCCAAGATACTCTGAGGGGAGCCCCAGAGCGGACAATATTGGATTCGTTGGGACTTCGTCCCTGAAAACAACGCGTTTTACCCTGGGAAGCCGGGGTGAGAACAAAGCCGTGTGGACCCAGTGGGCCCAAAGCAGACAATATTGTTACTGTGGACCCCACGGTGGGTGGGGTGTGTCAATTCCTCCAACTTTGGATGCGCAAAAATGTACATGTATTGGATTATTCTAACCCGTCGCTTGTAATATCGACCCTTTCAATCCGCATCCAAGTAACGTGCAAATTACATGCATGAGTTGGGGTCCAGAAAAAGTGGACCTTGAACGTTCGCTCTGGTGGGGCATCCGTTTATCATTTCTTCTGCACAGAGATTTTAATGGCTTTTTGAAAGAAGGTTTTGCTTGTGGATTTCAGCGTTATAAAGTCTCAGAGTTTTCCAGGAGTGCTTCCACCAGAGCTGGTCAGGCTTCCTTTACTCCAGGAAATGTGAGACCTATTTCACGTACACCTACAGCTACTTGTCACCACAATTTCTTACTTAAACTACGCCCCAACCAACCAACTACTCTCATCCTTGGGTTGTTCACAGCGATCTCACTCGCAACTTCCTCAATGGCTCAATACCTCCACAATGGGGCACCTTGCCATTGGTGAACATGTAAGTTATGATTTACACCCACACAGCTTACTCTAGCAAATCAATGCCAGTTTATCTAAAACTAACTCAGAGAATTTCACTGCAGCTCTCTCTTAGGAAACCGCTTATCTGGACCAATCCCAAAGGAACTTGGGAATATCACTACCCTCAAACTTCTGTACACACTCTTCATCTGTACTCTATTATTCTGCAAACTACAATTCTGTGATAATTTTGTTGAGAATCTGAATGTTCAGGGTGTTGCGAACCAACCGGTTTTCTGGGCCTCTTCCTGAAGAGCTTGGGAATCTGACCAACGTGGAGAGACTGTAGGAGCTTCCATTTCTTGAATTGTCATTTTCCTTTGGAATACTAGCCTGTTCTAGTTGTTGACTACTCTTCTTGACTGCAGTGATTTCTCCTCAAACGAATTCACTGGAGACTTGCCAGAGAGGATTTCAAATCTCAGAAAACTGAAGGATTTGTGAGATTTCTTTCATTTCTTTGTAGATTCTCTGGTTTTCTTTATTTACAAATATTGGTAATATCTGAATTGCAAGGTAAAGGAATTCCCCATCACTAAATTGGGGCTACCCATTTTCACTGGCAGCGTTATGAAGAGATACTGGGAACATGAACGATGACTGTCAGATTATCAATTAGAAGAAGAGGTATTTAACGTTGGGGAGCAGAATCACGCTCCTAAAATCATCCCTGTCCAATCTACCGGTTTATTTTCTCTATCTTTATTAAGTCCTAGCATCAGCGAGGGATGCAATTGAAAAACTTAAGCGAGGCTTTCTTTGGAACGACAACACTGGGCCAAGGAAGATTCACCTTCTCAACTGGAACGATGTCTGCAGACCAAAGAGGTAGGGAGTTATTTGCATTAGAAGAATAGAGGAATTGAACAAGGCCAAAGGGCTGCCCGTGGCACGGGAGCTCTTGCATCTGCAGGGTCCGAGGAAGGGGCGAAAAGGGTCTATAGTGTGCAGTCTCTAGGAGAAATGGTACTGGAGATATGGACAATGCAGAAACAGTCTGCGTAGATTTGTTATTGATAGAAAAAAAGGAGCTTTGATGAAAGTTTGCAATCTGATGAGCTAGGACCTTCGATTTCAAGCCTTCACTTATTATCTGATGTATCCCAAATACTGGATCCTCCTATACAAGAATGATGCATGAGTACCTTCTCAACCTTCTATTTGAACTCTCTCATCCATGTGAATGGAAGAATATTTTAGCCATAGCCCAAAAGAAGTGCAATTTGCTTGTTTTAGTAGTGGAAATTACATCAGATTTTGGCAGGACACATGGTGCCATCAAGCCCCTCTGGCTGTTATCTTCAGTAATATTTTTGCAATTGCGAAGAACAAGCAAGCCAAAGCTGCAGATTACTATTCAGTTGCTGATTGGGACATCAAGATGAGAAGAAGACTTTTCACTCACGAAGAAAATCAGCTAAACGACCTCATGACACTGCTAAATTCAGTACTTAGGTTCTCATACAAAGAAGATTAAGAAAGTTTGGACCCACAGCTCATCGGGAAAGTTTTCCGTCAAATCTCGATTTCATCTCATTACTTGTCGTCTGGTTGTCCCTTTTCGCTTCTATTCTGCCTGATCATTCAAAGGACCACCGTGTATCATGTCTTTTTCTTGGATTGTGAGTCTAAACCACACTTTGTCCGCTGTCAACCTTCGAAGACGTGGTTGGCATTTATTTGCTTGTGCTTAGTTAATTTTGTTATTCTATGATGACATGTTTCTTGGTGTATAAGGAGCCAGACTTTGCCTTTCGCTTGCAACCTGCCCTGCCTAGTGTCACGGGCTTAGACTTTCAGCCTCCTGTGGAATATTTAATGTTGAAACACACTCAAGGCACTAAGATATGTTCAGCCTGAATTGTAAAAGCTTACAAGAAAATGTGCGAAGAGAGCAATAAACCAGAAAATAACACTATATTATTACTACTAACTTACACTCTGATGTTTCTAAGCGTGATGTTTGATTATGCGATGTCTTACAAATGAGTGAGTTCTTATATTTATAGAAGCTCATCCCCTTTCCACCTCTTTAATGGAAGGCTAAGATCATCACACGTGTATGGTCCATATTATCCAATGGAACATTCTTACAAAATATCTTAAGACTACTATATTTTAAAACTTAGATATTTCTAAGGACAATTCTAGAATCCCAAAAGAGGAACAATTGAAGAAGACTTGAAAGGAACTCTAACTTTGTTACCCTAAAGATGCTTACAAATTTTAGTACCCTACAAATGAGGAAGCTCACCTATAGTTGCACACCCTTATCAATCACTGGTTTCTCCTCGAACCATTCAAACCATAGTATCTTGATGGCACCTAGACAAAGTAAGCCTAACTGTGCGACTCCTCACTTCTTGCGGATCACTCTACTAACTACAAGGTAGATAGCATCTTCCTTTGCCCCTTGCTTTCTACCATAGCTCTTTGGCTTTAGGATATCAATCTTAGAGGCCTCGTGAACCATGTAATTCCTATTAACCATGGCTTTCTAGCATAATGATACGTCCTCATGCATCACTTTTATCTCATCGCAAAGTATAGCTAATTCTGTAAATAGCTTATCGAACTAAGAGTAGAACTCTTTATGACTTGCATCCCTCATGGAGTTTATATCGTCCTCCCACTCTTCATTAAGCTCTTATGGCATAGCTTTTAGGGATCCAAACATTGGATGCTCTAACTCTAGTCAAGTGGAGATGTCGGCAACGGCTGTCTCAATCTTGACAAGTTTGGATTTCAAAGATGAGACTAATTTTGGTAATATCTAATTTTGTATTTGCATAATGCAGTAGGATAAGTGACAACCGGTTTACCGGGAAGATGCCTAATTTCATCCGAAACTGGACAGAGCTTGATAGACTGTAATCACTCTCTTCTTCTGAATTTTGCACCTTTTAAGCACATCATATGAACTCCTCACTTGCTCATATAGAATTTTGCTATGACAGAGAGATACAGGCGAGTGGTTTGGCAGGGTCTGTTCCTTATGGTATTTCTTTATTGGAGAAGCTGACTGACCTGTAAGTAATTTCTGCTGTTTTCGCTCCAATGCTTTCCCTCAAGTGTATTCTCTCTCTCTCTCTCTCTCTCTCTGTTCCGGAATGGTTGGTTTATCGACATAGAAATTCTTAGTGATGAGTATACCGAAGTGGTATAGTAGAAGTGTCATTTCTCGGTAATTTGTCTTGCTGGAATTTGTGTAGGAGGATCAGCGACATGGATGGGACAGCTTCTGCTTTTCCACCACTGAGTAAGATGAAAAACATGGTGACACTGTGAGTTGAACAATGCGTAAGTTTCTCGTATGTTACTAGGATCCGTCATTGTCGGTGTTATTGAAGTGCATTCACTTGATTCATTGTCACAGAATCCTGAGGAATTGTAATCTTTCTGGGGAAATCCCTACATTTGTTGCGGAAATGACAAACCTGAAAGCCTTGTAAGTTGATTCTTTTAGAGAAGAAAGCAGTCCTTTGCACTGATGTTCATGCTTCTCAGTTGTGTTGTGGACTTCCTTGTTGATTGCTTTGGGAGATCTGAAAGTACCCAAATTAGGAAATTAGGTAGTCTTTTATTTAGTAGCTAGTAGATTGTGAAATTTAACAATAAAGAACTTACCTATAGATATTATCTTTTGATGCATGAATTAGGGACCCATATAAGCACAACTAGTCCTTTGATTAGATCTAGAGATAACACGTTAAAACCTCTTTGGGCCTTCAAATGCTTTATTATTCAGTGAGCTCTTTTTACTTGAAAGGCCTACCTTGCTTGATGACTTCATAGGCATCATATACCACATCATAATAGTCTTGTTGACCTTCTGATGGATTACTCCTTCAAGTCTGTGAGTTTCATGTCCTTAAGATATTGAGGAAGAATCTAAACTTACCAATGTTGTTTGCTCAGCCTCTTATCTTCTGAAGAAGAATAAGACAATCTGATTCTAGTGCTATAATTTTGCCAACTTTGAGTAGTTGAACCCACACTTTCAGCAGCCACCTATTTATCATAAGACCTATCATAATAACTGGAAAATAACCTCATATGCTCTCAGAGATAACTTACAGAAATTGATAAAAGAATTTTACATTTCCACATTTTAAAAACAATGTATACACACCAAAAAGCTAGCACCTGGTACCGTAGATGATGCTACACAAGGCTACTTCAAGTTTAGGTTTAAGAGGGTACCTTATCTGTACTAACTTCTACCTCGCTGTCCTCTTATGAGGAATTATACCCTCAGTAAGGCAAGATTAAATATTGGGCGTCAGCTTGGAATCCTCTTAGCTGGTGCTGATTTCTATTTTGTGGAAATAATCGTTATGCCTTTCTGAGTTTCTGTTGTGTAACGATTGAGGAAGGAAAATCTTTTGAATTCATTGTTGGACTTGTTTCTGTACACATTCTCATATACATAATGTTAACAAATAAAAAATCAAGTATTTCCAAATTTTTTGAACTTGATTTGATTAGGCTGATAAACCCTAACTAGAACAGGTAATTTTGCACTTATATGGAGAAATGAATTGATTGGTTCATAGGATCCTAGGCAGAATTCTCTATGGTAGAGAATGCTTCCATAATAATTGGGAATGAAGAAAACTAATCTGTAGCTGCTCGTGCCATGCAAGAATATCGTACACTGAACATAAATTGTGGGGGAAAGGAAGAGCGGGTTGGAAGCATTAAATATGATGAAGATCGAGATGAGGGTGGTGCTTCAACATACGTCGAGCATAGCGACATATGGGGAGTCAGCAGCACGGGAGACTTCCGGGATGATGGCAATAATACTGACACCTATGTAGCACAAAATATGTCGGCACTTGCCATGGCTGACTTCAAATTATACACATCGGCACGGCGTTCTCCTCTCTCCCTCACTTACCATGGACACTGTCTAGTAGATGGACATTACACTGTGAAACTCCATTTTGCTGAGATAACATTCACAGATGACAACACATACAGAAGCCTTGGGAAGCGCATATTTGATGTTTATATTCAGGTAGGCATTCACATTATGGAGATGCTTTACTATTTTGGTATGAGCAATCTATCATAACTGAACTAGCTCATATTAGGGGCAATTGGTACTAAAAGATTTCAATATCAAAGAGGAAGCTGGTGGGGTGGGTAAGGCTAAAGTGAAGAAGTTTCCTGGAATTATGACAAGAAACGGCACCTTGGAGATCCGTTTGGTCTGGGCTGGAGAAGGGACAACAGATATCCCAACTGCAGGAAACTACGGGCCTCTTATATCAGCTATTTCTGTCAATTCTCGTATGTCGGCCCAGTTACTCCTCATTCCAAGTCAAACATCACAGCCCAAGCGTATTTAATCTTTTGTAGTGGAATTTCCTTATTCTAAGTACCACCATTTGACTTGGAAAACGGAAAGTCTCAATCATTGTTCAATACTTTTTTCCTATGAATTTCTTCAATTGTGAAGTCTAATGTGCTTGATGTTTTATATTATTTTAATGTGGCAGATTCAGGAGGCAGGATGTCTGTCTTTGTTGTGGTTGGAATTGTAGTTGCTGCATTATGCTTTATTTCCCTTATTCTGGTTCTGCTCTGGATGAAAGGTTGCTTGAAAGGAAAATCTACAGAAGAACGAGGTGGGAACAGAAGAATTTCTTCAGAAATACTAACTGAAATAAAAACTTGACCATATTATGAGACAATGATGTGCTGCTACGTTCTGATTTTTCTAAACAACTAGGATTTACTATAAACCAAAATCTATAGTTTTGTTATAAAGTTTGTAGATATGCTGCTGTACATTGATGCCTTACTGACGCTGATCAACCCCGTTGTTTTATCGCTGTTAGGCAATTTGATTTAAAATAGTTGATAAAAGAGATTTCTCCTGATTCTGAAGAAAGTTCTATATTATAGAATCTGTTGAAGATTAAGATGAGAAGAAACTTTTATCTGATAAAGTCATTTTGAAAACTAAATATTGCACATCTACAAAACCAGATGTCTTTTTACATGAAACAATGATCTGAAGTTAGTTCTGAAAAAAGTGGAATGCTTATAATCTGTACAAAGAGATTGTAGCATAGAGGTATTCATATAATCAAGGTTGTTTTCCTGATAATTAGGTCTTATCTATTTGATTTTCCAGTGTTTTTCAAAGTTGCTTACTTTCTGTTTTGAGACCTACTAGTCAGCTGCCAAACTGGATGCTGTTCCCAGGACTGCAAATAGCAGGCCTAACCACCATGTTTTCTGGGGCTTGGCATTCAGTCAGGCGTGCCCTGAACATGGGGCTACTATATGCAGTCCAATGCTCCAAAGTCCTTTTGGGCATCTGCATATTGTCTTACTTCTTTTTCAACATGCAGTCCTATCTAACTTGTTTCTTGGATAGATATAGGACATGTAGATCTGCAAACAGGTTCATTTACCTTAAGACAGATCAAATATGCTACTAACAACTTTGAGATTATGATTATATTGTCAAATTATGTTACTTTTTTAATCCCCCTACCAAGTATAGCTTGCTGAGATATTGTAAATGTTTGAATGTTTACAATATCTCAGATACAGAGAAGAAGAGCTAGGAGCTCAAGACTTGAAAGAATAATCAATCAGGGTAAATCAATTGAAGACATGTATTTTATTTGAGGGCATTATATGTATTGAGAGTTTTTATTGTATGTAAGCTTTGAAATTTGGATTATATAATTTGGACAAGTATTGTAATAATACTGGGCTGTATTGTGAACCACTAGATGGATCCTAAAGTTTAATAAAAGTTTATTCCCTTAATGGAATTTTATTTTATACAAAACTCTACTTATGTTATGAAGTGATGACTTGGGTTTTACAAAATAAGCTCTAAAAATAAGAATTTTCACTGCTTTGTTTTGCAAAATGTATTACAAAATGTGTTATAAAAACCTGCGTCGTCATAGTACGCTATGTGTACCCAAGTACCCCATTGTATATAAAGAGGGAGCTCATGCCATTCTTCCTTGTACCATCTACTCTCTCTCTCTCTCTCTCTCTCTCTCTCTCTCTCTCTCTCTCTCTCTCTAGGTTTTGCTAGTTTATGCATCATGCTATTTTCTTTTCTTGAAAAGAGTCTCCCTAATTAAAGGCATTCTCCACTTTGATTTGTTCTTGAGTTTGTCCATTATTGGCATGTAAGGTTCTTCTACTTGTGAAGATTTCCAGTTTAAGCTAAAAGGATGAGATCATGAGTATCTCTTTCTAGAGTTGGACCCAAGAGGGGGAATGGAGTGAGACAATGAAAATCTTATTAATTTTAAGAATCAATCCTACTTAATGCAACCTTGATGGAGTAGGGAAGTTTTGGCTAGAAATTTTTTTTATAAGTAAGTTTTGGCTAGAAAAATACTTTAATGTAATTTTACAAACATCTTCTCTAGCCAAGTGAATGAATGAATAAATAAAAAGAAAAACTTCATTTTAAATGACAATAAATACACTTACAATAAATGAGAGGAAAATATACAATAATAAAAAGAATTCAAGCCTTCAATCAATGCCACAGATTTCAGTGAATGCTTATTGCTCAACATGAGGGAGGAGAAGTAGATAATAGTAACTTGGTCCTAGACTTCCTTGTGCTCCTCTTCTTTTTTTTCTTATTGTATCACTTGCTTTCTTCTTTCTTCCAAAGTGGTGGAGTAAATACTCCTTAAAAATAGTTGTTGGAGAGACATCTTTGCTTCAGGTTAGATAGGTATATAGCTATTGAAGGTGTTTTGACCATATTGGATGAAGAAAGAGTTGTTGAAGAAATATGTCTTTAATTGGAGGAGACTAAGGGTTGGTGAGAAGCCTCAAATCCCATTAGTAAAGTTGTTCCCCTTGGTGGGATGTTTGAAAATGAAGTTCAATAACCAGTGAAGAAATCCCATGAAGTTCAATAACCAATGAAGAAATCCCATGTGAAAGCCAAGCTCATGAATTTCAAATTTTAAAAGTTTTGGTAAAATTTAAAATCAATTTACAATTACAATTTTGGGTTAAAACGAATGTAAAACCATCATTGTTTGGAAACCACTGCATTGGGTTCAATTAGCAGGTGAATTATATTGAATTAAAAGAAAGGAAGCTTTAGTGTAACGGTAGAGTTGTCGTTGTGTGGCCTTGAGGTCACGGGTTCAAGACGTGGAAACAGCCTCTTGCAAAATGCAAGGTTAGGCTGCTTCCTATTGACTCTTGTAGTTTGCTCTTTTCCCGAACTCTGCATACACGAAAGCTTCATGCACCGGGACTGATCTTTATTTTATTGAATTAAAACTGCACCATATCACGAGGTGAGAATGGCTAATACTCGCATATCTGAATGACTCCACAGGTCCCAAGAAAGTGAGGCAATATTCCTGTTTATGCTCATTTGACTTTTCTAGGATGGAGAACCGTTAAAGGATAGAGACCTCTATCCAATCTCATCCACGGACAGTTTCTCTCTCTCTCTCTCTCTCTCTCTCTCTCTCTTTATTATTGTCATTATTATCCTTAAGACTTTATTTTAATTAGAAGGTCAACAACCATATCTTACATTTTCCAAGAGGCTGATTTTATACCTTTTTATACCTTAAATCCTTAACCTCACAAATGCCTTAAGGATAAACTCGCTAACTCGTACCAAATTCTTGTACTAAATTTAATGAATAAAATGAGAAACATGGGCCACACATACTATGAAGTTCAATTCCACAGCTGTTATCGGAGTTGCTTGTTGATAAATTTCGGATGTATACAGCACACGACAACTACAGCTGTAACTTTTTCAGGAGGAATGCTAGGATAGTGCGTGCTTCACATCCGTTGGATTTGTCGGATGGCTGAAATGAAAAAAATAAAAAATAAAGAACAGCGTGCTACATGGTAATATTTGAAGATTTTTTACAAAAGAAGGACGCCTTGGCTATATTTCTTTTCGTTCGAATGATCCAATCTATTCAGTTCAGCTCGACTTAAATTGTCTAGACAGCAAAATTTATGACCGTTAAATGATTTGAGCTATGTCATTTTCAATTTCTAAGTCATAACTAGAAGTATTTAATGGACATAAAATTTTGCAACAAGATGAATAGATTAGATCATCCAAAATAAAGCCTAAAAATAAATATTATTATCAATACCAAAAGTTAAATCTGTCCAAAATAAATAATAAAGAAGACTATAGTTTCCTTTAGAAGAAGTGATAAATATGACACGGCCTAGTTCCATATCAAACTTCACTAAACAGAAAGGACCCACCTTGTGCATATAATGGACGGTTGAATCAGAGCAAGAAGAAAATCCAACGCCCAGAAAAAGGAAGGAAAATAAGAAAGACAAGTGGTTTACGGAGGAATTAACAGGATGCTCTTTTAGAAGGTAATTAACAGCCTTAAAAATCTCGAAGAAGTCGAAGGGAAGAAGAAAAGGCTCAAGTTTTCATCTCCGCCGTCTGCCAAATCCAACGGATACTCTTTTCCAATAAAATCTGCAACATTTTCAAAAAATAAAAATAAATAAAATACTACAATTAAAATTCTAAACAGGTAGATTTCAGAAGGTATATAATATCCACATCACCGTCTTTGATAATGGCACTCTCGATTTTAATTTGGGCATTTCCAGTCACCTATTAAAGATTTTTATACCTGCTATAAGATGTTACCCAAATTGCTCCAATTGGGTCTTTCTTTTACTCTACAGCCACTATGCCCAAGTTCAAGTCTTGTTGCCTTCGCCAAAATAAAAGGGCAGCCTCGGTGTATGAAGCTTCTACTACAAGGGCTTAAAGTACACAGCCTTATCTTACATTTTACAAGAGGCTGTTTTCACTCTTTGAACCCGTGATATCAAGGTCACACGACGATAACTTTTACCGTTGCGCCAAGGCTCCCCTTCTGCCTTGGCCACAATAAAAGTAAAAAAATTTGAAGTCTTTGTTTGCTGTTGTGCGTCTCTTTCCACTCTCTCTCCCTCGATCATAATTCTTTTCAATTTCCAGAAAGGAATTGTTCATGGATGGCGATTGCAATAATAGATTGATGTCTCTCTTTCACCTCTCAGCCATAATTCTTTTCAATTTCCAAGAATGGATTGTTCACGGATCAGGATTGCCATAGTAAACTGGTCAACCCAGCCCAGTGCGCGAAGCTCCCACGTATGCAAGGTCTAGGTATGGGGTAGATCATAGGAATATATTATACTGCCTTACATTACATTTTGCAAGAGTCTAGTTTCACGTCTTGAACCTGTGACCTCAAGGTCACACAACAACAAACTCTACTATTACACCAAGGCTCCATTCGATGCAATAGTAAATTAATTGTCTGTCAATTAAGGTTTTTTAACAACGGAATCACACCATTGATTTGCATGACTACAGGGATCGCCAATCAACTACCTGTGGAATGGTTCTAATTTATGGATTCTACCGCATGTTAAGCATAGGCTGATATTTTGTTAGGGCAAGTTGGAAACTACTCTCCTTTATATACACATACCCCGCCTTCACCCTAGCATATGATATAACTGTCGTCATTATTGTCAAAGTCTAGCTTGGGGTCGGCTCGATGAATCTTGTTCCTCTATTTATCTATTTCTCTTTATTAAGTGTCACAGCTTTATTTAGTTCAAAAGTTTTTAAATACTTTTTCATCACTTCTACCAACTTATTTTAGACCAAATTAAAAAGATACTCATATTTAAACAAAACACCTCTTTGAAGAGCAATCTTATTGTAGGATAGCAAGCAACAAGAGTAGTGGATTGACATAGGAGAGGCAAAATATGGCATGACACAATAACATGACTCGAACTTGACATAAATTTAATGAGTTAGGGTTAAGCCTTATTGTGTTGGTGCACCAAAGATCGTCTCGTGTTCAGGTCAACCCCATGTTGATCCATCCGACTCAAGACCTGTTTACTCATCGTATTGACCCATTTGACCCGTTAACCAGCTGTGTTGATCCATCTAACTCAGGACTTGCTAATCCATCGGGTTACATGAGTCATGTCATATCACGTCGTTTAATAAATAGGTAGTTTTTAAGCCACAAATTCTTGACATAATTATTAATTATGCTATGTTGGTGCCACCTAATGGATTAATCTCGACGTGACCAGAAACATGACCGCCCTAAGTCCACGTGAGTGTGATTTCCTCGTCTAAGTTCGCCGAAGTAACGTTTTTAACCATTTACATCAACCACAAATCTTTTTGACTTGTCAAGTCTTGGTTGTCCATTCTGTACTTATCAGAGAAATAATAGTTTGACAGCAACTTAGTCATTCTCGTGGATGATAAATGCTGTGGCTAGTCTTACACGGGGAAGCCTGCCTCACATATTTTCTTTCTCAGCAGTCTCGAGGTTTTCAAGATGAAGATGTTTCTCAGACAATTTGTTCTTGTTTCAGTTCTTATTCTGAATTGCTTTGGAGTGTTTGGATCTGCAGCAACTCTTGTCCCGGCTGAAGGTAAGACAGACCATAATATTTTTGTTTGTTTTTTCTTCAATGATAATTCTTACAAGTAACATGAATAATGTAAAATAAACAAAGAATCCTTTTGTAGGTGATCTTGGTTCTTTTATATCATAGTTAAATTTCTGTATGATAATATTCCGCAGCAAGAACAGAAAATATCTCGAGAGGGCTTTCTTGGGGCAGATGCACTAGAAAGAGATAGCACAGTTTTCTTGCAAGCTAGGCACCTTTTGGGGCTTATAATTATATGGGACTTAGATTGCATGATCCAATCCGTTAATCTGACAGCTCCCTCGCAAGTTGCCTGCCTAGGGATGCTGATTTTCTTTTAATTGGATGCCACTAAACCACTCAATCGTGAGGCTTTATTTAGGATTTTTTGAGAACAATATACACTATTATTTTTATTGGATTGAAGGGGAGCCTTGGCGCAATGGTAAAAGTTGTCATCATGTGACCTTGAGATCACGGGTTTAAGGTGCGGAATCAACCTCTTGCAAAATGCAAGGTAAGGCTGCCTCCTATAAGCCTTTGTGGTCCGCCCCTTTTCCAGATCCTGCATAGGCTGGAGCTTTGTCTTTGTTCTTTTCCGATTTTTCAGAAAAAACATATTGTGACCTTTAAAGTTCCCCGAACTCTTATAAGCAACCTAGTTTTCTCTCCTTAGGCGATGTAGGACTAACTCTCTGTTCTTCGCCCCAGCCTAGAAGCCTACCAGACTTTTTTTGGCTTGCCCTCATCGGCCCAAGGCTTCACACCTTCCCCTCTTAAGGCACATGCGTCCTCAGTGGCCTCATGGGGCGCCCATACACCCATCATGGCTTTGTTCTTCCCCAGCTTCTCAAGAAAAATGCATTGTGGCCATTAGGTGTTTTACAAATGGTATCAGAGCCAGTTCTCCTCGTGGTGTGATGGCTAGCCGACACGAGCGCTTGGTGGTTGAGGCCATGCGGGGACGCATGTTCTCTAAGGGGGGAAGATGTGAAGCCTTGGGCAGACAAGGGCAGGCCAAAAAAAGGCTGACAGGCTTCTAGGCCGGGATGAAGGATAGAGAGTTAGTTTCACATTGCCTAAGGAGAGGAAACTGAGCTATATATAAGAGTTTGAGGAACTCTATCGGTCACAAAGCGCTTTTTCTGGGAAACTAGGGAAGAACAACCCCGTGAGAAGTATATGGATGTGCTAAAGTGGACAATATTATAATTATTGGAACCCCAGCGTGTTACAATATCTTAAGGATACAACTAGTGCCTAGCTTAATTATTAGTAGTCGTACTGTTTATATAACAGAAAGTATATCATGAAAATGTTTTTCCTTTTCTCATGTTTCTATAATGGCGAATGACTTAGTTGATTCCATGCTTTATAGATAGAGCAATCTCTACCAATGAGTTACTTGTTTTATTTTTTCTATTACGTTTAGACCATTTCAAAGTAAAAAAGAAAAAAAATAGAAGAAGATTTATATCACCAAACATCACATAATGCATTATTCATTCTCTATTTCATTGTGCTCATCAGTTGATGCTCTTCAACAAATTGGAAAGACGTTAGGCAAAACATGGGATTTCAGTGTAGATCCTTGCAGTGAAGAATCGGGCTGGGTGGTGCCCAACACCACCAAGTCCAACACTGATGCTGTAAGATGCAACTGCTCCTTCGAGAGAAGCACCGTTTGTCATGTTGTAAGCATGTAAGTAGTTCTCTTACTCTCTTGATTTATTAGAAAAGAGTGGGGTGGGGGGAAAGAAAGGATCTATAGAGTCAGCAGGAATCGCCTCCAAAACCTATAAAACGGCCTCTATAAGCCTCTCTAGGTTTAAGAAGACAACTTTTACCTTTCTTTGTACTCTTGGCATGAACTCACAAGCTACTGGGGGCAAATGGAAGAAGAAGAATTGCTGATGTAAGTAGTTGAATTACCACTCTTTCATTTCATTTATGGGTTAAGCCCAACTTTTGATCCCTTAGCCCTTACTATTTTTTTATAATATTGTCTTCAACTTAGATGAGTCATGCTCTAAAATTCTCATCCATTAAAAGTGCTAGCTATTGCTGTTTTTTAGTTATCAGAAAGATGGTAAAATTTTGAACTTTCATTTTAGAACTCAAGGAAACAATGGCTAGATCCTTCAATGGATGGGAATTTGGGAACATAATATATCTAAGGACTCGAGGGCAACAACTACTCATATCTTCACAAAAATATGCACACTAAGAGTTATATCTATCCATTGCATTAGTAAGGGGCTAATGAACAAAAAATGAGTTTAGTTCTTAAGGAACTATAATTATATAGCAAAGTCCCTGTAGGCGTAGGAGAAGAAGATTACTCTCTTCCTTTTTTTATGCACGATGACTTTTCTTGTAGATCTAAGCTGATTATCATATTCTTTGTATAAAAAAAAATAGGTAACCTAGTATAAGTCAATACATTTGGATGACCCAGGCTACTATCTTGGGTCTTTGAAAAAATTAATAAAAATGGATGACCATTATTTTTTAATCAGGACAACATATGCAAAAAGCTTCCAATGAATATGAAAATTTATCTTTATCCTATATAAGTCATTTCCAAATATGATATATCTACGTAAGTACTTCTTCTCTCTCTCTCTCCAAGACTCTAAGGGGCTTTGCGTAAAATCCTTTGATTTTATACTTTTCGTCATTTTATCAAGAGAAGTTCAAAACATTGTGCAACATATTACTAAGGTGGAGTTCACCTTTGATCAACTAAAACTTGGGGGTGAACAATCCAAACCGTTTGACAGGTGAGCATGCCATGTTGATTGCTACATAAATTTTCTTTTCCATAAGATTCTTGATTGCACAAATATAATGTAAAATCAAGATACTATATGGTAAGAAAGACATTGTAGTGATAGTAGCCATGGTTCACCTAAATCCCAACCCAACATGCGTTTCCCAGAAGTAGATGTGGGCTTCGGTGGTCTAAATTGTTCATCTGCCAAACACATTTCGTAGGTAATATCTTAAAAGTATCTCCATTGGATGATGTTATTTATTATTTTGCCATTTCGGAAAGGAAGCGTTTTTTACTTTTTCTTTTACTTTTTTTTTTTTAATCTACCACGATATTTTATGAGAAATGCTACCAAGACTAAGTTTTAGAAACAACTCCATAACCTCTCCCGATAGGCCTAGCCTTTGGATAATCTCATCTTCCCCTAGATCGATAATTGATAAGCTAGGTGTAAAATCTCATATCCATTGGTTGCTTCTAGCTATTAACTTATTCTAGTTTCCTTACGATTGACTCAATCCCATAAGCCCAGTCCAGATGGCATTTCTCAAATTTTATAGAGTAAGTTCCTAGCAAAAGTATAGAAAGAGCAAAAGATTTTTTTGGTCCCACACACTCCAAATCCTAGTAGATGAATAAAGAACAAAAACAAAAAAAAGTCACTCTTTTGCAATACTAAATGACAGCCAATAAATTAGAGTAGAGTCATTGGATGATATAGATCTTACCTTTGTCAACCAACGGAGTCTCCTCTAACTTTTTCTTTTATATACACATCTCTAAATATAAACTTAGAGATCAAATTAGAAAGGAAAAATAGTGATAACTTACATGCAAACCAGGAAAATCTTCACAAAACATTTTGATCCATTCTCCAAAGCATGGATTAAGATATCCAATGGCTTGTCCAACTCTCTCCTTAGAAAATCTGCAATCCCAGCCTTCGCTATGGGTTCCAATTAAACAGGAAGAAGTAATGCACTGCCCATTCATCAATCAACATGGACATAATCCGTTCAATCTCAACTGTCCAGATCATCAGATAGTCGATCAAGCCAATTAGATGATCAAATACATAATCTAGCTCAAGTTATAAACTGATCTTGTAGTTTAATTGACCATTGGGTCCATCAAAGTCAGCCTACATATTATATGTAGCATAGTGGATGATAAACGGGTCGTGTACTGGCAAAAAGAAAAAAAAGATAAAGGGTAAAAGCTTAATCCCAAAATGATGGTGATTCCTCCAACTTTGATTGGATTATTCTAACCCGTCGGTTGTAATATCAACCCTTTCAATCCGCATCCAAAGTAACGTGCAAATTACATGCATGAGTTGGGGTCCAGAAAAAGTGGACCTTGAACGTTCGCTCTGGTGGGGCATCCATTTATCATTTCTTCTGCACAGAGATTTTAATGGCTTTTTGAAAGAAGGTTTTGCTTGTGGATTTCAGCGTTATAAAGTCTCAGAGTCTTCCAGGAGTGCTTCCACCAGAGCTGGTCAGGCTTCCTTTACTCGAGGAAATGTAAGACCTCTTTCACGTACACCTACAGCTCATGTACTTGTCACCACAATTTCTTACTTAAACTACGCCCAAACTAACCAACTACTCTCAACCTTGGGTTGTTCACAGCGACCTCACTCGCAACTTCCTCAATGGCTCAATACCTCCACAATGGGGCACCTTGCCATTGGTGAACATGTAAGTTATGATTTACACCCACACAGTTTACTCTAGCAAATCAATGCCAGTTTATCTAAAACTAACTCAGAGAATTTCACTGCAGCTCTCTCTTAGGAAACCGTTTATCTGGACCAATCCCAAAGGAACTTGGAAATATCACTACCCTCAAACTTCTGTACACACTCTTCATCTGTACTCTACTATTCTGCAAACTACAATTCTGTGATCATTTTGTTGAGAATCTGAATCTTCAGGGTGTTGCGAACCAACCGGTTTTCTGGGCCTCTTCCTGAAGAGCTTGGGAATCTGACCAACGTGGAGAGACTGTAGGAGCTTCCATTTCTTGAATTGTCATTTTCCTTTGGAATACTAGCCTGTTCTACTTGTTGACTACTCTTCTTGACTGCAGTGATTTCTCCTCAAACGAATTCACTGGAGACTTGCCAGAGACGCTTTCAAATCTCAGAAAACTGAAGGATTTGTGAGATTTCTTTCATTTCTTTGTAGATTTTCTCTGGGTTTCTTTATGTACAAATATTGGTAATATCTAATTTTGTTTTTGCATAATGCAGTAGGATAAGTGACAACCGGTTTACGGGGAAGATGCCTAATTTCATCCGACGCTGGACAGAGCTTGATAGACTGTAATCACTCTTCTGAATTTTGCACCTTTTAAGCACATCATATGAACTCTTCACTTGCTCATATAGAATTTTGCTATGACAGAGAGATACAGGCGAGTGGTTTGGCAGGGCCTGTTCCTTATGGTATTTCTTTATTGGAGAAACTGACTGACCTGTAAGTAATTTCTGCTGTTTTCGCTCCAATGCTTTCCCTCAAGTGTATTCTCTCTCTCTCTCTCTCTCTCTCTCTGGAATGGTTGGTTTATCGACATAGAACTTCTTAGTGAAGAGTATACCAAAGTGGTATAGTGGAAGTGTCATTTCTCCGTAATTAGTCTTGCTGGAATTTGTGTAGGAGGATCAGCGACATGAATGGGACAGCTTCTGCTTTTCCACCACTGAGAAAGATGAAAAACATGGGGAGACTGTGAGTTGAACAATGCATAAGTTTCTCATATGTTACTAGGATCCGTCATTGTCGGTGTTATTGAAGTGCATTCACTTGATTCATTGTTACAGAATCCTGAGGAATTGTAATCTTTCTGGGGAAATCCCTACATTTGTTACGGAAATGACAAACCTGAAAGCCTTGTAAGTTGATTCTTTTAGAGAAGAAAGCAGTCCTTTGCACTGATGTTCATGCTTCTCAGTTGTGTTGTGGACTTTCTTGTTGATTGCTTTGGGAGATCTGAAAGTACCCAAACTAGGAAATTAGGTAGTCTTTTATTTAGTAGCCAGTAGATTGTGAAATTTAACAATAAAGAACTTCCCTATAGATATTATCTATTGATGCATGAATTAGGGACCCATATAAGCACAACTAGTCCTTTGATTAGATCTAGAGATAACACGTTAAAACCTCTTCGGGCTTTCAAAAGCATTATTATTCAGTGTGCTCCTTTTACTTGAAAGGCCTACCTTGCTTGATGACTTCATAGGCATCATATACCACATCATAATAATCTTGTTGACCTTCTGATGGATCACTCCTTCAAGTCTGTGAGCTTCATGTCCTTAAGATATTGAGGAAGAATCTAAACTTACCAATGTTGTTTGCTCAGCCTCTTTTTATGTCTTATCATCTGAAGAAGAATTAGACAAACTGATTCTGGTGCTATAATTTTGCCAACTTTGAGTAGTTGAACCCACACTTTGAGCAGCCACCTATTTATCATAAGACCTATCATAATAACTGGAAAATAACCTCATATGCGCTCAGATATAGCTTACAGAAATTGATAAAAGAATTTTACATTTCCACATTTAAAAGCAATGTATACACACCAAAAAGCTAGCACCTGGTACCGTAGATGATGCTACACAAGGCTACTTCAAGCTTAGGTTTAAGAGGGTACCTTATCTGTACTAACTTCTACCTCGCTGTCCTCTTATGAGGAATTATTCCCTCAGTAAGGCAAGATTAAATATTGGGCATCAGCTTGGAATCCTCTTAGCTAATGCTGAGTTTTCTATTTTGTGGAAATAATCTTTATGCCTTTCTGAGTTTCTGTTGTGTAACGATTGAGGAAGGAAAATCTTTTGAAATCATTGCTGGGCTTGTTTCTGTACACGTTCTCATATATATGGCAGTTCCTGTCATACTTTTGGCAGTTTTCCATAACTCAAGTGATGTGAACTGGTTGGCTCTTGCCTACATTTTACGTGTAAGGATCTAATGTTCATCTTGTTAGCATTTAGTCAACTAGACATTGCTTGCTTGGCAGAATTGACTTACCTCGGGTGTTTCCTTCTTTAGCATCTGCCTTGAAATGCTGCATTTAAGAGAATGTATTATTGACCTCTCCTGTAAGGGTGCACAAATTTTGGCAGTGTTGCTCGAAAATGATCTAAATAAGATGGAGGCTTCCTCTTAACATTAAATTTTATTTTCATAAGCGAACCTGTTGCTGCTTATTAAAGTATCAATTTATATGATCAGTAATGAGGTTTATGTCATGATATTGTTGCTGTTAATATCTTGTTATCAGTGTCCTGTATCAACAAGGTTTTAGGGTCACTCATTACGTTAAATTTCTGCATATTCAGTAATAGTTTTTATTGTAAGCGAAGGGGAGCCTTGGCGCGATGGTAAAAGTTGTTGTCATGTGACCTTGAGGTCACAGGTTCAAGGCATGGAATCAGCCTCTTGCAAAATGCAAAGTAAGGTTGCCTACCATAGGTCCTTGTGGTCCACCCCTTCCTAGGACCCAGCATAGTGCACTGGGGCTGCCCTTTAGTTTTTGTTGTAAGCATTAGTTTATTATAAAGCTAAGGAATGACAATTTTAGCAGACATCATTTAAGGACTTAACCTTTTTTATATCTAACCCCCTTTGTGTTTCTCTTGACAGAGACCTCAGCTTTAACAAGTTGACGGGAAATATTCCCATGAACTTTCAGAACCTGGAAAACTGTGATTTCATGTAACCTAATTTACAATAAGAGCTTTTCTTATTAGTCTGTGTGGTAACATTGTACGCATTTTCTGAATCACAATACTGTGCGTGTGGTCTTTTCGTAGATATTTAACTAGCAACTTGCTAATTGGACCAGTACCGACCTGGATGCTGAACACACGACATCACATGTATGTTTCTCAACCTGGATTCCGACTGTCACTTTTATTATATTTCTCAGCTATAGAATTTTATTTGTAATATACTAATTGTCATATTTCAGAAAAACTAATATGTTAGTTCTCCCTGCAAGTGACAATACCAAGTCTTCATGGCTGTTTTTACTATTGCATATCCTTTTCAACTTACAAGCTACTGACTTTCTTTTCTTTAATATGATTGGAAAACCAAAAAATTTAGGAAAACATTCATGAAGTTCCATGAATTTACTGGTAAGTGTTAATAAAGAAAACTTCCCAGCAGTATTTGCTTGGCTTTTCATAAAATCATAACCGTGGAGGTGAAGTTGAAAGCACAGTACCATGGATGAAAATGCCAAGAGTTTCTTTTATACCGTCTAGGAGAAAGTTTAGGTAGACAATATTACTAAATGACAGGCCAAGAATTGACTGAATACCAACTCATAAACTGGTTTTTTAAATCCTTAAGATGTCATCCTCAGGACGTAGACCATAATTCTTGCTAAATTCCAGCAGATGTAAAAATGTTGTTCATTACTGTCAATATAAGAGAGAAGATCATGGCCAATATCTTCTTCCCTGCATCCAAATTTGGTGTAATCTATTTCTAATGAAAATTTCAGCGTCATTGACTCAATAAAGATTTGATTGATATTTCATAACACTATATGATTGTGTTTATAGTTTCCTGGAGGAATTGATTTTTCATATATGTGATATTATCTTGCAGTGATCTTTCTTACAATAATTTTACATTAGAGACCTCCAGTTGTCGACGGAAGACTGTGTAAGACTACATTTTGGTGAACTACATATTCTCTATATGTTACAAATCTTTTGATACCTTTTTCCACTTCTTAACTTTCAATTCTACTTTCTTCAGCAATTTATTTGGAAGCTCTTCTTCAAGGGGAAACCAGTAAGCTTTGATTGATGTTTTATAATCTGTTTTATAATGGGTTTTAATGAAAACGATTGATGTTTTATAATCTGTTTCATTAATAATACTCTGGCAAAGTCCATCTTGAGTATGATCTTTTTATGTTGATATGTTTGCTCATCCTGTTAATGCAGAACTAGAGTTATTCCATGCGCAGGCGACATCCATTGTGAACGAAGTAGGTATACAGTTTGGCAGTTCCAAGACTACGTTAGCTTGATATATAATTGGTCATAAACCAATATTTGAGTTTTTCCCTTTTGACGTTATGCCTGTAAGTCTTTCATAGTTGAAAACATACAACAAATTCAAATTCAAAGTCCAAAATTAGCCAATTTAAATAAGGTTCAGCTTATAAATCGTGAAAAACAGAAGTCCAAGAACTAGAAGACACTAAAAGTCCCCAACTAAACGTCAACATTAGTTCCACTTAAAATTGAAACAGTGTATCCGATTTTAGTAGATAAGAATCTCAAATAATAGTTTTCTTTTAGTGATTCTAATTTGTTTAGTTAATCAGGATTTCTTTTCTTTTTTTATTTCCCTGGATCTTGAACCCTTGGCCTCAGGGCCAATGCTCAATTCCTGGATACTAGGTAGAGGGTTTGGTAATTTAAATGCAGGTACAATTCTTTCTAAATGGGATATTTTCACAATTTATTTATTTCTGTACAAACTTTGTCAAAGAGAGATGGCTTGTTAGTTACATACAAGTTAAAGTTGCAAGGAAATCATACATCCTGCTTCCCATCTTACTGTCTTTGTGTTGGGCAATGAATTCAAGTGTGTAAAAGTAAAGCATAGTTTTCAGTGGGGATTTATGTTACAACTTTATGCTAACAAGCAGGACTCCTGATAATTGTAGGCACTTAAACCGCATCTACTGGGAGGCTCTCTTATAGAGTTCCACCTGGAAAGTTAACTCAGGTGTTTAGCTGAAAAAGTTTAACCACCTTGAGTTAACTTTTCATATGGCACTCCATAAGATAGCCTCCCTGCAGATGCAGTCAAAGCATCTACAATTATCAGCACTCCACAAGCAGAATGTTAACAAATAAAAAATCAAGTATTTCCAAATTTTTTGAACTTGATTTGATTAGGCTGATAAACCCTAACTAGAACAGGTAATTTTGCACTTATATGGAGAAATGAATTGATTGATTCATAGGATCCTAGGCAGAATTCTCTATGGTAGAGAATGCTTTCATAATAATTGGGAATGAAGAAAACTAATCTGTAGTTGCTCGTGCCATGCAAGAATATCATACACTGAACATAAATTGTGGGGGAGAGGAAACGTCTGTTGGAAGCATTAAATATGATGAAGATCGAGACGAGGGTGGTGCTTCAACATACGCCGGGCATAGCGACATATGGGGAGTCAGCAGCACGGGAGACTTCCTGGATGATGACCATAATACTGACACCTATGTAGCACAAAATATGTCGGCACTTGCCATGGCCGACTTCAAATTATACACATCGGCACGGCGTTCTCCACTCTCCCTCACTTACTATGGACACTGTCTAGTAGATGGACATTACACTGTGAAACTCCATTTTGCTGAGATAATATTCACAGATGACAACACATACAGAAGCCTTGGGAAGCGCATATTTGATGTTTATATTCAGGTAGGCATTCACATTATGGAGATGCTTTACTATTTTTGTATGAGCAATCTATCATAACTGAACTATCTCATATTAGGGACAATTGGTACTAAAAGATTTCAATATCAAAGAGAAAGCTGGTGGGGTGGGTAAGGCTATAGTGAAGAAGTTTCCTGGAATTATGACAAGAAACGGCACCTTGGAGATCCGTTTGGTCTGGGCTGGAAAAGGGACAACAGATATCCCAACTGCAGGAAACTACGGGCCTCTTATATCAGCTATTTCTGTCAATTCTGGTATGTCAGCCAAGTTACTCCTCATTCCAAGTCAAACATCACATACCATGCGTATTTAATCTTTTGTAGTGGAACTTCCTTATTCTAAGTACCACCATTTGACTTGGAAAATGGATAGTCTCAATCATTGTTCAATACTTTTTTCCTATGAATTTCTTCAATTATCAAGTCTAATATGCTTGATGTTTTATATTATTTTATTGTGGCAGATTCAGGAGGCGGGATGTCTGTCTTTGTTGTGGTTGGAATTGTAGTTGCTGTATTATGCTTTATTTTCCATTTTCTGCTTCTGCTCTGGATGAAAGGTTGCTTGAAAGGAAAATCTACAGAAGAACAAGGTGGGAACAGAAGAATTTCTTCAGAAATACTAACTGAAATAAAAACTTGACCATATTATGAGACAATGATGTGCTGCTACGTTCTGATTTTTTGAAACAACTAGTATTTACTATAAACCAAAATCTATAGTTTTGTTATAAAGTTTGTAGATATGCTGCTGTGCATTGATGCCTTACTGATGCTGATCAACCCCATTGTTTTATCGCTGTTAGGCAATTTGATTTAAAATAGTTGATAAAAGAGGTTTCTCCTGATGCAGAAGAAAGTTCCATATTATAGAATCTGTTGAAGATTAAGATGAGAAGAAACTTTTATCTGATAAAGTCGTTTTGAAAACTAAATATTGCACATCTACAAAACCAGATGTCTTTTTACCTGAAACAATGATCTGAAGTTAGTTCTGAAAATAGTGGAATGCTTATAATCTGTACAAAGAGATTGTAGCATAGAGGTATTCATATAATCAAGGTTGTTTTCCTGATAATTAGGTCTTATCTATTTTATTTTCCATTGTTTTTCAAAGTTGCTTACTTTCTGTTTTGAGACCTACTAGTCAGCTGCCAAACTGGATGCTGTTCCCAGGACTGCAAATAGCAGGCCTAACCACCATGTCCTCTGGGGCTTGGCATTCAGTCAGGCGTGCCCTGAACATGGGGCTGCTATATGCAGTCCAATGCTGCAGAGTCCTTTGGGCATCTGCATATTGTTTTACTTCTTTTTCAACATGCAGTCCTATCTAACTTGTTTCTTGGATAGATATAGGAGATGTAGATCTGCAAACAGGTTCATTTACCTTGAGACAGATCAAATATGCTACTAACAACTTTGAGGCTGCAAATAAGATTGGGGAAGGTGGTTTTGGACCTGTTTACAAGGTACTCTCTACATAATTACCCCTGGTTCCATTATATTTTATTACATTCAAACTCATCCAATTTTTCTGTCAATTCGAGTTAATAAATGAATGCTTACACTATTTACTTAAATGCAGGGTCTATTGCCAGATGGTACCATAATAGCAGTAAAGAAGCTTTCTCCCAAATCAAAACAAGGTAACCGTGAGTTTGTTAATGAGATAGGCATGATATCTGCTTTGCAACACCCAAATCTTGTAAAGCTTTATGGATGTTGCGCTGAAGGAAATCAGTTACTGCTAGTATATGAGTACATGGAAAATAGTAGCCTTGACCATGCACTGTTTGGTAAGTCATTATCATATTTTCTTCGGTGTCTTTGTAATTGACGAAGATGATTATGTAATTTAGATAAGTCACAAAATAGCATGCCTGCAATTCAATATTCGATGATTTGTAGGTTCTGAACCCCGTCAATTGACATTGGATTGGTCAACGAGGCACATGATATGTGTTGGAATAGCAAGAGGTTTGGCGTATCTCCATGAAGAATCAATGCTAAAAATTGTTCATCGTGACATCAAAGCTTCCAATGTATTGCTTGACAAAAATCTTAATCCTAAGATATCTGACTTTGGATTGGCCAAGCTTGATGAAGGGGAGAACACCCACATCAGCACTAGAATAGCTGGGACTCTGTGAGTTTATCTTGCTCTATGCTTCTCTTGTTTAAGATTATATCTAGTAATGGAGAACTGCCATTTCTTGTAGCAATGGTTATCACCTTGGGGTCCAGAAAAACAAGTTTCTATTTCTTTTCTTCTTCTTTCAAATCAAACATTGAAGTTGGTGTGCCGAGTTGGTGAAAAATCAATCTAAAGTATAGGCGGAGTGAAATTTTGTTGTTTCCTGGAGATAACATTTGACCAACTTACTAGTAATATGAATATGAAGTTCAATCCTGCCTTACCAAGTGACTCAACATGCTAAGTTCTCGGCTGAAATAAGTAGGTTTTCTCGATTGAAATATTGTTTTTGACAGCAAATGCTGAATACAACTATTCACAATTTGATTTGACAGAGGATATATGGCTCCAGAGTATGCAATGCGGGGTCACTTGACCGACAAAACAGATGTTTACAGTTTCGGAATTGTGGCGTTGGAAATTGTCAGTGGGAAGAGCAACTCATTTTACAAACATCGGGAAGATCAAGTTTATCTTCTTGACTGGGTAATCAGATCTCGTTGTAGTTCTTTGTATTTATGTCTCTGTTTAATTCATTATGAGGAATGCTTCAGTGGGGTGCTATCAAAGAGTAATGCAATGAGGCTCACCCAATTTACGGAATGGGCATGTGCTAGTCAGACATCTTACCCTCTAACTAGAAATGTTTTGTGCCAATCAAATGTGAGTTGCTTATAGCCGTACACATTCTTTCTCACTTTCCTTACTAAACTACGAAAAACAAAGTCTAGTTGGATGATAGAACTGCTGGTTTGGTGTGATCTTTCAGCCGCTGGAGATCAGGGGAACTAACAGTAGATGGTGTAGGTTGAGATTGCTAGGGTCATCGTAACTCTGGTGTTCCACATTGTAAATTGTAATACAATGAGGTCGCTCCTTACTAAAGCATTTCTGATCTGTTATATCATTTTGTTCAACTGGAAAACTAAATAGCAAGTGTATATGATTGAATTTGTGCTTTGGTTTAACCTAGCGAATCATTATGATTATGCAGGCCTATATTCTGCAAGAGAGAGGAGATCTATTTGATCTAGTTGACCCAAAGTTGGGATCGGAATTCAACAAGGAAGAGGTAGTGGGGATGATTACTGTGGCTCTTTTGTGCACCAATGCGTCTCCCGCCCTTAGGCCGACTATGTCTTCAGTGGTAAGCATGCTAGAAGGACGAACTGTCATTCAGGAGAAGATTCCAGGTCCAAAATCCTCTAGTGGTGATTTGCAGTTTAGGGCAGCAAGTCATAGTATGTCACATGGACAATGGACCGGCTCTTCTATGTCTGGAACGGATCTCTATCCATTCACTCCAGATTCACAATACTTGAAAAAAAGAGGGTAGATTTTTTTAATACGTACCGGAGAAACATTGGAACTTTCCAAAAGCAGCAAAGTTAAGAGGAGGTGCCACATCCACTTAGTTTCTTAGGTTGCACACCAGGATCAGGCAGAAGCAAGTTGGTGAGCTGATTGGTTTAGAAAATCAAAGTGAATTCTACGCATTTCCTATGGAGGGTGACCAAGATGAATGGCATGGATCTTGTAGAAAACATGCCTAGATAGAGGCACGCCTCAATTTATCCTCTCTTCAAGAAGAAGAAAAAAAAAAAAACTCATTCAATGCTACAAGGTGACCAAGGGTGAGAGAGTAAATCTTCAGAAATCATCTTTAAATAATGGTGTTAACTGCTCTGAGTCCTTATCCTACTCCCTTTTATTGTATATTGGTTATGGTGTTGTGTCATGAACTTACATTGCAAGGCCTGTGACCAGGGCCTTCAGGCTCTAAGAGAGGCTTGCTTAGCTCATAAACTTGGCCTAATGGACTTAAGCCCATTGTTGAAGATCTGTAGAGCAAGGCCTAATTTCTAAAGAGATCCTTGTAAATATCTTAGATATTCTAAAGTAGTTTAAAATACTTTAGGATAATGGTAAAGTAGTCTTGATGTATTGACACTTGGAATAATCTTAGCTATCCATTGAGGAGATGAATGAAGGAAAGTATATATAAATAGGGGTTGGCTCATCATTTGTAATCAACTAAGACAATTCAATTGTATCTCAAGTAAGGATTAACAAGTTTTTTTTATAGTAGAGTCTCTTTCTGAGTTTCTCTCATTGCTCTAATGGTTAAGTATAGTCTTAACAAGTGAGAGTCGTAGATGGCTGACTTGTGCTTGTCAAATGAGTTGCTCACAAGTGTCACACCAGTTTAGCATAGGTGAAACCAGAACACCGTGATAGTTGGCTTTCTTGCTTTCACACATTTGGGGCATTATGGGCGTCAAACTCATTGCTAAATTTGATTCCAAACTTGTAGGTTGGAAATGATGATATTTATCTCTTGCAGCGCGAACTCAATTCATCGAATCTGCCCTCAATAACATCCCCATAACTTTTCTTCTTTTTTTTTCACTCCACCAATAGCCGAAACCTGTATTGACTATCCTAGAGAACAAGCAGAAAGCCTTTCTTTGGGAGGTTAAGAAAAACAAGCACTCTTTCCACCCAATCAGATGGGATGAGGTAGGCACCCCAAAAGAGGTTGGCGGATTAGGTATTCATAATCTCCACATATTCAATAGAGCTCTCCTGCAAAAACTGGTTATGGTGATTCAGCATCGAGGAGGAACATCTTTGGAGGAAGGTCATTATCCTCTAGTAGGGGTTTCAGTGGGGCAGATGGTTTATGGACGAAAGGAAAGGCATTAACGGATATTTAACTTCAAAGAAATTCAACCTTCCTACCAAATAATTGGTATTTGGATTCCAATCCAACAAAGGTGACCGCATTCTTTATTAGCACTGCATATGGATTTTGGACTGTCCCCTTAAAACTGCATAGAGGAGACTTCAGCGCATCCGCAGTGTGCGGATTGTATGACTTTGTCTCGTTCAAGGTAATCTCTTGGACCATTTCCCACAGCCGCAACCTCAAAACATGGGAAAGAACACGTGGCGTGACTTATGTAACAACAGAAATAATTGCTCCCTTGATCCAAATCAAGAAGACACTTGGGTTTGATACTGGAGTCTCGTGGTATCTTCACTCTTAATTCAAGCTACAGGCTGATGCTTCAAATCAACAGTCACAGATGTATATTTGACAACCTCAAATCAACGCCATCCCCACCACGCACAATTCCATTTGCTAGAGCAACTCTCAAAGGCTACATTTTCACTATTGACAATTGACAACCTCAAAAAGAGAGGTTGGCACTGTTGAGTTAGGATCAACATGAACACATACAATAAGAGACGCAGATTTATGCGGTTCGGCCACCTTGGTCTACATCTACGGGAGAGAAGATATTATCACATTTGATCATATTGATTATATCTCTCACTTCTCACACCTTTCTCAGATCTACATCACCTATTTCTAGGAGTTAAAAGGTGTTTCATCGTCGAAGTTTGTTGGTGGTACAGTTTTCGTTTTATAGCTGGTCTTAGCTCACATGAGCATGGACCTCATGTGGATCCATCCCATCAGGCACCTGCCCAATATTTGCCTTCTTTGTCTCCAGAGACCATTGACCATCTTTTCATTGGTTGCAAGTTTTCTCACACGATTTGGTGCATGGTTTTCGTTTTGTTTAACATTGACTAGGTGGTGCAGGATTCTTTACTGAAGCTTCACAACATGTGGTTCATTCAAAAGGCCTCGACTGATTGCAAAATGATGTGGAATATCTTCCTTCCAGCAATCTTTTGGGCTATTTGGCATGAATGCAGCCACATATGCTTTGATAGTTCGGCACTGTCCACGGACCATTTTTGGAAGGCTTGCCACACTCAGATTTGTAATCGGCTGATCACCCACAAAGATTTCCTTGGGATTACTGCTGAAGAAGTAAAACACAATTGGCAATGCTGCATGAATATTTTCTCTCATAAACCTCTCGCCAAGAAGCAATGGAGACTCCGGGTTTTATCAAAGCTAACTTTGATGGCTCCTCCTTGGGTAATCTTGTCCCCTTGGGTGTAGGAGTTTTAAGAAATTACCTTAGTCAAAACCTATCTACATTCTGGGGTATCATTGATTCTAATCACGCTGAGTTTCTTGCATTGAACATGTATATTTCATAGTATCATTAATTGGATCTACAGTCACAAAATTTGGGTGTGGGAATAAATTAGCAAGTTAGATATTCCTTAAATTTGGTGAACTTTTATGAATTCTTTTACTATTTAAATGTCTATGAAAAATTCATAATAAAATAAATAATCATTTTTCATATATAAGTTTAAGCTTATTTTTTAAACTTTTAAATATTATTTGAAAATTTAGCAAATTATTTGTGAAATTTGAGTTTTATGAAGTAAATTCATGTTAATTTCTTGAAATTTGTTTTCAATTTAAAAATTGTAGAAACTTATGATTTATTCTTAAAAAAAAAATTGGGGCATTGTAAAAAGTTGCTAAATTTTAAAAAAATTCCCTATTATTTGGAAAATTTTGTAACTATAATTTGATGAAGGGCAACTCCGGTGCACTAAGCTCCCACCTATGGGGGGTCTGGAAAAGGAGTGGACCACAAAGGTCTGTAGTACATAACCTTACCTTGCATTTTTGCAAGTCACTGTTTTCATGCTTTGAACCCGCTACCTCAAGTTCACACGATGACAACTTTACCGTTGCACCAAGGCTCCCCTTCGAATTATAGTTTGATAGCTGGCCAATTAAACAACAAATCGGTTTCCTTCACCTTAATTAATCACTCGGCCAATGTAATTGCGGACTCCTTTGTCAAATTTGGGGTCTACTGTAACTCAATTGCTTGTTGCTGACAATGTGCCGAAGATGTGATTGTCGTCATCCCGAGCCATGGGACAATGGAGAAGGTTTTAGAAGCTATGCAACGTTCGCCCGCTGGCCCTTTCTAGATGCTTTGTGGTTGGAAGAAGTTCGTGCAGTCGGCGAGGTAAAAATTGACCATCAAAGTACTTACAGCGAATGCTTGGGAGAGTGGTGATTGTTATCAAGTGGCTAAATGTTTTGGGGGTGTGAGCATGGTGGAAATGGTCTGTGCTTTTGGCCTAAATTTCACAGAAAAACGAGAATGGTTGTGAGAATATTTGGTGAACCAGCAGAGGTGGATCGAGTAAAGATCAAACTTGAAAATGGGACCTTTTGGTCGACGATCTCACTGCAGATGATGGGGGACCACCTGGAAGAAATTCCGGCCGTGTCCACCTTTGAAAGGAACGGTGAGGTTGAAGACAATCACGTGATGAGACAAGAAAGGATGTAGCAAGGTGGTAATGAAACATAACGACTGAGTGTCAAAGGCGCAGAGTGTCCGTCATGATCTACTTTGGCCAGGAGACACCCATCGTGCAGAATTCAGTCTTTTCAGAAGAATTTCTTCTAGTAAATCGAGTGAAACAAGTTTTTGTGCAAGACAACAAGGGAAGATGGTCTTCTGTGACACCATTTTAAATGGGATCTTCTCTCCAAAGATCCAGGAGAGTGTCCCATCTCAGCAGCAATGAAGCAAACAAAATGAGGAGCTTGAGAAGTTCTCCAACTTAAGCAAGGATATTGGACTTGTGTTCAGTGGGGCGAACCTGTAGCTCTCAGACGATGAGAGCGACAAGAATAGAGAGATAAATCCAAGCTCCACAGAGTAAAAAGTTGGATGTCCTTCTGATCTTACACTAGTGCTTTGGTGGGAGAATTGAGGGGTTTAAATTCTAATTCTATTTCCCAGTGGAGTGTATAAGGATTTCAAGACTGAAGAAAGATCAAAGAAGATCAACGGCAATCTAGACAAGCATGTGACTGGTCATCAAGAAGTGGACAATGTTATCCCAGAAGAGTTTAATGATTTGGATTACCCAAATCCATCGTTTTTATACCCAATCAAAAAGACACCCAGTTTCTGCCATTTTAGACGTCTTGGATTAGATCTTAAGAATGGCTTGGAGATTGGAGAACTGGACGTTCCAGATGCAAGACCTGATGATCGAGGAAGGACAAGCCATAATTTTGTAAAGTTTTGAAGTAAAAAACATCTCCTTATAGGGCTTGCTAAATCCAAAGGTCTAAGGTGGACTGGTCTAACTCATGGATCTAGAAAGTCTTCGCCGGGGAGTTTATAGGCTTGGAAACTTGATAATTTTCATTGCAGACTTTGAAAAACAAGGTTATATATTTAGAAACTGTATGGACTGCAGCAGCTCATGTATTTAGAAAGTATCTTTGGTAGTTTTATTTATTTATTTATTTATTTTTCTTGCCTATATGAGAGGGTTGTTCCATCTATTTATACCACTTTTGTGGATTGTAATGTAGGTTAGTTTTACATTAATTCCATATATTTTCAAGCACAAAAAAACCGTCCTTTGGGCTTGAGTAAGGTTACCTACGCTTCTCTCCGAATCTTGGCCATCGAGACTTTGCCTCCAGTAAGAGTTCTGGGTATGGTCTATGAAGGAGGTGGCTAGAACATGAGCGGCTTACTGACCACGCTTTTGGGCCTTCGTCTGGCTGCATGCAAATGCGCATGAAGATTCAGAGGAAACACAGCCCTAAGAACCAATTTATTCCGGCAGCTAAAAGCACAAGTGTGGCCGAGATATTCGGTGATGTAAACCATCCATGTCGTGATAGGCCATGCCTCATATGTTAGATGATCCTCCACCTCTCAGTGCTAAAATATTTTATTCTTCTCATTTTGAGGAATGCTAAATCAAAGTAGTACTTTGTGTCATATCCCTTCTACTTTTTTTCATGATGGAGCTTACTTAATAGATAGAAGGGGAGTCTTGGCGCAATGGTGAAGTTGTCGCCATGTGACATTGAGGTCGAGTTCAAGGCTGTCAAAACAGCCTCTTGCAAAAATACAAGGTAAGACTGCATACTATAGACTCTTGTCGTCCATAGGAGGTAGCTTGGTGCACGAGAGCTGCCATTTTTTTTAGTTTACCTATAAATGATCTACTAGTTTATCTAGTTCTTTTTGCTTTAGATTTTTCTTAGTCTAAAAATAACGTAGATTATATTATTTTAAAATCTAAAGAATCTTTCCTTTTCTTTTTAACGAGAAAGCCTATATTTAAAAATAAAAAATACAATCTTATAAATAGTACCAATTTTTATATCTTTGGACTAAGAGACATCTAAAGAAAAAAATTGGATGAACAAAGTAGATCTTTTATGGGTGACCTCATCATGAAAAATGCAAGATCGCTTTTACACAGCGCTCTGATTTAACATTCTTCATTTTACAACTGCGGGAAACACCCAAGGACAGCAAAGGCTAGGACTCGGACGAATGAGATTACAGGGCCTAGAAGATAAAAGGTATAGATCACCCAACACACAGGTGGCACCAACACTAGTTCATCTTAGGCAACTACAATGTATTAGGAAGAAACAAAACAGAAACACTCGTAGAAACTTGAACTCAAGAATTTATCTAAGAAACAACGACAATCAAAAGAACATAATATTTACCCTCTGTTGTTCCAGTATTGTGAATCTGGATTGATCGGATAGAGATCTACTCCAGATATAGAGGTGCCCGTCCATGGCCCGTCCGACATACTAGGAGTCTGGCTTTGGCTCACTGTCTGGCTATGTTCTCCACGATGCTTGCTCATAGATTTAAACCTCAAATCATCGCTGGAGAAACTTGTACCTGAAATCTCCTGGATGGCGATTCGGCCTTCTAGCATGCTTACCACTGAGGACATAGATGGCCTGAGCGTGGGAGACGCATTGGTGCACAAAAGAGCCACAGTCATCATGCCCATTGTCTCTTCTTTGTTGAATTCTGTTCCCAGCTTTGGGTCAACAAGATCCATTAGATTCCCTCTCTCTTGCAGAACATAAGCCTACAGAATTCATCAAGGAAGAATACAGTGAAGGACTTTCTAGTTAGGCTTGTTGCACTTAATTTTAATGATAACTACTGCCAAAGAAAATTAAAGAATTGAGAGCAATTACCCAGTCAAGGAGATGAACACATTCCGGCCTGTAATTTGTGTTGCTTCGCCCGCTGACAATTTCCAAAGCGACAACTCCAAAGCTGTAAACATCTGCTTTGTCGGTCAGGTAACCATGCAGTGCATATTCTGGTGCCATATATCCACTGCCAAATCAAATTGTTAATTGATGCTGTTTGGCCGTTATGTTGTCAACGGAAGAATGATATTTATCGGTTGGACTTATATCAAAGAGGATGGGAATATCGGAGATGGTACTCCAGCTAAGAAACCATACTTAGAGAAGGAAACTAGTAGATAATTAAGGCTGCAAAGGGTCAAGTTCGTACTGCTGGTTTTGTACTCAGGAAACAACAATTTTTTTACTTTGTCCTCAATAGATTGAAAATGAACAAACTCAGTGGAGGATAACCATTGAAAGGTACAAAAGGTTGATTTAGAAAACAACCACAGAGATCCTCCTAGTTGTTCGGTTTGGACCCAAGAGAAAATGGCTATTACTACAGCAAATAGTAGTTCGCATTTGTGAGAGATGATGATATGAGCTGAAAGGAGAGGCAACTCACTAGGTTCCAGCTATTCGAGTGCTGATGTGGGTGTTCTCGTCTTCATCAAGCTTCGCTAATCCAAAGTCAGATATCTTCGGATTGAGCTTTTTATCAAGCAGTACATTGGTAGGTTTAATGTCACGGTGAACAATTTTAAGTCTTGATTCTTCATGGAGATAAGCCAAACCTCTTGCTATTCCAATACATATTTTGCGCCTTGTCCCCCAATCCAGTTTCAACCGACGATCTTCTGGACCTAAAATTCACCCATTATCAAATGTAAGGCATACTAATTGTCTGCTTATCTAACAATGCAAGTACCCAAGATAAAAGATACTAACCAAACAGAGCACGAGCAAGGCTATTGTTTTCCATGTACTCATAAACTAGCAATAATTGATTTCCTTCAATACAACATCCATAGAGCTTTACAAGATTTGGGTGTTGCAAAGCAGATATCATGCCTATCTCATTGACAAACTCACGGTTTCCTTGTCTTGATTTGGAAGAAAGCTGCTTAACTGCTATTATGGTACCATCTGATAAGAGACCCTGCAGTAGAGAATAAGAGTTCCATTTAAGAGATAAAACGAATTAAAAGATGCTTAAATCTGATCTCAGATCAATGCCTATGTAGAATACCTTGTAAACAGGTCCAAAACCACCTTCTCCAATCTTGTTTGCATCATCGAAGTTGTTAGTGGAAGCTTTTATCTGTCTTAAGGTGAAGGAACCAGTTTGCAGCTCTAGACCTTCAAGATCTGTCCAAGAAACAAGTTAGATAAGAAATGTGTCTCGTAGTTGAAAAAGCTTGTTCAGTTATTAGAAAGTCAAAACACACTTGGTTCACCACAAATGAAAATGATTATGGATAATATCCAGCAAGACAAGGATACGAAATTAACATATATTAGAAAGCATTGACAGATTGAGAATCCAGGGAAAGTAAATACGTACGACCTAGTTACCATGGAATGCAGACTCTATGCTTATACATAATACTTCAAAATCCAACTTATACTGGCCAGCATAATCCCAACATTTGATTGTCATGTCAAATGATATATTATTCAAATTTGCTCTGTCAACTGAGGAATTTCTTCTTCATGCATGTCGAAGCAGAGTCAAACAAATATGTCTACACAAGCATGTGTAAACACTTCACCAATATTTGAATCATGACATTGTTAGATAAATACTCATACACGCCTTTGAGTGAACTCGAACTCATTACACCAAGATTGAGACCCACTTTTGGACCACTACGCCACACTTACACACCCCACTTCATCATCTATATATTATAACTAAAATTTTCTGTCAATAATAGAATATAGGATTTCATTGCATCCGAGTAAAGAGGTTCTAGCAAAAATGCTTCCTTAATGGCACTTGCTGGAATTCTAACCTAATAAGTTGCAGCACAAGCATGGTTCAATAAAATGCTTCTTTTTTGTTTCTGGTTAGAGTTTGTGAGGTTCAGATATTCTTACCCTGGTCCATTGTATGTCTTCTTCCCAAGCAGCCTATCTTCCAAAGGAGAACCAAGAAAATAAGGCATAATGCAGCAGCTAAAATTCCAACCACAACAGAGACAGATATCTTCTTGTTGCTATCTGAAGGGGGATCAAAATCTGTAACGAACAAAGATTCAAGTGTATCAGAGGGCTCAATTAATGAAATTAATGGCAAAAGCAAATATTGCTACACCATGATAAAATTGGAAAAATAAATAACGAAAATCTAATGGTACAAAGGCCAACAGAATACCAAATTGGCAGAAGCAATTTCAATAGCTTTCAAATTGCTTTTGATTGACATTTTTCTTATACACAAGGACCAAGAAAAAAAGTCAAAGAATCATCCAGACTCTGAACCCTCCAACCCAAATCTCTGTGCTTAAATGATGTTCTAAAATAGAAATAACTAAATAAGATATGCATTGTTTGAGTTGGAGAGAGGATTAATTAGCTGAACTATAAAAGCAATAATTCCCAGGAAATGTAACATACCTGATTTCACGGAAATAGCTGATATAAGTGGGCCGTAGGTTCCTCTATTGGGGATAGCTGTCGTCCCTTTTCCACTCCAAACAAAACGAATCTCCAAGGTGCTACTAGTTACAACTGCAGTAAAGTTTTTCACTATCGCTTTACCTGCTCCATCGGCTTCCTCTTCAATATTGAAATCCTTCAGTACCAATTTTCCCTTAAAATGAACTAAATGAATTAGACTAATTTTACGAAACCAACTACAAAGATGTTTGCAATGTGTCATACATTTTCCTCAAAAGAAAAAGATCTTTATTATGTGATTACCTACCTGAATATAAACATCAAATATGCGCCTCCCAAGGCTTTTATATGTTGTGTCATTGGTGAATATTATCTCCGCAAAGTGGAGTTTCACTTTGTAATTTCCATCTCCTAGACAGAATCCGTAGTAAGTGAGGGAGAGAGGGGAAAGGCGAGCTGTGGTGTACAACCTAGAGTCAACCATAGAGAGTCTGGATGCATTTGAAGGTATATAGTTGTCTGTCTCAGTGTCATCGTCCAAGAAGTTTCCGGTGCTACTGAACGCCCAGTTGTTTCTACTTTGCACATATCTTGAAGCACCACCTGGATCTCGGTCTTCATCATATTTGATATTTCCACTCATAGTTGCTTCCTCTCCACCACAATTTACATACAAAAAGTACTTCTCTGCATAACAGTGAGAAGTAACAAATCAGAGTTTTGCTGATGCAATCAGAAGGAAGAAAAGAAATAGTGGAAAGCTAATCTGACCAGTAGAACTTACAAAATCCTAATCCCTTTGTTCTATACGGTTTCAATGAAAAACAAAAACACAAAAATTTACGTGGTTCCTTCTGAATTGAGGTATGTCCATGGGCTTACCCCAGATGGTTTCCTCTGAACGACCCTGGACCCCAGTTCGTACCGCAACATAATTTGTTACAAGCACAATAGGATTAAATCAATCAGGCTCCACACTCACAATAAGAATCTCATTTCAAGCAATTTGACTTTATGGCAACATTCAGATTCAGGTAAGTTAGCCTGTCCATTAAGTGCAGAGATCATTATAAAGCTAGTAGTTCCTCGTAATTTTCAACTTTTCTAGATTTATTTGCTAGCCAACTTAAGTTCCATAATTTGGACTTATAACTTTTTTTTTTGTTTTAAAGGCTGGACAAGGCTGGACTTCTAATTAAATAATCTGCATATTTTCCACTTCTGAAGAACATTACTTGCAAAATGTAAAAGGACAAACTTTAAAGACAGATTTATACTAGATAAATATTCAAGGTAATAACTCATATTCTAACAGTAAAAATATATACGTACTACTTTCACAACTGAACTCGTTTGAACATGGAACACCTCCGCTCCTACATCGATATGAAGCATGAATACATTAGCATCATAAAATATTTTAGATATCTAAAATGTGACATTTAATCAACAAAGGGATCTTAAAGCACGGAAAAGTATCTTTAAAACTCATTATGCTCTGGGAGCTTACTGATTGTTTCTCGAAGGAGAGCTTCCAAATAAGTTTCTGAAGTAATACAAAATGAACAGTTAAGAAGAAGGCAACAGCAGGCACAGATCTATAAGAGGAGAAGAATATGATAATCAACAAAATGTACACTTACACATTCTTTTGTTGACAAGCAGAGCTTTCTGAAGTAAAATTATTGTAAGAAAGATCACTGCAGATGAGATTCAACAACAGCATGAAAATCCATTCTCATAAACGCAATAGTTTGTCGCTATCACAAGATTTTCAATGAAGTTTGAGGACCTTTCCCGTAAGAAATAAATTCTTCTTCTAAATTTTGGATTCAAGAATTGGCCCTGACATCCTTTCTTATAATGATAATGAGTCGTTTCAAGTTTCAATCCAAAATTCCACAAAGTCGTAAAGAAATCAAACAAAAGTTGATGCTAGTATCCACATTAGAAACATACATTTTATCTCCTTTGCTCAGCATCCAGTTTGGCACCGGTCCAGTCAGCAAGTTGCTTGTTAAATATCTAGTTAAAATTACACCGACAGTACTGTGATTTAGCAATTGCACTGAAGTATAACGAAAGTTACAATACAAAATGACAGGAAAATGCTTCTTATAGTTACATGAAATCAGATTTCACCAGGTTTTCGAAGTTGGGGGGAATATTTCCTGTCAATTTGTTAAAACTGAGATCCCTGCCAAATGAAAACACAAATTGTCATCAGACAAGATAAAGGTTGTGCCCCCAAGTGATGTCTGCTAATACGTTCATTGCTTTAGTTCATAATCAACTAGAGCCACAACAAAAGTTATTCCTTAATATAGATAAATTTAACATGATAATCATCCCAAAATCACCATAACACTTGAGCAGTTGCTACCAAACTGTATAATGTAAATTGATCCTTCAGTAAGCAGTATCAGGTCAATCCAAATAAAGTTCATGTTTAGAGAAATGTTTCCTCTAATTTAGCCCAGTTTCCAGCAACACTGTCAAATCCAATGCATCTCACAGGTATCGAAAAAGATCAGGGATATTTTCTCTTACAAGCAGCATTTACAAACATACTTCTTAGGGACCAACATCCTAGATAAGTCAATCCTCTCTGAAGCATACAAAGTATTGAAACAAGATGAAAATGATTACTTTCGCGCTCCTTGCTTTTGTCATAGAGTTGCTGAAACCTTTGTAGGACATAAGTGATTAATTTCCACGACAAATATAGCTAAAAGTATTGCAAGCAGATCCATGGATGTCTAATCCTGCTTTATTTAGGTTATGGTTCCAGTTCGTAAAGCCTGTTGCAAATTTATGAGCATAGTGAGGGTAGAAGTTGGTAAAAAAGCAAAACATTTTGAACATAAGCTTCACAATAATCTTGTCTGGCTTCCTAATGATATTTGGTGCTAAACTTTCAATGCGTCTATGAGCGTGTATTACTTACAAAATGTGGAAAGATTTTGTGAATGCTATCTAGAGGTAACTTTTGCATTCTTTGCATTTTTTTCTCATTCTTTCTCAGTCGAGATTCTTTGTCAAGCATTTCAACTTCATTAGGCTACTTGGTTTATGAATTATACTAATACCTGGATTTGGTTTATGTTTGTTTAAACATAAGCAGAATATACGACGTGTTGTGGAATGCAGTTGATCAATTGATAATCGATTCTCAAATGTTCAATTATAAGCAAATAGCACGCCCATAACCGAACAAGGAGTCTAACGTCAGACAGAGGATTTTTTACTATGTTACAGAATAAACTTACAAGGTTTTCAGTTTCGTCATTTCCCCAACAAATGTAGGGATTGGTCCCGAAAGATTACAGTTCCTCAATATCCTGTAAAAATGAATGAAGTCAATGCACTTCAATAGAACTGGAGAATGACGAGTTTCTGCAGAAAGTGAGAAACTTAAGCATCACTTCAACTCACAGTGTTTTCACGTCTTTCATCTTACTTAGTGGTGGAAAAGCCGAAGCTGTTCCATTTATGTCACTGATCCTCCTGCATTGAGACCAAGACTAATTACTACAAAATGATACTTCAAGAGAATCACGAATTGATGAGGAAACAGTTGGGTTACTTACAGGTCCGTTAATTTTCCTAGAAGAGCAATGCCAGAAGGAATAGGGCTCGTAAGACCACTTCCCTGTATTGCTCTGTGATTGATGCACATCAAAATAATTAGGCAAAAAATTCAGAGACCCCACTTACTAGAAACTCATAATTCAGAAGCAACTGCTTACAGTTTTTGAAGCTGTCTCCAGTTCTGGATAAAATCAGGTATTACCCCACTAAACCGATTATCGCTTATCCTACTGCATCAAGGAAAATGAAGAGAAAAACGGATGAATTTTATGTATATAAGAACCAAATAAAATTGAACCAAAGTAGAAATTGAGCCATACAAATCCTTTAGTTTTGTAAGGTTAGCAAATGTCCTCGGTAATGTTCCCGTAAATTCATTTGAGGAGATTAGACTGCAGCGCAAATGGTCGCCATAAGCTAGAATTCCAAAAGAAAAACAATTCAAAGAAAACCCAGAAGCCAAAGCACACTAAGTGAAACAATTATCACTTACATTCTCTCTATGCCAACCAAACTCCCGAGTTCTGGAGGAAGAACTCCAGAAAGCCTGTTGGATTCCAGTGTCCTGAGAATGAATTGAACTTCCTTTAAAATGAAAATGAACCCAGATGAAATTTAAAGAGAATTTCAGGTAATGAAAAGAAAACGTACAGATTTCTGAGAGTGGTAATATTTCCAAGCTCCTTTGGTATTGGTCCCGATAAGCGGTTTCCCATAAGAGAGCTGCAATGGATTGGATTCTTACTGTTCATTAGAGAAAAACTAGCTTTGATTTGCTAGAGTAAGCTGTGTTGGTGTAAATCATAACTTACATGTTCACCAATGACAAGGTACCCCATTGTGAAGGTATTGAGCCGTTGAGGAAGTTGCGAGTGAGATCTCTGTGAAGTGTGAACACCAAGGAGAAGAAGACTAGATTGTTAGTTTGAACGTAAGTATAAGCAAGTAATGTAGGAAAGATTTAATGTGAGCCACAGGTGTAGGCTAGAGGCCTCACATCTCCTGGAGGAAGGGAAGCCTCGCTAGTTCTAGTGGAAGCACCCCAGGAAGGCTTTGACTCTTCAGAACTCTGCAATTCCAAATAGTAACTGCTTTTCAGTAGCCCCTTAAACGAGAAATGATACAGTGCTTGCTGATTAAATGATGCATACATGCTTACGACGTGACAGGTGTTGTCGTTGGCGACGGTGCAATTGCATGTCACAGCACTGGTATTGTCTTTGGTGGTAGCATGCTCCACCCACCCTGATTGTCCACTGCAAGGGTCTGCACCGAAATTCCAATTTGTCTTCCCCAACTTCGACGCGATGTATTTGAGAGCGCCAACTGATTCAGAATAATCAATTTGTTACTGTTTAAAGGCATGACTTTTACCACTTATGCTACAGTGGTTTACTCTCGTTAACCTACCGCAGTGCATGTTTGTTTGAGCCTTTGTTCGAAGTAACAAAACTAAAAGACGGAGGAATGGTGGCATTAGTACGAAAGTTGCAATGCCGACTCCCCACTTTGACACCTTCGGCTGATCAGACGTGTTCATCTGATTTGCCTGTCTAAGCACATTTTTGAGGTGTTCGAATATCCAATCACTGTCATGATTGAGATAACAAGGTAATGAAGGATAGGAGAATCAGCTTAATTGGTCTGATCAACCAAAGGTGATACCCACCATGTAAAATTAAGGCAGGATTCCTCTAAAGATGAGTTTTTCCAACTTTTCTCAAGTATTTGAAAGCATTTACTTTGCCCGGTTGCTCCGGACTAAATGGAAGCCGGGGACAAAGGAATGCTGTTGTATAGCGCGACAACACTCCAACAGCTAGTGTAACTCCTCCACTGTTGAATGATGGGACCCACATAGCATTTATCCTTGTCTGCCTCCCCTAACTTTGGATTAATGGCCCAATAATAACGCTGTAAGGAATCCGGTAGCATCCAAAAGTTGGCGTTTCGGTTCATGAATGCCAGCTGTAGCTTATCTTCTAGCAACATGAAATTAAAGTCCCATTTCTTAAATACAAGAGCTTTCCTTTTGGCATGACTTTTGCAAGGTAGATATTCAAAGTTGGGGGAGTCAAATGAACGGTGTGGATCAATGATATATGAGGCCCACTATTCAAAAGTAAAGGAGCTGCACAACTCTTGGATTGTTGTGTCGCACTGCACCTGCATTCCTCAGTGTGGATAAGAATCAATTCTAGCCTAGCCATGCAACGGTATCAGGATGGTTAATGGATAAACCCATTGAAGTTGAAACTCTGGTTTCCATGTTAATTTGGATGGCCCGGCCTCAAAACAGTCGACATATGATCTGATCCGTTTGATTGGTCCCATGCCAACAAATTCTGCCACTGCCATAGGTTCATATGTTTTAATCAATATTGATAAAGAAAATAATTGTTCATGCTTAACACTCAAACTCTAACCACCAATTGCCGGAGCCATGCATACAGTCGGCAGTCGGTTTACTTTACATAGTTTAAAAACTGAAAATAGTCAAGTGAAACTTTTAATAATATGTTGCTCCTTTTAGATTATATATCAAAATTTCGATCATGAAAGGGATTTACAGGAATAAATATGGACATACTCTACCCGGCTCATTTCTAGGCCATGTCTTACAGTATCCGTCTACCAAAAACCTTTTGAAGCTAAGAAAATCCTGACATTTACCACTGTGGGAAGAAAAATAAAATAAAAAAATCAATGGCTCAGAAAGAAGCTTGAAAGCAATGGTAACAAAATCTTAACCATTTGAGACCCAGATGCAATTTTAGCGTCATTAGATTATATAGAGTTTCTTTTAATATTGAATAATATAGAGTTTCTTTTAATATTGAATAATATAGAGTTTCTTTTAATGGAAAACAATATTAAAAACGAGAAGTATAAAAATCACTCACAGATCCTATCACCCATAAAATCTGTGTTTGTTTGTCATGATCTAAAAACCGCCCCAATGGACTAAATGAAAACTGTCGGTTTGGCCACAAGAACAGGTCCTGCCGGCGTTATCATCTTTCACTTCACTTAATGTTGAGCGTTTCGGGCCTTGTTAGAACTTGTATCAAATTCAGGGAAAGGAAACAAGAGCACTCAAAAGTATATTTTATTAATTTCGAAGTCTCTTACCTTCATTATCAGGAAGCCGAGCCGCTCCAAAGCAAATCAGTGCAAGAACCGCAACAAATGAAAGACTTGACGGAAACATCAGAAAGATTTGCCGATACATAGATCTTCTTCGTCCCCCGCCTTACTGTTGATCTGCTGAGACCCCAACTTCTAAATGCTCAGGCAGTAGACATAAAAGTCTACTGATGAGGACAGTATTCCATTCCGGGGCACGTGGTTGGAAATACTACAAGAAACAGTCGCCGGAGACTTAGAATGTCGATGGGAATGTCTGCTTGTAAAAGCTCATTTAATGGGTGAATGATTGGACCACAAAGATGGCTGGTTGTTGACCAGTTACTGATCGGGAATAACTCAGTGATTTCGGTCAATCCTTATCCTGGCGTATGTATGATATATTGGTTTGGGGACAAATACGGCCGTTCAGGACGCGATACTTTGCATAAGGTGCCCCACCGTTGGCGGGTCAGACTTATTATCCGATGAGAAATCAAAACAATTGGATGGTTCTAGCACCCAGATGAGTATATTTTTAGTCTTGGAATGTCCGCATTAGTTTGTACTTCATGGTCACTTCTTGATCAAAAGTACATTTTTTGATGCTAGACTCATCTAATGTTGAACTAGTAGACAATCAAAGTCAGAGAGATCACATGCACGGATAGGATTAACCCTAGGTGGGAGCAGTTCATGCAAAAGTATTCACCAAGAAGCCTCGATCCATGATAGGATTCCTCTCTTCTGGCTAAATATCTAAATACTGAAGGGCGAATTGAAGACAGAGATAGCCTTATAAAGGATAGGATTGCATTTAATTTTATAAGAAGAACAATTTGAGTCAACGACTGATAATCTCATTGCAGAGTCCATCTGTTCACATGGAGTGGAAAGCAATCGTAACTTAAACTTTCTAAGTCATCAGTTCTTCTGGGAATCTTCTTTTCCCGTTTTTCCTTTTTCTTGTGTTTGGTAGCATTGAGTCTTTTGCAAACCCACATTATGCAGAGAATCTCATGGTTTCTTCCACTTGTTTGAAGTTTGAGCTCTTTTCTTTTCATTTCTTCTTCTCCGAAAATGTGAGTAGATTTAAGTCCAAGTGTTTGTAGGGACACACTTATCAGGAAACTTAATTTCCCCTTTGGAAAACTTTGTTGCCTTGAACCTTTGTTCACATGAAATTTCCGATTTGATAAGTTCTTGCAAAATCGATGGGGACTTTTCATTTTCACAAAGTCAGGAGAAATTGGAAGCAAATGACTGTGATAGTCATGGATTGTATTATTTACAATCTCTACATAGAATTTACAAAAGATATGGTGCATATATCGTTGTGAAATATAGCTATCCTAGATACAACAGACGACCAATAAAGGAGTCACAAAATATATGGTAGGTTACAACAAAACAGTAAGCCCCCAATAAGGAACAATTACCCAAGCCAAGCGGGATGGAATTGAGGTTGAGCTTGCATGAGAGAAGGCGAAAGCAGGCATTTGTCAATCCTTTGGTAAATGTATCTGCAAGTTGATCAACTGAAGAACGCATGCCAGATAACGTTGGCCTGCTGTGAAAGAGGTTCACTAACAAGTGACAATGGATCAACAAATGTAACGTGTGTAAGCGTGAAAGAACCCTTGAGACTTTGTTCACATGGTAACAGTGGTTTAAGAATAGGCACACTAAAGGGCCGCCCGGTGCACGAAGCTCCTGCCTATGCAGGGTCTGGAGAAGGAATGGACCACAGGGGCCTGTAGTAGGCACACTAAGAATAGGCACACTAAGTTCCCAAAAACAAATAACAAAACTACATTATTTCTCTTACAGTAAGGAATACTCTGCTTCAGAACTGGATTGTGAGACGCTTTGTGATGTAGCTATATCGTCACCATTGCAATCTTTCAATTATGTTTTTTTGCACGGTAAAGCAAGTTTTTTTTTCCCCCTTAGTTTTTTGGTCCATGCTAGAAGGGAAGCCTTGACACAATGGTAAAAGTTGTCGTCATGTGACTTTAAGGTCACGGATTAAAGGCGTGAAAACAGCCTTTTAGAAAAATGTAAGGTAAGGTTGCATACTATAAACCCTTGTGGTTTACTCTTTTCCAGACCACACATATGCAGGAGCTTTGTGTACTGGGGCTGCTCATTTTTTGGGTACAAGCCAAGAATTACAAATCAGATCACTTACACAGTCTCTTCTAATCTAAAGTTCAAGAGAAAAATGGTGACTCAAACCTATGACAAAGCATATCTTCAACACCAGTAAAGCAAGAGGACGTGAAATCTTTCACTGCTCTTTTCTTCCTATGGGTAATGTAATTGCTGCAATTCACCCGCACCCTCCCAAACTCACATATACTCATGCTTAGTCAGGTTTCACATTCACTTTGAGGGAGAGAGAAGCTACCTCTCAAATCCAAAGACCTGCTAAGAGGAAGACGGGTGGCCTGCTTCTGCTACTGATCTAGAATGCAAGTGCTCTTTTACTGTAGTAATTTAGCTGGATCAATTGACTTTGATATTAAATAACTAAAAACCAGAAGAGGAAACTCTTGTTGGATCCCTGTTCGTCTACCCTTTGCACACCACATCTCCACCTCTCACTTATTTTAATTAATAAGGTTGTGCTAAGAGGAGTCTTGACACAATGATAAGTTGTTGTCGTCAGGTGATTTTGAGATCACTGGTACAAAGTATAAAAATAGCCTCTTGCAAAAATACAAAGTAAAATTACATACTCTAGATTCTTGTAATTCGCCCTCGCCAATAAGAAAACAGTCGCAATAGTCGGCCTGACTTCTTGTTCCAACTTGAACTTCCAAGTCAAGTCAAAGGTTTGCTCCTCCACGTAGTCCCATCTTTTGGAGTTTATACGTAGCCTTCAATCGGCCAACCAACCGTACATGATGCAGACCAGAAGTACAATGACAAGTGAGATCCAGCTTCCCGATGACTCAAAGCCACAACCTAGAAAAGCAATGCCACAAAAATCTTCTACTATTCGTCGAGATATTCTAGCTTATAAGGTGCAGAAAATTAACAGCATGAATGATCTTGGAAAATTAGAGGATTAAATTTGTCTGCTATATGAAAGTTATGGAGCTTCGCAAATCTATCACCGGCCCTCATCACATAAATGGTGTAGATTAGCCGAAAGCCTCTGCTGTACTAGTACTTTAAGCAGTAGAGTGTAAACCAAAGCTTTAAAACTCAAAAGCAACAGTATAAACCATGGCCTAAAGATAGCTTGGTGGCATAACAAGAGTCTCTAGCCTAGGTGACAACGGTTCGACATCGAACATAGTTGTGGGTTTAAAGAAAGAAAAAAAAAAAAAAAACTCTTTAAGCTATTCTTGTTGGCAACTCAAAAAAACTTGCGTAGAATATTTAGTAAGACTTATTCTTCTCACGAATTTTAACAAGCTGCAAGCATCAATAAATTAAAATCAATGTTACAGTTTTCTTTTTGAAGAATTGCACCGGTTTCCTTCCCATTAAGGGTTTAAATGGTTTTCCAATTAGAAGTACTGACGTAAGAGACTGTTTCTTGATGCAGATGCGTGTCTAACAACATGCAGACTGGAATTATACCTCAGTGGATCTTGCTCAGCAGACAAAGCTTGTATGTATTGCTGTTCGAAGCCTCTGAACAACATGCCAATTATCTTGAATATCTTGTGTCCATTATATTGTTTAGAAGGGAGTTTTGGTGCACATCGGTAGAGTTGTCGTTATGTGATTTTGAGGTTAAGAGTTCAAGACATAAAAATAGTTTTTCGTAAAAATGCAAGGTAAGACTGTGAACTATAGATCTTACCACCCGCCTCCTTAGAAGCGGATACACAGAAGCTTGGGCTGCCTTTTTATCTTGTGTACATTATTTCATTGATATTGTAGCTGAATATGATAAGTGCTCTATTATAAGAATTCTGTGGCCCTTTTAGGTATCCTGCTTGGGTTATTATTTCTTCCATTCACATCCTACTGGGGTTATTATTTCTTCCATTCACAATTGTCCTAAACTTCTATCATATCAGAGAGGATGAAGTTTTTCCAACTTACCGAAGTATGACAAACACGTCACCCGGGTTTTTCCTTTTTCTTACGCAGGTTTTACAGGCCCCTATCATTCGCAGTGCTCACAGGGAACGCTGTAAGAGTAAAAACATGCTTTGTTTCTTCAAGTTTCCGACCTACCTGGATCCTTTTTCTCGTTTTATTTGCTTTAACTTCCCTTTCTGGTTACTTACAGAAATTTGGTGGCAAGTTATTCATTAGTGGAAGACAGCTGGTAAGCTTCTAGTCCTCCCTACTGCCGCACATTTTATCCTGCAAAAGTAGCCTAAGAATCTGATCAGATAACATGGAAGAAGACCTCCTCCAACTCTATGTTCAATCTCTCTCCTTCACACTCAAGACATAACACTACACATATATGTAAGATTATCATTCACATGGGCATGAACCACATGTGAGTTCACCTCAACAGAGGAGAACACCGAGATCAGCACTAAAATAGTAAGAACCATGCTGAGTCCTTTTCACTTTTTCCTCTGCTTTTCTGGTTAGTAGCAGAACGTTTTTCTTTTCTCTGGATAAAACCTAGTAGCAGTATATTAAAACAGGACAGCCCAGTGCACAAAGTTCCCACATATGCAGAAGGGGAGGGGCAAACCACAAGGATCTATACTACATTTTTCAGTGGAAAAATTCCCTGTATGATGACCACTGATTTTTCAGAGGATACATAACTCCGGAGTATGCCACGAGAGGCTACCTGACTGAAAAAGAAGTTGTTTACAGCTTCGGAGTCGTCTTGCTGGAGATCGTTAGTGGAAAAGGCAACACAAGTTAGAAGCCCGACGAATTTATTTTCTTCTTGATTGAGTAAGATGTATGCTTTGGCGATTCATACATGATTGGGTCAAGTCTTCCTCTGGTCACACCAAATAATAAAAGTATGACTGAAATGTGTTGCCCGCTGCTCCACACCTCCATGGGTTATATGTAGGTTTGCAAACCACATTCAACACTTAAATTAGGTATCATTTTGGATTACATATTAGATAAGATATCTAATTAAGAATTCCTACACGATTGATCCAGATGTATTTGAAGAGCAGCTGATATTCCCACACCTCATGACTATGAATCAAAGGCTTTAAGTAGTGAAATGAGGTAGAATTTGGGTTGCAGCTCATCTACAACAAAGCCTAGCAGACCATGTAAACTCATTCAAAAGATGTTTACAGTAAATCAGATTAAGCAGAAGCAAAATAGATGACTGAGAACTTACCTCCAGCCATAGCAATAAAGATCCAAAGTAGTTTCCAGAAATCTGCAGCAGTTTAGGAATCTTCTGATTCAATGGCAGTATATGATGATGGCAGTCGAGAGCTTATACTGCTTGAATCAAGGACCCCTATAAATAACTCCCTTCAATGGTAGTTATCCTTCCATCAAGGATAACTGCCATCAACTGTTATAACACATGTCAAAAATGGCTGACAGATATGTTGATGTATTTGAATTCCAAATCTTAAGGACCATAGAATTCTAACAAGCCAATGATTTTTATCATTGTGTAATATTAGACTCTACCAGCATTTTCAGTCGCTTGTGTTCTTCCGCAAGAAATATGAGAATCCATCATATAACCCCTGTCCGTTTAAAGGTCCATCATATAATGGCTATATACACAGAGATTGGACTTTTCTGCTCTCATCTTCTCGAGCCAACAAATCTTCTCACTTTGGCTTCTGGATGGAGAAGTAATCACAAGTTGATAGTTATTTTTTTGTATGTAATTGCAGGCCTATGTTTTGCAAGTGAAGCTAAATCTTCTAGAACTTGTTGATCCCAGTCTAGGATGAAACTACTCAGAGGAGGCATTGAGAGTGCTGAATTTGGCTCTTTTGTGCACCAACTCATCTCCTAGTCTAAGGCCGGCAATGTTTACCGGTAAAGGCAACCCTTTGAGGCGCGGTTCAGCGAATGAGCATATGCGGTTCAAGGCTTTTGAGAATCTCTCTCAGGATAACCAAATGGAAAGCACATCAAAAGATGCCTCTTGCTCTGATTCCTTGGTTTCTGTTCATGGAAAAGAAGAGAGTGCTATCCATCCACCAGCTCTTGAACCTGTCGTTGATCTCAAAATTGATGTAACCCAAACGAGAGGTGACTAATGTTGAGAACATGCGATGTCCATCCCATTAATTTATCTGAAGACTCTTACAAAGAATAGAAGTCTGTTAGAGGTAGAAAACCTAATCTGATTAGGAGTCCTAATTATATAAGGATAATAAGAAAGAGTTTGTGTAAAATACCTCTAGCTTGCCTTTGATCTCTATAAATAGGATCCAAAGGCAAAGCAGAAGGCATTCATCAGTTGTACATCTCTTCTCTATAGTGGATTGTTCTCCCTCCTCCTCTCGTGGACGTAGGCTAGACTTAGCCGAACCACGTAAATTTTTCTATTTTCTGTGTTTGTGTGTGTGTGTGTGTGTGTGTTGTTTGATCTAAATGTTACTACGCATAACAAGTGGCATCAGAGCTTGGTTCACACTAGAGGACTGCCAGAATAGAGCCCGGTGAATCCAGGAGGAGTGCCGGAGTAGAACACAGATCCAATCATGACCTAGGCCAGGTGCGGCCCAAATCCAGTCTAGACCTAGGCCAAGTGAGGCCCAGATCCAATCTTGTAATATCCTTAATTTTAAAGATAAAAATAGGAAATTATTAAATAAATTAAAATAAAAATTTATGGATGAAATTCTTTTCTGAAAACATAATAATTAGAAAGTGCTCGTCGATACGAATCCAACGCCACCAAGAACGAGAAAAACGGAGCTCAAACGAGGGAGTTATGAGCCGTCAAAGTTGTAAGGGCAAAATGGTCTTTTGACAGAAACGTGTTACACAGGGGTCCAAATTGATAACGGCACCCCTGTCTACACACGTCTCTACCAGTCCGGCGAAATCGCCGGAGAGACGTGGGAAGAGACGTGTGGGGAAGAGTTTCTCTTCCCCAAGACTCTAAAACCCTATATCTATGCTCCTCTAGGAGCCAAAACGCTCCATGAATGCTACGCAAAACCCTAGACCTGCAAAAATCTGAAGTTTCCGGCGAGTGGAGCCCCGGCAACACGAGCAAACTCGACCAGGCACAAGGTAAGCCTCAAATCCGTGTTTTTTCTGTATTTATTAATTAGAAAATTAATTAGGAAAGTATTTAAAAATTAGGAAAAAAATCAGATTTTTAGGAACCTGTGTGCACGCTACTGTTGGAGTGTGATTTCACGGATCAAACCTTGTCCGTTTGAAAATCGCACCGTCCAACTAGTGCACAAGAGACCCAAGAGCATACCCTTTAAATTTGGGAGTGATCCAACGGTGGAATTGCCCAGAAAACTCAAAAACCAGTACCTAGGGAGGTTTTTAGGAACTTGGGAAAAAATCATTTAAAAACCATGGTTTTTGAGAAAATTAGTGCTAAAGGAGGGCATAAATGGATTCTAGAGAGAATTCTGAAGAAAATGGCGCAAAAATCACGCAAAACGGAGCTCTGTAGCTCCGCCGGAGGCGACCGGAATCCGGTCGTCTTCTCCGGCGTCGTCAACGGCGTCGGCGCCCTGGCGCTGACGCCAGGACGCACACGGAGACGCACTGAGGACGACGTCATACGACGTCATCGTCGCACGCGTGCGCGGCGCCGCGCGCGTGCGGGACGGCCTCGGTGGGCTGTCGCGGTGGGAACGTGACGCACGTCACGGTGCCGAAGAAGCACGGCGCGCGTCCCGTGCGGCGTCTGTGACGCCGTGCGTCTTCGTGCGCCAGTGTAAACCGGCGGAAAAGAGGCGCCGCCGGTTTAAACCACCTTATGGTGGTCCGGCAGGCCCCATTTTAGTGTAGTTTTCACTAAAACTTGATTTTTGGGAGCTAGAGAGGTCCAAATCACGATCCGAAAGAGGCGTTGTGACCGTATTGATGACGCGGACCTAGTTTTAACTTAAAAACTTAGAAATGACCACTTTTTATTTAGGAAAATTTTAAAATAGTGATGTGACATGTACAGGTGCACTTGAATATACCAATTAAAGGGAGTTATTGGCAAGCTAGTGATCTCACACTGAGGTAGGTGACGACAACTAATGTTTTGCCTTGATTTTTAAACCATGTTTAAACATAGCATCATGTGTGATTGTGTTTTAAAATGCAATTATTATTTACCGTGGATTTCATGCTACATTGCGTACAGGATGGTTATTCCAAATTGAAATCTTTTACTGAATAAACTTATTTCAAATGCTTTTACAAGTATGACGTTAATTTGTTATGCTTACTTAGAGACTTATTTCTTATTATATATATAGAAAATGCATGGATTTACATGGAAATGAGAATAGAGGCTTATTAAATTTGGTCCTTTGATAAGGCTAACCCTGTGATGAGGGGCATGTCTTGGGGATTGCAAGCTATAAGTGCTCTTGAGTTTTAGCATATACATATGATTTCCGTGTTTTATATTTGATGACGGGTGCTCTCGCCCAGTGGGCGTCATGCTTAGGAGGGATAGGGCGGCCACCCACCTTCCGAGATTATGATGTGATGAGTTTGTGATATGATAGACCCCCGCCCATAGATGGCATTCGGTAGGGGTTTGGTAACATGGATAGTCCACACTACCGGTCTGAGCCTTTCCATGGGGACAGACGCTAAGTCTCCCATTATGGTGTCGACGGGGAGCGGCGGTGGTTGATACCCATGGAGGGTTGCCACCGGCATGATGGCCCATATTCTTGTTATGTGTGCATGTATGATGAGCATGGTTATAGATGGTATGCACAGGTGTGACGACACTCGTAGGTTGACTATGTGTACTCCCGATCGTGATGTTGGAGCGATGTGGTGGGACCCATTACCTTAGGGTGCCCTTATTCTTGTTGTATGCTCCATTTATTGATTCATGTCATGTTTTAACTCCGTGAATTTCATGTTTTAGCATATGGAATAAATTGGCATTTATTTGAACATGGCATTATGATATCACTATTTCCATAAATGTTAGACTTTTCATAAATGCTGTTCATTATTTCTTTCATTTATTACATTAATTGTCTATGTACCTACACAAGCGATAGCTTCTTTGAGGCATTGCTTTGTTTTGCAATGCCTTAGATCTCGACGCGACACCAGGAAAGGAAAAGCGGTTGATAAACCTTGAGAGCTGTCAAGACTAGTTTCCCTATAGTTTTAGAAAGTAATGTGAGTCATTAGAGTGGATTATTATTTGAATTTTATTATGGACTGCATACTTTATATTTGGATGTGATTTCGATCTTTGGACATATATTGGACATTTATATGGGATGTTATGATGGATAGACCCTGGGCCATATTATTATTGTCTTTTGGACGTTTATTTGATTTAAAATAAAGGCGCCTATTTATTTGACGTTGATTTATACGCGGATCATTTATTTGTGTTTAAATTACATGTACGCCATTTTGAGAAAGGAAAAATTAACACCCGGAGTTTTAAGATAGGTTTAGTAAAATGTTAAATAAATCTTTTCTCATGGGATCCCAAATGCTCTTATTTAAATTGTAAAAAAAAAAAAAAAATTGTCTTAAAAATCCGGGGTGTTACAAATCTAGACCCAGCCCAGGTGTGGCCTAGCGATCCAGTCTAGACCGAGGCCAAGTGCAGCCCAGATCCAATCTAGACCCAAGCAGAAGTGGCCGAGGATCACGTTCAGACCTCAGAAGGCTGGTCCCAGACCCCCTTCCAAATTCAGGCCGAGTAGAAAACCTGACATTCTTGTTGGGGACACAATAGACAGAATAAGCAGTGTTACAAGATGTTGCCTCAACCAAGGGAAGCTGCATAGTAGCAAGCTGCCGCACCCAAAGAAGAGAGGGAAGAGAAGTGAAGGAGAAAAGAGTACCATGCAAAACTACCTAAGGAACCCTTTATGTGCTAAATTAGCACCCCCCTTAACTTGATAGTGACACCCCTTGAATAGGAAAATATAAGGCACCCCTCAAAATTGTCAAAAATACCTTTCTAAAGGTTTTTTACTATTCCAGACTCATCTATACACTCCATTTTCATAATTCTGCTTAGAAAAGGCAAAAACAAAGTTTAAGAACATGGAGGAGACCAATTCTGAAAATATCGTGGCTAGAGTCATGATAAAATTAAACGCCACTAATTATACGTTGTGAAGACCTAGAATGAAAGGTCTTTTATACTGAAAAGATCTTCATGACCCTTTAGATGATGAGGGAAAAAGACCTGATGGAGTTTTTGAAAAAGACTAGATAAAGATGAATAAGAAAACCATAGGTTAGATCCGATAGTGGATTGATCAAAGCGTATATCACCACGTTGCTCAAGAAGAAAATACATATATTCTCTGAAAAAAGTTAGAGAATATGTATCAGGCCAAGACTAATCAAAACAAGGCCTTGTTGATGAAAAAGCTTGTCAACCTAAAGCTAAGGAGCGGAATGACTGTGACTAAACATACCATTGAATTTTAAAATCTGGTAAATCAGCTAGTATTAGTGGTGTTACAACTAGGAGATGAATGGCGAGCCTACTACTGCTAAGTCCACTACCTAAAAGCTGGGAGACGTTGGTAATCTCACTCAGCACCAGAAGGAAATAAGCTAGCATAGACCAGGCACCTACCCTGATAACTAAAAATAAGCACATTGGGAGAGACAAGCACTGGGGGAGGAGTAAGAACAAACAAAGGGAGAGATCGTAGACTCGCAACAAATCAAAAAGTCAACTCAGAGGATAGTTTAAGTGTTACCACTGCGGCTTTCCAGGTCACATGTAGAAAAATTGTCAAAAACTCAAGAGAGAGATGGGACATAGTAAGCCAAGGGAGGACAATGGTCACCATTGCTTAGGACATAGTAGTGCTCACTACTAAGGAGGAATCATGCATGCACGCCGTCAAGAGTGAAGCAAAGTGGGTGATAAACATAGCAGCGTCCTATTACGCCACTCCACATAAGGATTTCTTCATCACCTACAAAGAAGGAGACTTTGGCCCTGTAAAAATAGGGAACGATAATTCCTCAAGAATAGTTGAGACTGGTGATGTGCAGATAAATACAAATATTGGATATACTATAGTACTAAAGGAGTTGCGACACATATAAGAACTTAGACTAAACCTAATCTCAATCCCGGCATTCGATAGAAAAGGTTACACCAACTACTTCGGCAACTGTACTTGAAAATTAATGAAAAGCACAATGATAGTAGTGAAAGGACACATATGTAACACACTACATAAGACTCACACAAGAATATCCAGAGACAACCTTAATACAGTAGAGGATGAAAGATCACCAAACCTTTGGCACAAATGACTCAGCCACATGGGAAAGAGAGGTTTGTTCACACTTGTAAAGAAGCAGTTCATCAAATTAGCTAAAGGTACAACTCTTAATCCATGTAATTACTACTTATTCGGCAAACAATATAGGGTTGCTTTCTTCTTCTAGTAATAAAAGAAAAAAAAAATTTGAGTTTGGTGTAATCGAATATACATGGTCCCATGGAAGTAGAGTCACTCGGCGAGAATAAATATTTTTAACCTTTCTAGATGATGCATCTAGGAGGGTATGGGTATACTTTGTAAAGAATAAAGAACAAGTATTTGAATATTTCAAGAGATTTCACGCATTATGGTGGAGCGGCAAACTGGGAAGAAACTCAAGTGCCTCAGAACAGATAATGAAGGAGAATACACCTCAAAAGAGTTCATGGCATATTGCGCAGTATGAGGTATTCAAGACGAGAAGACAGTTCCATGTACCCATAGCACAATGGAGTAGCTGAAAGAATGAACTAGACCATCATGGAGAGAGTAAGATGTATACTTAGTATGGTTAAGCTACCTAAGCCATTTTAGGGTAAAACTATGAAGACTACTTGCTACTTGATCAACAGGTCACCATCAGGACTTGTTAAGTGTTCAATTTTGGTCAAAATACCCCTAATTTAGTATTGGATTAGAGCATCTAGACCATTAATTTTAAGATTTTAAATCAAATATTTCATTTTAGCTTTAATTGGCCATCCAACCGTTGAATTATAAAATTTAGTGGTTAAATGACTATTAAAGCTAATGGACGGTTTAGATTGCGCTAATTGGGTCTTGTGCATTGCAGATCGGTCAACTCAGGTGTGGACGCTCCAGATCGAATCAAGGATACAAGATGGAGATTAGATGAAGTTTCATGGAAAAAAGTGGATTTTGAAGAGTCCTAAGACAGAACAAAGTTTAAGACTTGCAGAGTTCTAGCAAGTCTAAACTTCTAGTGGACCCCACTCTCTCTCATCTCTTATCTCTCCTATCTTATCTCTCTTCAATCTCCCTTTCCCTCTCTTTCACATCTCTATCTCTCACTCTCCTTTTTATACCCCTTCCCCTTTCTCTCAAAGGACAATTTTTTTCCTCTTGTAAAAGGTGACGGTGATATCTCTCTCTCTCTCTATCTCTCTCTCTCTCTCTCTCTCTCTCTCTCTCTCTCTCTCTCTCTCTCTCTCTGTCTCTCTCTCTCTCTCTCTCTCTCTCTCTCTCTCTCTCTCTCTCTCTCTCTCTCTCACGTTCCTCTTTTCATCTCTCCCTACTTCCTCTTCTCTCTCTCCATTCTCTATTCTCTTCAACCCCCTTTCCTTTTCTCCCTCTTACTACATCCCCTACTTCCATCGCACTTGCCCAAGTGAGGAAGCTACGCTCCTTGCGTTTGCACTCCAGCTAGATTGAAGCAGCCCAATACCTCTCCACCACGATCACCCCAACTGCTAAGGCACTTGGGATCATCCTCCTCCACCGAAAAAAAACCATACCGGACCAAGTCCCGGTTGTTTTTCTTCTCTTTCGCACCGCACTTGGTGACACCACCAAACCCGGATCACCTAGGTCGGCCCGGCTCGAGTTTCCCATCTCCGCACCGCATCCGCAATCCAGCGCCCAGATTTTCTCTCGTCGCATACACCGAACCAGACCGGTGCCTTTATTCCCCCAGCCCAATATCCGACGCCCGTAACCCGCAGACGCCACGCCAAAGCCGGATTGTTCCTGGGCCACACCTCTTCCAAGCGAGCCCGGCAGCCCGTAATCCCTTGCACCGCCACGCTCCATTGCCCTCTGTTCTATCTTCTATCTTTCCTAGCCCTGCTCCACCCCATCGAACCTCCCTTCTCCCTATCACCGGTTTTCCCATTACAGAACCACCGCACGCCCCGGTCCTCGGTTCTCTGCCTAGTCTTCACTCCGGCCCCGGCATCTTTGGTTCCCTATCCACCCAAACCCATCGCTAGTCCAAGCACACCGCGCCCCTCCCCTGCTTCTCCATCACGCCCGGATCTCCTTTAGCACAATCTCACTTCACCGCTCCAATGCCCGGTGCACCGTAGTCCGCTCGGTCAGTTCCACACTGCCTGAACCACACGAACCAACGATGCAAACGGCCCCCTAAACACCAGCGTCACCACACCACATCTGCCCTGTGGTTTTCTCCTTCCTCTTTTCCTCCCTCCTTCCTTCTTCCCCTTCTCAGGTTTTCATCGTTTTCCTGGTTTTTTTTCGTTAAAAACCAGAAACCCTCAGAATTACAAAATTGCACCTGCAGATCTCAGAAATTACAAATCTGCACCTGAAGACCTCAGAAATTACAAATCTGCACCTGAAGATCTCCGAAATTACAATTCTGTCCTATTTCAGAAATTCCAACTGTGTCCTTATGCTATTCTGGTTCTAACTTATCTTCATTTTGACTATTCAGAGACAGTGCAATCCAAGGACAAGCTTATCCAAGAAGCATTTTATTTTTATTTTCTGTTTTTCTTGGAATAAATATTTGTGAACATTGGAACAATTGAATAAATCTGGATTTTATTTTTTTAGTTGAATTTTATTTAAAACTCCATAATTTTAAATCAAGTCCTCGTGGGATCGACCCGTATTTGCATAGCTATACTACAATAGCCCGTGCACTTGCGGTTAAACAATCAACAAGTTTTTGGCGCCGTTGCCGGGGACTTGAAATGGAGTTTTTATAAAATTTAATTAAAATTCCAAAAAAAAAAATTCCAAAAAAAAAAAATACAAAAAATTAGGAATTGCATTTTAGGCATTCTTAGGTGCATCTTTAGGATTTTTAGTGCATAATCACTTTATTTCCTGAATTTGGTACTAATTGTTATTTTTCTTTTTCAGGAAATTGGAGTGGAGCTTCATCAATTGATAGATTTTTCTTGCTTTACTAGATTAGAAATTTTATTTTTGAGTGAATCTTGTAGTGAGGCCCCTTGTAATTTGCATTTTCAATTTCAATTTTTAAAGGGTTGTAATAATACAGGGCAAGTGTGGGACACGGTGGCCCACACTTGATCTTCATCAGAAACCTCACTGTAAGTCTTCTCACTCATTTAATTTTCTAGATTAGGGTTTGCATTTAGAATAAATTGCATTGTTTGGTACTTAATTGCATATAGAAAGCATATGTTATAATTGTTGCATCTTAGGGTTTTGCATTAGTTTATTACTTTCAATTGCATTTTAGGACACGTCTAACGCTTTAAGGTGGATTATATGTTGATCGAATTGCCATGGTGTGTGAAATTTAATTAGTAAGGGCACCCTACCCCACAAGATCAAGGGTGGATTTCATCACCACTCCTTGGCCCACCTAGGATAATCATCTCAAGCGCGCAACCTCTCCTTTCACATTAATTTAAAATCAATCAGAAGAGACCTATAGGGTTATCACATGCTCGTAGGACCCTCTTAATAGGACACGACCATCGTTACTCTGGTTGCTTTTGATCACTGTGGTTATTGGGGGTTGTCTAATAGAGCCTCGCTCTTCCCCTACCTCCTGTCGACGTTTGTTGAGGTCTAAACGCCTCCTTACACGAGGGTTGTATTAACCACTTTGGTTAGAACCTAACTGGTAAGCAGTAGTCAACTCCTAAAGAGAGTAGGAGCGTTAGAGTAGGTTAATTAAAAGCGTTGTCCCCACAGAAAATCAAGAAAATCAAAATATCTATGTTTGCTAGCCTTAGGGGATTGCTTGATTGTGTCCTGTTATTGTGCATCATTTTAGGCATTTAGGTTGCATCATTTAGGATAGGAAAAAAAAAAAAAATCAAAAAGATCTTTTATTGTATGCCCTTTTGGATACGCGACGAAACCGGTAGGTTAGTCTCGTACGACCAAAAAGACAAACCAACAATGGCTGATCAACGATCAAGGGGTAACTCACCCCATGGTAGAATTAGAGGTGATCAAGCTCCACTCATCATGAATGAGGACCCACCACCTCTAATTGATGATGAATATCAACCTCCACCAAGGAGGAATAATCATCAACAAAGAAATTGGAGAAGGAATGAAAATAGGGAATGGGACCAACAGAGTGACCATGGAGAAAATGATGTTTATCAAAATCCTCATGGACGAACCTTAAGAGACTACCTTCAACCTACACGCACCAGTACACCCTCTTGTGTCATTCTTCCTCAAAATGCTGGTGCGTTAGAATTAAAAACGGGAGTAATTCAATTACTTCCCAAATTTCATGGGCTAGATAGTGAGAGTCCTTATTTGCACCTTAAAGAATTTGATGAGGTATGTAGTACCCAAAGAACCCAAAATATAGGTCTAGACACTTTGTCGGGCTTAAGCTATTTCCTTTCTCTTTAAAGGAAAAAGCAAAAATGTGGTTTAATGCACCGCCACCGGGTTCCATAAGGACTTGGAATGAAATGACTAGGGAATTCTTAAAAAAGTTTTCCCTACACATAAAACAAATACACTCGTCGTAAGATAATGAACTTTACCCAAAAGATAAAGAATCATTCTACCAATGCTTTGGGAAAGGTTCAAAGATCTATTGCTTACTTGCCCACATCATGGCTATGAACCATGGCGCATTATCAGCTTCTTTTATGAAGGACTTAATTCTGACATGCGCCAGTTTGTAGAGATGATGTGCAATGGTAACTTTTTGAATAAACAACCAGATGAGGCGGAGGAGTATTTGGAATGGCTAGTGAAAGTGCACAGACTGGCCGACTCGGAAAGAGTAGAACATTCTGATAGACCCAAGGCCACTACCACATCTACTAGGGGAGGCATGTATGCCATGACAGAAAAAAATGAAATCAGTGCCAAGGTAGCAACCCTAGCTAGAAAAGTAGAAGCCATGGAAATGGGAACGAAAACCTTAACTAATGATGAACAAGTGTGTAGCATTTGTGAAAGTACATCACATCTTACTCGGGAATGTCCTACCATCCCCGCATTTCAAGATGTACTTCATGATCGTGCTAATGCACTCAATAATTATAAAAGACCTTTCTCCCCATATTCTGAGACATATAATCCCAACTGGAGAAACCATCCAAATTTCAATTGGAGAAATGGACCTAATGCAAATGTCTCACAATCTGCACCATACCAGAGTCATCAACAACCAAACCAAGGACTACTTGCTCCACCACCATACCAAACTCATCAACCTCATTCTCCTGGACTTTACTTGCCCCCACCTAAAAGGCATGTAGAGGATAATCAAGTTAATCAAAATCAGAAAGGAAAATTTCTCAATTAGAAAAGTCTGTGAATGAACTAAAAAACATGATGAGTCAAATGATGCAAAATATGGAAAAAGGAAAATTCCCAGCTCAACCTCAAGCAAACCCTAAGGGAGTGCATGCGGTTAGCATTAATGCATCTGATGAAACATCTAGCTCTACCATTGAACAAACTAAAGCTGTTACTATTCTTAGGAGTGGTAAAATAATTGAGAAAGATGAGCCTAAAAAGATTGAAAAGGTAGAAAAACCTAAAGAAAAATCTAAAGAAAAGGACCATGTTTCACCTGTTGAGCCATGTCCAGTCCCTGCTCCATTCCCTCAAAGGTTGCGTCAAGCCCCAAAGTCTGCATCTAATGATGAGATTTTAGAGATTTTCAAGCAAGTCAAGATCAACATACCGATCTTAGACGCTATAAAACAAATCCCATCATATGCCAAATTCTTAAAAGACTTATGCACCATCAAGAGAAAATTAAATGTCCAAAAGAAGGCATTTTTGACTGAACAGGTTAGTTCTATTCTTCAACACCATACACCACCAAAGTACAAGGATCCTGGTTGCCCCACTCTTACTTGCATTATTGGCAACTACCAGATAAATCAAGCTCTTCTTGATTTAGGATCTAGTGTAAACTTATTACCATACTCGGTATACGAACAGTTAGGTCTGGGTGAATTGAAACCTACATCTACTACGCTCCGCCTAGGCGATCGTTTTGTAAAAATACCGAGAGGGGTAATAGAGGATGTGTTAGTCCAGGTAGAACAATTTTGCTTCCCTGTCGATTTTCTGGTTCTAGATACACACCCGGTGGTGAATGAGAAGAATGAAATACCAGTCATCCTGGGACGACCATTTTTGGCTACGTCCAATGCCTTAATCAACTGTAGAAATGGTGTGATGAAATTGTCCTTTGGCAATATGACAATAGAGCTTAACATTTTCAATATCTGTAAGCAACCTGGTGAAACTACTGATGATTTGCACTGTGTTAACATGATCAATTCAGTTGTGCAAGATCAGTTTCAATCATCTTCCTTATCGGACCCACTTGAGGCCTGTTTGGCCCATTTTAATGAGTGTAATGAGGATGCATTAATAGAGGAAGTTAATGCCCTCCTTGATTCTGTTCCTATCATGGAAACAGAAAAATGGAAACCTCATTTCGAGGACCTTCCACTGAGGGAGTCCACTCCCCTTCCATCATTCATAGAACCTCCTACGCTTGAATTGAAATCTCTACCATCGCATTTAAAATATGCCTTTTCAGGAGACAAAGAGACTTTTCCTGTAATAATTTCCTCCCAATTAGAAACATCTCAGGAGGACAAATTAATAGACACTTTAAAAGAACACAAAGGTGCGATAGGATGGACCATAGCTGATATAAAGGGCATTAACCCTTTAATCTGCACCCATAGGATATATCTAGAGGATGAAGCTAAACCATGTCGTCAAATGCAAAGAAGGTTAAATCCTAATATGAAAGATGTGGTTAGAGCGAAGTCCTAAAGTTGCTTGATGTGGGAATCATCTATCCCATAAGTGATAGCAAATGGGTAAGTCCTACTCAGGTGGTTCCAAAGAAGTCTGGAGTGACAAGTAATAACTAACGCCAACAATGAATTGATCCCTACCGGGGTTACTACCGGTTGGCGTATGTGTATCGACTATCGAAAGTTGAATCTTTGTTACAAGGAAGGACCATTTTCCTTTGCCCTTCGTTGATCAAATGTTAGAAAGGGTTGCGGGACACCGGTACTATTGTTTCTTAGATGGTTATTCGGTATAACCAAATAGAAATTGCACCCGAGGATCAGGAAAAGACCACATTTACATGTCCTTTTGGCACTTTTGCTTACAAAAGAATGCCATTTGGATTATGTAATGCTCCTGCCACATTTCAACGTTGCATGTTAAGCATTTTCAGTGATATGGTGGAGAGAATTTTAGAGGTTTTCATGGACGACTTTTTTGTTTTCGGTAATTCATTTGAAACATGTCTTGAAAATCTAAGAAAAGTCTTAACTCGTTGTAAAGAAAAGAACCTAGTGCTTAATTGGGAAAAATGTCATTTCATGGTTCCTAAGGGAATTGTCTTAGGTCACATTGCGTCATCTAAAGGTATAGAGGTAGATAGAGCTAAAGTTGATCTAATTTCCAATCTACCCATTCCAAAATCTATTAGGGACATTCGATCTTTCCTAGGTCATGCGGGATTCTATCGGAGGTTCATTAAGGATTTTAGTGCAATATCTAGACCACTATGTCACCTCCTCACAAAGGATACTCCTTTTGAGTGGACTAAGGATTGTCAAGAAGCATTTATAAAGTTGAAAGACAAGTTGACCACTGCACCTATCATGCGGCCTTTGATTGGAGTCTACCCTTTGAAATCATGTGTGATGCCGGTGACTATCTTTGTAGGAGCCGTACTAGGACGAGAGAAAAGAAAAGAAGCCATACGTCATCTACTATGCCAGTAGGACCTTAAATAGCACCCAAATGAACTATTCTACTACGGAGAAAGAACTCTTAGCGGTTGTCTTCGCATTGGATAAATTCGGGTCTTACTTGGTAGGATCTAAAATAGTCATATTCACTCGACCATTCGGCCCTCAAGTATCTTCTTTCTAAGAAAGATGCTAAGCCTAGACTAATTAGATGGATTCTCCTACTCCAAGAGTTTGACATTGAAATAAAAGATAAAAAGGGAGTAGAGAATGTGGTAGCTGACCATTTGTCTCGCTTAGTCCTAACAGAGCCTTTAAATGAGTTGCCAATTAAAGACACTTTCCCGATGAGCAACTTTTTCATGTTTCCCATCCTCCCTGGTTTGTTGATATTGCAAATTATTTAGTCACAGGAAAATTCGAACATTAGACTAAACAAGAAAAGACAAAATTCTTTTCCAATGTTAAGCATTATTTCGGGATGATCCATACTGTTTAAATACTGCCCAGATCAAATCATTAGGAGATGTGTCCCTGACTTAGAACAACATAGTGTTATCTCCTTTTGTCATTCCGAAGCATGTGGTGGACATTTTTCTACCCAGAAAACAATGCAAAGATTTTGCAGTGTGGTTTTTATTGGCCGTCGTTGTTCAAAGACACACATGTGTTTTGTAAATTATGTGAGCAATGTCAAAAGTTAGGAGGATTAACCCGTAGGAATATGATGCCTCTAAATCCTATTCTTATCATAGAAATTTTTGATTGTTGGGGTATAGATTTCATGGGGCCATTTCCACCTTCTTTTGGCTACATTTATATCTTATTGGCCGTAGACTATGTTTCAAAATGGATTGAGGCTATCCCATGCGTGCATAATGATCACAAAATAGTTCTTAAATTTTTAAAAGAAAACATTTTTTCTAGATTTGGGACTCCTCGAGCCATTATAAGTGATAACGGTACACATTTTTGCAACAAACCATTTGAAGCACTAATGAAAAAATATAATATTACACATAAAGTTGCAACACCGTATCACCCACAAACAAGTGGACAAGTAGAAGTATCAAATCGGGCCATCAAACAAATCCTTCAAAAGACCGTTAATCCAGATCGTAAAGATTGGTCTCTTAGGCGGCGATGCGCTACGGGCTTACAGGACTGCACATCGCACCCCGATTGGTATGTCTCCCTATCGTATTGTATACGGTAAGGCTTGTCATTTGCCTGTGGAATTGGAACATAGAGCCTATTGGGCAATAAAGACATTCAATTTCAATATGGATAAAGCGAGGCTCACATCGCAAGCTCCAACTTAATGAGTTGGAAGAGATCAGACAAGAAGCTTATGAGAGTAATAGGATATATAAAGAAAAGATGAAAGTTTTTCATGATAAGAACATAATGAGAAAATCCTTTACTCCAAGCCAAAAGGTTCTACTTTACAATTCTAAGCTCCACCTATTTCCAGGTAAGCTTAGATCTCGATGGACTGGTCCATACATAGTAAAAGACGTTTTTCCATATGGGACTGTCGAGATTGAGAATACTAGGACTGGTCATTCTTTTAAAGTGAATGGTCAACGTTTAAAGCCTTTCCTAGATTATGAGAATCCAGAAGTTGAGTCCACAACTCTGGAGGATCCTGTTTATCAGGATTGAGTGAATTTGATCTCTTTGTACCATATTTTGTATTTTGTTGTTTTCTATATCACCCATATTCATTTTAGGTCCTACTTTTTAAACATTGAGGACAATGTTTACACAAGTTGGGGGTGTAGAATTCTAGCAAATTCTAGTTGTCTTTTAGTTTTTAGGTGTTTTCCTTGGTTTTTTTCAAAAAAAAAAAAAAAAGAAAGAAAAGAAAAGAAAAATTTTAGGTCATTTCCTATACCATGATGAGAATTGGATTTTCTGAAGTATAATCTGGATAACTTTAGCTTATTAATAGAATTGAATATGATTAATTCATCATTTTACTCATTTTCTAAAGTATTCCATAAAAGCAAAGTCTCATATCACAATTGTACACGCAGTTGCATATAGATAATCTAGATTGATAAGTGGCTATAACTTAGACATTCTGAAGAAATTCAGTGGAGATCTATAACCCAAGTGAGTTTTAGAGCCATTCATCCTTTTTGAGAGGTTATAAATGTTCAAAATTTTCTTCAGCGTGCTTAAAGAAAATTGATCCCGAACTCTTAAATTTGGCTAATTACCTGAATAATTAGAATACTACCTTTAAAATTCTGAAAGTTCATTGAATTTTATAGATTATATGAAACCTAGAAAATGATTTAGGCCATCCTTGTTGTTAACCTAAAGACATAAAGCTTACCCAGAAGTATTTTTACCACTAGTTAGCCAAGTTGAGCCTTGAATATAAAGCCATTTTCTTTTGTCACCCAAATTACCATTTACCCATATTAACCCAGTATAAATTATCCATTACCCATTTTTCTTTGAAAAATAAGTTAGAGAAGAAGGAAAAAAATATCTTTTAGTTGCAACAAAAGTAGAAAAGTGGATATCAAGAAAAGAAATATTCTTCAAAGTGAGTCAAAAATATGAAAAGAAAGAAAAGTGGAAAAAAAATATATATATATATATATATATTGAAGAATGCAAAGAAAAATGGAAAAAGAATATTCACTTCAGCAAAGAAAAGAAGCATTGTCAACTTTAGTAGAAGACCTCTACTTATTTTTTTGAAGAAACTTTGAATACCCTTATACCCTTTCTTTGGTACCCTGTCCTAAGCCTATGTTTCGTCCCAATTAAAGACCTATTGATTCTAGGATGAATATAGTCTTGATGAGGAAATGAATGGATAGGATTAAAAGAGTGGTATTTCTAAATATGCAAAGGTAATGGCATCCATTCCAAAGGGATCAAAAGAAATTCCTTAGTAACTCCCGTTCTTCATGAGTATATGTGAGATATATTTGTTTTCATTTATTCTTCTCACATAATTAAAAGAGAGATGATTTAAACCCTCTATCTGAGAGACTTTATTTCTGAGCGTATGCCATTAGTGAGGATTGAGGTCAAAACATATTTCAGATGGAGTTCAAAAGTTAGAAGTCTACTTAGAGATAAAGATTATTCTATGTATAGACTGCATATGCACATACTCAATCTGAGATCTGAGCTTAAGTGGAATATTTTTAGCATATGGGTAGGGTTTTTTTGAATTATTCAGTCATCTTTATTAGTTTGCTAAAGTTGATAGATTTATTGAAGATAATTAACTGAGAAAAAAATGGAGATGACCTGAAAAAAAAAAAAAAAATTAAAAAAATTAAAAAAATTAAAAAAAATTTTTGAGTTGATTTCTACGCCTCTTTTGCTAGGGACTAGCAAAATGCTGGTTGGGGGGTGTGTTAAGTGTTCAATTTTGGTCAAAATACCCCTAATTTAGTATTGGATTAGAGCATCTAGACCATTAATTTTAAGATTTTAAATCAAATATTTCATTTTAGCTTTAATTGGCCATCCAACCGTTGAATTATAAAATTTAGTGGTTAAATGACTATTAAAGCTAATGGACGGTTTAGATTGCGCTAATTGGGTCTTGTGCATTGCAGATCGGTCAACTCAGGTGTGGACGCTCCAGATCGAATCAAGGATACAAGATGGAGATTAGATGAAGTTTCATGGAAAAAAGTGGATTTTGAAGAGTCCTAAGACAGAACAAAGTTTAAGACTTGCAGAGTTCTAGCAAGTCTAAACTTCTAGTGGACCCCACTCTCTCTCATCTCTTATCTCTCATCTCTTATCTCTCTTCAATCTCCCTTTCCCTCTCTTTCACATCTCTATCTCTCACTCTCCTTTTTATACCCCTTCCCCTTTCTCTCAAAGGACGTCTTTTCCTCTTGTAAAAGGTCATGGTGATATCTCTCTCTCTCTATCTCTCTCTCTCTCTCTCTCTCTCTCTCTCTCTCTCTCTCTCTCTCTCTCTCTCTCTCTCTCTCTCTCTCTCTCTCTCTCTCTCTCTCTCTCTCTCTCTCACGTTCCTCTTTTCATCTCTCCCTACTTCCTCTTCTCTCTCTCCATTCTCTATTCTCTTCAACCCCCTTTCCTTTTCTCCCTCTCACTACATCCCCCTGCTTCCATCGCACTTGCCCAAGTGAGGAAGCTACGCTCACTGCGTTTGCACTCGACTAGATTGAAGCAGCCCAATACCTCTCCACCACGATCACCCCAACTGCTAAGGCACTTGGGATCATCCTCCTCCACCGAAAAAAAAACCATACCAGACCAAGTCCTGGTTGTTTTTTCTTCTCTCGTCGCACCGCACTTGGTGACACCACCAAACCCGGATCACTTAGGTCGGCCCGGCTCGAGTTTCCCATCTCCGCACCGCATCCGCAATCCAGCGCCCAGATTTTCTCTCGTCGCATACACCGAACCAGACCGGTGCCTTTATTCCCCCAGCCCAATATCTCGACGCCCGTAACCCGAGACGCCACGCCAAAGCCGATTGTTCCTGGGCCACACCTCTTCCAAGCAGGCCGCATAGCCCGTAATCCCTTGCACGCCACGCTCCATTGCCCTCTGTTCTATCTTCTATCTTTCCTAGCCCTGCTCCACCCCATCGAACCTCCCTTCTCCCTATCACCGGTTTTCCCATTACGTAACCACCGCACGGCCCAGTCCTCGGTTCTCGCCTAGTCTTCACTCCAGCCCCCAAGCATCTTTGGTTCCCTATCCACCCAAACCCATCGCTAGTCCAAGCACACCGCGCCGGACCTCCCTGCTTCTCCATCACGCCCGGATCTCCTTTAGCACAATCTCACTTCACCGCTCCAACAGCCTGTGCACCGTAGTCCGCTCGGTCAGTTCCACACCGCCCGAACCACACGAACCAACGATGCAAACGCCCCTAAACACCGGCGTCACCACACCACATCCGCCTGTGGTTTTCTCCTTCCTCTTTTCCTCCCTCCTTCCTTCTTCCCCTTCTCAGGTTTTCATCGTTTTCCTGGTTTTTTTTCGTTAAAAACCAGAAACCCTCAGAATTACAAAATTGCACCTGCAGATCTCAGAAATTACAAATCTGCACCTGAAGACCTCAGAAATTACAAATCTGCACCTGAAGATCTCCGAAATTACAATTCTGTCCTATTTCAGAAATTCCAACTGTGTCCTTATGCTATTCTGGTTCTAACTTATCTTCATTTTGACTATTCAGGGACAGTGCAATCCAAGGACAAGCTTATCCAAGAAGCATTTTATTTTTATTTTCTGTTTTTCTTGGAATAAATATTTGTGAACATTGGAACAATTGAATAAATCTGGATTTTATTTTTTTAGTTGAATTTTATTTAAAACTCCATAATTTTAAATCAAGTCCTCGTGGGATCGACCCGTATTTGCATAGCTATACTACAATAGCCCGTGCACTTGCGGTTAAACAATCAACAGGACTACTAGACTTCAAAGTTCTAAAGCAGAAGTGGATTGGCAAGAAGGTGAATTTATTCACTCCTGAGGGTATTTGGGCATAGAGCATTTGCACATGTATCCAAAGAGATGAGACAAAAGCTAGACCTGAAGTCTACCCCTTATATACTCATCGAGTATAGAGATGAAGAATTTGGATACAAATTGTAGGACCCTGAAGCCAAAAGGATCATCCGAAGTACAGATGTAGTGTTTCAAGAGAATCAGTTCTACGAAGAACCAAAGAAGGCTAAAGACCTCAGTACTCTAGATATGGTACCAGACTCAACACCCATACAAGTTGACTTAGAAGCTATACTAGAAGCTAAACCAAAGGTAGAGGAATTTGAGCAGGGGGAGCTTCAGCCCTCTATACCAGAAGATGTTAGAACATCATATGCTGAAACAACTCCTCAGCCAAAAGTAGAAGTTTAGCCAAAGATGTCAACAAGAGAACGTATTTTGATTCCATTTCAGAAATATTTGGAATCAAAGTATATCATGCTCATTAATGAGGGGGAGCTAGAGAATTTTCAACAAGCCTTGACGCATGCAGACAAGGGCAAATGGGTGCAAGCTATGCAAGGAGAAATTAACTCATTAAAGAAAAATCAGACATATGAGCTAGTGACACTTCCCAAGGGAAAAAGAGCATTGAAGAACAAGTGGGTCTTTAAGGTGAAAAGAGGAAGTAATAGAGAACCAGTCAAGTACAAAGCGTGATTGGTCGTTAAAGGCTTTAAGCAGATGAAAGGAATAGACTTTAATGAGATCTTCTCACCAGTAGTGAAGATGACATCAATCAGGATTATACTTGGATTGGTGGTGAGACACAACTTGGAGCTTGAGCAAATGGATATAAAGACAGGCTTTCTACATAAAGATCTAGAAGAAGAGATATACATGGAACAACCAGAGGGTTTTGAAGTCGAAAAAAAGAAGCACCTATTATGCAAGTTGAAGAAAAGTCTCTATGGCCTTAAGCAAGCACCAAGATAGTGGTATAAGAAGTTTGACTCATTCATAACGAACCAAATTTTCAAAAGAACAGCTGCATATCCATGTGTGTACGTCCAAAGATTACCTAAGGGTAAATTCGTCATCCTACTACTCTATGTAAATGATATGCTAATAGTTGGACTAGATATAACTATGATCAACATGTTGAAGAGGGAGTTATCTAAATCCTTTGACGTGAAGGACTTAAGAGCAACTTAGCAGATCTTGGGGATGAAGATCACACGTGACAGGAAAATAAGAAAGTTGTGGCTATCATAGAAAAAGTATGTTGAACGAGTAATCAAGAAGTTCAACATGGAGAGCGCCAAGCCAGTCAACACTCTACTTGGTGATCATTTCAAATTGAGTAAAAAGACGTGTCCTCAGCACCACAAGAAACAAACAAAATGGCTATGATTCCCTACTCATCAGCAATTAAGATTCTAATGCATGTGATGGTGTGCACTAGCCCGGATATTGCTCATGTAGTAGGATTCATGAGCAAATTTCTATCAAATCCAAGCAAAAATCATTGGAAAGCAGTAAAGTGGATACTACAATACACGAAGTGCACATCTAAGTCGTGCTTGTGCTCTGAAAGTACAAAGACACTCTTGAAAGGATATACAGATGTTGATATGGCTGGAGATCTTCATAAAAGAAAATCAACATTACGGTTTCTTTTCACTTTTGCAAGGGGAGTTGTATCTTGGCAGTCCATAATTCTATCAACAATGAAAGCTGAATATATTGTCATAGCTGAAGCAGGCAAGGAAATGTTGTGGATAAAGCGGTTTCTCTAGAAGCTCAGTATCACACAGGAAGAATACAAGATAAGTTGTGATAGCCAGAGTGCTCTAGACTTGAGCAAGAACTCAATGTATCATGCACGCACCAAGCACATCGACATATGGTATCATTAAATATGAGAGGTGACAAAATAACATATGCTAAAGATGGAAAAGACTCACACTTATGAGAATCTTACGACATATTGACAAAGGTGGTAACCTATGAGAAGCTATTGCTATGTAAAAACATAGCAAACATGAGTTCAGACTAGTGGAGTGTGGCATGGGGATGGAGGGGGAGAATTGATTATGTCCATCTCATTAATTCATCCGAAGACTCCTACAAAGAACAGAAGTTTGTTAGTGGTAGAAAACCTAATCTGATTGAGAGTCATAATCATATAAAGATAAGAAGAAAGGGTTTGTGTAGAATACCTCTATCTTGCCTTTCGTCTCTATAAATAGGATCCAAAGGCTAAGCTAAAGGGATCCATCAATTGTACATCTCTTCTCTATAGTTGATTGTTCCCCCTCCTCCTCTTGTGGGTGTAGGCTAGACTTAGCTGAACCACTTAAATTTTTCTGTGTTCTCTATGTGTATTGTTTGATCTAAACATTACTGCGAATAACACTCTTCCCTGTCTTATAGTGTATTATGTTGTCTACTTCTCCTTAACATATTTGGTTCCCCTTAATTGAATAATATACAAGAAGGGAGCCTTGGCGCAATGGTAAAGTTGTCGTTGTGTGACTTTAAGGTCACGGTTAGAAATAGTCTCTTGCAAAAATGCAAGGTAAGACTGCATACGTGGAAGCTTCGTGCACTGGAGATACCATTTAATTGAATAATATACAAGTGAGATGCTTCTGCCATTTGGAAGCAAACTCACAATTCTCCTCCTTTTTCTTCTTCTTCTAACCTTCTTCTTTCAGTTGTGCCTTTTATATCATAGTGTTAAGTGTTCAATTTTGGTCAAAATACCCCTAATTTAGTATTTGATTAGAGCATCTAGACCATTAATTTTAAGATTTTACATCAAATATTTCATTTTAGCTTTAATTGGCCATCCAACCGTTGAATTGTAAAATTTAGTGGTTAGATGACTATTAAAGCTAATGGACGGTTTAGATTGCGCTAATTGGGTCTATGCATTGCAGATCGGTCAACTCAGGTGTGGACGCTCCAGATCGAATCAAGGATATTAGATGGAGATCAGATAAGATGGAATTTGAAGAATCCTAGTACAGGACAAAGTTGAAGACTTGCAGAGTTCTAGCAAGACTAGAATTCCAGTGGACCCCACTCTCTTTCTTATCTCTCTTACCTATCTCCTCTTCCTTCTCTTTCTCCTCTCTTTTCTCTCTTATCCTTCTCTCATGTACGTCTCTCCCCATCTCTCTTTTAAAACACACCCTTCTTCCTTCTCAAAAGAAGTTTTTTTTTCCTCTAGGGAGGCTGGGCTGGATCATCTCTCCCCCTCATTCTCTCTTCCTCTCTCTACCTCTCTTCCCCTTCTCTCATTCACCCCTCTCATGATCTCTCACGCTCTCTCCATCTACCAGCATCCCCTTCCCATCTCTCTTTCCCTCTCTCACGTTCTCCTTCACCTTCCCATCTCCCATCTCCCATCTCCCACGTTCCTTGTCTTCTTCTCCCTCTCTCTGCTTTATTTCCAACGCACCGCACCCTCTCTCTCTCTTGCACGCATAAACCCTTTCTCTTCACTCTATTCCAGTTCTTTTCCAACCCCGAGTTCCTTCTCCTCTCTCTCTCTCTCTCTCTCTCTCTCTCTCTCTCTCTCTCTCTCTCTCTCTCTCTCTCTCTCTCTCTCTCTCTCTCTCTCTCTCTCTCTCTCTCAGGCCAGCAACGTCTCTGCTTCTCTTCTCTTTCACACGCGCAAGCTCGCCAGCCGTGCCCAACCCAGATCTCACCAACCACCCCTGTTCGACAAGCTCTGCACGTCCATCCTCTTTTCTCTCCTTCTGCTTTCCTTCTCCCCCACCACTCGCATCAGGCGTCCCTCTTCCACTGCCCTCAGCCTCTGCCAGCCAGCCATAGAGAGAAAACCCAGAACCCTTATCCTTTTCCTCCCTTCTTCTCAATCCCCCTTCTACTCTTCACCGGATGCCCCGGGAGAGAAAACCCAACCCATCTTTCTTCTCTCCCTTTCCTCTTCTCCTCCTTCCTCTATTCTTCTCCCTCTTCCAGATTTCTCCAAATGTGTTTTTCTGAGTTTTTTCATGAAAAACCAAAACCCTGAAGAAATTACAAATCTGCACCTGCAAATCTCAGAAATTACAATTCTGTCCTATTTCAGAAATTCCATTTGTGTCCCCAAAAGAATTACATCTGTGTCCCTAAAAGAATTCCATCTGTGTCTCCTGGCAGATTTCAGAAATACCAATTGGGTCCCTTGTTTAATTACAACTGTGTCCCTATGCTATTCTGGTTTTAACTTATCTTTATTCTGACTATTCAGGGACAGTGCAATCCAGGACAGACTATTCAAGGACAGACTAATCCAGAGACAGTGCAATCCAAGGACAAGCTTATCAAGGACGCATTTTATTTTTTTATTCTCCTTGGAATAAATATTTGTGAACATTGGAACAATTGAATAAATCTGGATTTTATTTTTTTGTGAGTTTATATTCTTTTATTAATTGAATTTTATTGAAAACTCCATAATTTTAAATCAAGTCCTCGTGGGATCGACCCATATTTGCACAGCTATACTACAATAGCCCATGCACTTGCGGTTAAACAATCAACACATAGTTAGGATTTGGGCAGATGAGTGGAGGCACTTGGCTCATGCCATCAGTTTGAATGTAAAATGCATGTTCAAAAAGCATACACACTGGATGATCTAAAGCCTATCAAGTTGTGGTTTTTTCAATTGCTACAAAAAATTCATTAATCAAAAGTACCAAGTCATACTTTGCTTGTAGGATATGAACTACTAGAAAACTTCATAAAACATGGTCTAGATTAGGGATGACAATGGTCATTAAATGGGGCCCGACTGAAATAACTCTTAATGGTTTGGATTAGGGTCAGGAAATTTATGATCCAAGCAGGGTTAGTGTCAAAAATTCTTTGATCTAAACAGGAGTTAGGGTCTTTGGTGGAAAACCATGAGGACACGAACCTATATACTTTGTTTTCAAATGACAAAAATGCCTTCAAATGAAATATTTCTAAAATGTAAATATGAGAGAGAGAGAGAGAGAGAGAGAGAGAGAGAGAGAGAGAGAGAGAGAGCATTAATCTTCATAAGATAATTCCAATAGCTTACCTTTGCATGATATTTCATTTATATGTAGAGTCCTGATAAAAATACATGCTCAAGGGGAGTGTAAGGAGTTCTCCCTCTTTTTTTAATGCATATAAGCTTTTTTATAGATCTAAGCCGGTTATTATGTTCAAAATTCGAAAAAGATTATCTTGAGCACTTGTTTCATGTCTTTGAAAGAATTAATAAAAACAAATGTTCACAAATTTTTTACCTAAATACATAGGCTAAAAGCATCCATAAAATTTGCAGTCCTCCAGTCCATCGGGGCAATTAAAAGACCTAATTTTATTGATGTTCCCGATTTTTTTTCTCAACTAATGTAGAAGTTCTTCCAATTTTTTTAATTTCATGCAGAGTTACCAAATTAAACTTGAGTTTATAAAATTAAAACTCAAATTTAAAAAGTAAATGACCAAATTCTTAAATGCATTTGTAACTATATTCAGAAATGCAAATTACACGATTAAATTCATATTCTTGTACTGTACTTTTCCTGACTTTTTCCCCCTAATTCTTTTCCAAATAACTTTTGAATTTTATGATTTTTTGTCATGCCAATTTATTCCAGAATTCCAACTTTGTAACTGTGTTTAGGACACGAACGATCTCTATGAATTTTCTAGATGAAAGGCTTCGATTACGTCTCACTTTATGAAGCTAAAGCCTTCCGACATAGACGCGGATTCGGGAAAGAATAACGAATTGAAAAGGAAATCGCAGATCCGTCGTTGTGGAAAGCCCTCTGAGGCAGTTCGTCAGAAGCGCTCCTCATTTTAGCATGGGCCCTCCTTTGGAGGATCTGATCGGTTGGTCAAGTTCAGCCTGCCTTCGATTGGACATGAATTTTAACGCCACAAGCTTGATATCGGTTGGCCAAGTAAACAGAAGTCTCCAATGGACATGAATTTGTTCACCACAAGCCCAATGTGAGAAGCCACCCGTTCTCCCAAGTTAAGGGACTATTTTGTCGCATTTTTTAATAAAAGTCAGACTAAACTCATGTGTGAAACTTTTTGGCCCATGAAACTCTGACATACGCAGACATGTGCTCGAGGGATGGGCTTTTCTGGCTCTGGGCATAGCGGGCTCGAACTGATTTTTCTTGGGATGACGCGACATAGGTCCAATGGGAATTGATCTTTGTTCAATTTTGATCTGACGGCTGTAGAAGGGATGTCTGACGTGCACGGCCTTCGTCCTTTCCTGTTACGCGTTTTCTTTATGACCCCGAGGGATCTGTCGCTATGGCTCGATTGAGACCGTCTTTATTTGTTTCATTGCCCACGTGGAGGTTGTGGATAAGTGGGGACAACGTGCATTAAAATAATTGATAGCGAGCCCTCTCTTCTCGTGATCTGAACCGTTTACTTAGTGGAGCTTTGCCTGGATGGTTCTACGCTTCTACATTTACAATTCTTCGCCGTTGGATAATCCTAAGACTTTGATTTGTTGAAGGTTTGTGGTGAAATATACAAAAAAAGAGTTCCGATTTTCTAACCCTCGATATAAAGGCCAGAGGCGGGTTTCATCCATAGCAGTGCACTCTATAAACGGTTGAGATCATCTCCATAAGTGGGTGGGCCCAGTTGTGCCTTACCCGCTGCTATTTTTAAGTGAGAAAAAGGAAAAAAGTGGGACCCGGCGCTACGGGTCTCTTCGTTTATAGTTTCAACGTACATTCTAGAAAGAAAGTGAGATAAACTATGTTCGATAACTCGTGGTTTTCTCGCCGTGGTTTTTATATTGCCACCCACCTTCTTAGCACTCTCCGCACCTGCACACAAATGCAGTGTTTCATCGTCTACTCGTGAAATTGGGGGCAACCAACCACGCCCTTTTAAAAATTGATCAGAGAATAACCAGTGATTTCCTCTCTCTTTAGTAATTTGAGATTTCTAGCGGAATCAGTTCCTTCCATGACGATGAATAAGAAAGAAGGAACCCAGAAGAATACAAAGGGCAAATGGCGATGGTTGATTGCGGCTATGGTCGTCGTTTTGCTGGCGATAGCTCCAAAGTTCTCTCTTTTAGGGCGTACGAGTAAGCCCTGCCAATGTGTGGTAAATTCCTGATTCTCTAAATCACTAGTTTTGTGTTTATGATTGAATTTTGTAGCGTTATAGGCCCTTTTGGGTTAATTTTGGAGATTTTTTGAACATTCACTGAGTTTATAAATCGGAATTGTAAATCGATATTTGAAATTAAGGTGATATTCAATTGAATCGATTCTAGGGTTAAAAGAAATAAAGAGGAGTAATTTTCCATGTCTAAGAAATGAGGGTAATGTGAAAATGAACTTTTGCGTAAGGTGTGAATTTGTAACTGTTTATCATCTTTTGATTTTCATATTTGATGATCTGCTCAAATTCTGCAGGATTCAAATAAATATGCTGGCATTGTGGAGGATTGTTGTTGTGATTATGAGACCGTTGACACTCTAAACAAAGAAGTGTTACATCCTATACTCCAAGAACTTGTGAAAACCCCATTCTTTCGGTATTTCAAGGTGCGATGTGGTTTATGCATGGTTTGGGACTATTTTTGGTATTTGATGAACTGGAATGAATTGTTTTCCTTATATTTCTTTCAGTAGTAGCATGAACTGGTATTGTACTTAAGTAACATTTGGATGTCTTATATCTGATACATTAGGAAACTGGTCCTTGGTTTCTTGCAATAGGTTAAGCTGTGGTGTGACTGCCAATTCTGGCCTGATGACGGGATGTGCCGTCTCAGGGATTGCAGTGTCTGCGAATGTCCAGAAAGTGAGTTCCCTGAGCCATTTAAGAAGCCCTTCGGTGGGCTTTCAGCTGAAGATTTGATATGTAAAGAGGAAAAATCACAGGCTACGGTTGACCGTACTCTAGATAGTAAGGTTTTCAGGGGTTGGATAGAAACAGACAATCCTTGGACTAGTGATGATGAGACTGATAATGGTATGCCATTGAACACTGTTCTCTTTCTTATTTCCCCTGTGCGATGTGGCAATAATTCTACTTAGACTTACTTTCTCAAATAAATAATAATGTACATCTTATTTCCGTTTGCAGCTGAGATGACATATGTGAATCTCCAACTGAACCCTGAACGTTATACTGGCTATATTGGTCCATCAGCCAGAAGAATATGGGATGCTATTTATGCAGAAAATTGTCCAAAATGTAAGTTTGTCTGTCTGCTTGATGTTTTTTAACAACTCTAGTTTATTGGTCTCAGACACAGAAGTTATTTCTTTTAATTAATAGTTGATTAGTTATTGTTCTGTTTCATGACCTTTTTTTTGAATTGTTATATCTTATCCTGTAACAATCTGTTCTAATTCACAGTCATGACTCCAAATAAGAGGGTGTTGTTAGTTTGACGGTATTCTTTATTATTTACAGTTGTCTTATAACTTAATTGGTTTTATAGTCAGCCTTCTTTTGTAAGTTGTGGTTCATGGAAAATATTATCTTAAGATTGCATTTTGTGACATAGGCTTTACAATTATTTGGATTACTTACTGTCACTATTCTGGTGTTCTTTTCCTGTAATCACCAGTCTCCTTTTCTAGCTGTTGAACTGAGACTGGATGTTGTGAAATCTGTCAGGAATGTTTCACTTCTATGTTATAATGAGCTGACTTTTGAAAGCAAAAAGGGTACTTCTCGTATAGATGATTAATGTTGTGTTTGAATGGTAGCTCAGAACACTTATAAATCTCAAATTCACTCTTCAAAATATGGATTCTAAGAAAAACTGGATCTTTATTTCTTTTCATTTTTTTATGGCCATGGTTGTCACTATAAAAATATTGTAGTTCTTAAATATCCATGCTGTTTACTAGCTGTTGATAAATTCCTATTACCTGCATAATAATTTGAGAAAGTACTGGGCGATTTAGACAAGAAATGATACAGAAATTTGTAGTCTCAAATTTTTTGTCTTTGAGAAGCAGCATTGTGAATGCAAAAACCGTTCTGCAACCTCTAACATTCCTGTTGCATGTCTTCTTGCTCCTTATGCTTAACTCGTTCAAATTGTCTTTTCAAAGGACTAAAGAGTTGCTAATCTTACATACATGCACTGGGTGGCTGACGATGTCATTTATAGATATGAGACTTCTTGTAGGTATATTTATAGTTTGAGAAATGAACAGTATGATAATGCCTTTGCATCTCTGCCATCCCAAAGTCAGATTATTGAATCTGGACACCTTGGTAGCTTAAGTCATTCTTTCTCTTTTGAGGAACAAAAAAGTAGAAAGGGTTGAACCATCATTCTCGTAATTCACTGTCAGCATTGTGAGAAAACACAAAGATTTATCTCTCTTTGCTGAAAAGATGAGGAAATGAGACGGGTATAGAAAGTTGAAAGAGAAGCAATTCCTGAAGTAAACTACATTTTCACTTATCTACATGCAAAAGAACCCTATAGAAACTTCCACTTGGTAGTTGATATGCTTTCTATGTATTAGATTTATCCACTGGAATCAACTACGAACTGCATATATACTGTCTTATGTCATCAGGAATTCGAAAGCTGCATATCAATTAATACAAGATGAATGCTCCGATGTTAAGTAGCTCACATTCCGCTTCACCATTGTTTACTTTATTGACCTTTTTGTTGTGTCTGCAGACTCATCCGGAGAGTTTTGCCCAGAGAAAAGAGTGTTGTACAAGTTGATCTCTGGATTGCATGCCTCTATTTCAGTCCATATAGCAGCTGACTATCTCCTCGACGAGTCAATGAACTTGGTTGTTTACTTGTGCTCTAAAAATGTAACTAGTTTCAATTCATTAGCAGTAGGCATTGTTAAACTGTGTATGGTCTGTGGGTAACTTGATGGAATGCTTCTCATTTTTTCTGTGCTTGATGTCAGTGGGGTCAAAATCTGGAGATAATGTATGATCGCGTATTAAGGCATCAGTATCGTGTCAGAAACCTGTACTTCACTTTTCTTTTTGTTCTCCGAGCAGTGACAAAGGTGAGTACTCTCCGTATATTATTTTTCTCCTTTTAAAGCATGCAGTTAGCTCTCATATTTATTGCCATCTTATGAAAAATGCCAGCACCTCATTAATTGTTTGCCCAGTTGTATTCCATGAATACAAACATCACTGCTATTAGTTTCTGGAGGTCACATAACTATTTGGATTTATCTTTTCTGAATTTATATTCTATCTTGGAGCATATTTAATACTGCTTTAGAAAATTAGATGTCTTATTGTAGCAGTTATTTTGTTTATGTCATACCAGTTGCATGTTTTAAGTTTAGAATGTTAAGTTGAACAAGAAATGAGGGTGATGAGAAGAGAGAGGGAGGGAAAGATGGTTTTGGCAAAGAAAAGATGAGCATTGTCTGTTTACGGGGTTTCCTTTCTTTGTAACTTTTTCTGCTACTAGAGGCTCCTAGAGAGATGTATTCGATCACTCATTTAGTTATTTACTTGATTCTTGGTAGAAATTGTAAATTCTCTACTCATTATGCAGTAAAAATCCATTGAATAGTAATTGGCTGGCAGCACCAACCATTTCACCTGCAAACCCTGAATCCTAGTAGTATTCTTCATGTGTTTTGGTTGCCTGGCTCTTCACATCTGCAACATGATTAAAAAGTGTGAAAAAGGGAGTACTATATATTGCAGCTCTATCTAATGTGAAGATGTGTTTTCCTATGGAAGTGTGATTAAATATAATGTTTGATATGCTGTTGGTTTGATGAGATCCTTTTCATGTATTCCAGGCAGCAGATTACTTGGAACAGGCTGAGTATGACACTGGTAACCCTACAGAGGACCTAAAAACACAGTCCTTACTGAAACAGCTACTGTATAACCCTAAGTTACAGGCTTCCTGTCCAGTGCCATTTGATGAAGCCAAATTATGGCAAGGAAAAAGTGGACCTGAGCTAAAGATGCAGGTTCAGAAACAGTTCAGAAATATCAGGTTCCTTGCGTCCCCGCCCATTCCACTTTTTCTCACAACTCTTAGTTGACATGCTTGTGGTCCATTTTGTAAAGTGAAAGTAGGTTGCATAATTTAAGTAAATCAATATGTTGCAGTGCATTGATGGATTGTGTTGGATGTGAGAAGTGTCGACTTTGGGGAAAGCTTCAAGTTCTTGGTCTAGGAACTGCATTGAAGATCCTTTTCACCATCAATGGCCAAAACCAGTCAAACGAGCCTGTAAGTATCTTCACATCACCAGTCAATCCGAATCAAGTTTATTTTTCTTTCCTGGTTACTTCTCCCACAAATGGGTTCTGGCTTTGTGGTTAAATAAATTAACTTGATTCCCAGAGCCTTAGTATTTCATACTTTTGTCTACTTTCTTTATATCTTAAGAAGTATTAAAGTCTCTTCTGATGCCCTTGCATGTTCAGCTGCTTTTTCAGCGGAATGAGGTAATTGCCTTGGCGAATCTTCTTAACAGACTCTCAGAGTCTGTAAGACTGGTACATGAGATGGGTCCTTCAGTTGAGAAAGTCATGCAACAGAGGGGTTATCCACCTGCTGAAAAGAGTAGCTTGTAACTGAAGAGGTACTTCTACTTTCTTGTTCTGCTGTCCTACATTCATCTTGTCAGGCATGAGCTTACTGTTTTCTTGGCTGCTGTTGCATCAGAACCCTCAGTTTTGGAGGCTAAACAGTGTAGGCGAGAGCAATATGTACATTTTTGAGAATGTGATTCCACAATTGAAGATCTGCTCATCCTACCTAATAGCCATTAGGTGGTTACTTCGTTAGGCCATGACAGGTATAGAGGGTGTCAACTACCATTAAAGAATATAAGAACATCAGCATTACACATTTATACTAAAAGAATAGTTTCATACGACTGGAAGTGCACAAGGGTATAATAAATAACGCTCAAGTTATCAAAATGTATTCTGTACAGATCTCTATGTGGCATCATCAAATTAGCTGGTTAGCCGTCTGGAATATTAGGGTTAAATGAGCTGGCGCCATGTAGATCATCATAGCAAGTTAATTGTTTGTAGCTACAGCAGTACCCTTGTAATTCGCACTGCAACGGATATTATGTAATACGACTGCTGTGATTTTAAAGTTTCTATTTTTTCGTTCATCTCCTGTGTTTCTATTATATTAGGATAAGATCTTAAGTTTACTGTAACAGCTGACAATTGTATAAGCTACTTGCTTTGCCAACAAAGGAATTGGTCTGGAAATGTTTCTTGTTTTCTGCTTATCAACTTACGTCTATCGTCCATGGTTGGACTTTCTTAATTCCTTTATTTCCTATTTAAATGACCCCTAACCATGATGCATCCACGTACTTCACTAAAGGGAGGTGATGATCTTAACTACTCGCTGAAGCATAGGATCTGGTGCATTCATCTTAACATTTAACTAGAAAACATAAAATGTGGGGTGTTACGATCGTCTACTTAGTAGGGGCGGCAAAATATGACACGATACGATAACACGACTTGAACCTGACACGAATTTAGCAGGTTCAGGTCGAGTCTTATCTTGTTCGTGTCATTTTCGGGTGATCTGAAAATGACATGCCAAAAATCGTGTTGTGTTCGAGTCAATCAATTTGACCTGTTATGTCGACCTGGTTGACACGCGACCTATTTACTCATCACCTTGACACAATTCTAACCTATGGAATGGTTGAAAAATAGGACGGTTTCTATATTACTAGTTATATAGGACCGTTGAGTAATATAGGATGGTTCCTACAGAATTGTCCTATATTACTAAAAATTAGATTAAATGCTAAAAATTAGCTAAAAATCATTAATACATGAAGATTCAAGTATGAATAAGTTATATATGTGGATAAGAATAGGTATTAACTAATAAATATAAAAAAGAACAATTTTTTCCTAATTTTTGTAACTTATTTTTTCAAAAAAATTAAAAAATAACACTAAATTACAAAAAAAAAAGAAGAAAAAGGATGAACCACACATGAATACACAACATGGGAAAGCTCTATATGTGGATAGAAATACGTTTCAATGAAGAAATACGAAAAAACAACGACTTTTTTTTTTTTTTTTCATAACTGATTTTTTCAAAAAAACAGTAAAAAACCTAAAAACAAACTCAAATCTAGAGCAAAAAAGTATAAAACTCAAATGGAATGTTTCTTATACACATAGAACTAAAACAAATCAAGATCTATGGAAAATAGTTAACAAAAAAATTGAAAAAAATACAAATTGTAAAATTCGTAAATACATACCTTTTTTTGCTTAGATCTGTGAAAGATCGAAGAGGAATGGTCGTTTTCACCTTCTCAAACTAAAACCCATCAAGATTTATGGAAAATAGTTAACAAAAAACAAAAATTTGAAAAAAGGTACTAGTTTTTACATTTTTTACAGAACTGTATATAGACTGTAAAATTCGTAAATACATACCTTATTTTGCTTAGATTTGTGAAAGATCGAAGAGGAATGGTCGTTTTCACCTTCTCAGTAGTTTGGACCGTTGGAAGATTGAAAATTTGAAATTATAGCTAATCAAAGTGAAAAGCGATATATAGAACAATATATAACGGTTTTTAAATAACTGTCCTATAATATATAGAACAATATATGACGGTTTTTAAATAACCGTCCTATAATTTATATATATATATATATATAATGAAATATAGGACGGTTTTTTTATAACCGTCCTATAAGTTATATAGGATGGTTATTTTATTTATTAGAAAGGTATAGGACGGTTGTTGACATGTTGTTGCATAACCGTCGTATAAGCTATAAGAGTTATGTATTTAATTAATCTTAGTTGAAGATGTGCTTAAATAAATATAGTCATTAAGTATAGAGTAAAGAAAGAGTTATGTAATTAACTCATCTTAATTTCCTTAAGGATGAGCTTAAAAAGACAGGGCATATATGTAATTAACTCATGTCGGTTGAGGATAACTGGATGAGTAAAGAAAGAGTTATTAATTAATCTTAGTCAAGGATGTGTTTTTAAAAAAATAGTTATTAAGTATAAACTAAAGAAAGAGTTATGTAATTAACTCGTCTTAATTTCCTTAAGGATGAGCTTAAAAAGACAGAGCATATATGTAATTAACTCATCTTAGTTGAGTATCAACTTAAAAACAAAGTTATGTAAGTAACTCATACTGTCATACTCAATTCAATAATTGTTGAGGTTGGGGATGAGTAAAGTAAGTGTTATGTATTTAACTCATCTGATCTCAATTGAGGATCAGCTTAAAAAAGCAAAGTTATGTAAGTAACTCATACTGAATTCAAAAGTTGTTGAGGATAAGTAAAGAAAGAGTCATGTAATTAACTCATTAGGTAAGAATGACTGAATGAGAATAGAAACAGTTATGTAATTAACTCAGTAGCTTGAGAGTTAAGAATGAGTATAGAAAGAGTTATGTAATTATCTCTTAGTGGATAATGAGTATAAGAAGGGTCCGAAGGGAATAGTAATTAGTTATGTAATTAACTCATTAGGTGAGGTGAGAATGAGAACAGAGAATAGGAGTTATGTGTTGAATTAACACAAATGTTGAATGATATTACTAAGGGAGTTATTAAATTTTACTCTACATGAATGATGGATCAATGGATGAATGAGTCATTCCTAATCTATTATCATCAATTGGGAGTTAGAAATGATAAACAAATATTGAGTTATATGAGTTGGATACATGATATTCATGAATTTGATTAAAAAGAGATATATTAGATCAATTGGTGATGACATGTGAAATTAACATAAGAAAATAATTAGCATTTATAATTTTATACAAATATATGACAGTTAGTTAGGGTGGTTTATTTAACAGCGTATGTATGGCATTTTTGAGATATCATGGCATATCTCAAATGTGCACCTTATTTAACCACGTTATCTGTTACATATGTGAGACATGCACCTTATTTAATCGCGTTATCTGTGGCATATGTGAATGTGCGCTTTATTTAACCGCGTTATCTCTGGCATATCTAAGATATCGGTTTTATTTAACTTTTGTCATGTTGATATGTTTGGTGTTATTTCAAATATGCCAAATGTAGATTCAAGTGTATATTTGCTCTTCTTGTAGAGAGAGAAAAATAAAATAAAAAATTGCATTTTTTAGAGAGAGAGAGGGAAGAGGCCATTTTCAACATTCCTTAGGGGGGTTTGCATTCCTCCATAGGCATTGATGATGTGGACCGCTTAATGGATGGTTGTGATTATCTAATCCTAGATCTTGTTTGTTGTTTGCCATTGATGATGGGGACCGCTTAATGGAAGGTCCAAATTTGCCGCACGGCCATTGATGATGGGGAACGCTTAACGGAAGGTCCAAATTTGCCGCACGGCCATTGATGATGGGGACCACTTAATGGAACTTGTATGTGCCACAAATGACACGCTATTAATCAGGCTACTGGTCCCACCAGATGTACCACTCCATTTGGCAAAAATCAAACTAAAGTTGGAAATCCTCATTCTTGGTGTCTATGATAATATAACGAATCCAAGGGCTAGAATTGTTTAATATGTGAGATTTTCACCTCACGACCTGTCTAAGGTGGGGTCCAACAGATGAGTGGAATGGATCACCAAATTGTGATCACTCCTCTTGTACATTTAGCCGTGCGTTGTTCCTGCCATCTAGCAAGAGGAATGCCATGGAGCCCTACTTTTGAGTCCAACTGCCTTGGACAATCTAACCTATTCATCTGCTTGGCCTAATTTTGAATTATATAACCCCACTTTTGGACAATACGACCATTCATCCACTACCCTCTTCTGATATCTTGCAAGTTCACCAAGGGAGAATAATAATATGGTTGCAAGAAGCACTCCTGCCAATCAATTTAACTTTTTTGCTAGTCATAAGTCAACCTTTCAGTCTCATTCTTACTTGCTAGGGCTACATTGCATCGATTATGAAATTCTTCTGAAGACCTTTTAGTCTTCTCAAAATCTTTCAATTATGTTATTTAACAAGGAAATGAGAGTATTACACATACAATTTTGCAGCATTTGGTGTCACACAAATGCATATACAACAAAGGTACCATAAAATCCCTGGGCCTTAGGAATATCATAGCATAGATGAATGGCTCAGATCATTGATGAATATTAAGGTGCTAGTTGATATCATGACATATGCTAGAAATTGCAGCTTATTTAACTCTGTTCATATCTCAGATATCATAAAAAATATCACTAGAGATATTGCCAAGGATATCATAGAACAAATATCACATATCTAAGATATCACAGAATATATGACACATATCTCAGATATCACACAAGATATCATCGGAGATATCACAGGAGACATGCCAACAAAATGCCAAACAGGTGCCGTTATATAAACCCCCCTTAGTCTCTCACTTCACTTGTACTTGTATAAGTTACAAAACTTGGTTAACTAATTTTGTACTAAGTGTGACTTGTAAGTTTGTAACTAACAATGTGTAGCTAATCTTAAAATATTTGATAAGAAAATTAGAGACAGTGTGTAGGTGTAGCTAACTCTTAGGTTATAACTTATAGTTATAGCAAACAACCAACCAGGGCAGAGGCTTTCGCTTAAGACTTCTAATTCAATTGGATAATTTGATTTGGGCTTACTTACTTACATACAAAAAGACAAAACAATTGCCTTAAGAATTAGTATAGAAAGAGTTATGTAATTATCGCATTTGTGAATAATGAGTATATTAAAGGAATAGTTATTAGTTATGTAATTAACTCATTAGGTGAGGTGAGAACGAGAACAGAGAATAGGAGTTGTGTTGAATTAACATAAAAGCTTATCAAGAGAGAATTAGAGGGATATTGATATGATAACTTTGGTGAAACTAAAATTAAATATGGATTGTGGTCTATACTCTATAGTAAAAACTGAAAAGAAGTGGCATTGATGGTAAAATGAATAATAATCATGAGAGAAAAAACAAATGTTGAATGATATTACTAAGGGAGTTACTAAAGTTTACTCTACATGAATGATGAATCAATGGATCATGGATGAATGAGTTACTCCTAATCTATTATCATCAATTGAGAGTTAGAAATGAGAAACAAATATTGAGTTATATAAGTTAGATACATGATATTCATGAATTTGATGAAAAAGTGATATATTAGATCAATTTGTGATGACATGCAAAATTAACATAAGAAAATCATTAGCATTTATAATTTTATACAATATATGACAATTAGTTAGTCTTTCACTTCACTTGTACTTGTACAAGTTACAAAACTTGGTTAACTAATTTTCTACTAAGTGTAACTTGTAAGTTTGTAATATACAATGTGTAACTAATCTTAAAATGGTTGATAAGAAAATTAGAGACAGTGTGTACATGTAGCTAAGTCTTAGGTTATAACTTATAGTTATAGGCTTATAACAAACAACCACTAGCTAGGCTAGGGCGCTTTAGCAGCTTAGCTTTAGTATAAGACTTCAAATTCAATTGGATAATTGGATTTGGGAATTGGGCTTACTTACATACAAAAAGACAAAACAATTGCCTTAGACTAAATTGACTTAGTAGACTTAAATAATTATTAATTAGTTAAACCTTTATGTTTTTAGTTTTCATTTGTTTTCCCACCATTACAAGAGGGGTCCACACATCGGATCTAACATCAAGGACTCAAAATATTTGATAAATGATTAAAGTGTAAGTTTCATTAACTCCAGTTGCCACTTGCCAGTTTAGAATTGGAGGAAAGAAAACTATCTGTCTCTGTTAGGCAGGCCGGCGCCAAGGCTAGGCCATTTGCCGGCACTAGCAGACTGGTCATTGGAAGTTTGGCACATCACAGTCACACTCACAGATTGGTAAAGTACTAATAAATCATATCCATATGTGTAAAATAGGATGGTTAGTGCATAACCGTCCTATATTTTGTCATAACCATACTATAAAATACATAACATATAGGATGGTTATTTCACAACCGTCCTGTAAAATAATCGTCTTATGTTTTGTGGTTGGTTTGGCTCCGTTCACTTGGGAGCAGTTTTTTTACTAAGTCGTAATAGGAAAATCGAGTCTTTTTATGTCGTGTTGTGTCATTTCGTGTAATGTATCCAATACGACTCAGTCAATTAATCGTGTTACACAGGTCGTGTCGTGCCATATTTTTAAGAACCGGGTCATGTACGAGTCATAAGTTTTTGACATGACTATTAATCGTGTCGTGTTCGTGTCGACTCATAACTCTAATCGTGTGGTGTTCGTGTCGCTACAACACTAAGTGAAATATGAAATATGATCCAACCAAATGATGAGGAAAATAAGTATTAAATGGTTAAGTTGAGAATTGAGAACAACCCTAAGTGAATAGGAAAGTAGAAAATATTCCAAATTTCTAGTTAAACGCATGATAGTCTGATATGTATAAGTATTATTTTACATACAAGCTTGGAGGCTTGTGGTTTTGTTTTAAACAGGCATAAGCCTGGGGATGCTATGCTAAGAGAGTTAAGAGGGTTTGGCCACTCACTCTCTGAAACTTGATGATATTGAATACCAAGCCTAAGAAAGGCTAAAAGTCGGGTGGGGCAATTATGGGAAGGCCACCACTGTGACAGCCATGGTCCTCCCATATGGACATGGATATTGTAATTTCCACTGAGAATGGTATAAGTGGATTATTTAACAGTTATCCGGGCGCGCCGTACGGATCAAACTGCAAGCATAGTAGTCCTTGATTATTTTGCATTATGATGCATATGAAATTGGCATGGTGAAATGCCTTAAGGGATGGCATGATGAAATGCCAGGTAATTATATATTACCAATATTTTTCCCAAGAAGGGAAAATCCCAGTAGGCGTTGGAATCGTATTTCTAAGTACCTCATGAATATTGAGGTCTTATTTCTTGGATATGGAATATGGGTAAAATTACCATTTTACCCCCAAATGGAGAAAATTAAGGAATTTTCATTTTAACTCAGAATTGAACGTACTTAGTGTTGTTTCGATCAGTTTTTCAAGTACATTCATAATTTATATATTTTAATTCATGATATAATCTCAATAAAAAGAGAATTTTCAATAACCTAATATTCCAGCCCAGAATTTCTAAAAATTCAAACTTTCCGAGTTCGGACAAATATTGCCTATTATTCTCCAATTTTTGAGTTCAAATGGCAAAAACGTCTTTTTACATAAAAGTGGGGCCCACAAAGTGGGCCAACGTTCTAGAAGCAACAATAATTGCTCAGTGCATTATTGCTGGTAGTGGAGATTGTAGTGGAGAATGGAGAATGCACTTGTAATAAAAAATTCTAAAGTAATAAAATATCTTATTAAAAGAAATGATAAAAAATTCAAATTTGGCTATAAATATGTCCCAAAAATTTCCAAAAATTTTCACAACCTTAACCTAGGGGTGGCAATTCGGGTTGGCGGGTCGTGTTTGCGGCGACACGAACACGACACGATTAGAGTTATGGGTCAACACGAACACGACACGATTAATAGTCGTGTCAAAAATCTATGACTCGTACACGACCCGATTCTTAAAAAAATAACACGACACGACCTGTGTAACACGATTAATTGACTGAGTTGTGTTGGATATACGGCACGACATGAAACGACTCGATTTCCCTATTACGACTTAGTAAAAAAACTGCTCCCAAGTGAATGGAGCCAAACCAACCACAAAACATAGGACGGTTATTTCACAACCGTCCTATATGTTATGGGTTTTATAGGACGGTTGTGAAATAACCGTCCTATATGTTATGTTTTATAGGACGGTTATATCAGAACCGTCCTATATGTTATGTTTTATAGGACGGTTATATCAGAACCGTCCTATATGTTATGGGTTTTATAGGACGGTTGTGAAATAGCAGTCCTATATGTTATGTTTTATAGGACGGTTATATCAGAACCGTCCTATATGTTATGGGTTTTATAGGACGGTTGTGAAATAACCGTCCTATATGTTATGTTTTATAGGACGGTTATATCAGAACCGTCCTATATGTTATGGGTTTTATAGGACGGTTGTGAAATAACCGTCCTATATGTTATGTTTTATAGGACGGTTATGTCATAACCGTCCTATATGCTATATTTTATAGGATGGTTAACGACTAACCGTCCTATTTTTACACATATGGATATGGTTTATTAGTACTTTACCAATCTATGAGCGTGATTGTGATGTGTCAGACTTCCAGTGACCAGTCTGCATATGTCTGCAAACGGCCTAGCTTTGGCGCCGGCCTGCCTGACAGGGACATATAGTTTTCTTTCCTCCAATTCCAAACTGGCAAGTGGCAACTAGAGTTAATGAAACTTACACTTCAATCATTTGTCAAATATTTTGAATCCTTAATGTTAGATCCGACGTGTGGGCCCCCCTTGTAGTGGCGGGAAAACAAAATGAAAACTGAAAACATAAAGGTTTAACTAATTAATAATTATCTAGGTCTACAAAGTCAATCTAGTCTAAGACAATTGTTTTGTCTTTTTGTATGTAAGTAAGCCCAATTCCCATATCCAATTATCCAATTAAATTTGAAGTCTTATGCTAAAGCTAAGCTGCCAAAGCACCCTAGCCTAGCTGGTGGTTGTTTGCTATAAGCCTATAACTATAAGTTATAACCTAAGACTTAGCTAACGTACACACTGTCTCTAATTTTCTTATCAAACATTTTAAGATTAGCTACACATTGTCAGTTACAAACTTACAAGTTACACTTAGTACAAAATTAGTTAACCAAGTTTTGTAACTTGTACAAGTACAAGTGAAGTGAGAGACTAACTAACTATCATATATTGTATAAATTTATAAATACTAATGATTTTCTTATGTTAATTTCACATGTCATCACCAATTGATCTAATATATCTCTTTTTCATCAAATTCATGAATATCATGTATCTAACTTATATAACTCAATATTTGTTTCTCTTTTCTAACTCCTAATTGATGATAATAGATTAGGAATAACTCATTCATCCATGATCCATCATTCATGCAGAGTAAAATTTAGTAACTCCCTTAGTAATATCATTTAACATGTGTTTTTTCTCTCATGATTATTATTCATTTTACCATCAATGCCACTTCTTTTCAATTTTCACTATAGAGTATAGGCCACAATCCATAATTAATTTTAGTTTCACCAAAGTTATCATATCAATATCCTTCTAATTCTCTCTTGATAAGCTTTTATGTTAATTCAATACATAACTCATATTCTCTGATCTCATTCTCACCTCAAATAATGAATTAATTACATAGCTAATAACTATTCCCTTCATATACTCATTATCCACCAATGAGATAATTACATAACTCTTTATATACAATTCTCAAGGCAATTGTTTTGTCTTTTTATATGTAAGTAAGTAAACTCAATCCAATTATCCAATTGAATTAGAAGTCTTTAGCAAAAGCCCACGCTCAGTCGGTTGTTTGCTATAACTATAAGTTATAACCTAAGACTTAGCTACATCTATACACTGTCTCTAATTTTCTTATCAAATATTTTAAGATTAGTTACACATTATCAATTACAAACTTACAAGTCACACTTAGTACAAAATTAGTTAACCAAGTTTTGTAACTTGTACAAGGACAAGTGAAGTGAGAGACTAACTAACAGACAAATATTGTATAAAATTATAAATGCTAATTATTTTCTTATGTTAATTTCACATGTCATCACCAATTGATCTAATATATCTCTTTTTAATCAAATTCATGAATATCATGTATCCAACTCATATAAGTCAATATTTGTTTCTCATTTCTAGCTCCCAATTGATGATAATATATTAGGAATAACTCATTCATCCATAATCCATTGATCCATCATTCATGTAGAGTAAAATTTAGTAACTCCCTTAGTAATATCATTCAACATTTGTGTTAATTCAACACATAACTCCTATTATCTGATCTCATTCTTACCTCACCTAATGAGTTAATTACATAACTAATAACTATTCCCTTCGGACCCTTCCTATACTCATTATCCACCAATGAGATAATTACATAACTCTTTCTATACTCATTCTCAACTCTCAAGCTACTAAGTTAATTACATAATTGTTTCTATTCTCATTCAGTCATTCTTACCTAATGAGTTAATTACATGACTCTTTCTTTACTTATCTCAACAACTTTTGAATTGAGTATGAGTTACTTACATAACTTTGCTTTTTTAAGCTGATCCTCAACTGAGATCAGATGAGTTAAATACATAACACTTACTTTACTCATCCTCAACCTCAACAACTATTGAATTGAGTATGACAGTATGAGTTATTTACATAACTTTGTTTTTAAGTTGATACTCAATTGAGATGAGTTAATTACATATATGCTCTATCTTTTGAAGCTCATCCTTTAGAAAATTAGGATGAGTTAATTACATAACTCTTTCTTTACTCTATACTTAATAATTATTTTTATTTAAATACATCCTCAACTAAGATTAATTAAATACATAACTCTTATAGTTTATATGACGGTTATGCAACAACATGTTAACAACCGTCTTATAACTTTATAATAAATAAAATAACCATCCTATATAATTTATAGGACGGTTATAAAACAATCATCATATATTTCATTATATATATTATAGGACGGTTATTTAAAAACCGTCCTATATTGTTCTATATATCATTTTTCACCTTGATCAACCCTAATTTCAAATTTTCAATCTTCCAAATGTCCAAACTACTGAGAAAGTGAAAATGACCATTCCTCTTCGATGTTTCACAGATCTAAGCAAAATAAGGTATGTATTTACAAATTTTACAATTTGTATACAGTTCTATAAAAAACATAAAAGCCGATTACCCTTTTTTTCAATTTTTTTGTTTTTTGTTAACTATTTTCCATAGATCTTGATGGGTTTTAGTCTGAGAAGGTGAAAACGACCATTCCTCTTCGATCTTTCATAGATTTAAGCAAAAAAAGGTATGTATTTACAAATTTTATAATCTGCATTTATTTTTTTTGTTTTTCGTTAACTATTTTTCATAGATCTTGATGGGTTTTAGTTCTATGTGTATGAGAAGCATTCCATTTGAGTTTTATATTTCTTTGCTCTAGATTTGAGTTTGTTTTTAGGTTTCTCTGTTTTTCGAAAAAATCGATTTAAAATTTTAAAAAAAGTCGTTGCTTTTTCATATTTCTTCATTGAAAAGTATTTCTATCCACATATAGAGCTTTCCCATGTTGTGTATTCATGTGTGATAATGTTTTTATCTCTTCTTTTTTTTGTAATTTAGTTTTTTTTTTAATTTTTCCAAAAAAAATAAGTTATGAAAATTAGGAAAATTTTGTTATTTTTTATATTTATTAGTTAATACCTATTCTTATCCACATATATAGCTTACTCATGCTTGAATCTTCATGTATTAATGATTTTTAGCTAATTTTTAGCATTTAATCTAATTTTTAGTAATATAGGACGGTTCTTGAAGAACCGTCATATATAACTAGGAACCGTCCTATATAACTAGCAATATAGGACAGTTATTGTGGAACCATCCTATATAACTCGCAATATAGGACGGTTCTTCAGGAACCGTCCTATATAACTAGCAATATAGGACGGTTATTCTGGAACCGTCCTATATAACTCGCAATATAGGACGGTTCTTCATATATAACTAGCAATATAGGACGGTTATTCTGGAACCGTCCTATATTACATGAGTAATATAAGACGGTTCCTCAAGAACTGTCCTATATTTTCAACCATTCCATAGGTTAGAATCATGTCAAGGTAATGAGTAAATAGGTCGCGTGTCAAACAGGTCGACACGACGGGTCAAATTGATTGACTCGAACACGACACGATTTTTGGCGTGTCATTTTTGGGTAACCCGAAAATGACACGAACACGATAAGACTCAACCCGAACCCGCTAAATTCGTGTCGGGTTCGTGTCGTGTTATCGTGTCGTGTCATATTTTGCCGCCCCTACCTTAACCACGAAATTTCCAAATCTTCCTTGGTGTTTCAGCCCCAAATTCTCATTCATCTCTCCCCAATCTCTATTTTTCTTATTTCTCTCTCCTCTTTCTAAGTGGAACAAGAGACCTAAATTCAATTAGGCACTCCGTTCCAGGTAGAATCTGATAAATTCCACCGTCCATAACCTCCTATACTACATTATATACAAAATTCCCAAATCAATTTCAAGATCCAACGGTTCCAACAAGAGAAAATCACAAAAAGGTGGACAATCGGGCTATATTATTATCAACCGGTAATTCCCTCAAATTGAGCATCAAATATATGTTTTTTCTCCAATCAAGTAGGTGGACCTACTTCCCATTCATATTTATTATGTTTTAGTGTAATTTTTATTTTTCTGTAATTTAATTTGAATGAAAAATGGTAAAAATAAAGTAAATACCAGCCCCTTCAATTTATGGTGATAGAGAGCTCAGATGAAAATTCTGAGTTTTCCAATCAATCCAGAAGGGTCAAAAACCCCTAGGGTACAATTTTCAAGAAAATCTAACTAGGTTTGGACCCTCAATTGAGAGAGATTAATTCTGGTGGGCCCAGATCAAATATGGACCCTAGGAACGGCTGAAAACTTCAATTTAAGATTGTGGAGTCATATGAACTCCAAATTGAGATCCGAAAGAAGCTATGGAAAGCTTGTAATGTCTAGTTTCTAATGAAGTCATAATATTTCTAAAAATTATATCTGTATTTTTCTGTATTTTTTTAAATAAGTGTCCAATTTCTAAGATCTTCAAGATCTGAGGTGATCAGATCTTGGAAACTTATTTTAGTGATGATATAATAATGTAATAAAGTAATATCTATGGTTAATTTGGACAGATCTTGGATAAAATAGGGGATCTACCCTTTATGGTAGAAAACCCCTAAAATAAAAAATAAAAAAATACAAAGGGACCCACTTGATCAATGAGATCAAGTATGATCAGATCCTTGGGATGGATTAAAGGGATGATATTATGATGGAATCCAATTAGATCATGGATGAAATGTAACAAAATCAAGTGGATATGATTTTTGGATCTTAATGGATTAAAAGCTCTAAAGGTAATTAAAACCCTTAATCTAAAGGAAAACACCTAAGATCTAATGGTTGGATCATATTTAAAGGTTTATAATAATCTTAATAAAATTAGTTTAAATTTTCTTTTATTGGATATAGAAGTGTAAATGTGATTTATGTTTTAAGTTTTAATTGTCTTTTATTGGATATAGAAGTGTAAATGTGATTTATATTCTAAGTTAGAAAGCATGATAGTGTAATCTTTAAATTTCAGTATGATATGCCCTAAATGAGTAATTTGTTAGTAGATTTGATTATCTTAGGATCATGTTAGTGTAAATTAGATATTTAAACATGATTCCATTAAGATAGAAGTACAATTTTATGTATTTCATAACTTAGGATCATGTTAGTTTTATTTCACTAGCTTAAGTTACATTCATAGGAAGAATGTTAGTATATAGTTGTTAAACTTATATTTGATTTATGCTTTCAAGTTGATGAATTACTTATTGTCAAAATTTATTCAATTGTTAAGTAATTGTTAAGATATAAGGAGCATAAATCACCAAAAATGTAAACTAATGAAATATAGAAATTCATGGACAACTAAGATGAATGAATGATTTTGACTTAATAAGGGCTATAGTTAGTAGGACAATATAAGGAATGATTTATCATTTTCTTGGCCCAAAGTAGGAAAATAATGAACATCCATGGATGACATTGTGCATATCCATGGAAATTAATTAAAATCAATTAGAGAAGGGACTTAAGGTAAAGAGCTCATAGGAACCTTGTCAAAGGTTGAGCTAGTACCACTCCAGTGGACTCTGAACATTGTGGTTATAGGGGGTATACAAGAGCCAAGTGCTTTTCCCTCACCTCCCATTGACGTAAGAGAGGTCTAAACGCCTCCTTCCATGAGGGTTGTATTAACCACTTTTTGAGCAGACTTTAACTGGTAAGTACTGGTCATCCTGAAATAAGGAGGAGTTGTCTAGTGATAGGAAGAAATAAATTATCTTCAACCAAGTAAGACACTAACTGGTTGAATAATAATAAGAACATAAAAAGATAGCAAATTATCTAACCCTAATAAAAATAGTAAGTGAGATAAGGATGATCAAACAAGATGAGATCTTGTATGATCAAAAACAATAAGGAAAAAGAAACACCAATGTAGATTAGATTGTTTATGTATGATATAGATAGTATTTGTATAGATGATATTAAACCCTTGGATATATGATATTCAAGGAAGAAAGAGTCAGATTATCCTACATAAGGATGATCAAAAGACCATGTAGTATGTACCCTTGATTAGAAAAATGACATTATACATATGATTTGACAGATATATGTTGATCGAGACTATGGCAGATTTCAAGGAGTAAGAATACCTTATTGAGGTTGGTGGATTATTAAGAATGCCTTTACATGAAGATACATGTCTAATACATGATCTTATGTTGTGAAGTATTGACATTATGATACCAATATATTAAGGTAAATACCTCAAATTGAAATATGATCCAACCAAATGATGAGGAAAATAAGTAGTAAATGGTTAAGTTGAAAATTGAGAATAACCCTAAGTGAATAGGAAAGTAGAAAATATTCCAGCCCTAGTTAAACAGACAAATAGTCTGATATGTATAAGTATTATTTTACATACAAGCTTGGAGGCTTGTAGTTTTGTTTTAAACAGGCATAAGCCTGGGGATGCTATGCTAAGAGAGTTAAGAGGGTTTGGCCACCCACTCTCTGAAACTTGATGATGTTGAATACCAAGCCTAAGAAAGGCTAAAAGTCGGGTGGGGCAATTATGGGAAGGCCACCACTGTGACAGCCATGGTCCTCCCATATGGACATGGATATTGTAATTTCCACTGAGAATGGTATAAGTGGATTATTGAACAGTTATCCGGGCGCGCTGTACGGATCAGACTGCAAGCATAGTAGTCCTTGATTATTTTGCATTATGACGCATATGAAATTGGCATGGTGAAATGCCTTAAGGGATGGCATGATGAAATGCCAGGTAATTATATATTACCAATATTTTTCCCAAGAAGGGAAAATCCCAGTATAATGCTTGGCTGAAATACAAATCTCCTATAATGAAAGGAGTTGATCAGTTTTGTATGGAAATGATTATTGATTATTTTTACAATTTTAAAGGATTTGTTCGTATATACTATGTATGTATAAAGGTGAACACAAATGACAAGGAAATGAGATGTTCCTATCAATAATAGTGGTCTATGAATGTGTTTATGATAGAATGAATTATGTGATAAGTGAATATTGAGATTCTACTGTCAATAACTTACATTCTTATCCCCTACCAAGCATAGCTTATTTGAGATATTGTAAATGTTCAAATGTTTACAATATCTCAGATACAGAGAAGGAGACTTAGGAGCTCAAGACTTGAAAAACTAGTGAAGAATAAGTAATAAGGGTATATACCTTGAAACATTGTATAGAGAGCATTTATTGTATTTAGAACTTTGTAATTTGAATTGTGTATTTGGACAAGTATTGTAAGGATACAAGGGGTTGTGTACTGTGAACCACTGGATGAATCCTGGAAGTTTAATAAAATCATATTCCTTCAATGGAATTTTATTTTGTACACAAATTGTACTTATGTTATGTATGAAGTGGTGACTTGGGTTTTCAAAACAAGTTTTAAAATAAAAGAATTTCCGCTGCTTTGTTTTGCGAAAAAAAAATTTACTAAGGGGACGCCCTTGCCTTTGAAAAATATATTATAAAATGTGTTTCAAAAACCCGGGTCATCACAACTACTTAGTATGAGTTTTACATTAAATCCTCTTCACCGGGGCCAACGTTTATATGACTTGTCGGTAGGACTAGATGCAGTTCCTTGTACATAACAAATTGGTTTGTAAACTGAATGCTTAATTGAGCGGGTAGAAAAGTACAGTGGGGTAGCAGATATCCTTGCAGGTCACAGATCAAGAAGCCTTTGTGCTTATGGCTGTAGTAAACAGTCGCCTAGTTGTTTTTGGTAGACGTCTGCAGTAGTGCCTAATGTTGGGTTTTGTAATAGGGAAGATTAGCCTCTATTAATGTTTTTAAATTGAATGGCAATGATTCTATTTCGATAAGCTGCGGTGCAAAATTCTCATTGGATGGTTGTAGCAGTAGTTGCTGTTTTCAGTTACAAAATGGATGTTGAACTTTTGACCACTTATTCTATAATTTAAGAAAACAGTGGCCATGATTATCCAATGGATGATAATTTTGGACCAAAGCTCATGTAAGTCAAGGTAGTGTTCTAAAGACTTGAATCTTCACAAGACTGGGAACACTTAAACTTAAGCCGTCTAAAATATTATTAGGGGACTAATTTGTGAAAAACAGGGGTTAATTATATCACTCTTTTACAGTATCATGCCCATTTACTTAAAAATGAAAAAGGAAAAACTCAGATGGACGTGAAAGAAGCTAAATGGTTAGAAGCATTGTCTAAAGAATGGTCCATAGTCAATAAGAAAGAAGAACATTTTATAGTTGTTAATTGTTGTTTGCACTACAAGATATTAGAAGCCAAAATAATTATAATTAGATGAATGGGTCCGATTAAAGGGCAGCCCTAGTGCACGAAGCTCCCGCCTATGTGGGGTTCGGGGAAGGGACAGACCACAAGGGCCTATAGTAAGCAGCCATACTTTGCATTTTACAAGAGGCTGATTCCATGACGGGAACCCGTGGCCTCAAGGTCACATTATGATTAAAACTTGTAAAAGGAAAACCCATAACTATGAATGCACATAAGGAGTGAAGGTTTTGGACTGAAAATTGGGCCAATCTTGATGCGTCTTTTTTCCATTTTTTTCCCCTTAAGTGGCGTTTTTTAGCCTCCATTTAAAACCTCTTTGAAATGAGAAGTACCCTAATATTGAACAATAAATCATAATAAATGTTCTTACGTTATATCTTCACCAAACTTCGTGGTCTGAACAACTATCACCATTAATGATCATAAAGGACAGGTTTGACTTTGAAGTTTCAACTTAGATTTTTGGTTCAGACCTTATCTACCACGAAACAACTAAGATGAATAATTGAGATTGGCATTAAAATACGCCCCTTAAATAAAAGTACGATAAAACTCGAAAAGAGGCTGCAGGAACTCCTTTTACAACAGGTGTGACGCTTACCCTCATCATCTGTATGAGTGTGAACTAGAAAATCATAGACCAAACTAGGTGCATTAAAAGTTGAAAGACTTTCGAAGAGGTCTATTCCCTACCTTTGATTGCGTGGTTCTATTAATTGTAGTGTCTTTTTTTCTTTCCTTAAATTGCTAAGAAGACTGTAAGTTTCCTTTTAGCCTTTAATCATATAAAATATCTCTGATTTTTTAACTTTTTTATTTCTACCGTGGGATTCTGATCTTGCAATTGCAACCCAGATCAAAAAGTCATTACAATCATACCCTATTTTGATCAGGAAGTTTCATGCTGTTAGATTTTAACCAACGTGGTATGTCTATTTGTAAAGTGCATCTTTGGTAATTCTAGGTTACCAGCATGGATAGAAGTGGGGAGAAAAGATTTTAAAAAATTTAACTAAATGAAGCCATTGTACTTAATAGTGGTGAATGGAGAAACAAAATTCATGTGATCGACCCCTACTTCAGATAAGGTCTTGACGATGATAATTGATCTTTGATAATTCTAGGTTACCTTCTTCTTTAAAGATGCAAAACACAAAGAATAGTAAAAAAACCTTCAATTTCATAGTTAGGGATATTACCACAAATCACTTTTACCACTAACCCCACTTCTATAGTCCCCCATTTGAGATTCTTTTTCCGAGACTCATTTTCAGACATACCCCTAAAAATTTTATTTTTTAGAAATTATTTTCTTTAAAGCCCATTCTATTTTTACTCTCAAATGCTCATTTGAAAGATTTTCTAGACAAACCCCCCTTTTATTTTTCTAAAATGAATAAAGATCCAATGGCCACCTTCAACCCTACAACCAATCCTAACAATTTTCTCTTATACAAAATCTACAACCTAACAGTGCGAACTCCAGCTCAAATCAGGGTACGATAAAACAATGGGTCTTTTTTTAAACTTAATTAAGCCTTCCTTTTAACAAGAAAAGGTCAAAGTAGGTCCCATCTTTGACGAAAATTTAATAATCACACGTAGAATTAGGTATAACAAAATAAAAAACAAATCGAGAACAGAAACAATCCCATGCAGATCGAACAGCAGCTGAGCCATCATTTTTTAATCTCCAATAGGGGAACCAATATTCCCACCATACAATATTGGTCAACGGGTAAAATTCCACTTTTTTTTATTTTTGTTCTATGACTAGTCAAACTTTAAGAAATGAGGTATGTCACCGTTTAGAACATGTGTTTCTAGTGTTTCTCTTTTTTTAATCTCTTATTTTTATTTTACAAAGAGAATCATGGCAGAGTGCAACCCTAAAAATTGTTGTCGTGTAACCTTGAAATTACAGATTTAAAGCCTGAAAATAGCTTCCTGTAAGAGTGCAAGGCATAAGTGCGTACTATAAACCCTTGTCGTCTGACCCTTTATGATACCTGTATAAGCAGGAGCTTCGTGCACTGGAGCTGCCTTTTTTTAACTAAAATAATCCCTCTCAATCACAAAATGAAGATAAATAATAATTGCTTCTCATACATAGTCTTGTGCAACAGTAAAAGTTGTCATTATTTGACTTTGAGGCCATGGGTTTGGAGCTGCCTTTTTTTAACTAAAATAATCCCTCTCAATCACAAAATGAAGATAAATAATAATTGCTTCTCATACATAGTCTTGTGCAACAGTAAAAGTTGTCATTATTTGACTTTGAAGCCATGGGTTTAAGGCGTAACCTCTTACAAAATATAAAGTAAGACTACGACCCTTGTAGTCCGCCTCTTCCTTAAACCCCACGTAAGTAGGAACAAATAATTTTCAGATGCATCTTCGTTGGAGCAGAATTAGTCTCCTTTTGTATTTTGTCTTTCCACAGCCAATAGCAGTCCAGAACTCGACGCCGCAAATGCTTACTCACTCTGGAACCGGAGAATTTTCGCTTCTGACTCACAAGAGCAGCATCACTAGATAAACGTTCAGGATCTTTTAGAATTCAGTGATTACTGCCATCCGAACCCACGACTTGGATAAAGGGCATAATGGTCTTTGCAACTCCCGGCAGTGGGCCATGTGCTCGGTCTAGGAAGCATCAGTCTCCGTTATCGTCGAGAAGGAAAAGGGAACTTGAAAACGAAGTGCGTTGTTGCATATTAATCCCCCTCCCCCTTTATTCGATAGGGACACCCGAAACACGTATAGAAATGGAATGCCGCGGCCATGGCTAATATAAAGGCCGATTTATTATGGTTATGAGACAATAAGTTTATTGCGCTCGCATGTCCTCGTAGACAATTCTGGCTTTGCCATCCCTTGATCGGATCTCGTTTTTAACACAGAACAGCTTCGGGTAGAGGAACGAAGAAGAAAGAGATGGGAGCAGGTTTTGCAGGTTTCAAGGGATTTTCTACTCTAATTCTGATCTGTTTGTTGTGGAATTGCTTTGGAGACCTCCGATCCAACGCGCAACGGCTGCCTGCTCAAGAAGGTACTCCATTTGCTGCTGGAATTCTTGCTTGGGGTTTCTAGTTGCAAGATGAAATTGCCAGAAGTGCTCTGCTTTGATTCTTGTCCGGCTCCTTTCGCGATATGTTGGAGTTGTTTTCTTCAACTTGATCGAATGTTGTTCTTCCAATCGTCTTTGATCTTGCAGTCAGATTTTTCGTAGGAGCCATTTAACTGTGTTCCGTTTTGCACGCGCGCGCTCTCTCTCTGTCTCTCTCTGTTCCATCATCGATCAGCTTGATTACGGTGATCCATGTTAAAGGATTTATCTGTAGCTTTTAAGTAGAAAAATTTCACGAATTCGCTAATATGTGCCTGCTTTTGTTCAATTTCTAGCTGAACTGACGAAAGAATATTCTATAATTGCTTGATTTGCATCGGTTCCTCCTATATCGGCCTCTCAAGTCAGCAAAGTTCATTTCTTTGGTGAGGAATTGGCTGAAATTTGCACCTCCCTTTGCCAAATCTTACTAAAACGAAACTCCTCGACGGAGCGCTCTTTGACCTTCATAGTTTCATTGATGACCCCCCGCCGCCCCTCCCCTGTTTCATTCATCCATGCTTTTTCGAGCTGTTTGACCTTCTCTGATGACCTGCCATGCACCAAACGACCAAATTGTCGTGTGGCGAGACTGCTCGTAATCACGCTAATCCCCACATCTATATAATTATTTCGGTCCCACCACATCAAGACGAATGGTTCTGATCATCTCATGCGTGTAATAGGATGAGTACGAGTGTGCGTCTCTGATTGCCAAACCTGTAGAGGACAAAGTGAGGACTTCCATTTCCGCCTAATTTCGGCCGTGAGATGATGAAATTCAGGCGCAAAAGAAGCTGTTTCCGACGATCCGTTGTCCAGTCATCATCTACTCTTGTGCATTAGCAACTATGGAATCCAAGAAGTGAACCATCTTGCCGATTCATTACACCTAATCCCCTGAAAGTTTGGATCAATTAGGCTGAAATAATGCAGTTGATCGTTTGATCGAGAACTACCCACGACAATGATTTTGGTTCTAGCTTCCAAGAAGGGCCATAGATTATAGGGTATCTAAAGTCCTCTTCCATTAGAAGAAAACAAAATCAAATTGATGCAGTTTAAGTGCCTGTTTGAGAAACTGGTTTCATCTGTTTTTCTTGAATTTTTTCCATTCCACAGAAGAAATCAATGGATTCTTCTTTTTCTTTGTCTGGCCTCTGCTCCATTTTAACCACAATTTTCTCTGTTTTCATGTAATAGATGAGGCACTTAGGGCCATAGGTACCAAGTTAAAGAAAGAGTGGAACTTCGATGTAAATCCGTGCGATCGGACAGCAGAATGGGTCACCCCAGGTGGAGATCGGCTCTTCGCCAATAATGTCACCTGCGACTGTTCTTACAACAGCTCCACTCTTTGTCATGTAATCAGCATGTAAGGCCTTCCCATGCTTGTTTTCTGTTTCCAATTCAGTAATTTTCTCTCTATTCATTTGTTTCTCCATTTTATACTTTCAGCGAACTCAAAGGTCAGAACTTAATTGGAGTCTTGCCAGAAGAAATCGCCAATCTTACCTTTCTACAAAATCTGTAAGTGTGATTAACTCCTGCTGTTATGGGTGTGTAAGTCTGAATCAGTCGCGGAAGAGAGATCTTATCAAGTTTGCCAGTCGCGATTGGGGAACGCTTCCAATGCAAAGTGAATGTGGGCCCTGTAAAAATGACCACTAGGATTGATCATGGCTGTCATCGTTGTCCATGAGCACCCGCCATGGAAGCCAACTTACTACATTCTTCACAAACCCGGTTTCAAAAGGGTTAGAACCGTCTGTAGCAGTAGCAAACTCTCGCTGAGGGCGATCTCTGAATGAGCAGTGTTAGAATATGATGTAATCTATTGATTACAGCCGATATTCTCAGCTGTAATCATTTGATTAATAATTAGGTGATTAGTCAACTTATTGTATCTATATATATGTACTTGTAATCCTCTTTCTAATCAATGAATACAGCTACAATGTAGCTTCTAACAGCAGCAGGATAAACCAATCAAATAGCTTCTAACAAAACGCTTCCTTTGTCAAACAGCGACCTCACTCGTAACTATCTCAATGGCACCATTCCTGCATCATGGGGTTCACTTCATCTCGTCAGCATGTGAGTCATTCTTCTTCCTCCTCCTCTTTAAAACCATTATAAGGATCTTTAGTTGAGATATTAGACCATTTAAGAGACGTAATTTCCAAAATTAATTTGTATATTGCAGGTCCCTTCTGGGAAATCGCATATCTGGATCGATTCCGAAGGAACTTGGAAACATTTCCACGCTTCAGTCACTGTATGTCATCCTAAACTTACACCAGCATTGGCAGATAAACGGCATGAATGCCTATGCTAATTACTCCTATCTTTTACAGTGTCGTCGAAAATAACGAACTTGGGGGTCCACTGCCTCCGGAGCTTGGCGACCTGGTCAGCTTGGAAAGATTGTAAGACTCTCTTTTCTCATTGCTCAGCTGCCCAACCTGATAGATTGTTTATGTGTTTCTCAAATTTTAACAATTGGAGGATGACTTTGGTTGATGATTGACATAATAAGACGAATGACAACTTGTTCTTTGGCGAAACACTGTCATCCATTTTTTAAAGTAAAGTGTTCGGATTATGATAAATGTTTCCTCTCTGATGTCTGGGGACCCGTATCTTTGTATTTGGCTACAAAGTGCTGTAACAGAGTATCAGTTTATTTATATTTTCAGATTTGTGTTCCCGTATTTCCGTCTGAACTTGCTAAAACACTAACAAAGTTGCCTCCAATCACAAGCCCACCCGCATCCACAAGCAGGTTGTAGGCCTCGCTCAGCAATCAACATCACTCATGTCGTTCTTTTATTGTCGAGTGGCTTATAAATTTCAAAATTGGTGGATGGGCTATGCATCTGATCATTTCGCAAAAATAATAGTAGTTATATTTCATCTGTTATCATTTTTCTTAACCTTTTCCTTCTACTTGGATTAATGGCCTTTTTGTCTGTGCAGGCTTGCTGCTTCAAATAACTTCACAGGGGCATTGCCTGAGACATTTGGGAAGCTGAGAAACTTGACAGATTTGTAGGCTCGATTACATCTTGGAGATTTTTTCTTTTCTTTTCTTCTTCTATATTTTTTTTGAAGGATGAGTACTGCTGGTGTTACTTGTTAAAGTTAAAAAAGCCAATCACACACATATCACGGGGGATCGAATTTGCTTGTGCGAATGTTGCATGAGTGAGCTGGCTTTTCTAATTAGTGCAAGAGATTCTAGTTGAACTCACTTGAAATAAATTCTAAAATTCAGTTTCAACTTGCAGTAGGATAGACGGAAGTAGCATCTCTGGCCCTTTTCCCAGTTTCATAGGGAACTGGACAAAGCTCGAAAGATTGTAAGTACTTATTTAGTCTGCATTTGACATATATAATTTATACTATGAAAAATGTTTATATGACTAAGTTTTGACCTCCTGCAGAGACATGCAAGGAACGTCTATGCACGGACCTATATCTTCTAACATACGTCTCCTGAACAATTTAACTGAGCTGTAAGGCATCTTCCATACACTCCTTAGTTGCTTGAACTAGTTTGCTTTCTGGAATTTATAACTGCTGCTGTAGAATGATACACATGCGAAGTTACAGATTCTGACATATTTTTCTCTTCAGGAGGATATCTGACTTGAAGGGATCGAGTATGAATTTTCCTCAGTTGGAAAATATGACAAATATGAAGGAATTGTGAGTTGAATACTGCCTGTGTCACAATCTTACAGATCTCTTCATCGTTTTCTTTGTTTACAAAGGCCAAGACTTGGTTGTATGTTGCAGGGTGCTTAGAAACTGCTTGATTTCTGGTGAGATCCCATCATATGTTGGAAACATGGAGAATTTGAAGACCCTGTAAGTTACTTTAGTAAGCTTTAGTAATATGTGCTTCTGTCATGCAGTTCCCACTAGGTTGGTGTGACTCACGTTCTTCATTTGGATAGTTATATCCGATCATGTTTTTGCTGTTTCCAACCAATTATTTTTTTTTCTGTTCTTGTGACAAATTTTCTCTTCCATCTGTCAAATTGACAACTTCAGCATTATTTTCCTGTTGTGGTGAACTAGGCCCAAATTCATGATATATCTTAACCAGTATCGTATTCCAAGAAATTTAGGCACTTCCTGACTACAATTGATGGTCTTAAGACCTTGTAAATGAACTATAAAAGACCTTACTGGATCATGAAATTGATGTCCCATTACAATAGGAGACTCAGCCGACCCCTAATTGGGATAAGAACTTGATGATGATGATGATGATTAAAATAGGAGAATCATAGCAACTACTGCTGTCTGTTTCTTGATATTGATAGATTGATGGTTCATTATCATGAGCTTGAGCATTTATTTAAATTGGTCATTACCTGGGAAATTGTCTGGTCCTTCCATCAACTTAATTGATCACGTGAGTAAACTAGAAATGGAAAGGTAAGATCCATAGGCAAGCAAGTCCTAGCCCAATTCATATTCCACTTTTTCATGATTATAAAAGAATTTAACGATGTGGAAAAGAATTCAAGTCTTTTGGTGATTCCCAGGGAGTTTGATAGTGATGATTTCATCTTACTCACTTTATCATATTACCTTGATGCCAGACCTATTGTAGTATTACAAAAGGAAATCTCTTGGAACTGCCATGTTTTTTTATAATTCATGGAAATGGCTGCTGTCATAGTCGAGTTATTTTTAATCATAAGTGCAGAGAATTTTGATCAACAATGCTGAATTTGTTTCTAATAGTGTTTTCCTGTCCAAATCCTAAATTATCTTTTGCAAAGAAAGAAATTTGACACGGTGACTCTTCCTTTATATCCCTTCAACAGTCTTTTAAAGCTTTTAGTGCATTGTACATCAGTCTGGCGCCACTTGTGATCCTGTTGTTCTCCTCACTAAGCTTAAAGTGAACCTATTTGGCATAATTTTGAGTCTTTTTACATTTAAGGAACTCCTCAATTGAGCAAAGGCCTCCTAGAGCAGTGGTGAAAGAGGAAGCCTCTATCGACACAGGTTGGAGGCTGCTTATGTGTTCAGAATTAATAGAAAAATAACAAACACTTCAATCATTTGAACGTCCAACAACCCACCGGGTAGTTGTCAATGCACATTTTGAGATCTTTGGGTAGATCCTAAGGAGTTTGATATCCGTTTGCTTAAGATTTCGCCAGTGATGCATGACCGTGTCATGGCATTAATTCTATATGTATGTTTTTTTTTTTTCATTTCATTTCATTTTTCATTTTATTTAGTGAGATACATGGGCCCTTTTTGAATGAACCACGGCGGTTCTTGTTATCCTTATGACTTGCAATTTAACTCGGTACCATATTCAAACTTGAAGGATTTTGAACTCCACTTTCAAGTTTAGAATGTTTGGTAGAAAAGCAGTACATATACTGGTAGGAAAAAAGACAGGCTCCAAGGTTCTTTTGTAGCAGCCATCTTTTGGGTGATGTTGGTATCATAAGCCCAGGATTGTACCATTGATTTGACAACAGTGGAGAAGGATTGGCCATTTCCGTTGACCCATCTTGATTGGATGATCCTAACCCCTTGGTTGTTCAAGTATCATTTAAACTTTCCTCACAAAAACCAAATCATTGATCTTTCCAGTAGTTTTCCTGCAAATTTAACGTCTGTTTGGGCTGGGATTAAGGTTTGCCTCGTGATAGTTTTCAGAAGGAATAGTCCCAACACAAATACCATTTTTGGATACACTGGCTGATTATTAGTATTGACCACATTAATACTGGACGTGGGTTTGAAGTCATTAATAGTATCATGCATAATTTATAAACCTCATCAGGTAAGTTATACTCTTTATTCTCATCGGTGCTTCTGATACCAACGATTTTTCTGAATATATGTGTTGTACTTAGAACGAAAGATTGAATTGTTCAACTGGGTATCCTCTTGAGGAAGCATTACCTTTTTCAAGCTTGTCTTTTTAAAGATGTGCTCTTGCCTGACTTTGTTCTTATAGTTCTTTTCTCTTGCAGGGACCTTAGCTTTAACAATTTGACAGGTCCAATCCCAAGCAGCTTTGAAGAACTGTCAGCATTAGATTTTATGTAAGAATTAGGCATGAATTTATGATCTTCATATTCCCTCTTCCTTGACACTACGGTTTTCCTTTGCATAGCATGACTTGATAGTTATACTGATGCTTTAAATTAATTCTTGTATTCTCAAAATGGATTTTCTATTTGCCTTTGTTATAGGTATCTTACAAACAACATGCTGACTGGAAATATACCACGCTGGATCATCAGAACCAACAATAATCTGTATGTATTGCATGCTAAAAGTGGCAAATCTTCCATTTGCTCCTTCTCATATTTTCTCTTTCTAGTTCTAGTGTCCACATGATAAATTGGGTTCAAAATTCAAATGCATTTCTAAAACTGAGTAGTTCTTTGGCAGCCTTTTGTTAGCACTTTTTCACAGAAACATTCATAACAGTGTCCCAATGGCATCCTATCTTACAGGGACCTATCTAGCAATAATTTCACAGAGCCCACTCCACCATCCAGTTGCCCACAGCAGAACTTGTAAGACACTGGTTTTCCATATATTGGTTTTATTTTCTAAGCTTGTTCTTCATTTTCTCATTTATGGATGTCTCTTCTTTTTGTTGGCAGGAATTTGGTTGGAAGTTATTCATTTATAGAAGATAACTCGTAAGTTCCACTCTGCATCTTGAGATGTTGATTCTGTACATCACTATTTTTGACCTATATCCTAACTCTCTTTCTTTTGTAGAATTAATTCATGTTACAGGAAGAACTTCCCTTGCTCAGGAAAAGCAAAAAGTAAGCATGGGACTCCTCCAGATTTATCATCTCAGGAGTTTGGGATTATAATCTCTATTCATTGGATCTAAAAATAAGAGTCGTACTAAGTTCATTTAACATTTGGATGTTACTATTTATGCAACTAAGGGTTTTGGTGGCATTGTGTTTGCAGACTATGAGTTATTCATAAACTGCGGTGGTGGGAAATTGACCATAGGCAAGCAAGAATATGAAGGTGACTCATTACCTACAGGACCATCCACATTCTACTATTCTGAAACTGGAAACTGGGCATATAGCAGCTCAGGGGTCTTTATAGGCAATGAGAATGCAAACTACATAACAACAAACAGATCCACGATCATGACACCCAATCCACAGCTGTACATGACAGCTCGCCTTGCCCCTCTATCCCTCAAATATTATGGGCTGTGCTTACAAAATGGAAATTATACAGTTGGACTTCACTTTGCCGAGATAATTTTCACAAATAGCCAAACCTACAGCAGTCTCGGGAAGCGCATTTTCGACGTATGGATTCAGGTTTGTGGTGGCTGCATCAAAATCTTCAGTATTCGTTATAGTTCCCTCTGATTCCTCATGAAACGGTGGAATGCATCCGTCAATTGCTTCTTGTTTCATAAGTTTGCACCTTCTAAATTCGCAGAAGGAATGAATGACATATTTGCAAAAAAAATTTCAACATGTCTCCTTTGTATAGTTTTCTTAGGACCATATTGGTTTCTCATGTTTCTGTTACCTATCTGTTAAGTATTGTGGGACCTCTGCAGGGTTCCACATATTTAACAAATAGGCCTGGAAATGAATTGTTTTAATGGTATTGTCTTTCAAATGCTTTTTACCATTTTCTCATACTTAAAAAGGGAGCCAAACATATAGCAGACCAGTTATTTTCATGCATGTGCCTGTCTGGATGGTAGACTGCTAGTGCATGTTTGGTTTAGTTTCCACAAAAGAATAGAAGACTCTGTGACCTACTATGCATGTTCAACTCTCTCTGTTGCTGTTTGTCTTTCTTACCATGTTCTTTCACTTCCAGCTAATATTTTATTTCTAATTGCCTATATTAATATTTGCTAGATTCTTTTTGTTTCTCCAGGGTCAGAAGGTTTTGCAAGATTTCAATATTGAAGACAAAGCTGGTGGGCCTGGTCGAGGAACTGTTGAGAATTTTAATGCTATGGTGGAAGATCACACTTTAGAAATCCAATTATATTGGGCAGGGAAAGGGACAAATGCTATCCCTGATAGAGGTGTATATGGACCCCTTATATCAGCTATTACAGTGACACCAAGTAAGATCTCCTAAGATACTTCAGATTTTTTTTACGTTTCCATCACGTCCTCTTCATATTATCTGGTTTTTTTTTTGTAGACTTTGAACCTGATACTGGTAAAAGTGGTCTATCTGTCGGAGCTATTCTGGGTATCGTTGCTGGTTCTTGTGGGGTTGTCATATTGGTCTTGATATTTCTTTGGAGAAAAGTTTTCTTGGCAGGAAAAGAGAAAGACAACGGTAAGATCGTAAATCAGATTCTGCTTTTGTACTGTTACACATTACAGTGTGAAAAATTCTGTTTTCTTTCATGCTCGAGCAGCTGATTCTTGTGAGCATCTTTGCTCGGAAAAACAAGATGTGCTTCCAATGAGCCCGATGTGTTTTCTTCTATGTGGCATCCTTTTTGACCAATCATATTAGTTTTCTTTTCAGCTATTGACTTAACAGATGCTTGGTCATTGTCTTTGATGCATTTTCATTCTTCAAACTTGCAATTGAACAAGTTAAATGAGCATAAGAACAATGATATTTAAAAGGTGTAGCTAGTCATCAATGAAGTGACTGAACCATTCAAGTGATATATCAAGATTACAGTAAATGTAAATTGGTTATATATTAGAGTTGATCATTCAATTGTGCTGTGTAGAATCTCAAGGAATCAAATATCACTTTTTCTAAACTATACTTGATAGTCCTCACATTTAATTCTATGTTTCATATTTCGGCAGAACTTCAAGGTCTAGAGCTACAAACAGGTTACTTCAGCTTAAGACAAATCAAAGTTGCCACCAATAACTTTGATCCTGCAAATAAGATAGGTGAAGGCGGCTTCGGGCCAGTTTACAAGGTAATGTTTATGAAATTTGGAACTTTTATCCGTACATCTATCGTGTCGGTTTGCCACACTCATGTTACTTGTCTTCTTATTATTTTCATTCATATTCTTTGGAAGTTCTGATACCAAAATTTACCTTGTCTGTTTCTAGGGTACTCTGCCAGACGGTTCAATAATTGCAGTCAAGCAGCTCTCGTCTAAGTCAAAACAGGGAAACCGTGAATTTGTAAATGAGATAGGCATGATATCTGCTTTACAACACCCAAATCTTGTGAAGCTTTTCGGATGTTGTATTGAAGGAAATCAGTTGTTGCTAATATATGAATACATGGAGAATAACAGCCTTGCTCGTGCCCTATTTGGTAAGCCTATTATTGCTATATCGTATTCAAACTTCTGCTTAAATGATGATAATTGTGCTACTTTGTGATTGAACTGTACTTAACTGGCCAATAGATTTATAAGACATACGAATACCCAATCATCTACAGGTCGTGAAGAATATCGGTTAAACCTGGATTGGCCAAGGAGGCGTAGAATTTGTCTTGGCATAGCAAGGGGCTTGGCATATCTTCATGAAGAGTCAAGGCTAAAGATTGTTCACAGAGATATCAAGGCAACAAATGTTCTTCTTGATAAACATCTCAATGCTAAGATATCCGACTTTGGTTTGGCTAAACTTGATGAAGAGGAAAATACTCATATCAGTACTCGAATAGCTGGTACCATGTAAGGAATTTTTCCTTTTCCATCTCTCTTCTTTTTCCAGAAGCTATGAAAGTTTTAGAAGCATTTTTGGTGACTGAAGTTGACAAAGTTAATTATTCTTACCTTTTTCTTGTTCTGAATGGTGAATGCATTTGAACCAATCTCTTGGTTGTAAGACAGCAGCACTTAACAAAACTCAGCTAAGTGCTTACCTCAAATCCCTTAATTGAGCTAATTCAAAAGAAACAAATGGTCTGCTGTTGAGTAATAAATTCGTAATTTCAATAAATCAATTGCTGAATCATGTAAAAAGGGCAGCCCCCGGTGCACTAAGCTCCCACGTATGTGGGGTCCAGGGAAGGGGCGGACCACAAGAGTCCATAGTATGCTGCCTTACCTTGCATTTTTGCAAGAGGCTGAGTCATGTAAATAAGAAAAATAAATTTGTTCTAGTTTCTTTATTATACAAGCTTTTCACTACTGATGATTATGACCTAGTCCTTAATCATGCATGTCGACATGTCCTTCAAATGAATATGAAGTCTATGTTGTGCAGTCTGTTGCTTCAAATTGTTTGATATAATTTAGTGCTGGAAACTAAATTTTCTGACTTGATGATGGAATTTGATTTTTCAGAGGATATATGGCTCCTGAATATGCTATGAGGGGTTACTTGACGGACAAAGCAGATGTTTACAGCTTCGGAATTGTTGCCTTGGAGATTGTCAGTGGGAAAAGCAACACTAATTACAGGCCAAAAGAGGAATTTGTTTATCTTCTTGATTGGGTAAACTGAGACTCTCAAACTTACGTCCTAAATTATGATCCATAATGACAAAGTTTTCAAGGGACATGCTGCACAATCCAAGATATTTTGCTTCTTAACCACGATGCTTCCTGCCAATGGAACATTTTCATGGAACTACTTCAATAAAATATCTTCAGATCATTGTTCTGAAACATGGTGATTCAGCATCTGACTCACTTGAGTCAGGTAGTGCATGTTTGGGAAACTTGTTTTTAGGTTTTGATTGCCTTTTTTTTTTTCTATTTCATAGTAGAAAATTAGTTTAGTTTTCTACTATATAATAGAAAGAATACAATAAAATAAGTTTCCAAAACATTCACTTAGTTTGGCTAATGAATCCTTGACGCGGGGCTTAAAACTTGAATTAAAAAGATAGAAAAGTTAATTTGACTGAGTCACATTTTCTGAGCTGACTATTGCAACATTTGGTGACTTGAGGAGCTACCACAGTACCTTTCCAAGCCGGACTCATTTTAAGCACCTCATCAGTTGGGCTTCAAACCCACAAGGAAATTTATTGTATCATAGGGATGTGATTCATAATGTAGAAGTGCTTTTCTAATGAAGGATGCTGTCTATGGGAGAAGCAATTAGTCTTTTCTCTTCTATTCTATTTTACCCACTTTATACATCTTTTAATGGTCATTGTTTGTATTTCCTTGTTGGATAACAATAATCAGATGATAATTGTCTTCTTTCAGGCTTATGTTCTACAAGAGAGGGGAAATCTACTAGAACTTGTTGATCCCAGCCTAGGATCAGATTACTCAAAGGAAGAGGCTTTGGTGATGCTAAATTTGTCTCTCCTGTGCACAAATCCTTCCCCTACTCTCAGGCCTACAATGTCTGCTGTTGTGAGCATGCTTGAAGGACAAACTGCTGTTCGGGCTCCAGCCGTAAAGCCTGGTTCAACCACTGAGATGTGGAGGTTCAAGGCCTTTGAAAAACTCTCTCAGGATAGCCAAACAAATAGCATGTCAATGGAAGGTCCATCGGTCGATTCTTCAATATCTCTACACAGTAAAGAGGAAGAGAGTAGTTCCCATGCCTCAAAATCTAAGCTTCTTCCAGATCTCATTGACATTAATGTAACTGGTTAATGTTAAGATGAGTTAACAGGAGGTAATTAGAATACAATGTATTATGTACATGCTTATAGATAGATTACCGTTTTGTTTCCCAGCCAATTTATTGTTCCAATTTTAATATTTACTGATTTTTTGCACATTGTTAGCTTCTTATGCAGAAGGGGAGCCTTGGCACAACCGTAAAAGTTGTTGTCACGTGACCTTAAGGTCATGGGTTCAAGGTGTCGAAAAAGCCTCTTGCAAAATGCAAGGTAAGGCTGTGTACTTTAGACCCTTATGGTCCGCCCCTTCCCCGCACCCCGCATAGGCGGGAGCTTTGTGCCCCAGGGCTGCCCTTGTTAGCTTCTTATGCACTTCTTGTTTCCCTTATGTCTCGTGGTTGAGATTGTACACTGACACATGCGAGGCAATCTGGGTTGCCTGTATTTATTTTCCTGTTGGGTTTTTGAAGACCCTTTTAAACACTTGATTATTTTCTGCATCAGAAAAATCACACCCATTGAATGTATAATCTTGTGTTTTGATTTAACAGGACTTATAAATTCTGCAAGGTCTGTACCTTATTGAAGCAATAGTGCATAAGAGTTGCCTGTTCCTGTTATTTGATGGATAGAATAACAGGAAGTGGTCCAGTATCATCTTTGCTGTAACAAATCAAGGCTGAACTTCTCCCCGAATTATTAAAATTTAATACAATTATAGATTGAATAATTTAACAAATTTAACAGTCATGTCTACCCTGAATATTAAAATAGATTAGAATTGACATAGACAATGATAAAAAACATTAAATCTGACCCATCAAAGTTGATAAAACAAACTTTAGAGAGATATAAGTCTGATCAGGAAAGATCACATGCAAGATCATCTAAATTATGATAATCAATAATAAGATAGATAAAAAATATATATTATCAAAGAAAGAAAATAACCATCTTTTGTACATGTAATTTGACAAATACACACTATTATATTGACAGGGATGAGACAGTCCAAGTTGAACCGTCCGATCATCTCTGCCTCAGATCTACAATTAAGATCACTCTAAAGTTTATTGTTTTTACAATTTTTAGGGTTTTGAGGTCTCACGATCTCATTGGGCAGCTCAGATCTTCCATGATCTTATCCCTTGCTATTGGCATACCTAAAACATGATGAGATTTTCTTTTATTGGTTAAAACAACCTGGATGAGATATTCACACAGAGATAAGATTAACCCAAAACCGTGGGTTGTTTTTATGTTTTAAGGGTGCTAGTTGTAGAAGCTTTACCAAAAAGAAAGAACCAGCAGGGGAGAAATCCCTATCCCTACTAACATTAAACCTAGATCATATATATGGGCATCTGTGTATAATCAAGACTGAAGGGGAGCCTTGGCGCAATGGTAAAAGTTGTCGTCATGTGACTTTGAGGTCACGAGTTTAAGGCGTTGAATCAGCCTCTTGCAAAAATGCAAGGTAAGACTGCCTACTTTAGGCCATTGTGGCCCGCCCCTTCTCTGGACCCCGCATAGGCGGGAGCTTTGTGCACCAGAGCTGCCCTGTGTATAATCAAGACTGCTAATCTAGTGGATCACTGTTAGAATTCTAAATTTTCTTGCTTCTCTGCAAATGGACATTTCATCCTAATAAAAGAGTTCTTGCATTGTGTTTCCCGTGAATATCAGTGCATGTATTTGCACCCGTTAAAAACTTAATAGTGCACACAAGGAGCTGTACTTTGCTGATCCAAGCCGCTCATCTTCTGGACACCATTTAAGTTGGCCATGCAGCATAAGACAGACTTCCCTGAACGATTCTATCTATTGTTATTTTTATTTTTTTCTCTGTACCGGAGAATGGGTAAAATGGACAGCTCAAGAGGCCATAGGAAAATAAGAAAATGACTATTTTTAACAGATTGAGAGTACTTACACCAGGAGAATCATTCTGAGATATACTGTATCAAAGCTGGGTGAAATTTTTACATTCACCAGTAATTATGGGCCCTAGTGTAATTTTAGCTTGAATGTAATTTTACATTCACCTGTTCTTAAGGTAAAGTTGTATACTATAGGATCTTGTGGTCTGCCCTTTTTCCCAGACCCTGAATAGATGGGAGCTTTCGTGACCGGACTACCCTAGATCTATGCTGTCAACACAAGACCAAACAGTACCACATTAGCACACGGAAAGCACCAACACCTTGGTTCCCGTGGAATGCTGAGGTTGAGATTGAAAGAGAGAGAGCCTATTATTATTATTATTTATCAACTTACAATTATTGATTGTTTTTAACAATTATTTATTGATCAATATTCATATAAAAGTTATTGAAGTTTCGAGATAAAGAGAAGAGTGTTGTTAACAAAAAAAAAAAAAAAAAAAGTGGCTATAACGATCTATAAGAGAGCATATAGGAAATATATTTTTGCAGCTCACTTTTGGGTCATCCAACTTGTTCATATTATTGCTCCGGATGTATAACACGTGACAAGACCACGTGAATTGAATTGTATAAAATTGATGAGTTATGACCTGGAGGTTACAAGTTCAATATTCCTGAAGGGTGTGTTCGCGAGTGCGTGTTCATCATCCAAGAAAAAAATAATATTGTACAATACGAACATACAAAAAAAAAGGAAATAATATTATATTATATAATACTATAGAACGGTAGTGGCGCACCTTTGGTTGATAAGAGCTATCCATCTAATCTATTTTGCCTATAAAAAAACCTAATACAACAAAAAATCTTTCATTCCTAGCACACTATATCAGGTCAGATCACTTAAATGGTGGGTTCCAATTGTATTTTAGTGGTATCGTTTATCTTTCTCAATATATAATTTTCAAAGTAAGTCTATACAGTCTCGCTGGTCGCTCATAACTCAACATATGTCCTAATGTATGCTTTGTCTCAAGTTTGAGTCGCTACTTTTTTCTTTGCGAAAGATTAATAATTGATTGAGTCTTGGTATTTTCAAATACTAAGGCAGCACTTTATATTAGTTTTTTACTTGATTTTAAGAAAATCTAACTCGTTCATATTTTTTGGAATCCCGTGGATTACCCACAAACCAAAAACTATTTTTATTAAATGCTTGTAGCTTTATGTTTCTCTGTGATTTGAATCGCATTAAAAGAAAATTAAAATAAAAAACAGAAGTTAGGATTACTCGCTTGGTATAAATTTTCATGAGTAGACTAAAAATAGGAGTTCAAATAAGATGAATGGCTTAAATCTAAAAAAATATAACAAATGGCAACATCTCCAAATAAGAGCCTATCTTCTCGTTTGGAAGTACCAGGAATCTTAGTAATTTGCTTTGTAACTTGACTACAAAGGTCTATTTTGAGCTTCCTACTTAACCATAATATGTTCTGCATTGGGTTAATCAGACCCGTTCATTTGGTTTCTAATTATTTGTGGATGGCTAATACAATTGAAACAGTGCTGATTGGATGAATTTGAACCGGACAGTACAGAAATTAGATGAAGGAATTTGATCAACCATATGTATGGCTCACCAAGCCTTGTCGCAATGATAAAAGTTGTTGTCATGTGACTTTGAGGTCACGGGTTCAAGTCGTGGAATCAACCTCTTACTTATTATACGCCCTTGTGGTCCACCCATTCTTCAAACCCTGCATAGGTAGGAGCTTCGTGCACCGAAGCTGTTCCTTTTATATGTGCGGCCCACTGTGTTAAAGTGTTAAGGTGGGGTGTAACATCCTTGCCTGTGCTGCGTACAGGATTTTGTGCGGGTCCACTAAATATATCTAGGCACGCGAGGCAAGGAACAAGGTACTTAATGGAAAGGGTAGTTCTCGTGCACACAATCCTGAACGGAAAACGATTATTCCGCGTTTCGATGCCCCCTCGCTCGCGTGGCCTTATAAAGTCCAAATCCATTGTATTCGATTGACGGATAGCCTCTTGGTCATTTGCGGCTTCAAAAACGGTTCCTTGCGAAGCAGGAATACGAAGCAATGTGAAAACCCTAAACCTAAATGGATGCCTCCGAATTCCTTCCCGTAGAGGAAATCAACACCCAAAGCAACCCTGACTCCGATCAATTCTTCGACGCTCCGGAGAAGTTATCCTCCGATCAAGATGGTGCACCAGAGCCGGAACAATCAGGCGATATTTCTTCGCTTTCTCGGTCCGAATCTGTTGAAAACGAGGCAATTAAGACTATTTATTCGCCAAGGAAATCCTTTTCTAGTAAACTCCGGCAGAGATCTGTTGGGAGAAATCGAGATGCTCGAACCGCCGATTCAAAGGATTCGAGTTGCGATTCCCCTTCAAACTCCGAAATTATTCAGGTATGTGAAGCAATTACTCCTAGGGAAAGAAGAAGTAAGATATTATCTGCTTTGAAAGATCACGAGAGGCTTCAACAACGGGCAAATTCACCACGGTTTAGGTCAAATTCCGGTAATTTTGGTGCCGAGAGGAAGCAAATACTGGAAAGTTCTTGTATTTCTGTTGCGAACGACAAAAGTGACAAATTTAGCTCAGATTCGGGTAAATTTAATCCTAATGAGGGGAACTCTCGTGTTTCGCCTGTTAGGAACCAGCAAAACGATAGATTTGACGCAGTTGATTCTGCTTACGAAGATTTTGATGGACCATTATCGAACTTTCTGCTTTTCCTCGTAGGTCTAGTGATAAAAGCTATTGGATTCCAGTTCAATTTATTCATTAGCTTTTTCACTTTTCCTGTCTGGATAATGTATTCCTCGTTCCTGTTTCTGTCAAATCCTTGTGGAACTTTAAAGCGGGTGAACGACCTTGTTTTCGAGAAGCTGACAGGGATGTGCAGTTATGTGTTGGCTAGAGTTTGTCCAGGTTTATTCGAACACCTAAAGAGTCAGAAATCGATTGGGGGTTATGTGGTGAGATTTGCTTGGGGATGCTTGTGGTCATTCTATGTTTGTTCCATCTTGTTTGTTTTTCTGGTGTTGGCATTTGTGATAAGTAGTGTTATGATGAAATACATTGTTGAGGAGCCTATTCGGATGAAAGAAACCTTGAATTTTGATTATACCAAGCCTAATCCAGTTGCTCTGGTGCCTATCACATCATGTGACGCTGTATTTTGTGGTATGAGATGTAAAGAAAAGGTTGATGTTGGAAAGAGCCGTGTTATTCCTCCTCATCACAAGTTGCAGCTTGCGGTTTCATTAGTTTTGCCCGAGTCTGACTACAACAGGAAACTTGGGATTTTCCAGGTTAGTTTTTGCATCAATTAGTTTGTTTTGAATTTAATTTATGTCTAGTGCAATTGATAGAGAGGAGATGATCATCTTTCACGGTTTGGTCCAATAATGTTGCCTGCCTTCTACAGGTCAAGGTAGAGTTCCTATCTGCAAAGGGCCAAGTCAAAGCAAGTTCGAGCCATCCATCCATGCTTCATTTTAAAAGTTCACCTATCCATTATGTGGACACCTTCCTTAGAAGCATTTCTCTACTTGCTGGCCATTCATCAGAGTCCCAAATTCTAAACATACGAATGAGAGGGCTTACTGAAGGAATTGATCCAACTGCTTGCTTGAGGGTTATCCTGGAACACCGAGCAGAATACAGGCCTGGTGCTGGTATACCTGAAATTTACTCTGCATCTCTGCTGCTCCAGTCTGAGCTCCCTCTGCTTAAACGAATTATTTGGCACTGGAAGACTACAATATTTGTCTGGAACAGCATGGGGTTGTTTGTGGCAGAATTGTTGTTGGCTCTGATCTTTTGTAGGCCTATTATTATCCCAAAGGCAATACCAAGGGGTGACTCTGCTAACAGAACCAGAAGCTCTAATTAATCAGAAGGATCCAAGTCTTTTTAAAGCATTGTTACCTGATTCAGAGGCAGGCTGAACACAAGGTCCTTCTCAAGCACCTCTGATAAAACTGGTGCAAAAAAAATGTACTCTGAGCTGTACTCAATGTTGTCTAACACGATCAATCATTTTTGGTATGGTTTTCCAACTTCCTATATCTGAGTACACTGCAACCATTATTTAAAATTATTGCATAATTTATATTTATAAAAATAAACCCATTCAAGAATGTCCTTGAGGGAATCTTCCACAATTAGTCTTAGTAGTTAGTACATCTTTTTAAGTGTTACTGTAGATTTTATGTGGTCTAAGGCATTCAAGAATTCCCTTTAGAGAATCAATCACAATTAGTGTTAGTAGTCAGTACATTTCTTTTTCATTGTTACTGTAGATCTTGGGTGGTCTAAGACAACTGCAGAACGGCATCAGTTCTTCTAAGCATCACAAAGTAGTGGATCTTTCTGCAAAGAAACAGCAAATCATTTTGAATAACTGCTTTGCAGCAAACATGTTACTTCTTGTTCCTTTTTTCTTCTAGCAGTGAGTCTGTTACTTCTATGAGCCGGTTAATGATAAGTGCACATGTATTTTCATATAAATACGCTAGCTTTTTAAAGTAACAGTTATCTCACCTTGCCATTCCAAACTATTTATTGTGACCTTCATCGTGAATGATGATGCCCCAAATTAGTTTCCTAAGGGTTTATCCCTCAATTTCTAGGTCCTCTCCTGTGAACATGTCCATTGCCTTTTACATTTATGGCTATCCATATAGATGCAAATTAGAAGGACGGGATTGTTTAATCTGCAGAAATTTTAGGTCAGAGCCTGTTGATAATGGGCCTAATGTGTAACTTGTTCCGTGCAAGTAACTCCCACATGTGCATTCGACACTCGTAAGAATTTTTTTTCTGAAAATAACTTCTCATAAAAAATACATTATAGCAGCTGCTACTATAGAACCGTTCTCTTCGGGTGGAGATCTGCATTAGGTCATGTATAAACTCTAATCTTCATTAGGGAAAATATGCATGTGCCTGATTTTTCCTGATTCCTAAGCATTCCATGTGTTTCACAAAATTAAACAGAAATCTTGTATGTATAGCTGTGAAGCATTTTGGACATTTTAAGGAACCACGACAATATTCAGTGGTAGTTGCATCATTCTTAAAATAAAGTATAGTGCATTATTCTTCAGGTTTTTTACATGGTTACTTTGTTCAGTTTAAGCAAAACAGTTGTATGGCTTTCTTCTCCTTATTTCTGAGATTTTTGTTATTTTTCGTGTCAACTAGTTGGCCCAAATGAATGTATGCCTATGTTAGTTTTATTGTTAAATTGTCATTTATCGATTCTTGTAGATAAATCACCTGTGGGGCATATTTTCGTTCTGAAACTACCGGAAAGCTCCTCAGGTCAAGTTCTGGTATGGCTTTTCTTCATTATAATTCCTTCAGTTATATTTGGCAACTTTGAAGATTGGTTATTATTGTTCTTCCTACCAAATGTTGTACTCCACCTGTTGAGTCTTGGGATTTCCTGGTGTACATGTGATGCAGAAATTGTACTTAAACAGCAAACTCAGATCATTTGATATTTATTTTAGAAGCAAGGAGAGAGAGTGAGTGTGCCCAAAGCGATCATGTATCTGATGTCAGTATGACATGTACTGATAAGAGCTCAGTCCTACATAGTAAGGTATGACCAAATTTTTCTAAGTCATGCTGTTTTTTACCTGCTAAAATTCATTTGTTTTTTCTCAGAATTTCTTGAAATTATTGATACCATGTTTAAAGGCTAGCAATTTGGATGAAAATGACACCCTGCACATTCAGCATTTGGAATCAATTCAAGGTTGCAAAGATGTTTGGTTTGAGTTGGACATCTAAGCAGGTGTATCGAGGACATTTTTTTTATGTGGACATATAAGCAGAACACCAGTGTGGTTAAAGCTGTTTAGAGTCTTAATGAATTTTAGATTTTTCTTGGTAACAGTTCATAATATTGAGTTTCAACTGAGTAGCACTAATTATCAGTTGTTGGTTTACACTAGGAAGCTATTTCTCCAATTTTTTGTAGTGCATGTGGAACCCTAGATTGAGAAGTAGCTCTGCTGCCACTTTTGTAAATAAGTATTATGTGCAGCCCTTGAAACAAACTGTTTAAGTTATATTATCTCTTTTCTTAGAAAATTCTCTACTGAAATTTCCGTAATCTGGACTATTCCTATATCTAACCAGTTAATGAGTTGTGCACTCTCATTCTTCATGCTGTGATTTTAAGAAAGCAAGAAAAATAATAATTTTAGATGCCTGCTGTTTTGTATTGGGGTAGTTGTAGGATCTTAAATTCCATGTCTTATAAATTCAGATGCTTGATGTTTTCATGGTTGCTCGTCTCTGACTTCAGGCTTATCATATGCAGCATATACCAACACATAAATCTATTCTTTCCAGCAGATTTGAGCATCGTGAAGCTTTTTCATACACTCCTTGAATGTCATGTTTCTTTTGCTCTGTCTTTGACCTGTGGCTGAAAATTTTCAAGTGGGAAATTCTCAAAACCTGGATTCTTTATACATTTCAAGAGATATCCTCTCCATCGAATCCCTTAGACTGAAAATATAGGTGCTCAAGCTGTATTTTTGGAGTTCACCAGAAGAAACTAATTTGGTTATAGGATTTAGGCGTTTGATAAATAGAGGGATTCGGACTGAAGTTTCCTGCAAGATTTTGGGAAGGTGAGAAAATTCCTGTGTTGTTAGCAGTTTTTTTGGTAAGATATTAGCAGGCTTTTTATTGTGTATTGTCTTTGCATTGTCAAAGAAGGGGAGCCTTGGTTCAACGGCAGAGTTATCGTTGTGTGATCTTAAGGTCACAGGTTCAAGGCGTGGAAACAGCCTCTTGCAAAATGCAAGGTAAGGCTGAGTACTATTGACCTTTGTGGTCTACCCCTTCCCCGGACGACCCCACATATGCAGGAGCTTCATGCACCGGGACTGCCTTTTTTTAGTCTTTGCATTGTCAAGCAGTAAGCTCAATAATCAGGTGCTTGAGAATTTTCTAAAGGTTTTATGCTCAATAGTCCGACAGAATAAACCCCAAGTAGGAGAGCAACCAACAGGAGGCCTAACAAGGATCCCAACCAGTGAATAGATTCAAGACTAATCATCCCCTGATTCATAGATTAGTCACCCTCTTGAACCATCCCTTCTTCAACAAACTCCTTTTCACTTTGCTGCGACAACCAGTCACTCTCCCCAGTATTCTTCACATGAGAAAAACCGATCAATTCTGTGCATGGATACGACTCCAGATCCATTGCACAATCCAGTCAATCTTCTTCATTAGCCATTCAAAGCAATAGTTTATTGTGACCCCTTTTGACCCAAGGAGTCCTATGATACCTTCAAGGTTGATTTTCCATATATCGGAAACCCATTTTCAGCACTTGCAGTGCATCTCAAGAAGATAACTCCATATATCTGAAGCCATAATAGTGTGTTTCAACTGCACATTGATCTATTAAATCTTCTTATTTTGTATCTGGATTCTCTATTCCTTAAAAAATGGCATTACAGAAGCTAGATTTGAAGGATATCAAAAGCCATTAAATTACAATGGATTGCGCGCACACAACGTGTGAAAGTGTTGTGTGCGAGAGTTGGAATTTGATAGGGCATCAAAAGGTAATCCAGAGCTTGCTGGTACTGAAGTTATTTGAGCATTCCAAGGGCAGTTTTCTGCCGCATATGGTTATTTTACACAGGAAGAAACCGACTGTATTACATAACGGTGGGCTGCTTATGGTTTACACATACTGACGAGTTGAATTTCTTTCCTTGCAGATAAATGGAGATCCAATAGTCCGTGATCAAGACTTTCGTTGCAGTCGGCCTAATATCGACGATAAGGACTCCTAACTAACATTCCTGGATTACTTCCTAAACTTTTGGCATGCTGCGGATAATTGATAGGAAGTGGATGTGAGAGCAACTACCTTGGGGAAGCTCTTAGTCCTACAGTGGTATAGGGACCTTCAAAGGATAGAGCAGTTTACTTTTAGTTTAAATTTGGTACCGGTGTTGGGATATGAACCTCCAAAGGGTAGTAGAAGGATAGCACAGTTGTATTTTGCTTTCTATAAATCCGATCTGCTTTTGATCCATGCAGATTACAGATAAAAGAAACTCAATCAGTATTCGATTTGGTTTGTAGATCATAGATTTGCGGATTATCCTTCCATCCTGGATAAGTTATATAGAATTGTTGATATTGACTTTCTTTGAAGGATCTAAATAGGGCATTAGAACCTTGTAGCGAAGTTGAAAGTTAGAGCGATTAAATTTTTCTATAAAATTAAATTGAGTAATTAGAATTAGTTAAATGCAATAATTTTTCATGGGTCACCTACTTTGGGGATGCCAAACAAGATCAATGGCTAGATCTTATTGAAAAAAATAAAAAAAATAGTATTTATGCTTTATAAGGGGTTCGTTATATAGCCGTTAGTGACCAACCCTCCATCAAGGTACCTCATTCAAGTAAGAACCTTTCTTTCTCTTGCGTCACTTGTTAAAGTCCCCACTTTTAACTAGGGTTATCCCTTAATTAATGGCTTACATTTGTGTACAAAGTAATGGCTATTTATTTTTATTAATCTTTCTAAAGACCGAAAACAAGTACTTAGGCAAATTCATTGATTTTCAATAGGCCTATGTTTAATATATTAAATAAGAACGGCATAGATATAAAAAAAAGTTCATTATGCATGAGAAAAGGTGTAGACTTCTTCAAAACTCTTGGGCATATGCAGGTGCGGGACTCATTTCTAGAGGGAAGTCTAATTGATTTTTCATTAGTAGTTTTGAATGCTTTGCTCAACCATATGGGCATTTATCCAAAAAGGCGATGATCCTATGGAATGGATGATTTCTTGCAACAATTTTAGCAAATTTAGCTTGAAAGAAGATGGGAGGTGGATGTGTAAACCATTTTTTATTTTTTATTTCAATCAAGAACCGGCATTCCATGGACAACCAACCATTGTAGTTCTAGTGTTTTTCTTTTAATAGGCAAATGGGTTTTTATGAATAACCCTAAACTAAGGAGAGACACGAAAAACTCCTTCCACCAGTGCAGTTGAAGCCAGGGAATCCAATGTTGTTTTGGTTATCCTGCTCCTACTACTCCAACCCTAACTGACCTTGGGTCGATAGGGTCGTCTCTGGTGAGGTCTCCAAGAAACAAGCCATATAAGCAAGGACGAATCAGAGCACTTACTCTGTAGGGTTCTAGCAAAGGTTTTAGGTTAAACCTAACCAAACGGAAAGAAAGGATGCACTTACTCTGTAGTGCAAAATTCTCTTATTAGTGTATGGGCAAATTTTTTGCCTGACCCTAAGAAACAAGCTGGGTCAAAGATTTCCTGCCCCAAGCCCTAGCATATAGGGTTGTTTAGGTCATGTCTCCCAAAGAACCCCAACCCTTTGCCGTTCCGGGTTCTAGTGCCATGGCTGCATGCAACTCCATCTTATCTATAATATATACCTTACATGTGACTTTGAGGTCATGGGTTCAAGGCGTGAAAACAGCCTCTTGCAAAATGCAAGTTAAGGCTGTGTACTTTAGGCCCTTGTGGTCCGCCCCTTCCTTGAACCCCGCATAGGCCGGAGTTTCGTGCACCAAGGCTGGCCCTTTACATGTGGGTGAATATCATATATAGAACCGTTTCCAGTTGATGGACGCAGGGTTTATTATATGATCATTGGATTACCGGATCTATGATCCTAACAGCTGTCTCCCCCAGTTTAGCATTTTTCTTCTTTGAAATGCAAAACTAAGCCTGCTTCCCGGGCTCGCCACCGGATCACCAGAAAACCTGCAGCCAGTATACAAATATGATGATTGAACTAAAAAAAGGCAGTTCCAGTGCACGAAGCTCTCGTCTATGTAGGATCTGGAGAAAGGACGGGCCACAAGGGTCTACAGTATACAGTTTTACCTTGCATTTTTGTAAGAGACTGTTTCCATGAATATGATAATTGAACTATTAAGAGATAATATCCTTTTGTTTTTCCAAATTTTGGACACACTTGAACAACCTTGAACCTATGCACCACTGCAGTAGAATGCCTTTTGTCCTGCAACTTGAAGCACCGGCAAAAACACAGCTCAGGAACCATATATCGATGCACCATGGCCTTTTATATCAGGACTTTGCAGTTATTTCTTACGCATGGATGGGACTAATTCTATGTGAGTGATACCAGTCTCTCTCGAGTGGTGGTTCGCATGGCGGGCTGATGATCCATTTTAGACCGTGCCTTGAGAAGTGCTTTTGTTTTCTCCTTGAAGAAGAGTTCTTCCCACTCTCAAGGCAGTAACATATCTGTCCACTGCAATGTAATTGTAAACCGAAAAGAGAAAAAGGAAAGCCTGTTCTCACTAGAACTGCAAGCATTTTATGGTCACTAGATCAACGGGTAGTATGACCACAGCCCGTACTAACGGCCTGCCGTCACATGAAACTTGTGCTCGGTGAACCCAAAAACATGCATCCTTATCCATCGCATACTTAACAATATGGACAAAGAAACTGGATTCCGTCCAAGTCTCTAACCGTCGTAGAATCCAAGCAGATAAGTACAATAGATAATAGGTTAATCAAGTGGGTATGCTGGAATCCCTTGTCTAGAATAACCAGCAAGCGGTTAGGAGATGGTCCAAATACCCAAACAAGAAAGGCTCATTTCTTTCGTCTAACACAGCCAAGGACATTATAAGAATTGCTTGAAAAAAGAAATCAGCATAGAAGAATTTTTCGCCTTACAAGACAAAAGATATCACTCTTTGTACTTAATACAGAGGAATGAAGGAATAAAATTTCTTGATGATGATGATGTATGAAGGGTATATGGTGTTACTTCAAATACTCGAACCACTTTGCAAGCTTTTCAAGAAAGAGCCGCTTTTGGTGATTTCACGCAGAGGTTTGTTGGTGAATCGGATGAGGTTATAGGCCCATGCACCCAACACCGTCCCACATGTTGGACCCACTATGTATACCCATATGCTCTGGTAACGGCTGTAAATGATGGCTGGCCCCAAACTTCTAGCCGGGTTCATGGACGCCCCAGATATTGGTCTGTCAAAGAAATTAAGTAAGACCAGTTAGCCGCAGGACCCACTAACGTAAGAAGGCCTATCTTTAATTTATCCAGACCAATGGTTATGTAGACCTCATATTGGATCTGTCTGCCCAAAGTTCATCCTTAACACCCTGTGATATGCAGTTCAAGTGGTTGAACTCGAATCATCAAATCATTAGGAATCCTCACAACCTATCATACATATTGTTGCTGTTTGATGGCTTAATTTTCAACAATAACATACCCTGCGAGAAGGACATTTAACAAGATAGTAGCTCCCACAGCCAAGCCTGCTAGTTCTCCAATCTGCCATTATTTGCCAAAAGAGGAACAATGTCAATATCAAAGCTAATAAACAAAGAGACGCTGTATTTCATTGGTCTTTATAAAGTAATAATATTAGAATGATTTTTTCCAGCCCATGCAAGTTTCACAGAAGCAGCTCAAATAATCAAGTGGAAGGCAGTTAGTGGTCCCTTTCTCGCTTTTCATCCTAAACAAATGAAAGAAACTTAAACACACAATCATGGTGCTTAGGACATGCATCTTTTTTCTCAAAGTTTGGACACGCGGACACCCACGTACAGCCTTGAACCTGGGCATTCTGATGAGAGACTCCTCTTGGGCCTCTGAACAAGATGGCATGGGTTCATGGTCAGGATAAATAAGATCGTCTGTTTAAAGTTTACATGCCTCGTGTTACTCAAGGCTGCTTAAATTTTACTTGAGATTTCTGGCTGGGAGCTTTGGCGAAACAGGAGAATTGTCGCCGTGTGACCTTGAGATCACTAGTTTAAGGTATAGAAACAGCTTCTTATAAAATTCGAAGTAAGGCTGCGTACTATTAACCCTTGTAGTTCATTCCTTTCCCAAAACTGCATATGTGTGAGTTTCGTACACCAAGGCTGCCTTTTTTTAGATTTCTGACTACCCGGATTTTCTAAGTGAAAATATGTGCCTCCGTCGTATATTTCTCTGGCTTTATGAACATTTGGTGCATATATGGTAAGACTTGGGTATGGTTCATGAAAAACTTACCGCCCTGTTGTCAGTGGCTACACCGGAGATGACAAACATCAAGTAGAAGGTGATGATGAATTCAAGGACCAGAGACTGCATGTTTGATCCAACAGGAATTGTTCCCGGATAATGTTCTCCACCAAACAATAGGCGCAGCGTTCCACTTGCAAGGCTTGCTCCCAACATCTGAGCTGAAATATAAGCTGGCACCTGTGACAACATCACAGCAGTTTTGTCCTTAAGAGCATATATAAAATGACAATGACTCAGAAATCTCCTTTACACAAACAATCTGTATGAAAACCTAATCCCTATGCAGTTTTAGATTAAAGAAATGTAGTAATTTGTTCCCTGCTGCAGAATATATCAGAACTTCGGTCACAAGACTATCTCACCATCCACCAGAAAAATGGCCATTGATCCAAACCTCAATCACCGAATTTCTTGTTCTTACGGCATTGATAGGGATGGTACTACTACCAAGAGAATTTTTTTTTTTTTATAGTACTTTTGTAATTTAACCTTTCAAGAAGCGCAAAATTTTAGAATTAAGCTTATACTTTTATGTACTGTAAATATTAATCATTAAGAGACTCCAACTACATTCGTCTTTCATATTCTGCACGCGGAAGCTGTTTATTAGAAACGATAATAACGGGAAAATAATCTCTTAGACTGAGTTGCTTTCAAGTTTCAACACGCAAAGGAAGCCTGGAGGTAGAAAATTAAAAGGTGATTACTCTTTATGCTTAAGCAAATTAAACTGATGAGATAGATTTGAAGCGACAAGCGAATTGAGGAAATAGTTCATTAGCAACTGAAGAGTTGTCGTCATGTGACCTTGAGGTCACGGGTTTAAGATGTGAAAACAGCCTCTTACAAAATGCAATGTAAGGCTGCATATTATTAACTCTTGTGATCTGCCCCTTCCGCAAACCCCACATACGTGAAAACTTCGTATATTGGAGCTGTCCCTTTTGTTCATTGGCAACCTACCGCTACCAATTTGTTTACTTGCGAGTCTTAAGCGGGAGCTAAAACATGAACGCAGCAGCGCCCTGAACTTGGTACTTTACGTAATGTGATCAGTTGATCTAAGAGATGACAACTAGTGCAACCCAGTGCCATTGATTTCAACTAGATCAGATGATCCCTTTAACATCCGTATATTGAACTGCCTGTTAGATGGGCTCTTGCCGAAAAGTCAAAACCACCAGGGGTCTCGTTGACAATCAACAAATTTTCAAAGGCAGGCCATCGTTCATTAGTGCCGTCCAAGTTAATCGCTAAAGATGATTTACAATAAAAAGTTTAATATATATATATATATATATATATATATATATATATATAATTGGAGCCAGATAAGGAGAGCCACGGGTGTCTGAAAATCTCAGCCCGTGACACTTGGCACAATGGTAGAGGTAGAGTTGTTGTCACGTGATCTTAAGGTTACAGATTTAAGGCGAGGAAACAGCCTCTTGCAAAATACAAAATAAGGCTGCGTACGCTTGACCTTTGTGGTTCAACTCTTCCCTGAACCCGGCATATTCGAGAGCTTATGCACCGAGGCTGCCATAGGTAATTGGAGAAATGTCTACGAGGTTGTGAACTTAAAGTACATGTAGTAGGGACTAGCTTTTTGGTGATTGAAACTGTTGATCTTCCTGGACCCATCTTGGATTGACCACTTGGACCGTTATGTGACATAGCCTACTTAAGGCAGGGTCTACGAAGCGGATGGCCCGTCCACGTCCAAACTTTTGTGTTGTACAAGCAGAAGCCATTACTACTATCCCGATTCAACCGAACGAAAGAGTTACCTGTTTCCATGGAAATCTTCTGCAAGTGGCGAAAGCAAAGGTGACAGCAGGATTGAAGTGTGCACCGGAAATATGACCGACGGAGTAAACCATAACCATGACGACGAGGCCCCAGACAATGCAGACACCAGGAAACGTAACCGAACCTTTGCTCTGGTTAACCACCACAGACGCGCATCCAGCAAATATCACGAAGTACGTCGCGAATACTTCAGCGATCAACTACGCAATCAAGCAGAAAAGAAGAGAAAAAAATTTCACCTTCGATAAACCAAAAACATCGTCATCAAAAGGAAAACTACAACTTACAAAAATATTTTCGGAGATGCTCTCCTGGTAACAAAAATGGCAGCCCATTTTTCAGATTTTTGGTTCTGCAATTAAACAGTCGGAGCTTTTTGGGAATTCTAACAGAGAGATGGAAATGAAAAAGTGAGAGAAGACTGACAATCACTGGAAGGGATCAAGCAAGTGACAGAGCTTGAATTGCCACTTTTCTCTTCACAAAATCAAAATATGTACAGTTTTGACATGATCTGATTGCAACTTGGGTTTAGAAGGAGATTCAGAAAAAACCCAGTTGAATCCTAGAGCTGGAGATTGTAATCGTTTACGCTTCATCGAATAAGTACATCAATGAACAACAAACGACAGTTGTATTGTTCCGAAGGAAAGAAAATGGATTAGCCAAAACTGGAGATAGAGAAGGAAATAAGAGCGGAGAAACAGAGAAGGCAATAGGCGAAGTCACCTTTTGTAGAAAAGGAACAGAAATTCCATATGTGAAGCCTTTGCTTTTCAGAGAAAAAGTATGACAATTTCCATTCTCGATATGAATAGCTTCTTCATCCTTTATAATGCCTCCGTTCCCCTCCTCCATTGATTTGGCTTGATTCCCGTTCTCCCCAGATATCTCAGACATCTTCTCCGTAGACCAATAAAACAGAAAGAAATAAAAGAGTTTTCAACAACTGCTATCCCCACTAATCATGGAAAAAATGACGAAAATGTATTGAGAAATATCAACATCATCTTTCACTCCGGAAGACCCAAGAACCCAGAAATTGTAACTTGAAGAAACAGACGAGAATTTTGGGAGGCGGAGAGGGGACGGAAGAGAGTTGGAGTTTATCTTGGCTGAAGAGATAGAGAGAGATAAACAAGTATTATCGTCGTGAGGAGATAGAATTGAAGTGTGTCTATAAATAGTCCGGGAAATCGTTGAAAAGTGTGAAGGAGAACAGCATTGAAAGCTTTCCAACAACCCGCCCGAAATTTAAAGAAAAGTTATAAAGATGATTAATTGAAGATTGGAAGTTGAGATGTTCCTCCATAACTTTTGTTCCCATTTTTTTTCTTTTTGGTACAGGAAGAAAAAGGGTTTTCGGTTTCTCAGACTTAATATAGAGAAATTTCTACTCCAACCTGTTACTGGGCTTTTGTACCATTCATCTCTTCTCCCATGCAGGATAGCGTATAAATGCATGACATACGGCGCGTCATTCACTACAAGAATTACGGATTATTGCGCTGGTAATTCTGCATGCGGGGCCAGAAGTGGGTGATAGATTTTCGGGGTCACGTTTTAGATCGTCCATGAACCAAGCAACTTCTCCAACAAATGACCCCAGACGCTTACAGTCTGCAGCCAAAAATTAATGGACGGTTCGGAAAGTCTGTAATAGCTGCAGTTATGTATTAAGCAGTGGAAGGGTGTATTACAAGCATAGATACAGTAAGATTTTTTAGCAGTTTATCTTGAACAATAGGAGGGTTAGTAGTGCTAATGACTGAGATAAGGTTTGGATCATCAAAATTTTGGTCCCCTATAATTTCTCCTTACTTTTTAATTTTACGGTCTGATTACATTGTCAAGTTAGTCGATTGTGTTCGGTCTTTTTAGGTGGCCGATGGGTGACTCTCTATAATTTTATACAGTCAATGTGAAGAAGAAGAAGGAGAAGAACTCGGTAACCTCTTTAATTAAAATGGTTATAAACCCGGTAAATGTTGCACATATTTATTGGTGATTGGCTTCGTCGATTTGGTGGACTACCACCGATCCAAGACGTTAACTACTAACTGTTTTGTCAGGTATAATCCTCATCGTGGATCAATATCTTGTTTGAATTTATGCCTGGTAAAAAATGAAAATTGCTGACCGAAAAGAAAGATATTTTCGTGCTCCCCCATAAATCATAACAAACAGTTTTTGGAGCTCAAATTTACCACGATAAGCTCCCAACTCTGCTTATGATTGGGAGCAGTGGAAGGGTAAAATTGAGGCATTGATTCTTTCTGAACTACTTCATCTGATGGAATATCAGCTTGGCATGGGACCAAAACCATGTGGGTCTTCTGCTTACGTACGAGTTCAACTGTTTCAGAGAGGCCAACGCATAGATTTGTGGAGGGTTAGACCTCGACACTGACTTTCCGCGAGCTGCTCTCCTTTTAAAGACTTACAGATCAGCAGACTGATCAAATATAATCAAAGTTGAAGGTAAACCATGAAAAAGAATTTTGATTGGGCGGTTGACTATTATCTTTTCACTAAAATTGTTTAAAGTATAGATTTAGCCTGATAGAAGCAAGTATATGTTTTGTGGTCAAAATTGATCATAGAAATATGAGAAAAATAGGTCATAAATTAAGACGTAAGGGGGCTTAGCCACTGCCAGTAGGTCCGTCAAACATTATCACACGCGTTCCTCGTATCTTATCTCTGATATTTTGACAATCGATCTTCATACTAAGTATTATGGTAACAATGATCCAAAACCATCAAATCATACTATTTCTGAGCAGTAGTCGGAGAAATCAGACGATGGGTGAGGGCACGCTGCACAGCAGCCTATTGCAGTGTGCATTCTATAGCATCATTTCCTCCTGTTTTAATTTTTAAATGTTAAAATTACAGTAGCCGCTGTTCCATGAGCACTCCTTTACAAGTTTAATATCAGTTTTTCTATTTTTTTTATATTTTTCAACGAATAATTATGAAGTAAACTACTGAAATCTATTATCCTAATTCCTAAACACTACAGCAAGAGTATTTTAACTGCCTCCTATTAGCCTACGGCGTAGGTTTCTTGTGCCTTCAAGACAAGGACTTTTGACTTTGGGGCTTTTAGCCATACTTGTGTTTGCTCCGTTGAGTGATGCCTTCGTAGATTACGATGGCAATTTGGTTAACCTACGGAGGCAGTTTGTATAACTTCCAACACCCATTTTTCTCGTAATGAAATCTCCCTACTAAGAAGAAAGTGCTAACTCAAACCTCTAATCAAACCGTAGCGAGAATAGGTGACTTGTTATCCTGCTTAACAAGGGGATTTTGATAATTTTAGAGGTGTTACAGTTCATAATTAAAAAAAAAAAATGTCATCTATGTGAGGTATTCAAAAGGGCATCCCCAGTGCATGAAGCTCCTACATATGTAGGGTCCGAGAACGGGTCGGACCACACGGATTAATAGTATATAGCCTTACCTTGTATTTTGACTTCAACACCTTGATTTTGTGACCTTAAGGTCACGTGACTATAACTCTATAGCTGTGCCAAGGCTAACTATCTCAAAAGTTGAATGTCATTAGCAGTTACACCAGCCTGCGGAGGCAAAACGATTGTTGGTGGACAAAAGGAGCTCTCATCCGGAAATCGAGCACAACTCTCGTGCAAAACAGTATTCCATGTTCAAAAGCTACCGCCACTTGAGTGCAAGGAGCAGCTCTACACTCGAGACTTTAGTTTGCTACAATGATCCATGGGTCTAGCAAGGAATTCAGAGAAAACTGATCATAAAAATCCAATGTCTTATCATGCATGTACAAAAATTCTAAAATGTGGCAAAATGATTAATGGATGTAATCATCATTTAGAGCCAAATTGTCAAGCTTACGTGATCCGGTTTAAGCGTTATTGCCAGCCAAATAATTCCGCACAATCACGTAAAGATAGATTATACGAGTGATGCCAATCAGGCCCTAGATCGTCACTGATCTAGAATTTTTCCTGAATATTATGGTCATGTGATCTTGAGGTCATGGGTTCAAGGCGTGGAATCAGTCTCTTGCAAAATGCAAGGTAAGACTCCTACTATAGGCCCTTATAGTCTGCCCATTTTCTGAACCTTACATAGGCAGGAGCTTCATGCACGGAACTGCCCAACTCTAGAGCGACGAGCATTGCAAAATCAGCCCCACAAAATGGTCAGTCAAATCAATCACTGCACTGTGACTTTTGCTTAACTTCTCTGATGCATGCGCGCAAAGCGCAGCCATTTTTCTTCGAACTCATAATTGAGCAAGGAAAATTGTTGTTGTAACCATTCCAAAACATGGCATTCTATGATCTTCTGATCAGGTTTTGGATAAATGAATTACCACTCAAAAAAGTAAATGACAATCTAAACGTTTTCACTACTATACTATAGTGGGTGATCGACCTTTACTTAAGGTGGACCTCGATCTTTCTCCTTGTTGCTTTAGTCACTTGGGCAAGCAATTATACGATTTTAGTCCTTTTCTCCCTGTTCATCCTTGATTTTTTTTTTTTCTCGTCCAACCAATGCATGAGCTCATAAATTAATTTTATATTCATTTATCTAAAAATAAAGGCATAAAACTGTAATTATAATATTTACATATTGGTATAATCGTGAAGGGAGCCTTGGCGCAACAGTAGAGTTGTTGTTGTATGACCTTAAAGTCACGGGTTCAAAGCATAGAAATAGCCTACTTGCAAAATACAAGATAAGGCACCGAAACTGCTCTTTGTATCAGTATCGTCCTCGCCTATTTCCCTCTGTACGATCCTCTGCCCTACTGGGGCAAAAATGTCGACCGAGCTCGCCATAAATTTCTCTCCAGCTCTCCCTCTGTCATCCTCCATGCCATGTTGCCAGGCTCATAAGCCACCGCGTGTTCCTCGATGAGATCACACAATACATCACCTTCCTACACAACTTTCTTCCTTAGAGAATGGATCCACCATGAGACACAGTCACACTGAAGGGACCCGCCTGTGAGTGAGCCTACTTAATGACAACTTCCAGATGGGTCGGAAGTTTCTTGTCCGACCATTATCACTTACTCCGGTTCTTTTCGTTGAAATTCTCAGAAGTTCATAATTCTCTGCTCCCAAATCGCCTTACAGAGATATTGGAGGATGTCAAAAGAGTTCCGTTCCAATTCAACATCGTATAAGATAGTGGTGCTTTTGATTTTCTATGTAAAAGTAGAGGGAAGTGGGTTTGACAATACTCTCAAATTCTGTAGTGAAGTTGTAATAGTCCCACTCCCACCATCCCACTGTATCTTCCGTGTTTGACAAACCTGGTCTTAGTCTCTTATTTGGAGTCTGTGTTCATAGGGGTTTCATACTTGAGCATGATACAGATTGAATCTTACACATCCGTAAAGACTTGAGGAAGATTATTTGAGCATAAAAGAGAAGGACATGGACACCAGGAAATCCGTTATATTATTCATTCTTTCTCACCTTTTTGCCATCTCATCCATCCAAGTATGTCTACACGTCGAGCAACAGCAACCATGTATTAAAATAAGGAGACAAATGGCGCTGTAGCAAACGCCAGGTTGAGTAAGCAGTCCACCAACCAAAACGTTTAGAAAGCAGGTTTTTGCCCCTTAAATTGGAAGTAAATTGTAGCAGCCACTGGAAGCCAGTTTTGCCTTTGCACTTGCTCTACAGTCTGCAGGTCAAAGTGGCCGTGATCTTCCCTGAAAGCCAGTTTTGGGGAGGGTAATGAAACCTTGTTGTAGAAAATCTCATTAATTCATCAGCACCTACCCCCCACCCCCTCTAGCTTCTCCCTTTCAATATATGATGCAACATCGCGGTTGAGGAGTAAGTCAGAAAGCTTGAGAAATGGAAGCATTTGATTTGATTCATTCTCAATAGCCATGAGATGATTATCTTGGAGCGATCCTTTTGTTGCTCACATTTGCATCACAGGCGTCTTTAAAAGTGGGTGGTGGGTTCACTTTCTAATTTTTCTTTGATCTCAATCGTTCATCTGATTTACCACATTATAGATGGTTTAGGAAAAATATTATCTGTGTCATATCTCTAAGTTATTCAATTTGGGAAGTTTTGAAGCAAAAAAGAAGAAGAAGACGATATTCTTCTTTGAGGCTTGTTTGCATTTCATTTCTATTTTTATGGCTTCATAACATTAAAAGACAAGGAATTTAGAGATATGTAATATATAAGATTTTTCATCTCTAGACTGTCTAGAAAGAAAAATCAAATGAATAGTTCAAATCATTAAAAATGGAAAAGAAAAAGTACACTCACCACCATTTTTAAAGATACTTATAAAATTGGTTGCATCATATAATTCCTCTTTCTCTCTCAATAGATAGTGAGTAGGAAATCTAATGTCCACAAGTGAAAATAACTCAATGAGATTTATTACGAGAAGATTCAATTGTCTACATTCGTTTATGAGTCTAGGCTCAACAAGCGTGAAAGAAGTCTCGCCCTTTTTCCTGCATGGTGAAACACTTCTTTACATTCGTTCATCATGTTTATCTTTGCAGAAAAATAGATAACCCATGAGGAATTATGTACATGGATGATCATGATTTCTTGTTTGAGTTCTTTGAAAAAAGTATATGAAATGGATGGTAGTATTTTTTACCCAAAGAAAGGTAGGCCAGAAGCATTCAATGCCTATAGCATTTGTTTATTATCCAATCTAAATCATTCCAAATATTATGAATGGCTATGGAACAATATCTCACCATGCAAGAGAAAAGGACACGTGACTTCTTTCACTCTCCTAGAGCGTGGACTCTTACCTGGAGTCATATTTTTCCTGCGTAAAAATGTACAGTAAGCCTCATCCATCGTAAATGTAGAATATTTCATCGATAAGACAGTAATGGTACTAAATTAATACATTGGTTTTGTGCCAACATATGGCAAGTTAGTAACCTCAGCAAAGCATTGGTTGTGTATCACCACCGTGTACCTCATCCAACCCCCATGACAAGATCTCTTCTAAAATACAACAGTTGTTGCTCTATCGCAGTTAACGGATGATTCTCACAGTCACGATGGGGCCGGCTCCATTGCATAAACTAACCATATCCATTGATGCTTTCTTTTTGTTTCTCCAAGATTTATGAATTTGAGGTTTATATATTGAGTCCCGGTAGCAATCCATGTTTAGAAAGTGTGGAAAGAGTCCAAGCCACCTGCTCCGCCCTACCCCTTGATTTTGAATGATCCAACTTATTCATTGGATTTGCTGTCGCTCAAGAAAGGTAAAGGGGCAGCTCTAGTGCATGAAGCTCCCACAAATACAGGGTCCGTCTGGAGTCCCTCAAGATAGGTGGGTACCAAAAATAGCTTGCAAGTAATGTATCCCCAGTAGGTTCTTCCCTAGAAATATGGGACAGTATCGTATTTTTTTCTTAATACCACCATATTTCAATTGAAGGGACCTACTGGAGAAGTTTCCATTCAATGAGATTTTGGTACGCCCCTCCTGAGGATCAGAAGATTTATGCACTCGATGGTACAAATTTGATTGTGGTCAAGAACGTGGGTTTTATGCCTCCCCACCGTGCAACATACCCGATCCCAACTCCATGGCAAGAAAATCTCTTCCACCTGAGACAAACAAACTGTGGTTGCAGAGTTAAGAGATGATTCTCTCCTTTTCGTTCCCAACCGCGTAAACTAACATCACATTTCAATAGGGAAATTTATGATTCGGAACAAGATTAATCACAGAGCCTCACCATCTCGCTGAACCAGAAGCTCATTGATATATCCAAGAGGGGCAAAGTAAGCTGGGAACCAGATCCTTGGGGTATCTCTTCTGCCTCTTCAGGATACAAGCCTTTCAAAGAAAGAGGACCAGTAAGTCAAGAAGCTAAAACAATTTGGCTGAAAGCTGTGCCCCCCCCAGGATCTCTTTTTTCCTATGGATTGCTTGCAAAAGAAAAATCAGCACACATGACAACCTCCAAAGAAGAGGCCGAGCTGGGCCCTCTATGTGATTTCTTTGTAATGAACTGTGTGAATCGGTCGAACCACGTTTTACTTCACTGCAAATTGGCTGCAGAACTGTGGGATATTATCATTGACAATAGATGAGACCAAATATAATCAGAAAAAACAAACTTCTGTGGAAACATTTTGTGGGGTCGTTCTTTGCTGGATATTATGGCAGGAAAGAAACCTCCGATGTTTTAGGGGTGAAGAAGAACAACCCACCCAGTTCCTCAAAGACTATATATTAACTTCCATCATTAGATTTTGCCGGTTCAGTTGGAGCTAGCAATTCAAACATTGCTGATGCTGGGATGGCTAGTTTTGGTATTGTCTCATGCATTAATCATGGTTTCATACCTGATGCCATTGAAGGCGACAGTGCAAGTATTATTGGATGAATTAATAATAATAATGCTTAACCATGGAGATTTTGGGATCTCATTGATGAGATCAAATTTGCTGTTATGCCTTTCAACTGCAATTCCTAACAAATGCATAGAGCTGTAAGCGATGCCGCTGATGACCACGCACCGTCATGGAGTTGGAATGAACTCTTTTATTATGCATTTGATTTAACGCCGGCCTTTGGTTTTTGCTTCTCTTGGGCTGTCTTTGGTTTATGGTCTGCTGATTGATGTTCACAGGAGCAACCCTCTTTTGGCTATTTCAGTTTCGAATGATAAGTGGATTTTGAAAGGGAGTCTTGGTGTAATATTAGAGTTGTCGTCGTGTGACCTTGAGGTATTGGGTGGAAAGCGTGAAAACAGTCTCTTGCAAAATTCAAAATAAAGCTGTTTACTATTAACCCTTATAGTTAGCCCTTCCTCAAACCCTGCATTCACAAGAGCTTGGTACACAGGGGCTGCCCTTTTTTCGTTTTGAATGATATTTCTGCATATTTTGCATTATCTAAGTTCACATTGTGTCCACGTCTTGAATTTTGACCCCTTTATTCCACCAATTCATAATTTGTTTGTCAAAATATCGGTAGCATACTGGGGACTTGGGTGATGTAATTTAGCATGATTGCCTGTAACAGTTTTTCATATCACCGGCCGGATATTTTCCTTGACTTACCGAGTCTAACGTGCAAAATGTATTTAACGGTTCCGATCAGACTTGCGTTGTCCCATCCAGATGAATCCCGAGAGTACTGTCTGTCCGCCACACACCGTATTTGACTATTTTTAACGAGACGGCCCTACCAAAACAGAAATGACGAGATGCTGACTTAAGAGGCTGTAGGTTCGGTTCCGAACCAAAAACTCATGACCGTTACACCGAACCGAAATTCAAACTACTTGCCGTTCGAAAACCTTACCTAAAAGCTAGAAGCCCAACAGTTCTGTCCAAACCCAAAGGCAAAACACCTCCTCTTCTCCTCCAAGAAACCAACAATGGTTTCCAAGATCACCAGAAGAACGCCTACAAAACCAGATCGCCGGAGAAGCCGCCGGAAAAGAACGCCGATCAAGAAAGTCATCAACGCCTCGTCGATCGTCATCTCAACGATCAACAGATCCATCTCTACCTGCCAGCGTCGCCTTCTCAAACTCTTCACACGGTTGGCAACTCTCCACACTCCAAGTAGCCGGAAAAACGGTTTCTGTCGTTTGAAAATGACCGACCAGGAAATCGACACGGCAGCCGTACTTCCTTTTACGGGTAACTTTCTCCCGCCGCCGGAGTTTCCGGGGAAGAAAACGATCTTTCTGGACCTCGACGAGACGCTCATTCACTCCAAGGCGGAGTCGGCAGACCCACCACCGGAAAAGTACGATTTCATCGTACGGCCGAAGATTGACGGTGAGATCTTGAGCTTTTACGTCCTGAAACGGCCGGGAGTTGATGAACTGTTAGAAGAGATGGCCCAGCTTTTTGAGATTGTCATATTTACAGCTGGACGGAAGGAATATGCCTCTTTGGTTCTTGACCGGTTGGATGGGAAGGGTGTGATTTCTCATCGGCTTTATAGGGATTCCTGTATGGAGATTGAAGGGAAATACGTGAAGGATTTGTCGGGGATTGGGAGGGATTTGAAGAGGGCGGTGATTGTTGATGATAATCCGGGCTCTTATATGCTTAATCGGGAAAATGCGGTTCCGATCAAGCCGTTTGTTGATGATTTAGAGGACGAAGAGCTTAAGAAATTGATGAGTTTCTTGGAGTTTGCCGATTATTTCGATGATATGCGTGAAGCTGTTAGGGCGATGCCAGAATTTCTTGCCATTTCTGGCACCTAATTTGTTTAACTTGTAATTTTAAGTTTAATTACTTCCAATAAATCTATTAAAGGATCTAATTCGGCCAATTTCAGCAGAACATTTCATATTTTGGATCGCGTACATTTCGTACATTGAGTGCCTGTGACTGGTTAGGCGTTTTGGCCACTATAAGTGAACGCAAATGGTAGTGAAATTTGATAAATTGAAGAGAAATTTGATCCCATGTTTGAGACATGAAAATAGCCTTTTGCAAAATGCATGGTAAGCCTGCATACCATAAACTCTTGTGGTCCGCCCTTTTTCGAAGCCATGCTGCATTTGCAGGACCTTTCGCACTACATGTGTCCATATATAGACCCTTGATCTGGAATCTTTGTATAAGGTTCCATATAACAATGTGAGCATGTTTCAATTCGTATGGTACCAGAATGTTGCCATGGGACCGTGCTATTGATTACAGCTATGATCTGGAAGCAAGAGGCACCATGCCGCTTGCAAAATTGCAAGGCTGCATATTATAGACCCTTGTAGTTCACCCCTTCCATGAATCCTGCATTCGAGGGAGCTTGTACACAAGGGCTACCCATTTATGTACAAAATTAATAAGGAGAAGTGCATTCACCTTCTTGCACATCAATAATTGCTTCTTGCACTTTTTTCTTGCGCTTTTGGTTTTTATGACATCTTTCTTGAAACTGGTTAGTGGTTAAGGAAAACAACAATCGTTGATTTGCATCTTGCTTGATTAGTAGGCGCACACCTCTACCTATGTTTAAATATGCTTTGTCGCAGGTTTGAGTTGGCCTTGTTCAGGGATTAAATTTAGGAGTGCTCGTGAGTGTCTGAGTGACTTGCACCCATGCACACAGAAAGAGGATGCCATGCAAGAGTGTCCTTTACAACAGGCGATGATCCAATCTTACAGATTGCTCCAATCGTGTACAGTGGGCCCATCTTTCAATCATCTAATCTTACAGATTGCTCCAGCTTTTTGATGTTTCAGTAGTGCAAAATTATTTCCAAATCTAGCTTTTAACGAAATCCTAATGTAGATCATGAAAAGCAAATAATTTAGAGACTATAAACAAGAGAAATGCTAAATAGATGTTCCAGCCGAAGGCCATCTAACAGTATTGGTTACGGACAACTTGGTGCCTCTGCTAAATAGATGTTCCAGCCGAAGGCCATCTAACAGTATTGGTTACGGACAACTTGGTGCCTCTGCTAAATAGATGTTCCAGCCGAAGGCCATCTAACAGTATTGGTTACGGACAACTTGGTGCCTCTCCTCGTTATACTTGATTGGAGGTTCGAGGCAGCACTTTTCCCTCGTGGATTTCAAGTATATTAAGGAATTACGTAATTGGTTCTAGGTTATTTTTTTCAAAACTCCTTGCAGCCAAAAGAAAAAAGAGGACACCCTGGAACGTTCATGGACCACTTTTGCTGGAGCCTACTTTGCATGATCTAACTCTTACGTTTAATTAACCCAGTAGACATCCAAAAGCTGAAGCAATCAAACGTGGGCTCTACAAAAAGTTGCCTATGGACACCCTCATAATGAGGAGCGTCTATTGGCATTTCTCCATAGACAATGGTGTAAATTCAATGGGAAAATTCTTAAAACCTTCATAAGAACTACTACTAAACCGTTTCTTGAGAATTGAAGTGTTACACATTCTCTCCACTCCAATCCAAAACCGACTGCTAGAAAGGAAAATGAAAAATCCCCCTCGGTTCAATTTGTACTCTTCCAAATCTTTGTTTATATGCAATTTACTGCAGAGATCGGCTTCACTGATCTTCAACGTGTTTACTATGTATAAGTAAACAGCAGTGCAGAGTGAATCGCTGACTGGTTTCTCAATAGTTAGAGAGTTCACAAGAGGTTTGCCTTTCAGTGCCAGGCTGCGGTGATCAGAGAGCAGAGAGAGAAACAAAATGGAATCACTAAGGCTTGCTGTTATCCTGAGCAGAAATCAACTCAGAACTTGCTTTTTCCAGAAAACTCTATTTGTTAGTTTGTCTAAAGGTTGTTGAATCATTACGTGCGGTATTGTCCCTGTGAGGTCAAGTTCAAGCTTCTCTTACTAAATGCAAGCATTTTAGCTTGTCGATTCAGGTAGTTGGATGTCATTAAATACAAAATTCAAGATAAGCTAGGCAATACAACACCTACACTGAAATAGTTACTATCCTCTTGACTTGTTCGGCAACTTCCACCTGCATCTCTTCCAAGGAATTGATAGGTCATCTCTTCGGTTGCAGCTTCTAAATAAAAAAAGCACCATTGGAGAACACTTCGCAGAACTCATCATCTGCAATGGAGCTTTAAACAATTACCAAACTGTTTTGCTCAGTGTCTTCTTGGACACGACACTGTTTACTTAACGTTCTTTGCTCTGTACCCGTTTCCCAGCTTCTGCTCATACTTTCACCTTTTTTATAACAACACTACATGTACTTGAGTCAAAGGCAACAGCAACCCATTGGGTTAACTCCATGTACAGTGTCTCTTAAAGGAGGAACTGCTGTTGAGATGACTTTGGGAGTATTAGGATGTCTACTTTTTCCTTTCCACATTTCTCACTCTCATATGCCAAGGAACATTAAATGGCTCAAACAGTTGTTGGAACAGTAACATAACAGCCCATAAAAGTTCCCAATATTAATCTCATCAAGTGATCTTTTATATCTTCAGATTTTGACAGATTTGTGGCAGCAAACTTCTGGAATCCAATTTGATAGTGGAGAAAGCTGAGAAGTCAGAGAACTTCCTGTTTTCCATTTCCCAATATAGTTTCATATGGAAAACCTTCTAGCAAATAACCGAGATGGGAAGCAATCCCCTTTGAACATACTGTTACAGAAATCCTTCTGAGGTTTGCCAAGATGATGAGCCTCTGAACATGTTATTAGAGATAAAAGGACTACACAGAATCTAGTTCCTCTCTCCACGAAAATCGACTGGCAGACTGAAAAGAACAGTGAGTAAAAAAAAAATTGCTTCCTTTGTCCTCTTAGAGCTTTTCAAATCTCTGTTATATCCAATTTAAGTGCAGATATACAGTTTGCTGCCTCTGCAATTAGTTTTCTCTGTTTAAGAAAATAGAAGTGACCGGTGAGGGCATTGCTGACTAGCTTGTTAATAGACATCAAGGTGTGACTAGATACAAGTGTCTTACTGAAGGAAAGCAAAAAAACGAGTTCTGGTCCATCTTAAACATATTTAACAGAGGAAGACACTGTAAGATGGCTCCGTAAGGTGAAATAGTGTTTGCTTAAGATGGGATCAATGATCATTTATCAGCTTGTCATCATCTAAGGAATTCTGAAAAACACAACTGCTATTGCTGCTGGGGACAAAGGATTTAAGACATGAGGTCAATCGCTAGAAAACTTTAATTTGAATAGGGCCATCCCAAAGAAATTGCCAGGGACAAAGGATTTAAGATATGAGATTGAATGTACCGAAAGAAACTACTTACATACTAGTTTCTGTAAGAACTTCAGTGTCATTTCTTACGCACTGAATCTGCTCCTTAAGTCTCTAGTGGAAAAAGTACACATTGCAGCAGGGAAACCCACTGCTGTATTGTCCCAAAATTCACTATGAAGTTGAATCAAGGATTCAAATGAGAAGGTTCACATAGGTCAGAATTTGCAGGCACAAATCAGAATTTGATGCAAGGTTATACCTATTACCCAAAATCAGCTGCCCGCTCAAGTTATTCCTTCAAGCACCACATCCTTGATTCTGTCATGGACCATGCCTCCAGTATTTCCTATTACAGTAAAGAGACCTTGGAAAATCTGTAACCTACAAACTTTTTGTACACAATTTTTATGAATGCCACCAAGATTGAACTACATTCTTCTATAGCAAACAAACCTTCAGCAGAAAAAATACTTAGAATAGTTAGTTTAACTACATCAACTACCTACATTGCTGTAGGCAGATAATACTAAGTAATTTCTTCGCACCAGGAAAATTCTTTTCACATCCTTCCTAGAGTCTTATAGCACCAACCACAGTCTAGTCTACACACAGAAATACAAATACAGCACTGCAGAGCCTGCTTGCAGCTTTGACTATTCTCAACAAAATGACATCTGAAATATCTTCCAGGAAACTCATCAGGTGGTAATTATTTCAAACCCACCTCTTAAGTGCTCCAATAATTTTCCTTAGGAGGGGTTTCAACATCTTAGCAACCAAAATCAATAAACAGATGATAATTGGAAAATCCCATTTAATAGATCCTATAGACTATTAAAGCATAAGGACCTCAATAAATTTTCTGAGATGTCAGTGAGTCTTCCTAAATTGTTCACAAAGAGAGTGAGCCATTAAGATAACAGAAATCCCAACAATCACAAATTCTTACATAATGAACAAATTCAACCAACAATATGCATCAGATGGATAAATTTGAAGTTGAGGATGAGACCAGCCTCTTCTTCTGTTACACAGATTTAGTTCCCAGACTCTTATTTCTGTTACCCGAATAAACCAACTTAACCCCCATATCAACACATCTGATCACCTTGTCCTGATCTACCCTGATTAAGTTAAAATAGGCAAAATAGAAAGATAAGCCCAACCAAAAATCACATTTAAACTAAGTCCATTACATGAAACCCAACTCAGTAGTGAGAACAAAAAATTCTTCTCTATTCATTCACAGAACTGTCTCATCCAACATAAAAAACAGAACTGAACAATGATTCAAGTTACAGTTACACAGAGGATAAAGATACAGACAACAAAGAAGCAAAGAAAGAGAGGATAGAATCACTCACAAGAGAAGACCTGTTTAGGCAATCTCCAAGCCTCAGAGAAAGAGAAGCACATGTCATCAATTGCTTCGCTGCGACACCACCTGCATTTGGAGGTTTTCCTGCAGTCATTTCTGATCATCTCTCTACAATTCCGGGACTGATTCTTCTTCAACAGGCTCAGAGGAATTCGATTCCAACTGACTCGGTCTGAAGGAGATGCCTTCGAACAGGAAGAAATGAAGACCAGAAGAAGCATAGCCAGCAACAGGGAAACCCTAACCCTGGCCATCATTCTAATTCAGTCAGGTGAAAATGGTGACAACATTGCTTGAAGGAGAAACTCCACGATGTTGGATTTTCTTAAAATCTTAGAGTCCAGGCGTAGAATTCTACGACGACGATTTACGGCTGAATTTGCAAGGAGGGCCCATCTGATAAAGGATCAATACCGTTAATCTTCTTATTTCATGATCTTCAATGACGATTGGAAAATCTCAAGTCTCTACATTATCAACGACGCTTCAAAAATCAAAGGTTTGGAATCGTTCAAGTTTAAATGAAGCGGATCGATCATATAGCAGCTCTAGATAGAGGATAAAATACATCAAATTAATTCGATTCTATGTTCATAACGACGTCATGCTTTCTTTTGGTACCGTGTAGGGTATCCGTAGATATCAGTTTAAAAAGGCATTTTGAAAATATAAATTTAAAAATAATATAAAACATAGATGTAGACTGTTTTTGAAGATCCAGATCGTTAATCTTGTTTGGAGTCCTCAAACAGGCAACCCGTAAAAATTTGTTGCATTTGAATATCCTACGCACAGTAAACAAAAAAAATAGTAGCTTTAATTTTCAATTTCTATAGCTTAGTTTATAAAAGTTTATTTTGCTTAAAATTTGTATGCGGCTTATTCTATGGCATTCTGACAAGACTAATGGTTTAGTTCTTTCAAGAAAAGTCAGCATCTATAATTTTTTATGACTTATGTTGGATGGATGGATAATCTATGATTCATGATCCATGCAAATTAAACCCTCAATCTATATTTGATCCATATACACACAAATCGAATCAAATTCAATTCACTTATCCCTTTTGCCTGGTACTTCATCTCTATTTTTGAATTGATAAACTATGATCCAGGCTATTCATATGATGGTTGCGCCTTCTGATCATCGCTATTTCGATTGGATGATTCTAGCATCCTACTCAAATTTGATTACTTGAATTAAGAACCATCTTGATGCAATGTCTCTAAACCGTTCGTTTTCTTTGATCATAAATACGGTTTTTCGGATCTAAACCCATCCGATCCATGAAGTTTATAACTACTGGACATCCAAAGCTGAAACAATAAGATGAACGGATAGGATGATCAAAAGGTGAGTCCTACATGTAGCCTCGTACTCTTTTTACTCTCCAAGGGGTCACCCACGGTCAAGTCGAAACAAAGTATCAACGAACTTAACGAAACTTCTCTGTCTCTCTCTCTCTCTCTCTCTCTCTCTCTCCAAAGCATAAGAACTCCTGGAATTCATCTCTCTGTGTTTCAGTTCATCCATTCGTTCCCCATTTCTTGCATCCCCTTCACAGACTCAATGAAGAAGATCCTCCCCTTAATACTCCTCCTCCTAACCCTCCCCTCCATCTCTCCAGCATCATCCACAGTCACGTCAACAGTCCCCATGGCAACCCAGCTCAGAAACATAATCGAAGCTCTAATAGGAGCCGGTGACTTCGGAAGCTGGGCCAACGTCCTCTACGGCACGGATCCTTCCTCATTCCCCATCTCTGCGACCCTCTTCGTCCCAAGCGATGAAGCTCTGGCCCACCTTTCGCTGTTCAACCCTTCGATCCTCCCATACCACGTTGTCCCTCAACAGCTCTCGTTCTCCACTCTCCAAAAGATGGATATCGGCTCAAGATTACCCACCCTTTTACCCAACGAAACCATTCTTGTTACCAACAATACCCACTCCAATTTTACTCTTGATGATAGCCCTGTTACATGTCCTGATATGTACGAGAACGGTTTGATTTCTGTTCATGGGATTGGGTCGGTTCTTAATTTCTCTGTATATGGAAGTACCCAGTTGCCGGAGATTTTGGTTCCAGAATCGTCGCCAACATCTCCTCCAATGGGGCCTAAAGAAGGTGGACGACGGCCGTCTCATGCGCCTTATGTTTGTCCTGAGTTCCCGGTGATTGTTTCAGCGGGTTGTGCATTTTTTGCTTGGAAGTTTCGTTGGAATTCTCTCCACTGAAATGGGTTCTCTATTGTTCAATTGTCTGAATTGGACGAACATGGCTGGTTGATTGGAGTTTCTTTCTTCTTATTTTTCTTTGTCACGACATTGATTTTCTGAATTGGACGAATATGGCTCCTTGATTTGGATTTTCCTTCTTCTTCTTTGCTACAACCTTTTCTTTTTTACTTTCTTTGGCGGTGGTGTGAATCTGCTGTTTTTCTTGGTTTGAGAAATGTATGGAAGCGAAACAGTAGATTTTTACCGTCTTCTTCATCTTAATGCGTGAATCATTTTGTTCTGCATTTAAAGTGTAATGAATTCACAAGAAAATTCTCCATAGGAATATGATTTCTTCATGCCACGATAGATGAAAAAGCTCCTAAAGAGGTTTGATCGTACTTCTCTTGAATCTGCAATCGGGCCCGGATTTGATCGTTCTTCTCCTGAATCAGGATGATTACAAGCAGATCGCCGTCTGATGAGAGATGTAGTTTTTGCTTCATGGGTCTGTATCTGTTCATTTTGCAGTGTCTTGATTAGTAGTATTATATGGTAGTTGAGAGCTTACTTGCATTCTCATGTTCAATCTTCAAGGGTCCCCCAATCGAAAGGATAAAGGATAGTCTGATCGACGTGGATTTCAAGTTCTGATCACTCAATATGAAATCCTCATAATGAATGATTAAACTCCCAAAAATGGGTACGAATCACTTCCCTAATCGCTCCACGGCTGCAGTGCATTCTTGATCCAACCGACAAGCAGGAGTCCAGCCTATTCCCATTATCCTCACCTTGATCAAATGATCCTGGGACTGTTTTCCATTGGAGCCCCCTTTGTGGCTCCATCAATAAAAGCTTAACCTTTGATTTTACATCTTTCCATCTTCTCATGTTACGTATATACAGGATGGCCGTTCGACATGGAACCACGACCACCTAGAATGAGGCTCATATGCAAGTGGTATACAAATTTTTGTTCATGGGGGCCATTTGTGGTTTCCTCCAATCTATACGATGGTTCATTTGGGTGAATGACCAAAAGTGTGGGAGTATTATTTTTGACACAGAACTGGAGTTATTTTTCATTTCTGTGTTATGGATCATAAACTTAATCATTTCTAGTGGTAAGCCCTTTTTGGAAGGGGCTACAGCCCAAAACCACACCGATGAGACCCAACCATCTGAGAATGCGAGACCCATCACACCACATGCACTCAAATCACACCTCTTTCATCGTCCTCCGCATTCATCATCGTCATCACAGAAATGAAAAGAGAGAGAGAGAGAGAGAGAGAGAGAGAGAGAGAGAGAGAGAGAGAGAGATTACCAGTCATGCTAACATGTATAATATCGAGTTCATGATACAACTTTAAAGTTCTTACATGAATTATTGTAATCAGAGAGAGAGAGAGAGAGAGAGAGAGAGAGAGCAGCTGATTACCAGTCATGCTAACATGTATAATATCTAGTTCATGATAGAACTTTAAAGTTCTTACATGAATTATTGTAATCAAGGACGTTATAAAGTGCTCTGAAAATCGATAACTCACTCGAACACACTGATAAGATCTGGTATCTGACACAAAATAGAAATCCTGCACAACTAAAATATACCAATAACCCTTGTAGAATTTGCTTTCTCAGAGTTTAGGAAGGGTGATTTGTAGAAATCCATCCCTGCATCCACAAGGCCAAGTCCATCAGATGAAGCACCGAATCTCAAAACATGAGCAGGTAACAATGTCTTAAGCCTAACAGCAGCTGTATAGTTAATCAAACAATATATTTATATACTCAACAGCAGTATATAATAGCTACCTCCATTGAGAAGCATGAATATACAAGCTATCTACAAGTTGTTCAGACACGTGATGATGCCATTGGTCAGGTCAAAATACAGTACGTTGCTAGCAATCAACTTCATATACTGGAGTACAAAGATTAAAGCTGTCTGAAGCTTTCAAAACTTGTGGGAGACTTACATTTACTGCTCTGACAATATAGCAAGCATTTACGAAATTATGGTTTGCATTCCTGTTCAGTTACATTTAAAACATTATACTTCATCAGATTCTCTTTTATGGTATCTCTGTTGATTTATTCAGTCCTTTACTTGTCTCAGTGTAGAAACATATTCATTCCTAGAACTTCAAAGGTAGTCATGCTGGATGCTTGACGGCAGTTCTAACTTACAGAACTGATGTAGTGACTTCAGTAACACTGTCAAAAGATGAGGCACTGCTGAACACAGCTTATAGAGGGACCAGATAGGTTGTTCCTATGTGCATCCTGTATGAATGTCCCCTCTGTATAAGTGCTTGAGATATACGTCCTGCATAACCTCTCTTCTAAAAGAAGGTAGAGCAATGCTATGCAGCCACCTGAAATACACCTCTGACCCACAGTTCCCTGGCTATCACACGTACAACATACTCTATTACACATTTCCACCATTACCGACTTAATTACAGTGATAACTGCTAGCCAAATGGACTCCAAGGATGCTGCTTGGCTTCCAATTCTGGGTCCCAGTTTAGTGGGGCCTGCCACACAATCGCAGGGAAGCTGGTGTCCAGCCAGCATTCTAATTTGAATACCTATAACAAATGGGCACGACACAGAAATTGCTGTATGTATCACAAGCTGCCACACCCTGTCATCCATGCAACCACCCAGTTCACCAATTCCAACAGGAACCTTTCATTTTATCTACTCCTTTCAATTCGGGCTGGTTTTGATGCAAAAAAGACAATGGGATTGGAAGGCTAGATACCTTTGACAACTGAGTGGGTTGTCTCTTTGGTTGAAATAGGATGGTGTTCAAACTCCCGAGATACAGTCATTAAGTTACATCCCAGGTTTGCTCCTTAAGTTTCCAACCTTCGCAATCTTGTTTTCTATCCCACCAACTCGCAACATCAATAGACAATTTGTTGATAAATCCTGTTACAGACTCTTGCAGCTTCACAATTTCAGCTAGTACTTCCTTTTTGACTGGTAAGTCAACTATAGTACTTCATTCCCTTATCCTATTTGTTATTACCTTTCTCTCTTCTATCTTGTCAGCTCATCAAATACTATTTAATTATGAAACATACAAAAAGAACTGATACTCAGTTTCTTTTTACAACCTTTATTAATGCATAAGAATTTACTGGTTCTCCAGGGAAATATGCTGTCTTGCAGAAATAGTTAGGTGGTTCAACTGATCCTTTTCAGCAAATTGGACTTCTTCCCCAGTCGGTCTTTTATTTGACGGATAACAACAAAGAGATAGCATGAATGTTATAATTTTATATGTGGAGACCAATGAGGAAATGACTTTAAAACACTGTGTACTGTACTGAATACCAGATAGTAATTACTAACTCAAAAGCAAACCCTCAAAAGAGAGGATGGAACTCAATTATTTACCATTTCAAATATCAATAAGAAAATATTACAAAAGGGGCACGATATGAAGCAGAAAGACAGACACTGACAACATGGAGAGATTACTTACACAAACTCTGCTGATACAGCATCCTTGTTTACGTCATTGGGAACTGGCCAAACAACTTGGTATGGCCCTTCAAAAATCTCCCTTTGCAGATATGTGGGCTTTGAATCTGCAGAAATATTTGCCACTCTCCACCACTCAGTCGAGCGTTTACCCATCACGATAAGACTATCAGAAAATGATACAATTTGATCAGTTTACATGCTTAACCTTTGTAATAGATTAGGTACCTGAAGATGCCTATTTTATATGCAAATTCTCCAAAATGAAACTTACTTTTGATCATCAACCTCCACTTTGATGTCACTGGTGCCGACACCAGGAAGTTCCACTGTCACGACATAGTTAAATTCAGATTCTGCAATATCCATTCGAGGTGACCATTTCGTACCTGAAAGCAATTTGTTCATGTATCATGTCATAAAAAAAAACAGAGTGAAAAAAATAGTTACATCCAAGATGAACTTTGACTCCATGCTGGAGATGTGCAAATGTTCTTTGGAGGCTACGCTTTTCTCATCAAATTAGAGAGAGGAAAAATGAAAAGAGCCTTCTTTTAAACCTTTTATCCCTGATAAGTCTCAATCCCTGAAGACAACAAAGACGACATGAACTTGTAATAGCAACCATTACGACATTTCTAGGTGGTAATCTATAAAGAATGCATAAATGTATGTAATTGGCTTTCTTGACCTGAATATTGTTGCATTGTTTAATCGCTACCTAAGAAAATAAAAAGTTCCAAAAAGTATGAGTGAATATTGCAAGCAAGGGATCACAAATCATGGTATTTTGTCATTACAGAATAATACATACCACTACAGTTGTTCTTGAGAAAAGGCTTGTTTTTGCCCTTCATTTGTTCCATAAATCCATTTGGCCTGGAAAACTTAGAAGGCTTAGAAACAGCTTGCATCACAGGTTGATTATCTCTGACAAAAGATATGTTCGAATCTGTTTGAGCTGGTCTAGAGAACACTGGCGGTCCAGAGTAATCATAAGAACCATTTCCTGTTACAGACTTGGAGCAACTGAGAGGTATGTCCTGTTGAGGTAAGCTTCCATGTTCGAAATCCTGAATGACAGTAAACAGAGAAGAAGTTCGTAATTCCCATCATGACCATTTAAACAGCTGCTCTTGCGAGCAACTTACACACCAGTTAATGGGAGTCTGGGACAGCTGATTATGCACCTGTTTGGTCGAAATCTGTCTCATGAAACTCCCTTGAGAGAGAGACCCTTGGCGTGCAAATAGCAGTCTATTGTCACATCTTCCTCTAGACTTAGAGCAACTGAGAGATGTTTCCTGTTGAAGTGAGCTTTCTTGTTCGAAATCCTGCAAGACAGAACACAGAAGAAGTTCATTCCCATCCTGATCATTTAAAGAGCTGCTCTTGCAGGCAACTTATTCACCAGCAAATGGGACAACTGACTAGCACCTGTTTGGTCGAAATCTGTCTCATGAAACTCGCTTGATAAGGACCTCCTTGTCGTGCAAAAAGCATTCTATTGTCACATCTTCTTATAACTGTGTTGTTTATCCCTGTCTTTAAACTACTACTGCAATTCTGGAAAAAATAAAAGGCAGAAGTTCATGAAAAATGCATATAAGCATGAGAAGAGAAAGTCCGGTTACGGTTATGTACTTATCCTATTCAATAGCTAAATCATTAAAAAATATAAAACAAAATAATCTTGAGCAATTACATAAACTGGCTTTTATAACTTGCAATTCCATATTTTTGTACTTTTCAGAACTAGAAATCAATGCAATCAGCAGGTTGACAAACCTAAATACTTCAGAACAATTCCATGAACATCTGATTGTTTACTTTTGGTCTTCAGAACATCTTTGCTCTTCCAATTACTATGACGGTTCTGCCCCACAGAGCATTATTAGTCAAAGCTAAACTTCTACACACTCGAATTGGATAAAAGTGAAGATGATCCAAATAAAATATAGCCTTGGCAAGTTGGACATGTAAATTTTGGCTGCAGACAGCAGTTGGGGATCTCATGGCACTTAATTCATCAGGAAAAAGGCATGTAAGAGACTGAAGATACAGCAAAGGAGTAGGCCCTTATTGAGACGGACAACCATGTCGGTAGCAATACAGCGGAAAACAAGGTAGAATATTGCACATTTGTTTGTAATGGAAGCATGTTTACTTGCATTTCTCAAGAGGTATTGAGTCTAATTCAAATACTTGGGACGTGGATCTATAACCACCCAGTCTGGATCTTGTAAAACTACAGGAACATTAGATGAAAACTAGCAAATGTAGCCATTTGGAATGGCGAGATCAATACAGAAAAGTTTGTCATCCTAGGAATAACGATCTGAATGTGGAGATTATACTGTCAACTAAAGTTACAGGGTCAAAATGCAGCCACCAGAAGCAAAACCCAATCATTAATTTCGAAAGATCTCCTAAATTGTTCTGAGGCAACTACAGAGTCTAACCAAGAGGATGCTCGTGGGTGCAAAAAAGTAAGCTGTGAGTAAAAAACAGTCATAGAACATATGGCAATTCCTGCTTTTAATAATTAAAGAAAGCAAAGAGAGAAAATCTAAGACTTTCCAACACAAGAAATCTAAGGATGAGAACAGACAAACAATCTCAATTCGGAATGTTAACACTTAAAGCTATTAGTGATGCCAACTAAAATGGAACTGAAAAAGGAAAACAGACAAACAATCTCATTTGTTGCAACTACGAATAAATTACAAGATTACCATAGGAATTAGATGATTATTGGTAGGTAGTTCCTCGTTGGCCGAGAAGTGAGCCAAGATGCGGCTCATCCTCCTCTCTACCACTTGATTCTCCATTATAGCCGGAAACCCAATACCCAGAAGAACACAAACAAGAAAAAGAGGTCCCTCTGCAACCTAATATCAGTCTACCAGAGAGAGAGAGAGAGAGAGAGAGGCGCAAATTTGATGAAGGAATTGAAAGCAGAAGCTGAGTCAGTGAGATTAAAAGGGACAGAAAGGCCAGGCCAAATTGACGGTATTTTTCGGGATGATGATAACGATGAAGTGACTGAATGGAGTTGGTAATAACCGGTAATTGCGGATATTTGTTCGTCTGTGCAAGATTTGGGGAGAATGTTAGAATATCTTTCTCTTCGTGCGATCATCAGAATGACACGTGGTCAGAAGAAAAGATGGGGAAAGATCTGGGGTGGGCACCGGATTTGTCGCGTTTCTTCGTGGTTGGAAAAAAGTCATGGCAGAGGATGGAGACGTTGATAAGGTTCATGAATAACGACGACGGCCATGTCTGGTGGCTCAGTTTCGTAGCCCCCAGGATTACCGTATTGGGAAATCCCGCGGGTTCCTATTCAAACTTCACCAACAGCCCATCTGAATTGCTCCGGAGAAGAGCCAGTGGCACTTCTGATCTAACACATAGGACCCTTCCTGCGTAGGAATGAGCCAATCATCGACTTGGTTATCTTGTTGAACAATAATGGACGGCCTGTCAAAAGAGAAAAGAGTAGTAGTCCTGGTCGTTCATCTAATTCAATTTGGCTCGGAAGACGATGCTACTTTGATGATCCGACCGTTCATGTGATTCATCGGGTTTGGGATAGTTAGTAGTTCAAAAAGCATGGATGATCTAGCATCTTAAAACTGTAAGGAAATAGAAGGTTACAAAAAATTTGTCTAAAAAATGTTATTCTTTGTTTTTACATCTATATTCATAACAATCAAATAAATGGGTCAGATCATCCAAGGTGGACTCCATTATCTAAGAGGGTTCACGTTCATTGGATTACGCCATTCTACCTCTAGAGGAACCTAGGATCGTATCCACCACTATAGATTCAGGGTAATATGTAGCTTGGAGCAAAAGATTGACAAATGTAAAAAAAGACAGTTCCGTTGCACAAAGCTCTGGGTGTTTATAGTGCACAGCCTTATCTTATGTTTTTGTAAGTGACTATTTTCACATCTTAAACCCGTGATTTTAAATTTACACGACCACAACTTTACCATTGTGCCAAGGCTCCTTTCAAAAGATCGACAAATGTAGCCATGAGAATGGCATTCACAGCAGCTGTGGCTGTGGCCACGCTTCCTCAGATGTATAGCATGGGAACCACCAAAAATGTCAGTGGTGTAGTTAGGTTTTCCTACGTAACTTCTAGTAGACAGCAATGTGCAGTCCCATTGTGACAAACAACACAACTAGGGTGGAATATGGCAGTCTATTTTGCAACCTTGAACAACCAAGGAGAGCATCATCCAAACGAATAACAGTTTCGGCCTTTCAGGTAATGGGCAAAGGAGATGAGATGAATGCTTCAGATTTTTGGACCACAATTGTACTTGTACTTGTTAGCCAGCCTTGCCGTGTACTGTGATATTGCTTTGCAGAGCACCGTCTAACTTTTGAGAATTTTCCACCGTATGTTTCCAAACCAATGTGACACCATCTACCACTATATCTTCTTTTCCAGTCGAAGTGTATGCTATGCACTTGCATCTTCTGCTTGAGGGGTGTGAAGTGTAGGTTACTGTCGCCACTTGGAAAAAAAAAACAAATGAACAAGAAAAAGAAAGAACAAAGAGTACATTGAGTCTGCACAAAAAATGTGACAATGAATTAGTTTAACATATTATGTTCTAATCTGGAGAAGGGGTACCTTGGCTCAAATTATAAAGTTGTCGTAGTATAACTTAGAAGTCATATGTTCAAAGTGTGAAAACAGCATCTTGTGGTCCGCCCCTTGCCCGGACAAAATATTCAAACAATGATGATCTACCCTAAATTTGGCTGTTTGTTCTTAAAATAATTTTATAAAGCAGAAAAAGATCACTAGCAATAGATAATTTAATCTGCAGATTGTTATCCTGGTGCCAAACAGCTAGCAAGTCAAATAATGTGATGGGTGCATACATGCAACATAGTTGTACGACACTGATAGATGAATCTTTATTAATTCATTCTTGCAAAACGACTGACTTCGTTGGACCCGTATTGTGAAAAACCCCACAAAACTCACTTTGTTGGACGATTCTAAGACCCTGACATGGGATATTGATTTCTGTTGCTTAAACTTTCTAGCCCATTGAAGGCCAAACAAGATGTTTATAATTTTCAGATAAAAAGGGCAGCTCCAGTGCACAAAACTTTCGCCTATGCTGGGTTCAGGAAAGGGGTGGGTCACAATGGCCTAAAGTAGGCAGCCTTATCTTGCATTTTTGCAAGAGGCTGATTTCAGGTCTTGAACCTGTGACTTCAAGGTTACATGACGACAACTTTTACTGTTGTGCCAAAGCTTCCCTTCAAATACTAATAATAAGTACGGTGGAGTTGAGCAAGAGCGATTAGTGACTTGTTAATTTAGACTAGTTGATAAGTGCTTACTGGTAACTTGACCCGAAGAACGGCAACATTCCCTGGTGTTAACCACATCCCCAGATCAATCTATATTCGTAAATGAATAAGCAAAAGGGAAAAGTATGTCAGTGATTTGAGTATTTATTACTTGTCCTCTGATCAGGATAAGGTTTTGACGATGATATAACTTTATTAAAATTCTATACTTATAACCTGTTCTAAAACTCCCAAAAAACAAAAAACAAAAAAAATCTGCAGTAATTCTTAGAGGGTTGATAGTCAATCATATTTGTATGTATGTGCGTGTGTGTATATCAATCGGCATGATACACCTTTAAATAAGATCATTGATTTTCCTATTTTGTAATCTGATGACTTCTTTAAGGAAGACGTACTTAATTTGCACTTGTTTATACTACTTGGCCAACCCCTAATGGGAACAAGATTCACGTGGCTGACCCACCCCTAATCAGGACAAGGTCTTGATGATGACGACGACGACAATGACTTGCTTATCCTACTTGGCAATCTCTAATCAGGATAAAGCCTAGATGACGACGACGATGACTTGCTTATACTACTTGGCCAATCTCTAATCAGGATAAGGCCTAGATGATGATGACTTATTTATACTGCTTGAACTGATTAATTTGGAGCACAAGACCTCTATCAGACTGGAATAACTCGACCTCCCCATCCTTTAGTTTGTAGGCTAGATTCAATATGAATTAATGTGTTCGTCCCCTCAAGGAGATTAGCTTACGGCTAGACTGAAGAACTTTCATATCCAAGAAAAGTTGATTCTCTAAACCTCATCTAGCAATTAACTAGCATGGTTTTATGGCAGCAAACAAGAGAAAGACAGCCAAATTTTAAGAGGGAATGAGTAAAAGAAACAACGACAGGTGATCGATCATGTAGATATTACATAGGTCAACAATGAAAACATGATATGTTAGATTATACATTTGATAGTTACCTCGTTCATAAAAGTAGATCCATGGTTAGAGCTTGTGAGTCTGTAATCATGAGCCTGTGGCAAATGTGCAGCCTGTCCCAGCTGCATGTCCTCTAATGTATACACAGTTTAAATGCATTAGAAAGAGTCTCAAATAAGTTTAAAGGTGCTGTTTGTGGCTACCACACAGTCATGACTTCCATCAATACTTAATTACCTACCAAAAGTAACAATAAATAAATAAATAAAAGAAAATTTGAGGTGCCAATGGCAGCTAATGACAACAATAAGAATAATAGTATCATTGTGGTGCAGAATGATATTCACCGGATAGCAGCTAAGAAAGAAAGCACTTATAAGAAAGAAAAGAAATGAAGAACTTAATCTTCTGGGTCACTTTATGAACTAATTTTCTCCTGGAGTGACTAACCATCAATTGCTATACTTCCTGAGACAAATGGATAGCTCAAAATGTTGATAAAATAATTGTTGGTAAAATCTTAATCCGCAGAGGGGTTCAGATTATACTAATACACAAGTTTTCTGGAGGAGCAATATCCACTATTTATCCTCGAAGACAATCAGTTCGAATCACCATGGCTCCCGGATGATAATTTATTAGCAAAGCAGTAAGAATCAATGTTTGAAATTAAGCTCATCTCAAGCCTATTATTGCACCAACCCAAATAGGATAAACTGAAAATATGGCAGTCTGGGTTCTACGTGGATCGAAATTAACATGAATTCTTGAAGAAATGGAAAATTGCGCATTGCGTACTTACCATTGCTCTATCTGTATCGACTTCTTTAAAATATTTCAAATCCATTCCACTGAAGGCGTTCCACTCTGGAAAACACCAAAGGAGTTGAAGCCATTTTTCTTACATAGTGATAGTTTTTATCGATCCAATTCATTCATCATGTCTGATATAGATATATGAATTGGGTGGCACCGAGAATGGTCATCAGCCATACTACAATAAATATTATACGCATGCACCGTATAGAAGCCCGTCTTGCCGAGGTTTTCAGCCAATTTTGGCTACGTTTTTGTCCTACTTTTCCTGGATCCAAGAAAACAAAAAGGTCCACGGTTCCTGGGCCACCAATGGAACAGCACAGGAACCCTATCCATGGCTTCTTGTTTCCGTCCAAAACAGCCCCGAACTTAGTACAAATAACCCACGGGGATATGCTCCTTTCCTTCCTCTCAAGGATCACAGAATCTAAGGGGAGGCACAAAGACAATCACAAAGATGCGAATACTAACAGTAATTTTGTTTGCTTGAAAGATGATTTGTTAATTTCAAAGTCAATAAAAATTAATGATAGGTTCGAGTTTTAGAAACAAAACAAGTTTTGATGCATTAATCCTAAGGAGAAACACCGAGAGGTATCGGCCGGAGCTGACAAGCATCGTGCAAAGCAAAAGAAGCCCAACAAAACATATGCACATGAAAGTAAACAAGACAGCAGCCCAACAAAATAAGGCACAAGAAAGAAGAGAGCAATGCAAGGAACAACAGGCAAAAGGAGGCTGAGTAACCCAAGTGTACAGAGCGCACCAATCAGAGAGAAGGTTGATGAGAAGAGGTGAGAAAAGGTGCCGGACACAGGGAATGCAGAAGTAAGAGGACAGCAGAAATCTTTCATCAGGAGATGACAGAAGCAGCTGTTGTGCCCGGAAAAGGTGAGAGAATTGCTTCTTTACACTGGGTCAATATGAAAGGAAAAGTGCTTGGGAGCTGAATGCTCCCCAGTCTAGATGGATTGCATGTGGCCCAAAAGGTTTGAGTAACCCATGTGTGTCTGATTCTTAGATCCTCAGCCATCACCCAAGATATTTTAAAGGTAGGATCAATTCCGTCGTGTTATTTTTTTGTTAGCACAGTTTTCACTCCCTTTCCTACCAGATACAGTGCCGCTTTGCCGGCCTAACAGGTGACCACAGGGCACGAATCCATCTCCCGCTGATTTACCTTGCATTGATCATTCTAAATCCTTCATGGATGAAGCCTCGTCCACCGTTCTGGCAGCAAAAGTAAACAGTTGACTTTTCTTGGCTGATTTTCTACACCACAGGGGAGATGCCAAAGTTGTCTGCAATCAACCACAAGACATTGATGGCTAACGCAACCTATTCTACTACTTTCTTTGTTTAATTGTGCAAAAACATAACAAGTAACACACTTCCGCCCCCACTCTAACTTTCTGTTGCTTTGGGTGTTAAAATGTTCATCTCTCTCTCAACATGGATGGAGACACCTGTCGCATCTGCTAAGCCTAAGAATCTCCTCTGCCCGATCATCTAAACTGTCTGATAGGTTCAGGTTTGGTGTCCCGCTTGCCCTAACTATGTACTGGTAGTCAGTATCTTACGATAAATAGTCATTGATGCGTTAGTATGGGCATTTTCTTACGATCATCTGTTGGCTAAGAAATTGCCATTTTCTTTCCTTCGTTATCGGGAGCGGGTGAACTTCAAATGTTGTTCATGGCTGAGAATAATGCAAGTTTTAGAAGTCCACAATGGTGCATTAAGGGTACTAAAATGACGATATTTACAAAGCAACAAACAGCTCTCGTATCTAATTGGCTCTAGTGGTTGTGTGGATATTAAAGTCAAGCTCCCGTTTATGTCAATGTCAAGCTGCTGGCTAAAGCTCTCAAACAATAAGTCTTAGATAAATTAATGGCACCCACGTAGGGGGAATACATGTGGGAAGCAGAATCAAAACACTTAAGATGGAAGATTACTCCACATATATATAAGCAACAGACATACCTGAACTGAATGGTCGGCCGCACCATCAGACCAGATCTCTGCCAAGCTAGGGCTTGTGCAAATCCAAGTGAAAAATATTTGTCAGGCAGCTGTACTGCCGGAGTTATGCGTGTGCCCCACTTATTCTGCAAGGAAAACAAAAAGGACCAATTACCTGCTAATAGCAGGAAGCACATGGATATAGGAAATGTACTATTTGTCATAGGTAAATAAACATCTCAAGTGCCGCTAAACTAATGCATATTAACTGACCTTGCAAGAGAAGCTAAATCTTGTTTCTCCTGGATACTGACCTTGAGCTTGAAGCAAACCACCAAAAAGAGGTAGAAAAGCACTGGTAGTCAATACTTCACCAGCTACATAGGTTAACTGCCCATTTGGAAACTGCAAATCCATGAAAGACTGAAACAAAAGGTTTTTTTAAGGAATCATTTTGATGCCAAAGAAAGAAATCTTTGCAGAAAAAAGCAGGTATCAAGACGAAAGATAGGCTAACCAAGGACAGACTATCAGGGATGGTAGCATCTTATATATATATACCCCTTCTCCTTCAGTCACGTAACTAGTTTTCCCTTTTATTTAGAACTAGCTAGTCAGTGTTCTGAAAATATACTACAGCTACAGGAGGGTAATAAGGCCTCAAAAGAGTAAGTATGCTCTATAAGGTACACTCAGAGCTGTGCATAACCCACTGAAGTGAGAGCAAGTGGAATTTAGATTTTTGAAGTTTCTCTCAATGAGTCAAGCCTCAAACTTACTTTTCTTATTTGTCAGCTTCGACAACATCTCCGGGTAATTTTTCTTATTTGTTGGCTTTGAAAACATCTCTGGGTAGAAAATTGTACTTAAATCAAAGAATTACCTGAGTATTGAAAAGCATTATAATATCATATGCTAAAGATCTTCCAATAAGACTACCAACAACTGGATATTGTCTGCTTCTTGAAGGAATCTGGTGATGCAGCATCTTATACTATGTTTGAGGTACTGTGGTTGAAAATGCATGGCATAGGATTTTGAGGTTCATGAGCCTAGCAAGATGTTTTCTAACAAGTGACAACCCAACTACTAGCCATATAAAGAGCATTTTAGTATTTTCATGGAAAGACTTGGAATATGGAAGAAGATTGTTATTCAATTTCAGAAAGCTATTGAGCAAATATTACTCGTATCAACTTGGAGACGCATTTTATCAAGGATCAAGCTTATGATCAGTTTCAGACAATTGGTTCCAAGATCGGTACAAGTAATGCCCCAGCTGAAAGGAGGGTGTTAAAATATGTCTGTTACTTATATTGTCTCAACTTGTCACATCATGCTGCTTCACGTCTTTCTGTTTTACTCATGATGGTACCATTGTCATATAAGGTTTTCCCCTTTTTACAATATAATAACTGAGCACTTACACATGATTTTACACTCCATCAGGGTCTTGTTTCTATCTTTTGTCATCTCATGTCTTCATTGCCTTTTCTTCAATTTCTTTACTCCATTAACAAGTACAATAATAAGAGGCAGAGACGGAGTAGGGCTAAAACATACTAAATATTTTTTACCCTTAAAATGAAGTGTATATCCAAGAATAGTAATTGAAATTTGCACCTAAATGTAGCATGTGAAGGAAGACCATCACTTCAAAGAGCAGCTATCAATGGCATGCCTAGCAAAAGTTCAAGATGCCTTGCATGTGATAATCACATAGAGCTAAAAATCAAGTGACATTTGTGGTTACCATACTACAGGATGCAAAGAACCAGCAAAATGCAAAAATCCGCAGGGTGTGGAAGTAGCTAAGCTCCACTTTTTACCACACATCATTAGTACCAATACAACATCAATATTTAAAGCTAAGGCCTTCTAGACTTGTGGCATAAGCAGCAGCCTCTCCTACATGTGGCAGGTCATAAATTCAAGGCCTAATCATGAGCAAGGAACAAAGAATATCACCACTTACACAAGCTAATGGGTTCAGACATATCATTGACATAAAGAGCCATCTCCTATGCTTTGACCATACAGTTGGACAAAGTGAATGCATCCCATTCTGTCACAAACATGTCAAAAACATTACACTATATGTCAATATGAATAGATAATGCAAGGAAACTAGCCCACACTCACATAACTGAAAATTTGAAAGCAGCTCAAATGATGAGAGGAACAATCAACAACAATGATTAAACATAAAGCTCAAATACTATATGATTACCAAATAGAGTTACAGACGGCTATAGCTTAGGGAACATATTGAAAATTTTCAGCAAGATCCAACAAAAGCATAAAAACAGATGACCACTTAAATTGGTCACAACTATTCAAGCATTGTCCCAAATGAAGAATCACAAATGTGAGGAAATCATGCAAGCAAAGAAGTGCATAATCAAGCACCAAGTGTTTCCTTTTTCCTTTATTTTCAGTTTCTGTTATTGAAGAGAGAAGATCATCATAATCAAAAGATGATCAAGCTCAATCGCTAGATTTGTAAGGTCAACTTTCTCCTCATGTCTCCAAATAGCCAAAGAACCTAATGGATGGATGTCTGCAAGAGAAAAAGGGCTAACACTTACACAAACTCTCCCAAATTGAAAAAAACATTGAGCTAGCATGAAGAAGAGAATCTCTCTGCACAATTTACCACCCTAGAAATGTCTGACATTTCTTAACAACACTGGATAATAACTATGGCACAACAACAATGTCAAATGCACACAAATAGGAGAGGTGTTTCTTTGGTTCCATTACCTGTATAGTTACATATCTCATGCCAACACCAGGCAACTGGTGTTGCCCTTTGTCTGACATTTCTTAACAACACTGGATAATAACTATGGCACAACAACAATGTCAAATGCACACAAATAGGAGAGGTGTTTCTTTGGTTCCATTACCTGTATAGTTACATATCTCATGCCAACACCAGGCAACTAGTGTTGCCCTTTGTCTGACATTTCTTAACAACACTGGATAATAACTATGGCACAACAACAATGTCAAATGCACACAAATAGGAGAGGTGTTTCTTTGGTTCCATTACCTGTATAGTTACATATCTCATGCCAACACCAGGCAACTGCTCAAGGTTCAGTCCAATCCTAGACTAACGAGTTCCTTCCTAAGGACCACCTTGGGGTCTAGTCAGACTGATATGACTTCTGATTGACCAACTGTACACAACATAGTACTTAGTCATTTATAGTTTCTTTTGTGAATTAAAAGTTACCAAGTAGCACTCACTAACAAAAGCAAGCATGAGGCATGAACAGTGTCAGCTGCAAACAAAGGGCAGCACTGGTGCACAAAGCTCCCGCGTATGCGAGGTCTAGGGAAGGGCAGACCTCAAGGATCTATAGTACACAGTCTTGCCTTGCATTTTTTGCAAGAGGCTATTTCCAGGCCTTGAACCTATGACCTCAAGGTCACACGACGACAAGTTTACTGTTGAGCCAAGGCTCCCCTTCTGTCAACTGCAAACATAAACAGTATAAATTAACAGGTTAAGTATTAAGACTCTTTTCTTTTTTCTTTTCTTTTTTTAAGTTAGACACACGCAACAGTAAGAAGTCATAGCAAGCACTAATATTGAGGGCATCTCTCTTTTGCATCCATCTAAATGAACTTCCTTAGAAACCAAATCATTCAACCATTGCATCAAGAAGATACTTCTTCTCCACCATGTTTTGACTGACAGGTGAATAGCTACCATGGCCTCCGTGTTTTGACTTTTATGAGACCGCAACCATTAATATTGAAGACATCTCTCTTTAGCATCCATCTAAAGAACTTCCTTAAAAACCATATCATTCCACCAATGGACCAAGAGGATGCTGACTATGTTTTAAACATGTTTAAGAGAGAGAGAGAGAAAGAGAGAGAATGAATACAAAAAAATGTTCATGTGAATGAGAAGCTTCACATGAAGATGTTGTGTTTTTATGGTTGACTCCAACAGAAGCTCAGAGCAGAACCTGAACAAGCAATAGAGAAACGGTATCATTGACATTAATAAAAAAGGATAAACAAATTCAGAAAATTCGAATAGAAGAAAAATACAAGTCCTCGAGTATAGAATTTTACAAAAAGAAATTGATAGGCATGCTAATCTGCCTGTTACGACAACATAGCCAACTCCATAGTTTTGACTACAAGAGACTTACTTATATATACAATGATGTTGACATATGCCCATACACAAAGACTACCCAACATGAATGGTTGCTGTTGTACTGCAGACATCAACTAAGAATAATAGTAGTTTTACCTTCCGATCGAAACCATACCAAGGCAAGTGTTGCTTTGACAAATGAACTGGCAAAAGAAGTGTTGTGTCCCGAACAAACAGAACTGGCCCAAGCTGAATAAGAAAGAGAGGTGAACTCCTGTTTCCAGCAGTGGAACCCCCATATGATGCCTCTGCTCTCTACAAGTCACCCCTTGCAAATAACGAGCTTTCAACGTCACGTGTTGTACTATCATAAGTTGATGTTATATTGATGCTTCCCTAGATTCCATCAAAGTAGATTAGTATATCTGAATATTCTCAACAGAGATAAAATATTCCTAGCTAATAAACTGCTGTCTACTCAGCAATCAGTGATTTGGCCAAGTCAGCTTGGTTTTGGCCTTTCTAGGTTCCCAGGTTTCAAAGAAAACCTGCTGCCTACATCATTGACTCAGTTGAGCAACTTTTTCAGCTTATCATGAGTAGAAAGTTTTTAACAGGAAAAAGTAACAACAATAACTTGCACAATTGACAAATAAGTTGCAAACCTTCTCAAGAAGATCGCTGTGGAAACTAATGTCCACGAATTTGAAGGTCGATTGAACAAATTAAAACTGGAAATGAGCATAAAAGAAGAATTTACCATTCAACTGGTAATTAATTGACAAATGGTAGTCAAAAGTAATAAAAGCCCCAGCTCTATTTGGGTAATGTATTTGTATCTTGCATCAAGGGGAGCCTTGGGCCAATGGAAGAGTTGTCATTGTGTGAACTTGTGGTCACTGGTCATGGGTTCAAGGCATGGAAACAGCCTCTTGCAAAATGCAAGATAAGGCTGCATACTATTTACCCTTGTACCCTGCTCCTTTACTATGTGGGAGCTTCGTGCACTGGGATGCCCTTTTTATGTGTCTTGTGTACCCTGCTGTCTATTTTGGTGGCATTTATTCTTAACCGATTGACATGCTACCAAAGATCTAGAAGCAGAATCTAAAATTTCAAGTTCTCTCTGACATTCATCACTCACACAAGTGACTTCATCAGTAAGATAATTAGTTTTCTGAAGATTAAGTGCCTGCCACATTGCAATATGTTGGCATGCTCAGATCTGGGTCAAAGCATACGCAACAGATCCTTGGGATGCCCTACATGGTGGCAACTCATTTTATTTGAGGGGCCTGCTGATGCAAAATTCTTCAAACTAAAGTATACTGCTAATTTCATTAGAAATAAGGGCATTTCACTAGAAATAAGGGCATTTCACCCACAAAAACCGAGGAAATGACAGCCATCAAGGATGAAGGAGTTGTCCTTGCTGCAGCAAAAGCAGTAAACCCCAACAAGAAGACGAGAGTTTTTAAGGTTTCACTGCCAAGCTATGTTTCAGCTGCAACTACATCGTCCTAAACAGATGCCTCCAATTCATGACCAGATGAACCGGCCATGAGGGTAGAGAGGTTGCCAACTAGTGGATCAGACGAAGGAAGACTATATTGAAACATCAAGAGCTGGACTATCACTATAATGCATGCAGAATGGGGTAAGGACATGTAAAAGCCTGGATTAGTATTGTAATTCGATGCATTGAGATTTCTCCCATACTGTAGGGAAATGTGGATTCCATTGTTTGGTTGGGGGGCTGTGGTAGTTTGTTGATTTACGAAAGGTAAACTTTTTTCCGTTCTTTAGTCAAGTTCTCACCACAATCCAAGTTTGAACTTCTCATGCATGCTTAGCCTATCAAAGCAAAACTTAACTTATTCAAAGCAAAGTAACAAACTTTTTTACTTTATTTTGGTGGGTAAGTTAGGATGGAACTTGCAACCTCCAAGTGAATTTTTGGTATCTCCACCATTCAGTAAACAGGGCCAACCTCAGTAACAGCCTCAGTAATGATCTTTTAAAGTAAAATATGTACTCCTACAGGAATCAAGAAAAAACTTTTTAGGCACAAATAATATCTATAAAGTTAGGACACATTATTCATCACATGTGTCGCCTGTCAACAAGAGGGTCATGGTCCTTTGGTCCATAAACATACTAGTGAAATTAATCTAACGTTTCATCAATCAAAAACTTCAAAAGATATGATAAACAATCAAATTTGTGAAAAGAATGGTTTGAAATATCGCTTCTGATTAGGGAATTCATTTCTTTTTACACTTTGGTTGCAGGTACAAAGAATGGAGAATATTTGTATCGACCCCAACATTACCCATGTGAATCCTTCTACAAGTGAACTTGTGCCAAAGTTGGCAAAAGAACAAGATGATCAACTACTGGAAGCAGCCCATGTTGGACTATGAAGTGCTGAGTAAGGCAGTGGTGAAGTTCTTGCCCATCACATAACTCTCCATGAGGTCAGGAATGACTACCCATTTTCCAATCAGGATGCCAAATATTAACATTTCATAGCATGTGGAGCATAACAAGGAGTTACATGAGTAAGGGAACAAACAGAAGTACCTTGTACTCGGGAATTTGTAATCAAAACTTTGGGCGACAGGATCATGCAAAATGAAGTGTTCTGGGGTAAACACATCTGCTTCAAAGGTGGAATTTCTGAAACTAGCGGTTGGAGTGGATAGGCCTCTATGATAGTGAAGATATTTGAAGGCATCTTGAGAAATGCAAGGTTTTGAGTGTTGTTTTGCCACTCAGTATCTGTATCCTCAAGACTGAGAGATTCTAGATGCAATTAATGCCCTGCTACAAACATTTTCCAGCATCTGTACGACTTCAGAATTATTTCTTATGAAATCAAGAGATAATATGTATTTCAATCATCAATGAGATGTATGAGTACAACCTATACGATGTTTATCTGAATATGATACAGTTTCAATACATCCATTTTATGAATGTGCAATATTAAGTGTAAACAGCGACGGGCAACAGAACTTGACAGGAGAATTCCATTAGGAAGATGGATGAGTTTCTTTTTTTTTTTTCTGAATATGATGACAGAAGAAATTGAGGATGTATAGCCTCCAGATGGGTCTAGTCAAGGTAAATTGAGATAAATGCTCGACAGGAGAGGAAAGAGGAAGTTAATGAAATTAAGCCAAGAAAGAAGTCGGAAGTATGTGCTTAAGCCCAACTTTACCAAGGATGAGAATCCTCATTCTGTGACAGACGAGACATTTTTTATGGGTTCTTTCCAGTTTGGTTGAGTAAATTTTTCATGCCTTGCTCCTGAAGAGAATTTGCCTAGCCAAAGATATTTGTCATCTCCAATACGTTAGCACAAATGATGATAGTCTCTTGGCTTCATCATCGCTATTTCTTTTATACAGAGGAATGCATATAGTAGCAAGTTACAGATCGGGATTGAACAGAACAGTTGCTCTTAAAGAATTGACTGTGTATTGTCAATGGCAATACCAGACAGGGTGGTGTATTTGCAGCAAAGAGTTGTTGGAGATGTTTGTATGGCCAAGATGATGGAAACCATGGACCCACCAACAGTCTGCCAACTACAATCCAGGAAAGAGCTCAACCCATATGCTGTAAGGAAGACCACCATGAAAATGGTCATTATGATGGATGCCTCTCTGCGTAGGAGATGAAGCCTTTATGATTTGATTGCCACAATGCTTGCTTTGCAAAACTGTCCCATGCAAGTTTTCTACTAAAGCTTTTAAACAATTGCCGTGAAGTTTATCTCCCATTTCAACATGGTAGCCATTATTGTTTTGAAACCTAAAGTACACTTCAGGGCTCAGCCAAGCAATATACACACTTTAACAGGGACTTAACATATGTCTGTGTGCATGCCGGTTGCGGGCATGTGGAATGCCCTTAGACGCTATGGTACAGGGGAAAAGTATTATTTCCAGGGATGATTACACAAAGGAAACCTGATCATGACTGAGTCTATGCCCTTTAGTACAGTGCGCATACTCGAGCACATTTTGTTTCCTGCTACAGCAAGTAGATAGGCTGCAAAGGGAGAATCTAAAATGATGATTAAACAGTTTCTTAGAATGGTCTTGCAAAAACTGTTCTTGTTGGTAGTTGTTGTATTTGCTCTCTCTTCCAACACATTCGAGTTTCTTACCAAAGCCAACAGAAGTAACAGCTCCCAATTTAAAACAAATTCTACTATCATGATTGCTACCATAAAATCGAGCATTAGTGACACAACACATCACCTGCTTGATTAGAAATGTAAATAGAAACTTAATGTTCTAGATCCAAAAACTTCTACTCTCAATCATGACATGAATCAAAAACTGACATTCCCTCGAGCTAGGGTGTTCCCCATAAGCGACTCGTTACATTGGATCTTAGGTGCGGTGAAAAATAGGCAAGGGTTGCTAGGGCATTCTCCTAGAAGCAACGCACTACATCGGATCCCAGGTGTAGTGAAAAATGAGCAAGGGCTGCTAAAGCCTCCACTTGGAAGCAACGCATTGTATCAAAACCTAGGTGCAGTAAAAAGTGGACATGGGTTCATGCCATGGAGGTCGAGAAAGGCAACAGTAAATAAGATATCTCCAGAGCATAAGATTCGTATCGCCACATAGAATATAGGGACATTGACAGGTAAGAGTTTGGAGTTAGTAGAAGTGATGAAACGCAGGAGAGTCAACATCGCTTGTATCCAAGAAACCAAGTGAAAAGGGGTTAAAGCTAGAAAAATAAATTGGTATAAATTATGGTACATAGGAAAGGATAATAACAGAAATAACATAGGAATAATAGTGGATAAGGAATTAAAGGATAAAGTTGTGGACGTTAAAAGAATTAGTGATTGATTTATAATAATAAAACTTGTTCTCGGAGAGCAGATTATAAATATTATAAGTGCATACACATCACAATTAGGGTTATAAGATATAATCAAAAGACAATTTTGGGAAGATATGAAGGGAGTCATGCAAGAAATTTCCAACACTGAGGGGATATTTATAGGAGCAGACTTAAATAGCCATGTAGGAAAAGAAAAGGAAAGATATGATAGAATACACGGAGGTTATGGTATAGGTCAACGAAATGAGATGGGAGAGAATATCCTCGATTTTGCTTCATCATATAACCTGGTCATTGCAAATACACTCTCTAAGAAGAGGGATGAACACTTAATAACCTTTAAAAGTAGACTTCAAGAAGCCAAATAGACTTTTTTCTACTTAGGAATAATGAACGATCTATGTGTAAAGATTGTAAAATGATACCCGGTGAGAGTTTAACCTCACAATATAGGTTAATGGTTATGGATATCCATATCAAAAGATGAAAGAAAAGAAATGAATTTAATAGGTATCCAAAAATTAAGTGGTGGAACTTAAAAGGAAAGAAAATAACCTCATTCACAAATAAGTTGATGGTAGAAGGAAATTGGAACTATGAAACAGAAGTAAATACCATGTGGATTAATATTGCTGAGTCCATTAAGAAAGTGGCAAAAGATGTCATAGGAGTATTTAAAGGTAAAAGACAATTAGTAAAGGAAACATGGTGGTGGAGTAAAATAGTGCAAAAAGTTATTAAAGAAAATTGGATATATTTTAAAGCATGGCAGAAGACTAGAAATAATGAAAACTATGAACAATATAAGAATGCTAAAAAGGTTGCTAAGAGAATAATAAGTGAGGCTAAACTTAAAGCATATGATGAGCTCTATAATAAACTAGGAACAAGAGAAAGTGAGAAAGATGTGTTTAAACTTGCAAAAGTAAGAGAACAGAAGGGTAAATACTTAGATCATGTTAGATGCATTAGAAGCGATGACCAAAAGGTATTAGTCAAAGATGATGAGATCGAATATAGGTGGGAAACATACTTTCAAAAATTGTTAAATGACAATGACTCTAAGAATATAAGGATTGAAAATACTATAAATCTAAATAACATTAGATATTATGAATATGAACGTATGATTAGAATACCTGAAGTGAAAAAGGCTTTGAAAAAGATAAAATCAAGAAAGGCCATGGGGCATGATGGTATACTAATAGAGGTTTGGAAGCATATGGGAGATAATGGGGTAGTTTGGTTGACCAAGTTGTTTAAAAAGGTTATAAAATTAAAAAAAATGCCTAATGAGTGGAGGAAAAGCTCTATTGTACCAATTTATAAGAATAAAGGAGACATACAGAGTTGCACTAGTTATCGAGGAATCAAACTTATGAGTCACACTATGAATTTTTTTGAAAGAGTGATTGAGAAAGGGCTACGACATGAAACAAGTATATTAGAGAATCAGTTTGGTTTCATGCCTAGGAGGTCTACCATTGAAGCTATTTTCTTACTAAGACAATTAGTAGAGAAATATAGGGAGAGGAGGAAAGACCTCTACATGGTCTTTATCAACTTAGAGAAAACTTATGATAGAGTCCCTAAAGAGTTAATATGGAGGGTGTTGGGCAATAAAGGGGTTTCACATGGCCAAATAGATATAATTAAAGATATGTATGAGAGAGCGATAACAAATGTTAAGATCACTAGTGGCGAGACTGGTAATTTTCCAGTCACTATAGGATTGCACTAAGGATCAGCATTGAGCCCATACATTTTCACATTGGTTATAGATGAGTTAACAAAACATCTGTATGAGGAGATTCCTTGGTGCATGCCATTTGTAGATGATATAGTTTTATTTGATGAGATAAGATAGGGTGTAAACATAAAGCTAGAGTTATGAAGAGAAGCATTAGAATCTAAAGGATTTAAAATTAGCCAAACTAAGATAGAATATATGGAATGCAATTTTAGCAAGGAGAAGAGTAGGAGTGGAACACCAGTCAAGATTGATAACCAAGAAGTCCCTGTAAAAGACCACTTTTGGTACTTAGGATCAATGATTCATGAGAGTAGAGAGATTGAGAGAGAGGTTACCCAGAGAATACAAACGAGTTGGAACAAATGAAGATGTGCATTTAGAGTTTTGTGTGATCCACGAGTGTCACTCAAACTAAAAGAAAAATTCTATAAGATAGCATAAGACCGGCCATGCTCTATGGATCAGAGTGTTGGACAGTTAAGGAATATCATGCTCATAGGATGAGCGTCGCAGAAATGAGGATGTTAAGATGGATGAGTGATAAGACAAGAAAAGATAGAATTAGAAACAAAAATATTAGAGAAAATTTAGGGGTAGCACCAATAAGTAACAAGATGAGGGAGATTAGACTTAGATGGTTTGGACATGTTTAAAGGAGACCAACAACGGCACCGATTAAAAAGAGTGAGGCAATATAAGCAAAAGGTTCTAAAAGGGCAAGGGGAAGGCCCAAAAGAACTTGGATAGAAGTGGTGAAGAAATATTTAAAAACTTTGAGACTAAATTAAGCCATGGTACTTAATAGAGAGGAACGGAGGAATAAGATTCATATGGCCAACCCCTAATTGGGATAAGGTCTTGATGATGATGATGATATGTCACGAGGTCGCAATTTCACCTATGCAAAATCTGTGTTTCACTTGTACGCAACTTACTTTTGCTAAATACAAGTCAACCTTCAACTCCTACTCTCAGCTGCCTAAGACTACACTCACTCACCTTAAACTGCGGCCCTGTGACATGCATCTCATCTCACATTAGCTCATTTTATCTCAGAATCCCTCATGCCATCTTATATAAAAAAGGCATGTAATTTGGATGATTTGAAATACGTTATAAAACTATGCATTTTTGTTAATGAGAGTCACCCAAATCACAAGTTTTTTTATTTATAAGACATCAAAATGTCATCACTGTTGTCGTCGTCAAGACTTTATCGTGATTAGGGGTCAGCTAGTATAATGTTGTTTCTTCGATCCCTTCTTTCATTTCGTCTCAAAGTTTTTAGAACTTTTCATTCTCTTCATTTTTCTCTATCTTGTTATGAGCTTTTGGCTTGTCCTTTTAAAATATTTAACTTACATTACCTCGCTCTTCTTAACTGTGGATAAAAACTAAATATAAAGCAACAAAATAAAAAAAGTAGAATCATTCAAAGGTCGTAGGTCTCATAATATGTGTCACCAGACCACACCCATAATGGCGTGAGTTGGGCATTCCTCTCATGCTGGTCTAAAACGAGGAGACTGCGTACTACGCCCATTCGTTCTTTTTCTGTTTCATAATATCTGTGCATGTGAAGTAAGGATTTAGAGAGGCGTTTAGTGGGGGTAGGGCTAATCAGTTTGCAAGCTAAATTTCATCGCTGAGCCAATATCTTAAGCACAGGACCGGGTGCCAAAGATCGTCTTTGTTGGAAGCACTCCATTTTGGATGCCCGTGGAGTTCTAAGGGACAACGTGGCAACGACGGAGTAGTTTCATCTTATTAATCATCATCATCCTCGAGAATTATGCACAGGGCTGCAAATTGGATTGGATAATCTGAAATCAAAACCTTGAATTGGATTAGATTTGGATTTTAAAATCTGAATTGAAATGGATTGGATTTGGATTTGGATTGAGGCATCAAATCCGTAAACTATTTGATCCAGTTTACTGATTTACTAAAATGTCCATATATCTTATTTATATTTCATTATAAATAAGGAGAAAAATGTCTTTTTGTGTGTGTGAGTGTCTATATATACATATATATCTATATATGTTTTAGATTAAAATGCCCATCAAATATATTTAAAACTTATGATATACAAATTTAATTAAAGGGCAAAATAATGCTTTTGAGAGATGAAACAAGTTAAAAAAAAAACCTTTTGACATGCACGCTGAATTAGAACATCTAGTGGCATATAAAAAATAGCAATCTGTGAGATATCAATGCATTCGGATGATCGTAATCAAATGATCGTAATCAAATGTGTTTAGGTTCTTTATAAAATTAATCGCATTAAATGATCTGAATTTCCAGCTCAAAGAAACCTGGGCTTAAAAAAATCCAATGGACATAAAATTTTGTACCTTATGAACTCATTATGCTAAAAACTCAAGGTGAAAGCAATCAGTATGATGCTTTATTATTATTATTATTATATTGTTTTGATTTTTGCAAGCCAATCTTCATAAGCTGGTTTGTACTCCATGTGTGACAGATTGATATTTTAGGTAGATTGAGGAATTGTTCTATTAGTTTGGAGTTTTTAGGGTTGTGAGAGTGGGCATGGGCTTTTAAGGAGTTGGGTTGGATATTGCAGGATACATGATTGTGTTAGGATTACTACACACGAGACTTTTAAAGTTGGCATAAAGAAGTTTTTACATGGACTGCCAACTTCATAAGTATTTTACGAGTTGAATATAGACGAAGTTGTTTAACTAAAAATGACTTTAAAAGTCTGGCAAAAAGAGAAATTTTTTTGCGAAAAGGACTTTTATTGGTCAGGAGTTTCTAGGATTGCCGGAGTGATCATAGGGTTTAAGAACTTTTCGATAGTGATTGGATTTTTCTTCTGTTTTCTACGTGGGATAAGGGAGTTTCTACATGGGATATGAGTAAGGCATTCCGTGATTTGGATCAGGTTTTGAAGCGGTAAGATCAGGTATGGAGAAGAAGATGGAGTAGAAAAGAAGTTACACAATCTAGGATTCATCTTGATGTGGGAAATAGAGGAACATAAAGTTCAGAATCAAACACTGCAAGATTGAAAGAACTAGGAAAAGTATGGCTGCCTTTTGGTGCAGTGCTCTATATTAGACCTGCCTTGACCATGTCAAATCATTGAAGTCAGGTCACTCTTGTAAGAAGAAGGATGAAGGAGAGGATGACAGGGAGAGGGAAATGGAATTTACTTTTCACATCAGAAATTCCCACAAGTTTCATGCAGCCCTCCAACAAATGAAATCAATTAAAACCCAGATCTTATTGCCTCACATTGACAAATGCTATGTGAAGGTTTTGTCTTCTGTATGCAATTTATTTTGCAGTTTTTGTACTGAAGGTAGTTGCATAGTTTTTTTGCCTTTGCAGCTTTAGGGAATTTTCTTTCTATGAACGTCGGGTAACTTATGTTTTCTGCTTGTTTTGTGTGGTATTTTTCCCAACTTATCACCTCGCCACATGAAGCATCCTTGAAACAGTTTGAAACTGGATATGATTATTCTGCTTGGATAATTCAGATTCTTTTCTTCTATTGCTTGTACTTTCTTGTAAACAGAGAAATTTTGCATCATCTTATACCGTTTCTATTCCACACATCTGTCAGCTTCATCTGAAACTATTATCTGTATTTTTAAATATCATTCCTATAAGTCAGTCCTTATTCTACGTTGGAATTTATTCTGGTCGGTTTTATTGAAAGTGCCTTTGCTGGGTGTTCACTTGAAGCAAGTTTCGTAATGACACCACATCGGAAAACTCTCGTTTCTACGGTAGTTCATCCATCGAAGCCTCAGATATTCTTCTGGGGTTATTGCCCAGGCCCCCCGCAGCAGCCATTCTATGCCATGCATTGCCAGATCTCTTTCAGTCTCTTGAAAAATGATTTGTGAAGAAGGTTCCCTGTTCCTTGAACCCGCACTACTAGGTCTCATTATGTTTTCGCTCAACCCGTCTCTATTCTTTAGTTCCATGTTAGGAAAGCAATTGATAAAATTGATGGTTGTATAGAGTGGAAAGGTCCACTGCTATGCCCTTCGCCATTCTTGCATGGAAACGTATCCCATGTGCTTGGAATGACTCGATCAATTCTTGTATATGGAAAAATTTTGAGTCACGTAATTTGCGGCAAAATCAGTACTTGGAATCCTTGCTCTTGTGAATGCCGGTCACTTCTGTCCTCTTTTCCTTCTACGAAAGTCAGGAGATGAGCCGATTTGGATCCACAACTTTTTTCTTTAAGGTTTCCAGGGATCTTGAGTGGTACCTGTCTTCCTTATTTTTCTCCGTATATGGGGGTATAGAGAAATGAAACGTTATAGAGATAAGCAGTAGCCAGATTTCTTCCTCAAGTATAGTTGGTCTGATTGATTTCTTTGAGCTTTGGGCACCAGTAAGGCACTCTACCATCTTCTCGGCTTCGGTTTCTTTGCTCTCTTGTAATTTCATGTTCTGCTAACCACAGACCAGTAAAAACCGAAGGTTAAAACCCTAATGCTAATGAACAGTAATGTCAGTTGCCCGCGAGAAAGGCTAGGATTCTGAAGAGGTCTGAGAGTGATCCAGGGAACTGCGTACTCAGTAGCATGTTGTCTCCATGCTGGTTGACACGATAATTCAAGCAAAGTCAATTGAACCACTCACCAACATCCAAGGGAGGAGGTATTCGAATGATCCTCATATGCTCGTTGAAATCCTAAATCCATCCCTATTATCATCTTTGGGAGTTTGTGTCCAATTGAACTTCAAGCGACCTACAAGGCTTAAGGGGCTTCTTCTTCTTCTTCTTCTTCTTAGCAGTGCCTAATGCTAAAGTGTTGTTACAAGGTGTACAGACTATCTATCAGCGAGGTAACTACAAACCAATCAGGCACCAATTTATGTCCCTTGAATAGACAGATTTAGACGCCTATCTGCCTCTATCCAAGCCAAGAGGAAATATACAAAGTGCAAGTTATTAAAAAAATAAAAGGTTTCCCCACACGAAATGATCTCACCTATAATGCAACAGTTTATGACTGTTCACTAAGTCATTCCTGAACCTTGTTTACGAAAAACATTGGCTAAATTAGGCTCTAACTACCAGTCATTCGGTTAGGAGAAACATTTACCCTTATAATACATGGCCAGACAAAGGTACATGCAAGGCCTAGCCTTGAAATTCTTTTTAAGGAATGATGTTAACCCTTTAGGATGGCTGTACCACATTTTTCTGCCATTCGTTTTGAATTTCTGGGCTTTCATTTTTCCACCGGAAACAGGTACTGATTAAGATCATCTAGCAAAAGATATTTTTGGTGCATGGTCTGCAGAAGATGTTTCGAAGATGGTTGATTTGGCCTATCAAACTCTGGGTCCTGCATATAAAAATAAAAGGGAAGCCCCGTGTATAAAGCTCCAGCATATGCAGGGTCCAGGAACAGGGTGAACCACAAGGGTTAGTAGTACGCAACCTTAACTTGCATTTTGAAAGAGGCTGTTTCCACGCCTTGAACTCACGACTTCAAGGTCTCATAATTACAACTCTACTGTTGCACCAAGGTTCCCTTCTTGGGCACTGCACGTAGCTGTCTGAAAATAGCGTACACCAAACCACAACTCCAAATACATGGGAATGGCAGCATAAATGAGCCAATTACCAAAAAAGTCACTCTAATTACACACTAATCCAACAACAACGAGACGCAGGACCCCGTAGTTGACTGTAAGGTTGGAAAAATATGACACAACACAATAACACGATTCGAATCCGACACTAATTTAGTAGGTTAGGGTCGAGCCTTATTGTGTTCATGTCGTTTTCAGGTTGACCTGAAAATGACATGCCAAAAATTGTGTTATGTTTGGGTCAATCAATGTTGACCAGTCATATTGACCTGTTTAACACACGACCTATTAATTCGTCGTGTTGACCCACCTAACTCAACACCTATTAAAGTAATATAGGACAGTTTTTGAAAACCCGTCCTATATTTTTATAGTTTTTAAAAAACCATCAATAGAAGATGGGTTTTCAAAAATCGTCATATAGGATAGTTTTTGAGAAATGGTAATATATTCTTATTATTTTTGAAAAACCTTTAATATTATTGAACAAGTTTTTAAAAACCATCCTATACTCCTATACTCTATATAGGATGGTTTTTGAAAACCTATCCTATATTATTATGATTTTTTAAAAACCTTCAATATAGGAATATAAGACGGGTTTTAAAAACCTATCTTATATTTTTATGACTTTTGAAAGCCATCAATAAAAACCCTCCTATATTTTTAGGATTTTTGAAAAACCAACCACCTCATTTAATCTTGTTACATTAGTCGTGTTGTGTCCCCTCGTTTAATAATCGTGTCATGTTTGAGTCAAGAGTTCTTGACACGATTATTAGGCAGGTCATGTTCATGTCTAACCCATATCCTGTAATATGTCAATCTCGACCTGACATGAACAAGACCAGCCAATCCAAATTGTCAGGCCTAGTTGACTGGTCCAGCTTGATTAATGTCCAGAGCATTCCAGTGCCCATCATATTAATGAGAACTGCTGTCCTTGAGGGGCTATCCATGAGAACAAAGGATACAGAACAAACATGCCATTTGAAAATCAGCGTAAACTGCACATCAAGTCTACGAACAGTTCTGGGAAATGGACACAACCAACTTGAATCAGAAATTTGATTAATGCTACTCAAGCACAGCTCAATGGCAAAACCCATACCGCATCCATGCATACAAAAAATGTACAATTTCACTGGCTCGAAAAAGAATGGGTGAAGCCCACAAATACTATATGTATACCTTAAAAGGAAGAAGAAAGAAAACCAACCAGAAACCGCTATTCTATTTTTCCTCAATTCCCTCCCCATCTCCAACATTCTAAAATCCCATTTTTCATTAATTTTTCCCTTTCCAAAACACCTAGACTGAAACGTTGAAATGATAACAAAGTCACTCCTGTCTATTTTCTCCAAAGAGGAAGAAGCTAAACCAGAAGAATATCACAGACCTCTCCTCGCTTCAAAGACCCACAACAAACCGGCAGAAAACGAAGGAAAAAAGAAGGAGAAGAGAGAAATCATCATCAGCCATTCCTCACATGTTATCGGCGCCAGTGCACCTGGTATGAGAGCTCCCTAGAGTGAGCTCGAGCTCATCAGACCCACATTCCTCATGTATCCTCTCTCCCTCCCACGGCTTAACAAGCCCTGCCACGTTACTTCCAAATGCAAATTCATCAGAAACTCCATCAGACATCTGAACATCAGTTTGCAGAGGGGCTCCAGTAACTGCAGGAGAACAAGTCCCACTTTGTCCTGGGGTCCACATTCTTGAACCTCCACCAGCCATGGCCTCGTCCTTAAATCCAAATGGGTTGGCAGAAACAAGGCTGAAAGTGGGAGATGAGGGGCCCCCAGTTGGAATTCTGATTCCAGCCAGCCAACCAGAATCAGGGATGATCTGACGGCCAGGGCTGGGAGGAGTGGAAGAGGGGAGGAAGGAGTAATTGTGTGGAACCCATGAGGGGTTGGCAGTGGAGTCATCCCAATCAGTTTTTATGCGGGGAGAGCGCGCAGTTGGGGAGCTGAGGGGAGGGGTGACCGGGGCGCTTATAGAGCCACCATGGATACAGAGATGGTGGGGCAGTTTCGAAGAGGAGGCAGAGGATGAGGCTGAGGAGAGGTTCTTCAGCCATGGTATCAAGGAACTTCCGTCGGGATTGGCATTTGGATTAGCTGCAGCATAGGAGGAAGAGGCTGGGCTTGGGAATGAGGAGGAGGCTGGGGATGGGTTGTAAGAGGCGCATGGGCTTGGGTGATAGGATGAGCATGGGCTTGCCGATGCGGAACCTCCAACTACTTCCATGCGCTCTAGGGGCTTGCATCCCTGCACAAGGAAGAAGACAAACAGAACTAGGTTAACTAATATGGTTGATCACTCTGTAAAACTGTATACAAAAAAGACATTTGGGTGTTTGGCATGGGGTTAACAATCCAAGAAGTCGGTTATCCACGGCCAGTGATGTTTCCCCTGCTACTTGCAGCCTTTAAGCTTCGTAAATTTGTCTATAAAGAAAAAATGAAGGATTTATGGCAACTGAACCTATGTTTCAACAATTTGTTCATGCTTAAGGCCTGCCAGTTGCAAACCAGAAACGGACTGTTCCATACTTCAACAATAAAATAAGAAATGTACTATAATACTAAAACAAGCAGAACACATCCTAAATCGATGAAAATTGAGTTTATAGTGGATGGGAAAAGGCCACTAATATATTCCCTGGAAAGTGGAAACCGTGACACAGAAGAACTTGGGACCCACACAATCAAGGTGGCCCAAAGATCACTCACTGAGTGCAAAGATCATGCACTAATGAACTCAGTAGCACAACAAAAGCCTAGTCTTATTACGTTGGATTAGCAACTAGCAAAGACCATTTATTAGCCCGAAACCCAATCAACAGGATAATCCTGACCGTTAAATAACTGAGCATGTGGAGGAAGACATCTAACCAAACAAGTAAAACAAGAAATGGTTAAGGAAACCTCCACATTCAAGAAGCCTAGACGAACAGATCATTCAATCAGTATTTCCCCAGGCATTATAATTACGTAGGGACTCGGGGGTCAAGGGTCCAGATCATACTAACTGCTAAAACCATCCAGATGCGAGCTTCATCATTCCGCGGAAGTAAAAGCAGTGACCAATGACACTACAAATTCAAGACAAAGAACAAAGTTTTTCAGCAGCTTCCGGTTTATATACAGGAAAGGCACCACATCAACAAAGCATATTTCAGTCGAACATAAAGAAGATGGGTAATTCGGTAATCTTCCCAAAGTCAATCAAAGCAGGGACAGTAGTAATTTCAAGGAACGAGTAAGTGGCACCGTCTACTTGCCCTGCGTTTTGGAACAAGACCGATGCAATTTCCTCAGAAGGAAATGACAATTACGACCTGGATCACGTGTTTATCACTTGGAAACCAAAAAAGTCCTCACGGATCATGGGTTACGAATCAGCCGCGGAAGAAGAAAAGCGAGGAGGAATGCGAAACCTAAATTTGGTTGGAATCGCGTTCTCGTGCAGGGACCCTTTCCAGATAAAGAACGGCTCAAAGCCCTATAACATCACTGCTTTTCGGCCAAAAATACTTTAGAATCCCCAGTCCGGGAATCTCGCCCCAGACGGATAATAAAATACTGCCACCAGGTCGTACCCACCGCAGGTCTTCAGGCAACGATTGCCATCAAATAAAATGACCGATATAACCTTCGTAGCGGAGGAAGTGTTCTAAAATGACCTTAGAGGACTATTGTCAAATACCCTGATTACCCCTCGGAAGTCGGAAATTTTCATTTGAAAAAAACAGGGTTGCCAGATCAGAAGACGGAAGCTAATACCCAACAAAAACAGGGAGCAGAAGGAAGGCTATAGAGAAGAAAAAGACGACACTGAATCCACGGTTAATGGAAGGAAGAGTTCCTCAAATGTCCAAACTACCCCCCCTATAAATAGCCGGATTTGTAGATTCTGGCTGGGAATTTTGACAGACTTTTGCCTCAATAAGGAGGGCACTTTCGTCTCTGTGATGTGGTTTTTGTCCCGCGGGTGAAAGAAAAGACGACGGAGAAGTTCTAACGTGCGCCATGTCCCTAGTGGGAGCTGATCGGAGAAAGAGATCTGAAAAAACCAATTGGGCTCGCTACATTTCTGTGGAATCAAGAAAGCGAGCGCAAGGTCTCGCACGGCTCAGACAGGACAGGCGTATTTTAGCAGCAACGATCCTGCTAAAGCATGCCTAAAACACGCCGGCGAAGGCGTTCCGGCGGAAAGTGGATATAACATTCAAGAATAGAGCACATTAGCTTATTCTAATCGGACGATACGATGATGGTCTGTGGGAACATGACAGAACAAAAACAGTAAAGTTTGGGGATTTACCTTTCGGTAGGTGGTTCCATCTTCTTCCACGTTCCAACCGGCCTCATTACAAAGAGCTTTCAGGACTTCGTTGTTGTCGCAATGCTTGGGAAGCTTGTAGTTACCGTACATTCGAAGTCCCGAGTAGATCTTCGCCGCGATGGCGCGCCTTCTTCTCTCCCTTCTCTTGTTATTTTCTCTCTCCTTCCATGTCGGAAGTCTCGACCCCGACGTCATCGGAAAATACTCCCAAAGGGGAAAGTGACGGAAAAAATCTGGTCCAGGAACTGCTCGATCAACCGGAAAACGGCTTTTCAACAACTCGGAGTTAATACAGTCGATTGCAAAGCCATAAAGCCGTAATCCGAGAACAAAATCACCTGGAGAAGTCCCAAATGCCAGCGGAAATCGCCAGAGAAGCAGATCTGATTTATTAGCAGATCGATTATCAAAGTAGCGGCTACTATACCTGGATCTTTTCCTCCAGATCCAATTAATCTACGATCGTCCACCGTCAGACAATCGCAAAACCTCAGATCTAAACCTCAGTTGATTTGAAGAAGCAGGGGCTCGGAAAGACGAAGATCATGCTCGGCGTTTGAGCAAAAAGCACTCGGATAGATGAACGCTGAGTGAGCCGCTTACCAAAAACCGGTCCGATCGCGATTTCCGTTCCGGCAAGAAAAGGAGGGTGCAAGGTCTTGGACCAAACCGCTCGTAAAACCAGAAGTTGAATTTATTAAGAAGAAGAAAAGTGGCAAACCAGGAAAGAAATAAATCAAGAGTTTGGGGGATGGCGTGTTAAATACAGGGGACGACATAAACTGGACATTCTTTTCGGAGAAACTACGGAAATGCCACTAGTAGTAGGTGGATAAAAGGATGAAAACAGGAGGATAAAATGGGGAATAGAAAAGGAGTCGGGCCGTTTCGCATGAGATTAAGCCATGATTAGTTGGCTAAAAATAGAAAAGGGGCTGTTTCGTTACTTTCGATGCATCACCAGTCCGGGCAGAAGAGAGAGAGAGTAGCAGCCGGCTAACCAGAAATCAGAAATAGAATTAGAGCCCTGGCTGCAGCACTCAACATCTGGCTCAGCTATGGTTATGACCAGTAAATTACTAAAGCCACCCAAAACAAAAACAAATTGACAATTCTATCCTCTCATTGATGTGTGATCAGATGATTGGAGATCCAAACCGTTCAAATGCGCGGGATACTTGGTATATATATATTAGCTCTAATTTCAATCTAGCTTCCTCTCTCTATTTTCTCTGGCCTTATTTCTTACTCTCTATGTATATAAAACAACTAAGTACATGCCATGACCCTGGTATCGTTGATTATGGCCCACTCGGACCCTGGATGATCCTCACCACTAATATACAGCGGAAGAAGAAAACCTGCGCGTTGGACGGTTGATATTATCTAAAGGAGAGAACTTTTGCTTTACTGACACGAAACGTCCCGCTACGTGTTGTCCGCCGAAAACTGTTCCGCATCGCACCCGCCTTCCGTCTGTTGGGGCCAACTTTCGCTGCGTATGTGCTCACGTGTACGGTCCAAACCAACCGACCTAGTATCAAGACCGCAGCAGCGCACGGCTTGTCAGGTGCAGTGGCCCCACTGGTTTCTTTCATTGAATGCCTTGGGGGCCCGCGTAGACACTTCGTAATTAGTATGCTATTTTTGCACGCATGCGAAGTTGCTAACGTGTGAAAGAGAGGGAGGAGATCAACGCAGGAGTACGCAGATTGTAGGAGTTCGCAATGTTGCCGGTATCTTAGATGGGTAGCAGGACCGATACTGTGACTCTGTGAATAGCTCGGATCTTCTGAAAGGTGGGTCCAGATGGAGTAACAGCTTGTCGAAGATGTAGTCCCGGACCATGGTCTTGCGGCTATCATATAATAGCCCATATCGGATTGAGAGAGCCGGGTCCGGCGGCAAAGTGTAAGAGGAAAAGCTTAGCCATGCACACCGCTGTACCGTGGTGGGCCTCCCGGAGGCCGATATGCTTGCCACTCACGAGGCAGAGCAACGGAGAAAAGCCCTGAAAAGAAAGAGATGCGCTGTAATTTACCAGAATACCCTTAGTGGCACCTGAAATGACCAAGTTCGGAAGTGCCACTGTAGCCGGAGAACAGTTGGTCTCCCGAACATTGCCCCGAAGTCTGGTTCTTGCACTTTTCCGGCAACTTTGAGATTGAGAGATGGAGCACTCTTACTAGAAAAAGAGAAACCATCTTCCCAATTTGGAACCACTGAAACCAGCGGCAACGTTGCCACCATGTGCTCTCTCTTTTGCAATTTTATCTGAGTTTCAACTTCTTCCTCGACTCCGGTTTACGAAACCGTAATTTGCATTTTTACGAGAGGTTACTTTCAAGCCTCGAACCGGTAACTTTAAGATCACATGGCTGAATTATGTGCATGACATCGGCGTTTAGGGATAGGTTGGACTTAGTGAAGTAGTGTCAATTTTACCTTAGCCACGCCATAATTTGCTAGGGAACGTGTCGGCACGTATCGGATAATAGCTCCACTTTGACAAATTTATCGCCTAATGGCAAGAAAATATACTTGATTTGAGATCATCTACTGGACAGCAGCAGTGTCCACGATGCACAATACTAATACTTGGGTAGTCTGAGACGTAAAATCTTCAGCCCTAAAAACATAAAAGAAAAAAGAATGCAGATCGTCATAAAGCTATAGCAAAGGAACTTGGTTTGAATTAGACCAAGGCAATGAAGATTAACAACTTGTTTCTCTCTTATCTTCCCCTTTATCTCCAACTGAGTTATTCTTAGAATTTGTCTTTCTCCACCTGCCCAATCAATCTTAGCTATGTCGAAGCCTACCCATGGACACATCTCTCTGCAAACAGAATACAAAATAAACCAATGAAAGCCATTGCTACCAGAACTTTCGTAGCATCTTTCAAATGGGACTTACCATTCACCTCAAAGAATCATCCACAATTTGATTGCCCAATCTGATGTCTTCCTCCTCATGCCATCATCAACTCCAAACTTGGTCCATTTCAATGCCCGATCAGCCACAAATAGTCCCTAAATGCTTCAGCAATACAGAGGATTTTTATCATCGGCTAATCAAATTGTACTGGAATTGTAATAGTCAACGATTGAGATCAAAAGGTTAGAAGACCGAGTCCATTAGTACGACATGTAATGGCAATCTCTCAAATCCAATTTCCTACTAGAGTTGCTTCTCAACTTTCCTTAGGATCTCTACTCAGATAAATTCGTTCAATTGGACTCATCTAGTGGGACCCTGAACCTACGCTTTTAATTCACGATCCTATATTGCCATCAGAAATTGTAATGAACTTGGCCCTTGAACATCCGAGTACTGCTTTTTGCCTAATTGGCATGGCTCTTGCGGATAATTTGAAGGCAAGCAAAAGATGGATGCTTAAATTGGTTTTCGCTCTTTCAAAAGCTTTAAATAAGAAGATGATTTGAAATTTTAAAATTGCCCTTTGGTGATAGGAAATGCCAAATTTAGAGTCAATGCCACCCGGGCATTCTTCGTAAGTTAGAATGTAACCCCATCCAATGAGATGACGAATCAAGGTATTGCTTAAAACAAGTATTTAAATTTGGGGTGCAATTGACTGGGACCAAAATCTGGGGTATAAGTGCAGAAACCCATAAAATTCAGGGTTTTTTACTTAACTATGCCTTCTTTGAATTAGTATTAATCCGTTGAGTAAAAGTGATCACATTAATTGCCAAATCGCTAGTAATTGCTTGTCAGTCATATGACAGCGAATTCATTTCTAGGGGTGGCAAATCGGGTCCGCAAGTAGTGTTCGTGTCATGTTGAGACTGACCCATTATAGTATATGAGTCGACACAAGCATAATTTGCTTAATAATCGTGTCAAGAACCTGTGACGTGAATGCGACACAATTATTAAATGAGTCGATACGATAATTAAAAGAATGTTAAATAACTAATATATGACAGTTTTTGAAAACCTGTCCTCTATTAATGATTTTTCAAAAATCATAAAAATGTAGGACAGGTTTTCAAAAACCGTCCTATATGCCTATAAGAGTATATGATGGTTTTTGAAAACCCATCCTATATTAAACGTTTTTCAAAAGTCATAAATTTTCAAAAATCATAAATTTTTAAAAAGCATAAAAATATATGACGGGTTTTCAAAACCCATCTTAGTATTCTTATAATAATATAGGACTATTTTTGAAAAACCGTCCTATATTTTCAACTCGATTGCCGGTTAGATGGGTCAACACGATGAATTAATAGGTCGCGTGTCAAACCGCTCAATCCGATGGGTCAACATTGATTGACCTAGACACAACACGATTTTTTGCGTGTCATTTTTGGGTTGACTCGAAAATGATATAAACACGATAAGACTCGACTTTAACCTGTTAAATCCATATCGACTTCAAGTCATGTTATCGTATTGTGTCATACTTTGCTACCCGTATTCATTCCCATGCCTTGTACACACCGGCTGTCACGAGATGGCAGAAGGAGACATTAGTTCTTTCTCTCGTTCTTGATCATATTGGAATGGAATGACGAATCTATTTCTTCGCCTTTTTGCCAAGAAATTAGAATTCTCGTAAAGAATGGCAGGGTCCATAAAATTAGAATGACCGTTGGATATGATTCAATCAGGTCTGAAATTTTGGCAAACCCGCAGATATCGGAAAAGGAACAATTATTGTTAACCAAGGAAAATCACTCATAATAAAGGGTAAAGACAAGATAGACTTTGACCAGAAAAACCTGTACACGAGAAAATTATTTCGAGTACGGGTTTTTGTCGGTAAAGAGAAATCAAATGGAATTAAGTAGAGTTTTCCAGAACGTATCAATAACCTAGACCCATGCTGCGAGTTGTCTCATGCCATAAATAAACCCGGACACTCAAAAAATCTGTTGGACAGGCAGATTCACATCTTTGGTCATGCCTAAAGTCGTTAAATAACATCAAACGTGTCCAATGGAGGGTCCTACACTCCTATATGGATAGACTCCTACACACTCCGTTACTTGGACTACAAGAAAAAGAGCTTAGTCAATAAGCATTATCAGATGGGTCATAGTCTACACCGTCATTGATAAGATCCTTCCTCACACTTGAATTGTTGATAATGGGTCCATGATCCATGAGGAATAGTGACAAAGATCACCAAGTAATTTCCTTGTTATACTTGCTCATGGATCTTCAAGACAGATTTCGATTTGACATTAGGCACTACTCTTTGTGCCAACAAACTGTTGCTGCTAATTTTGTCTTGATCTTGTGATACTGGATCCATGGCTGAAAACTTCTTTAACAATATAACTGGTTGTGGACAAATGCTATCTGGCTGAGTTCGGGCTAACTCTGAAACCTTGCCCGGTTAAATCTCACCTTTGAGCGATCCGAAACAATCATCTTCTATTTAGGCTATCTGAAAAAATTTATATTATATTCCCTAAATGATTTTAGCTAATAGTACTTTTCCTTGAAATTTTTAATAGTTATGGTTTAAACGCCAAAAATGCATTATCAAAATAATCTAATTAATGGGAATTTTGATATTTAACCTATTTAAGGAAGAGTGAATAAGATAGACAGGTTAGATCATTCAAAGGTAAGATTTATCTAGGCGAGGTTCCAGAGTCATCTAAGAATTCAGTCAAAACACATTTCTCTTGGTTTTATGACACTTACTACCACACACATCCATGAGCAGGCACAAAACTTGATCACCTAAGAGAGAGCCTCATTCTTGCGCCTTTGCTTCACTCACTGCAACAAATTAGTCCAATACCTGCACTACTTTAATGACATAAAAGTAGAATCCATGTATTTACAAAGGATATTGTTTTCTTCTGAACACTGCATTTCATAGTCACATAGCTTAGATTCGACAACAAATTAGCAAGTCAAATATTTGTAAAATTTGGTAAACTATGACAAAAAGTTTAGAAAAATTTAAAAATTATTTATAGATAAGAGTTTAAGCTTTTCATTTAAATTTTAATTAGATTTTCAAGTTCGGGAATTTGTTAAATCATTTGTGAAAATTGAATTTGATTAGATAAATTCATGTTGATTTGAATTGAAAAATATCGAAACTTATAATTCGTTTGGGAAAAGGTTGAGCATAAAAAGTCAGGACATTTTACAAAAAAATTCATTTATTTGAGAAATTGTGACTACGCCACAGATTATCCTTAGACGAATCAATCTACATTTTTCTTCATTTTTAAGGGTTTTTTCTCTCCCCAAAACTTGATTTTCCCCTATTTGGACGTAATTCTCCATCCTACCTCGCTCCCTTCTCCCCCAAACCACTGTTCACAAGTTTAACGCCATGTAGCAGCATACATATTTTCCAGTGGGGGCCTGAAATTTGATCATTAGCTAGTTACTAACAGTACAGATTATATAAGTAATAAAAAGGCAGTTTCAGTGCAGGAAGCTTCCGCCTATGTAGGGTCTGGAAAAGGAGTGGACCATAAGGATCTAAAGTATACAGCTTTACCTTGTATTTGTAAGAGGCTATTTTTATGCCTTGAACCCGTGACCTCAAAGTCACACTACGACAAATTTTACCATGGTTGGCCAATGTAAAACTTATAACTTACTAGCTATTGGTGGGCCTTCCATCCATAGCAACACGCGACAAAGTTAGGCTTGTGTTCGTCAAATCAAACGCCTCCTGTACGGAGACTTTATCCATCATCTGCCACAGAAACAGAAAACTTTATAGTAATTCCCAAAGCAAAAGTAGAGCGGAAAACCACGAAATCCTTGAAAAATGTTAAGTGGTGGACTCCTTCCTCTGTCGCTGCAAAAGAATAGGCACAGTGAGAAGCTTTTGGTTTGGGTCATTATCTAATTACGGGAGGTTAATCCAGTGATTTCATGTGAAAGATAAAGAGTACGTACCACCAGCCAGAACGAGGTTGCAGAATGGAGTATTAGCAAATTCATTAATAATGGGGGTGTTGTATAATAAGGCACCATCCAGTCTCTACCGAGGTGGGTTGCATGATGATGGCGATGCCCAACCTTTTTCAAAGTCAAAGAAACGAGTCCTGCTCCCTGCTCCTCCTCCACATGCTGCCAAACTAATTACTCTTTTTATTCTCTCTTTTCCTGACCACTTCCAATCTTGTGGAAGAAGCTTCACCGTGAACTGTTGATTAAAATATCTAAAACCAGATTTGACTGTAATCGTTTGTAAAATCTTTCCTACATTGATTATTTACTGTCAGGAGTTATTTACAGGAGGGCAGCATTGGCGTAACGGTAAAAATTGTTGTCATGTAACTTTGAGGTCATGAATTTAAGGTATAAAAATAGTCTCTTGCAAAAATATAAGATAAGACTGTATCCTAAAAGCCCTTACGATCTATCCTTTGCAAGAACTCATGCCCTGAGCTGCCGCTTTAGAAATTAGAGGAGGGTGCTCCTCCTCGTAATGCTTATAATACCACAGCCCCGCTGCCTCCGATTGATCTGGCGGTCTACGTTAAGGTCGATGCTAGCATTGTCCAATTGACTGGGCCTGATCAATGAAGATGGAGCCGGTCATCTAAAACTGTCCCCGTTTTTTAATAGAAAGTACACTTTTCAGTTTCCACACTTCATCCAATCAATACTATTTTAGAATTTGTAGTCATCGGCGATAAGGGAAATCAGGTAGACAGGTCTAATCAACTAAGTATGTGCTGCGACGCATGATTCAAGTATTGGTGCTCCTATGTGCACAGCATGTGCTGCTATAGTAGATGTAGAGCCCACATGGTTGGATCTTGTTGACCGCAGTGGGCACCTAAACATTACCAAGTTCGATCTGGATGACTGTTTGTCCACCGAATAGTACTTTTGTTTGCCCTGACTCTATTTTAGAATTATTAATTTTATCACTAGTTGATCATCGTCAACCCCATGTTTTCTTCGGCAGGAAAATGCACCGCAAAGAGTTTCCCCGTCCATGTAAGATGGGACAATGAGAGGGAAGGATGCTTAGATGGATTACTATCCTTTATTTAACTAATCCTCCAATTTTTCACTTTTAATAATGGTGGTTAGCAGCATTGAAGGAAGAAAATGGTGGTTTATGGATAAGATTGACAGTACGAAACGGCAAACATCACATCTCTGGGCCCTTCTTGCAGTGTTAGTCCTGGTCAAAGTTTGTACTAATTTGACATGCGCACTATAAAAAAGCTTAAAATTTGAAACCCACTCCTTTAGCACTTGCCAAGCCCCACTAGGTCACGTTGGTAGATGTTATATACTCTCTAAGCATATGTCTAGCCCTTTTAGTCACAGACAGCTCCAAATCTTCCACCAAAATTTTCTTTGATGCAGGTTTGAGTCCTTGTAGGCCGATTTAGGGGACAGTTTGTAATTTGATTTATAATTCTTTACTAAAAGTCTTCATAATTCTTTTTTTGTAGGTTTCAGGTGACTCTTTTTCCTTACAGGGAGATTTCAAGTTGATTTAAAATTTAGGATAATAAGTCCTGGGTAGTTTGCTTCACTAAGTCTTTGTTGTAACCCACAAAACATATCTATAATAAAGATAGGAATGGTTAACTAATCACTGTTTCCTGTGCGACCTCTCTCTTTTACTATTTGTAACTGGAGTCTACCTTTGCCAGATCTAAGCTGTGCACCTCATTGTTCTAAATTTAGATGTCCAGTAGATATAGAACCGACGCAAAATTCATCCAAACTATATATGCTTTTTGATCTTCAAATACATAAAAAAACTGGAGCAGTGAGATAACGAGTTGCATCGTGATAATGTGGGCTCAGAAAATGAGTACTATGCTGTCGGTTTAACATTCCTCCAATAAAGAATTGGTGCATCACTGTTAGCATAAAGGAGCGGCTATATCACTTGACTGCAATAAAAGGGCAGTTTCACCGCATGAAGCTCCTGCATAGGCAAGATTGGAGAAAGAGTAGACCACAAGAAGTAAGAGTAAACAGTTGTATCTTTTATTTTGAAAGAAGCTGTTTCTACATTTTGAACCCGTGACTTCAAAATCACACAACGATCTCCCTTTGTCATTTAACTGCAATGCCGTAACATAATTTGTCCCATGTGAGACCTGGTGATGATAATATAGTCAAATCTTTTTCGTCGTTCTGCAGCCGTATACATTGATACGTAGGTGATTGTCCATGCGTAATCCATTCAGCCATTTCCATTCGAAGCAGAAAGCCAGTGATCGTTTCGTTCTATGATGAGGATAATTCTTTACCAGAAAAAAGGATCGGTTTCAACAATCCGGAGGTCACATAAGGGTGTTGGCGGGCTGCGTGTTCCACTGGCTGCCATTCGCCAAAAATGATTTGATCCAGCTCTTCTTAGTTTGGGTGCCCGCATAAGTCTTAGAAGCGGCGGGCCAAGCTTTGGTTAAACCTTCCAATCATTCTTTTGGGGCTGTTTGGCACGAGGGTAACAGACCGGGGCCATAAATATCCACAGATAGCGACGTTATCAGCTGTAATTGGCAGCTCTAGAACTCACTAGTCCACTAGTCCTGAAATACGCTTGGTGCAGGTTTAAATTATTAGTTTCTCTTTGGCTGAGATTAGATTTAGGAGACTGTCTCGGTGATTTTGCTTTGTAACAAAAGGAAAAAAAATATTAACAAACTAGATAAGGAAATAATTAATCCGAAGGAGAACTTTGGGACAGCACTAAAGTTGTCATTGTGTGACTTTGAAATCACAAGTTCAAAGCATGAAAACCCCTTCTTGCAAAGATAAGGCCACATACTATAACCCATGTGGTCTGTCCCTTCCATAAATCCTGCATAGACGGGAGCTTTGTATACCAAGGCGGCCTTTTTTATTAGGAGATAATTGATCATTCAAGGAGCTAGCTGACCACGATCATTTTGGATCACAATAAGTTGGCAAATAAAGATTTTCTACTAGTACCTTTTGGGGGAACTACTCCAAAATCTAAATGGGCAGCTAAGTTATTTGTCGGGTCTCAAACAGTTGGCAATCAAAACCATTCATCCGCTAGCCCATTTAGATAGGAGATGCGATTTTTGGGTGGCCGGAAAGCATGTCTGCTCTCAAAATTCCAAATCACCAGTAATAAAGAGTCCCCCTAAGAGGACTGGACCCTTTCTCCATTCATGGTACAGCTATTTTGTGTAGACCTAAGACATTCATTATGTACAGAACATCAAATTAGGCAGCCTTTGAGAAATCAAGCTACTAAAAATTCGTTACCATTCCAAAGCTATAATGCGTCATCGGCAGTCTGAATTCTGTCCATTTCCCTTCACATAATAATCCTTGATTATCCATACGCCATCCAAAATTCCATTAAACTATAAACAAACACTCTCCTAACACAGTGATATACCTATACCATAAATATTGGCACCAAATTGAACTTCTCCTCCCCCTCAAGTCAAAAGAAAGAATAATTCTCCATATAAATCTCACAAGATATAATACATCATCCAATGCAATGCCCGCTTGCAAATAAAGGGGTAGCCCCGATGCACGAAGCTCCTTCCTATGCGGGGTTCAGGGAAGGGGGAGACCACAAGCGCCTATAATATGATGACCTGGGTTTTTAAAACATATTTTCATAAATATTTGCAAAAGTAGAGCCCTGATTTTGAAAATTTTTAAAATATAAACAGCAGAATCATATTTTCTTTGAAATTAATTTGTCAAAAATCTAAGTGTTACCTCAAATTTACTTATCATACATAGATTTTTGTATAAAATATAATTTTCATTGAACAACAATATAAATACTTTTATTAAAATTAGGATCAATCAAGTAGTTCACCTACACAGCCCCTATAGTCAGTACATACCTTGTCCAAATATTACAATTTAAATTACAAAACAATCAATATAATCTTCTTTAAAGTAAATACTCTTATTAGTAGTTTGGTGATGATTATCCTCAAGTCTTGAGCTTTCAATCTTCTTTTGCTGTATCTGAGATATTATAAACATTCAAACATTTATTATATCTCAGCAAACTATACTTCATAGGGGATTTAAGAAATATAATCAATGTAGCTTAAAATTAATAGTTCTTTATATATATGATATAAATCAATTTTTACATTGGATAACCATTTTATCCTTCACTCTTCATATGAATTATATGTGTATACTACATATAAATAAAACCATTTAAAATTATGAATATAGTTAATATCATCAATAATAACTCATTTCCAAATTGATTTCAATATTAACACTAGGTATTAATATTTAATCATATTGTATTGGAAATTATCCTCAAATATAGCATCGGTAATAACTTTTACCGGGCATCTCATCATGCCATAAAATAAGGCATCTTATTATGTCATAACATAAGGCATCCCATTATGCCTGCAAAATAATCAAGGACTACTATGCTTGTAGTCTAAATTCGTACAACGCACCCGGATAACTGCTCAATACTCTATTGATACCATAGTGGAAAATATAGATCCATATTCGTATGGAGGGAACCATGGCTATCATAGTGGCGGTCTTCCCATAATTGCCCCACCCAACATTTTGCTTCTCTTTAGGCAAGGTATCATCATAATCAGTTTTAGAGAGTTGGTGGCCAAACTCTCATAACTTTCCTAGCATTGGCATCCCCAGGCATAAGCCTATTTTAAAACAAAATCACAAGCCTTCATGCTTGTATGGAAAAAATAATATTTCATATTTACAGACTATGTATTTGGTTATAATAGGACATGCCTATAACTTCTTTCGTTAAGATTTGGGGGGTCTAACTTATGTAGTTCAAATCTTCCCTTTATATCCTTAAGTAATTTCATAATTACTTAATCAATCACATTGTATTCATTTCCACATTATTTGTTGAGTCATAAACAATTCTAAGGCAACTATAATCAATTGATAGTTATCAGGATAAGATTATGTATAAAATACATATATCTTCTACATTGAATATATTCTTAAGGTCTACCTACCTTTACTTTCAACAATCCAACTTCCCATCAATCTTGATCGTCGTATCCTTCGTGATATCTGTCAAATCATATGTATACAGTCATTCCTCAACTCATTTATACTTTATAGTTGTTCTTCTAATTTAGACAAAGAATTTTATAATCCTTATATTATCTTACTAACTATAGCCTTGACTATCATTAAGTCCATGTCCATAATTTATTATAAATGTCCATCTATATTTTATTAATTATATTTTTCATGTAATTCACATAATAGGAAAGTATAAAAAAGTAAATTAAATAATTAAATCTACTAAGCAATAAAAGACATTTCCAATAATACTAATAATTCAAATGCACAATTGAACATGTTATGCTTGCTTATCATGGTTCAACTATCATCTTGATTCTTATTCATTTTTCATCTTATCAAGGGTTTAGATCTTTGATATTTCATTCTTATTCAGATCTAAAATATTTTTTTAATATGATCTCATTACTAGATCGTTGATGCATCTTATCACATGATCTAATCCTTCTTGATCTAATCGATCAAGAAGATGCTTAGTCATTTTCTCAAATTAAGGGTATAGATCTTAATCTATCCCAACTTAGCCTCATTAGGCCCATCAATCCAGATGATCTTAACTTTAGATCATTATTCACATTAATCTATATAGTCCAATCTTCCTTAATCTAATTGATCAAGATGATCATAATACATTTTTACGAAATTTATTACTTTAAAGGTCAAGATCTTAAGATCTGTTCAATCAATTATATCAAACTCATAAATTTGTGTTATTGAAACCTTATATATATATATATATATAAGACTTGTATGGTCTGATCATGCTTGATCATTTTGATCAAGTAGTTACATGATCATTTTTATGATTTTTCTTCAATTAAGGCCAAATTTCTTAATTCACTCCAAATTAGTCACATACAACTCATTATCCCATGTTCTCTCGTCACTATATCACCAATGGTTTAGAAATCCAAGGTTTGATCAATCCATATTTGATTGATCTTGGGAATTAGTACCACTTTTTGTGATTTATAGAAATTTACAGTGAATAAAACCTAAATTTTATGTTTCCATTAGATTTTACTCTTCACCATGAATTCAGAGCTTCTTTCTGATCTTGATTTGGTGTTAAAATGAGCTCTGAATTGCATTTTTAAGTTTTAGATCAAAATAAATAATCCAGATTTGATATGGAATCCATAATGCAACAAAATGGGACAGCATGCTTCACCACAATTGGGAAGCAGTGCACGTCATTGTTTACTGTGACAGCACACAAGACAATGCACACGCGGGAGCACACACGGAGGCGTGCCCAGAGCATGCGTCTCCGTGTGCATTACGCTCCGTGCATGTTGGGTTTTGACCCGATGGGACAGTCCGATCTAGTCCTTCTCCAATCAACGTCTAGATCTTAATGAAATCTTATTGTGAACCCAGATTTGAGGATTTTGGGGTCCCACAAATCCATCTGACGATTCAATTTTTACGTTTGGGCGGTTCCTAGGTGGTTCTCATCTAAGGTTCACTAGATTTGTTTCACCGGTGAAACAAATCTGACAACGAATCCTAGGTTTTTGGCTGAGAAACAAAGGAAAAAAGAAGGACCTACTTGGATCGTCTAAAGTAGAGAAGAGAGCCGAAGATAAATATTTCTTACCGGATTTGACGCCTTGGCTGGTTAGCTAGGGTTTTTGTGATTTTCACTGTCGCCAAGGTTGTTTGCCATAGCCGGAGAAGAAACAGGGAGAGGGGTTTTGAAGAGGAATGTAAGAGGAACAAAATATGTGATTTTGGCCTTTGGGTTTTGCTAGAAAAAGGGGATTCCAATGATTTCTTGCCAGGCTAGGAGAAACCCTAGCCAACTGGGGAGCGTCAGATCTGTTGGGTGGATGGCGTGCCCTGGACTTTCCAGCCTGGCACAGTTGGTTCCTGTGCCGGGTGCTTGTGGGGACCGCCACTATGGCTGGAAACAGAGGAGAGAGAAAAAGAAAAAGAAAGAGGGAGAGGAGGAAAGAGAAAGGGAGAGAGAGAGTGGAGAGAAATTTTTTGTGTAATTTTGTGTGAATGTTAGGGGGTATTTATAGGTTTATTTTTGAAATGTTTTAATTAATTTTATTTTGAATGTTTTTTTTCCTGTACTTTTCTTATTAAATTCAAAAGAGACTCCTCATCATGTTTATTCTTTTATTATTGATATTCCTTGTGCTGGCTGTCTCCTAGCTCACCTAACTTTTTGTGAACCCCACATAAAAGTAAAATGACTATTTTACTCTTATAGGTAAATATAAAATCACAAAAATTATAAAAAAATAGAGATTTTTCACCTGAGCTCAGATTTCAACGTGCTTACAGTCATCCGGACCAATTTTCCGAGTACATTCCAAATATTCCTATTTCAAGACTTGATTCTTTTTAAAAAATAATAATATTATATTGAATATAATATTCCACCTTAATTTTTATAAAAATTCTAATTAATTCTAAATAATTCCACAAAAATTGGGGTTTTCACATATAATACGCAGCCTTACCTTGTATTTTTACAAGAGGCTATTTTCACGCCTTGAATCCGTGACCTCAATGTCCCATGACAACAACTTTTACCATTAAGCCAAGGCTCCCCTTCCAATTCCCGCTTGCAAATGCATATGACAAATGCTCTAAATGTCACCTACTAAAAGCCGGGTGAGGGGCATTTTCAATCCTTCTATTTTAATTTTTTCCTAGAACTTCACATTCCAATCTTTCTCCCTTAAGAAAGAGCACTCTTACCACTTAATATTTATCGCGTACTGATAATAAAAGCAAACCCAGATGCAATATTGTAAGCAAACGGTGAACTTTTGAGATCACCTTCCTTCTTGTCTGCATGCACAACAAACCATTACAAGAACTTCAAAGCGAACTGAACTCTCACCTCTGTGAACTAGTTTCTCAGTGGATGGAAGTTGAATTCGTGAGGAGAGAAATCATATTCTATAATGTAGAAATCATCAGGGTAGATTGATTGGTTTGGGAGCTGACAAAATTAATTGGGGCAGTTTTTGACGCAGACACGTGGGCTATAATGGGAGAGGCATTTGATGATGGTTAGTCTTGCAGTGAGACGATGCTGAATTCGAACTCATAACGTCTCGGTCACTGAGGCTCTAATACCATATTAGATTACCTTTCAATGTAAAAACTTTCGCTGACTGCAAGTAGGTCGACAATATTTATACGTCCAACAAGTGTAACACAATTTTCAAAATGATCCAAACTATTTATGTGCTAGGCAACACTACAGATAATTTACATGCCAAATTACAGCTAATCTAGTAATCCTAGCTTCTTATTTCAGGCCTTGAAAATCACTATTAGACATGGCAAAAGACAAGAGTTTGCATAAATAACTAAAATGACTACATATCAAATGTTATAATTACAAAAATGATGACCAACAAATGTCTAGCATAGTTTATTGGTCTAGTACAGCTTGACTCCTTGGAATACAGTTGCCCTCAGATTCGAGTTACGAATTTTCCCTTTGGCAGATTAATTTTATATGTGAGTGAGATCTGCTTTGTAATTATTCGCTTGTGCCAAAAATATAAATTATGATGAAACAATGGATAACGTTTACAGGTCTCTCATCCATAGCACCCCTATGACTAAACCAGATGAATGGTAGTTGAGACAATGGGTCTCACGTGTATTTGAGCTCGCTGTTATTTTCTGAGAGAGAAAATACGCCCACTTGTCTTTTAGGAGCGTTGAAAGCTCCTTCAGAGCGTCATGTATTGGTTTAGAGTTGCTCTTGGTATTGTCTGGCGGACAAAGAAAAGGGCAAGCATTCAAAGTTCTGTCTTCTTCTGAGTTCATGTAGTTAGGTCACGTTGGCTGATCAAGATCATGCTAAAAGCAAATGTGACATGTTTGAAGACTATCCTACACTTGCCCTCGCGTGCTTCTTCAAGAAAGCAACAGCTGCTGAAAGGACGTTTCGCAACAAAAGTTTGACTCTGATGCCTTTAATGATAATCTAGACAGTGGGACTTAGATCTGCTTGGATGAATTCAATACTTGGGTGATGTCCCACTCTAACAATTCAATTTAATGATTCAAAGGGATATCACTGTAAGATTAGGACTCATATTTTGATGCGAGACGCCCATGTGACTGGATGCTACTCTTTTACAGTCAGTCAAGATCAAATGGTAACAGAAGAAGAATTCCGTATCCCATCATGCCCATGAAATTAACAAGTGGGATCAACTGCAAACAGCCACATGATCTCGATCAATCGGCTTCCCGTCAGATAATCAATCCTCAAGGAGAATACAATACGGCATCATATCAGCTGATACGCACCCAAGTGCTTGTTAGCAACAGTCGTTATCAAATGGAGTAAATACAGAATGGAAAGGAGAAGAAAAAGGAGATATTATACAGTATCTGGGCATGTACTGAAAGTGCAGTGGGGGCAGATATGGTTGGTGATCCAAACGATTCTCTTTGTCATGAATTAGGTGGCATTTTACATGAAAGTCCATGATACAAGTGGAACCCAGTTTCCGTTGATCACAACCCTGATTACTAGGCCTTGCTGTAAATTCACCTTGAAATTCTCCAATTTTGTGTCCCTCTGAAGTTCAGAACCATCCAACGGAGATCATCATTGGTGCATTGGCCAACCTTGAGGCTAGAAGAAAAGCTGTTAGGACCACCACGTCTGTGCTCCCCATGCAACTTTTGCTCCGTATAAATGATGCAGACACCTTATAACAGCTGAGAGAAATCCGGTCCTGTCATAGTTGGTGCAACCAATAGTTGGATGTCTTGAAGAACAGCAGCAGTCCCACTTGTCTGCAACCATATGGGCAGTGCGTCAAAGCACTTGAAAGCCCTTTTTGAAGTTTTTGTTACCAGTTCTCCTGCTGTCTATAATACTTGAACACTATCTTCAGCTTTTCTAGTCCCTCAAGTTATAAGGAACAATATGCGATGATGCATCGCATTATGGTAGACCCAGCTAAACGGAGAAAGTTGAGGGACCATCCAAGCATTCCCTTGTACTTGCAGTGGGTGGAACCATCCATCTTTTCACCGGAGACATGCAAGTGGCGATGGCCCATTTCCTTTCTGCCAAAAGGTCGAGAGCACCATAACTTGTGCACTAACGCAACAACGCCTCAATCATCAATAGATCTTCAATCATTGCAGTGTTCAGTCCCAGCGGCAACTACCTCCTTCCCTTCCAAGTCCTCTCTCTAAACTTTTTTTGTTAGGGGCATGACTACGTACAAGTATAACGTACGGACGGCTAATAGTACTAGCAGAGTGGGGCCTAGTTTTTAAGGTGACCTAAACTATTCGACTTCTAGGCCTCTGTCCTTGGATAGGCCATTTTCTCCCCAAAAAATCCGCTGTTGATCACCCTAGTCGGTGATTTTTTTCTGTTGCAAAACTTGAGCAAGCAAAGTTGTGTCTCAAAATTGTGATCAAGGACATTCCATGAGAGATGCAGTAGACAATTGTTGGTATGTTTATCTGTGAGTAGGAGAATAATATCCAATACTCACTCTAGATACAAGCTCTCTACTCTTTATATTGGGGTTGTTTGTAGCGCGAATAAGAATCATTGATTAAGCTGTTCTGAAATAGTAAGTTTTTTTCGCTGCTGTTTGCAGTCTTGAAACATAAATAAAGTTACGGGAAATTAAAGTCCAAGTAAGAGTACAAGGTCAGGAGGATAGTAAAGAGGATTGGGTACTTTTCTACGCATGGTAAAACTATTTTTGTAAATATAAGTCATTCATGACATTCAGAATACCAAAAATAGGTAACCCATGAAAAAGCAATGCATTTGGATGATATTAACCAGTTGTTAATGGTTTTTGAAAATGTTAATTAAAATGGGTGGTGGTAATTTTTTATCCAAAGAAACATAGGCAGAAAACACTCAATTGCCATGAAATTTTGATGTCTCACCTATCTAAATGGTTCCTACGTGATGAACGATTTAGATCTATAAAAATAAAATAAAATAAGATTTACCATGCATGAAAAAAGATGTGCTCCTTACTCTCTTCTTGAGCGTGTACTTTTACCTGGCCTAATAAGAAAAAGGAGAGGTTTGTGATGATTTTAAAATCTTTTCTACTAAGTAATCTATTATCCCAATGCATGAAAATAATAAATTTGGTTGTTGTGATCGAACTCTATTCCTCATAAAAGTATGCAAAAATAGATGTCCTAACTTTAGAAGATTGGGTTGTTCGTTCTAAATAATTTTATTTATGTTTTGTGGCTGTAAATTGCAAGGAAAATTTTCACTATTCTAAAGTAGCTTAATCGATGATTTCTATTCCAGAGCTAACAGCCCAATTAGGCAATTAGCGTTAAGCAGCTGCTAAGATCTTGTCAACGTCTAATCAAGAAGTATTGGACAGAGTAGATAAGGCTATAATAGATGTTTTTTATAACAAATAAGCTCACTAGCTCTCGCCGACAAGAGATCCATGTTGTTAACCCACTAATCAGACAAAATAAAAGGATGTGGCAGGACAAAAGAAGCTAACTAATCAATGAAAAATGGGTCAACCGAAATATCAAACTAGACCATGAGTTTCTATTTTTATGCACTGCGACCGAGATGGTCGATCTGGTTTGCCACCATCTCTGTTGGCCATATACCAAATTTCAGCAAACACATTCATCTTATGTTGTGTACTTAATGTCCAGTTTCTGTTCTCTACGTCCTTCACCATCTTTTGCTGGTCAAAAATCGGTTTTGGCAGTTTACATGTTTCTCCAAGCATCTTCTTACTCCTGGGCACGATTGGACAGCTAACCATACCCTACACGGATTTCAGATTCTGCTTCCTTCACGCGGTAATCCACCAAATCAACAATCAGTCACTAAGACGCCATCAACTCACCATGCCAAGCTGGTGAGGATATCATTCACATGGTTCCAGTCATACAAGCACTATTCTTAACCGAGTTCATGAGAATCAATATGCTGCTGTGAAGTAGATTCAAAAGGAGAAAACCAGTTCATACCCCCATACATTCCTAGAAAATTTTCAAAGGATGATGGAATTTATTGACAATGAACTATCATAGTTCCATCATTTTTTTTTCTGGAGACAGTTTCCCAAGCATTTGCGAATGGCTCATTTCTACTTTGAGCAGTGACTAACCAAAGAAGCATATGAATAGCGACAAATCAAAGGGGTTCACATCACAATTTGCCGGGTGTAAGGAGACTACTTGTCACAGATTAGAGGCAACAAATGACAAGGTACCATCATAACTTTATTCTGAAGCCCCTCTTGAGATTATCCCCAAGCACCATAATCATCTTCATGAAACTTGACCTCATTAAGTAGCAATCACTTGTCCCTGCTGATCATCACGATTGATTTGGTGACCTTCATACGCTGGGAAGCATTTGAGCCCCCATGCTCACGTTCTTTTCGCTCTCTTGCTGTCCTTTCTTTCCTAGCAGAGACAAACAAAGTGGCACCAGGTCAAACATTTCAAGGACAAAAGCTGAAAGAGCCAGAAACATCTTGTGTGAAACCCTCCTCTAAAGCTTGATATCTTATACGCCATGGTCCGGATACTCAATGTTATACATTACTTGCTGAGATTAACCACATCCTTCAGCACTTTACTGACGGCAACCTTTACTTGCTCAGACATTGCCAACTGATGGGGCAACTGGTCAAAAGCATATGCGTTAACGACTCTCAGCGTATCCACTAAAATCAGTTTCTCCCTTTTGCCTACATTTTGGTTTGCATATTTGCACAAGCTTTTCAATTTGCAAGCACGACAGACCTGAATGGAAAAAGAGAGAGTGAGAATAGCTTTGAGATGAATGTTGATTATCATAAGAGAAGTGAAACTGTGGCACTAAAACTACACATACAGTATCTTCCTGAATACTGAAGAAAGATCGTAAACTTTTAGCTGCAAACACGGTTTTCCTATCCAGAGAGGGGCAACCAAAAAGGGCGACTTTTTTCAAGTCACAGCCAGACAACCACCTGCACAGAGAAGAATCTCAAGGTTACTGTAACAGAAGCTGGATCCAGATACACGATGGATTATCAGCAATTAAGCACCAAGATGAAAGATTGGGCATTATGCTAAATCATAAAAGAAAATCGACTGCGATTGTATGTTTCCACTCGTTGCATTCTTATATTTGAACATTGAATTGCAGTCCAGACAAATGATTCGGATATATTGTTACAGAAAATGATAAGCACTGATACAGGCACTAAAATAACTAAAGTTAGCCAGGTAAAGGACAACAGAATTGATAAGTAGGTAGTGCCATCAGATAATCTTAGAACTGGCAGTAAACCCTATGTATTGCACTGGTGAGACACTACCTGATGAAATCTTCCACATTCCATGTTTCTGAGTACAAGTGCACGAAGGAATTGCCAAATATTAACTCAAGATCCAAGAACAACAGTAAACTTCTCATTTTATGTTCAAGTGATTAAGGAGTCCCAATCACATAAAAAGAAAGAGGATGATGATGGGTCATCTGATGAATAATAACTTCAGAGCTACAGCTTAGACATTTGCCTATGAAGACACTGTGCCTGGTACTGAAGACATAAGTGTGCTGAAAATGCAATTTATACAAAGGTATCCATGCTTTAACTAAGTTCAGTATGTCATTCGTTAATAACTACTTAGCAACAGCATCATACAGGTGCAAGAATTTGGACAAAAGATAATATGTTTCCTTCTTACTTTGTGTTTCTAATGAATGGTGATGTAGGATGGGAGGGTCCTCCCACTGAGATATTCATGCATATAAAAAGAAAGATGTAATGAATCCATTCTGAGTGTAGCAAAACTAGGTGTAATATATTACTGCATACTTCTTCTGGATTCATTTGCATGTAAAACAGTCGGGGAATTCAGATTCACATCACACAAGAAGCGGTGCAAATTGAAAGAGATTACTGTAAAAGGAAAAGCAGAAGGGACAAAACATGTTTAGAACATCATTTACTTTCCAAGGAGATACACGTCTTGTCAAATGTCCCTTTATCCAATCACATTTAATATTAACATCCTTGTAAGGTTTCAGATTTCCCATAGACTGAAACTGGCGAGAAAACTCAGTCAAGGAGAATTTGAAGTCAGAAATGCTATTCAATGGTTTTTCAGTCATCTTGATTGCATTGATTATCTTTCACTTTGGCCTTATACATCCCTTCTTCTTTTTCACAGGTTCCAATGTACGCCTGTTTACATAGCAGTGGTCCAACCACTAAGTTATCTTACATACCTTTACATCTTTTGACACCTTCCCGAGGTCAAAGTCTTTAACAACTTCAGATGTTACAAATCCCAGAAGGTTCTTTCTTCTGCTCTTCTAGAACTTTCAAGTTTCATCATTTCAATGCCTAAGTATAAGTGAAACCGACTCTTTTGTGCTCTAGGTATGAGAACCTGTTCCCAATTCTTCAACATTGGACAAACAATGGATTTAAGAGGAGGAAAAACTTGAACATTTCAGATTTCCAAAAGGTGAACCTTCAAACAATGTAGCCAAGTGCAAATAACAGGATTTATAGACAAAAGAAAGATTTCAAATGCAATGTCCTCAAGTTATGTCACAGAGTCTAAAAACTCTGACCTGAATTAGTTGATATCTCCATGTGCAAACTATATTAGCTCTAAATGCAGTTCCAAAGGAGGCCTATGATTGTCAATAATGCCAATAGCTTCATTTGGAAAGAAACTAAGTCATAACTTTGCAGGCACAAGGATATGGCAGGTGGGATCAATTTTACATTGCAGGTCTTTGCAAAAACATGGACTTAATTGAGGAATATGTACAACTCATGCTTCAATCATTACTGCTTCCCTATGTCTTCCTTCAGAACTGTCAATAGATTTTCCATGTTTCGGCTTCTCAGATAGTATTGCTTTTGTAATTCTTATCCACCTAATACATTTTTTCTCCATGGAAACATTTCCATTGCCAGCCCCAGGAACTAGAAGGAGAAGTCTTCAATGAAGTAACAAATTAGCAGGTGTGTTTGAATGACAAGTTCAAAACACTCTAGACTGCAGCCAAAAAGAGCATAATTTCATCAAGATGAGAAGCACAAGGAACCTTTTCATCTACCATTGTATTTAAAGATTCATGCTGCAGTGTTTCATCCAACACTTCTTATACTTTTCTCTCTATAGAAAGTCATGCTTATCAAATAATCCTTACAATTTGTTGGCAATAGACAACTGAAGTTATTGAAATACAACTATGACCAAACTCTCCTTGCTATTTTAGAAAGCATCTACTATACAAATTGTTGGGTTCCATGATGGATGACCCCAAAACAGGTTAGCAGTTGCTTGCCAAAATGGAGTCCACTACTTGAATTCCAATCACAATTATCAACCCACCGCCCATTAACAGAGAGCCTAAAGACTTGAAAATGAGAATTAAAGAGAAAGAAGGAAACAAAATGGAGAAACTCATGTATGGTCAGGAAATGGAGTAGGAAAAACTAGAAATGATTACGTATTAGACCACAACAGAAAATTATGAACCACATGCAAATAGAATTCCCACCTTTTGCAGTCCTTTTCTTGGAAAAACTGAAAATTATAGGAAATTATAGTAACATTATAAGGTAGGACTCCAAAATTCTACATGTAATATGATCCAACAGATACTGTCCTGTGAGGTAATTGAATCATTGATGGAGTTATAATAGAAAGTTTAACATGCACATCTTAAAGGACTAGCTACATATACATTTGTGCTCCACTGAATTCCTACAAAAGGTAGGAAACAGTATTATTGTTTGCATCTAATGTATTCAGCTAGTATATCCTTTGGCATTCAACAATACCTCTCATGCTGCAAATTCACAGTATCTCTTCAGATTTAGCTATGGAAGGAAAGGGATTTGATGATTGCAACTATTTTCCATGGTCTGCCATATTCTACAGGAAGCGCCCAATGTTCTCAAGCATGACCAGCCTTCAAACCCATAATGAAAGGCCATAAACAAACAGTTACTGAGACCCACTGTAGCCTACTCAAGGAGAAAATCTTTATAATCAAACTTTCATCAGTGACATAATATAAGGCCTACTAATGATCCAACCAATGTCAGCAGAATGAAGATAATGTGACCCCAAAACATACTGTTTTATTCTTCAAAGCTAGCTCTATACATACTGGATATTTGTACATGGTTACTTACGTCAACATAGTGGTAGATTCTTATATGCACATTGGTATTTATTTGTTGCTCCTGAGCAGCATTATGCTTGGAAGTGCATTCTATTAACCAGATGCCCTATAGCTATCATAAGACAATTACCAATAGAGCAATCTTGCAGAGTATAGTGGCAATAGTTTCTCTAAGCATAACACTGCTTACTACCATAATTAAGATACAACATGGAAAGAATAACCAGTCAAATCCTAGAATAAGTTATAGGTACCTTTTTAGCTCCAAAAAAAAAAAATCAATTCTTTAATGAGCAGAAGCAAGTCTTATAAGCCAAATCAATATTCTTACCTTTGGATTTCAAATGTAGCTCATGCATTCAGAAATGAAGAAGCACCCTTAACAACCAAATTTTCTATGAAGAAGAGAAATTGCTTACTTTGCGATCTCTTGATGATCCTGACCAAACTTCTCCGCCGCAAACTTTAAGAAGTCCTGAGAAAATTTACTGGAGAGGCGATCGTAATGTAACTGCCCCTCTTGCAAGAGATTTCCCTTATTTAGGTATCCTTCCTCGTGCAAATGATTCACAAACAAAACCATCTCAGGTAAGAGTTCCTTCGGGTAAAAAGCATCCTCTTGCGAAGATTTTGTTTCTACAGGTGCCATGTTTCTTCTTGCAACATTTAGAGATGCGTTGCCCGTATCCTCATTGCCCAAAAATAGAGAATGAAGGCTGTGTGGTCCAGCTTGGACATTCCCAACTTTCTTCTGCATTTCTCGAAGTTCTGCTTTCTGTCTGAGATTCCTTACTTCTCTCTCTAAATCCCTTAATCTCTTTTTCAAGTCATTAGTTTCTTTTGATTCTCCTTCATCTTCCGAAATTTCACTATCTTCTGCTTTTGCACTCATTCCAGCTGCTTCTTTGAACAAAATATACAGAGGCTTCCTTGTCTTCTTCCTTCTCTCCAATTCATTTCCGCACTTATCCCAATCCGGGGCATTTTCAGGCTTCTCTTCCGATTCAACTGCGTCTTTGCTTCGTTTGCCAGCACTATCAATCTCTGTATTTTTTTTCTTCTTCTTCTTCTTTGCAGATTTGTTCCCATGCCTAACCGATTTCGCATTAATTTTAGGTTCTTTACTGGAATCACTTACCTCTGCTTTGCCGCTCCCTGAACGGATTGATTCGGTTTCTTCGTCGACGGGATCAATCTCTTCGGCTGCAGTGGATGAAACATATCGAGGGGAGGAAAAAGGAGAACGAGAGAAAACCCTGGAATCTAAGTCCTGAAGAACATGAGAAGTGCAGAAGAGAACGAAGGAAGGAAATGGAGGTCGGGAAGCAATTTGGGGCTTTAGAAGTCGGTAAAAATGACTTGAGAGCAAGGTCTTGCAAGAAAACATATCTCGATCAATGGGTCATACCAGCAACTCTAATAGTTCGGTTGAGGTTGCCGCCATGAAAGAGCGAGCAGAGCTCGTGTCCTCTGCTTGCCGAGGTCTCTTCTAGGGGTTTTCGGTTTAACAATCCAGACCCACGGCTTAATTCGACGGCTGCGATCTTCATTGACTCCATCGGTAACTTCTTATATGCTTCTGTTTGGGAGATCATCGCGGGCAGAATGATCTTGGCCGTCGGTTGTATGTCATCCATATTCAAACCATTTGAACATTGTACACCTCTCGTACGTGGCCTCTAAATGGCTAGGCAGAAGGCAGATCAAACCCTTGGCCTTCAACAAAGAAAGAAACTACAAACCGTTGGCAATGATAACAGAAAAACAAGGAGAAAACCTTTATAAATCAAAGGCATGCAATCATCTACGGTGGTGGACTTCTATTTATAACTCATCGACCGTAAGATCGACTGCATAAATGGTTTAGATCACCCGAACCATGGGTCTCGTACTCTTTTCTTCTCATTACAGGGGTCGGAAACAAAGGCATTTCCTGATCAAGAAAGAAATACACTTTCTGGGCCTACATGCAAAATATACCTGTAGAATCATATGACCACACCCATGAACTTACACCACCTGTAGCTAACTTTGATGACATGCCAAAGGAGTGTTTCTTTGGTATGGTATGATTCATCATTGCTGGCAAAACCTTAATACAGCTTCTTAGATAAAGGTTATAGGAATATCCAATCAAGAAAAAATCAACATCGATAATGCATCGACGGATGTGGGCTTGATGTTATCTGCTACAATAACGGACTGGATCATACCAACGTAGCACAATTAGGTCCCTAAAAATATACTTATTAAAGGAGCAAGCAAGTGCACTTATCATAAAATTATATACATTTTTTTCTTTAGAGCAAAGAGTTATAAAGCAAAACTCTAATAGAACTTATATCGTAATATCTAAATCTATATGAATTCTCTCAAATAAGGAGAAAGTTTCACCTCAAACCTTCAAACAAGCACTGCCATCAACTGCGCTAAATGGCAAAGAACTCATAGTTTGCACCTTGCTGAACTCCTCTAGTATCAATATACTGCTTCATCTAGTGGGATCCAGCCATGAGATCAACTTCTTCCATCGTCCAAATGCTCCTGCAGTTTAAGTTGATTAATATTGGAAAATGCTTGTTGGAGGACCCGAATCCATTTCAGTCGTACCGAACGAGCAACCTTTGTAGTCATTGGCGCCTTTATGTTATTTTAATTCTGCTGAAATGTCTTTTGCTAATTTTAAAGGTTTAGTAACCGGCCTCTTAGAGATAATGGTTATCCCAAGCCCATGTCCAGGACCAAGCCCAACTAGTCATGGGCCCTTCCTTGGCGAACCCAAGGCCAACGCGCTTCAGTGGCCCCTTTAGGGGAGAGCGGCGTGCCATGTCTCTACAGACTAAGGATGCGGGTTCAAGGTCGCTCACTCATCAACTCTCAAAAAATAAAATTATGTCATAACTCTAAGAAATGAGTCCCAGTACTCCCCCGCTTCATAGGAGAGCAACGAGTACCAACTCTTATATTCATACATGATTAAATATATTTTGGTCAATCTAACCCGTTCATACCCATTGAATGTTTATAGCCTGCACTCTTTTAGGTTAAAAATTACGACCATCTGTTTTTAAAATTTCGAAGATGATAAACTGATTAGATAAAAAATATCTTAGAGGATCATCCAGCGAAGAATGTTATTGGTGCATGGCCTACTTAGATATGACTTGGATCAAAAGATGACCGAGTTGGATTGCCAAAGATTGAGATTAAAGTAACAAGTAGAAAGGGCAGCTTAATGTACAAATCACGTACAGTTTTACCTTGCATTTTTTACAAGAAGCAATTTTTGTGCTTCAAATCCATAATCTTCAAGTTGCACGGCGACAACTCAACAATTGCGCTAAATTCCTTCTAGACGTACCCAAATCTTTGTACTAATTTAACTCGCAGAATGTATTAAGCATACTCAAACCAACTCGCATATATATTTGAACGATGATTATGCAGATGCATGTGGACATGGTCAGTGAACCAAGTTTGGCTAACAGGATCATGATAGCATTAGCTTTCTTTTTTTGTCACTTATGATGATTTGCTGGTTGCTGGTTCCCTTGGTGCTGCCAGCAAGCAATAGATTGGCTTATATATATAAGTTATATATACAAGAACCTAATTATAATTATTTTTTTCATCTATAGAATACTACCGGAGGGAACAAAACCGTCTGGAAAGTGAGCTCTTGTCAATGTGAAAGCTAATTAAGGTCTACAAGTACTCCAATTAAATCTTCTACTGGCAAAATGCTAGTCCCTTAAATCCGGCACTAAAAACTAGATACGCATTCTTTTTTTATCCCGGATAAAGTAGGGGCCTTCTTCTCTTAGCAAATTACTAGCAAATAATTTTGTTATATAAATTTGGTTAGTCCAAGATGCTAACATCAAAGTTTGATTTTGGAAAAGCACCCTCACATGGAAATGTACACGTGGTAGAAAAATTACGTCCATCCTTTCAGATATGATATGCTACAAGTGAATATTTGAGACTAGAAATGCATCTAGAAATATTTACCAGCTGTTTCTATGGTATAAATCAATTTTGTTGTATAAAAAGGGAGAGTTTTTGTGATTTGCCGATTGGCCAAAAATATGAATAGATAACGTTAGTACCACAATTTTCTTTTTCTTTGTTACATAAATGATAGTCCCAAATTGAAAAGGACTTGTTCTATACTCAAAGAAGGCCTTTCAAAGGAAATGTAAAATCGTCATTGTTTGAATTTTGGAGCATTTTAAACCTAAAGTCAATGCTAAATGCCTCTTGAATACTAACGTCCTGTGTAGATATCCAGCCCAGCGATCACTGTGTCCGATATTTGCAGAGGAATGATAAATTCAATTATGCACTTGAATCTTACTCAAGGCAAGTGTACCTTATTTGCCTATTTTATTGATCTAAGTCATTTACAATGTTACGAATAGCTTAGATAGCCTAAATATCAAATTTCCTACCTATTAGATATTTTATCCTTTTTCGTTTTTCTTTTTGCTGTAATTTTCAATTTAAAGAAACATAGGACCTCTGCTCTTTAAGCACGCCTTTTCCCTTTACTCTTGTATAATGGTCATATAACGTTGAGGGAGGTATTGCATAGTACAATTATCATTAAGGAACCAAATCACTCATCTGCTAGACAACATCTTAGATAGCTATGCCTCAGAAATCTTAACATGATAATGCTCTTTACTGTCCATCTACCATTGTTTTTGGAGGATCGGCCTTCTGGCACGACGGGGGTCTCTTGTGCAGGGTCACGGGTTTGAATTGCGCTCATTGGTGTGTGACTGTGTTCAGTTTGGGGTATCCAAAAAAACCTCACTTGCCTACTAAGAAAAATGAAATCTTTTACACTTTTAAGCCGATCTTTTACGAGACAGAATAATAGAAGTTACTTGAGGACACAACTTCTCCTCTTAGAGAACTAACAGCCATGTGCCTCCGTTGCCTCACCAGGGTCTCCAGATGTACTTTAGCTTCCATTTGCACGAGAGGAGACCAAAATACAGCTCCATGTTTGAATATGCCACTTTCAGGTGCAGTTTGCGCATTTTTTTTAATGAGATGAGACCAACACTGACTTGCTTTCCAATCTATTCACGGTTTGTGACCGATAATGCACGTGAAGCAACTACTGTTCACAATTTCTGAGTCAAAGAAACGTACCAGTTGTTATAAAACTCTCCAACTTCTCCATTATAAGATGTCTCATTCAAGACTTTCAGCACATCTAAACACGCGTAAATCGTTTGATACATGCACTTTTTTCGTTGAAAGGGTGATGGATTTGACGACTGCAAGCTATTGATTTTGTTGAATGGAACTAAACAAGCAATAAATGCTCCTGATACGTATACTTTTTTTCCTTGAATGGGAGAGCATTTGTTGTGATTTTGAGATGAGTTGCTCTTTGGAGAGCAGGGTAGGATAAAAGTTGTAAGCTGTATTTGCAGGGGGTGAGGAGTTATTGTCTACCTTGACCTCTGTTTGATGACTGTAAGCTGTTGATTATGTTGATAGGACTATCAGCTGGAGCAATGGTTTCAAGCAACGTTGAAAGTGGGTGTAGCTAGATGATTATCACTGGCAAATAGACAAGACTTCTGCATATACCATTCAATATACAATCATTGGTCAATTTTCTATTTACTGTCGATTTGCTTGTCATCCAAGCCAGGATCAGTTTTACCTGATGTTTGGCATAATGCACCAAAGGATCCTTCAAAGTGTAAGAGCCTATCAACACCAATTATAATTTGACATCAAGGTTACGGTGATTACAGAATAAACGCCACTTTCTCTTACACTATAATTTGCACAAGGTCGATACCCCGCAACAAGAGGACCTATGTGGCCTCAATTAATCCAGACATCCTGCACATTTATTTCACACTCGTCCTTGCTGTTTGATTTGTAATGAAACGAATAATGGGTGACTCCTATATTGGAATGGTTCTTAATTTTAGGACAACGTATCCTCCAATCTATCAATGACCCCCGCAGCTGTGTTAGTTTGATGGCCCAAAGCAGACATTCATTCTTTAGAAAATAAAAGTTCTTTCCCTTTGAAAATAAAACGGTGAAGATAATAAATTAAGATCTCAGCTCCTTGGCTGTCATGGGTTTAAGCACATATATTTTCTGAAGACAAACTGTTTTCTTCACCTGGCATTGTTGAAATAAAGAACATAGAGATGCAAAGGAAAGTGCTGCACTGGATAATTCTAATAGCTGAAGAGTTGACAGTCTTTAAGCTTTGTTCGTGCAATATTTAACCAGATATGTAACTCTAGGAGACATGGCCCAAAGGTTCAAACCGCGTAGGCCCCTCCTGCAAAGCCATCTTCTTACTGAAACAGGGGAATAAGAATTCTCCTCCGAACCAGGTCAAAAGCCAAAAAGGCATAAGCAGCCACTTGTTAGAGTCATTTCCACCCATCCGAATAAATTTAATTATGTTCTCAATTAGATGGTGCATGCAGATGTTTGGAGTTTCCTTAGCTTTTGCAACGAGTCAAACCCACGGCCTTCTATCAATTGTACGAGTAACCTTTAGGACCCAAAGAAGCTTGGTTTGATGTGGAAATTCACTTTCTTTGGATGCATTGACGAGTATAGTTTGTCCCCATTTCCACTCAGCATAAAATAATAATCACATTACTGACTCTGATTTTCAATTCAAAGGGGTGGTCGAAAAGGAGATCCACCACGAGCCAATCGAGCAAGACCCGCTGTCTGATTCCGCTAATGGACACCCTTCACCAATGAACCCAGCATCTTATGATCAATCAACTTAAAGAACGAATCATTTTGAGCAAGTGTGAAACGTGAACCATATGAGAACTGCTAAGCCCAATTCAATCTAAAAGTGCATGTGAAAATGGATCTACTAGATGGGAAGTCAATTTCAATAGCACACAGATAGTATTTTCTTTGTTTTGAACGTTGATTACCCGTACCATGATCACCTCCAACCAATGGACTACGAGGTACCAATGGGGAGGCCCTTCCCATGCCACTGCATTAGGAGGCATTTGCTCAACAGCAGACAAAGCCTCTTACCAGATTTACAAGCAATATACGAGAATTGACTATTTATCTATGTCATGCACATTAATTCAGAAATGAGGTGCGATTTTTATAAAAATAAAAAAAAAATCAGCAAACGGGTAGTTCGGAAAGAAATCTCATTTAATCATAAAAATATGGTGAACGATTCAGATCAACCAGGGACGATTCGGGTTTTTTCATCAACTTTTCAATTATTGGGAGAACCTTATTAGTGTCCTCTCCACAAGCGCTTATCTCTTTAGTCTTTAGCTGAATGGAAGATTGCGTGGTGCATTTGAGCTCCTAAATTCCAATATTTTGTTCTCCTTGTCTTGGCGTAGATGCATGCCCTGTGATAAGATTTTGTTCGTATCTTGCCCGTAAAGATGAAGATTTGGATTGATCACGTGGCACAGCTTAGTGCTAGGAATTGTCACTTTAGCAGACCCCTGAATGGGTAAATGATTAAAGTTTCTCGCATTATAATTTATAATTGGAGAAAAGTACACTTTAGTCTCTAAAACTATTCGTTTATGACAGTTTAGTTCTTAAATTTCTAGAAAAATAATTTAGTTTCTGAAACTATTATTAATTTATGTTGCACTTGAGTCTTTCAAAAATACACTCTAGTCTTTGAAATTATTCACTTATAAAACTCTAGTCCTTAAAGTTCCATAAATGTAATTTAGTTCTGGGATAAACTATTGCTTGAAGAGCCCAACTATTGTTTCTGCTGCGGAAAGTTTATAAAAAAAATTTAAAGTGCAACCCAAACCAATAATTTTCAGGCTAAACTGTTCTTTTAGAACTTATGGACTAAAATGTTATAAGTATATAATTTTAGGCACTAAAGCATACTTTTTCTTATAAATTAATATTAATATTTCTTCAAACAGGGGACTAGAAAAAATTAGTGATGTCATGGGTGAGGTAGTAAAATCGATTTAATGGACGTGTTTCTACTTTTTATACTTAATATTAATATTTCTTCTAACATGGGAGGAGAAAATTGAGTGATGTCATGGGTGAGGTAGTAAAAAGGATTTAATGGAGGTGTTTGTACCTTCTTTTGCGCAAGACTCCAGTGCCGGCGTCACGGGAACCACGTTACGTGGTCAGTTCTCCCCTAGGAAATTTTAAGCTGATTTTTTTAGGCTAAATGGATTACTCAAATTTCCATGGAAAAAGGAAGATAGGGGTCAGTATTTGTCCTTACAAATCTCAAAGCCAAGGCTGGAGAAAGATGGGCCCCCACTCTTAGATGGACTGCCTCAAAATCTTATCCCTTCCATGATCCTAGACATTTTTTTCTTGACTTAATGACCCTTATGACTCCATGGTTGGATCCTTTAAATCTCATTAATTTGCAATCCTAGCCTTTGTTGTTCTACGTTGGAAATTTGGACGACAAAACATTTTGCCCTTTTATTTTCGTTGACCTATTTTCCCTTATTTTCTTCCTCCCTTCATGTTTGAGACACATGTACCCATTGTTTTGTCACCTTTTATTGCATTCATATATCGTCATCATCATCAAGACCTTATCCCAATTAGGAGTCGGCATTCATATGTCTGAAGAAAAACAAAACCGTCGCGATCCGATGGCTCCCGCTAATTCCAAAAAAAATAGACTCCACTACCTTGTTTTCATATTTATAGTTTCCTTTTCTACAGAACAACAAAATAGACCACACTACCTTGTTTTCATATTTATGGCTGCCTTTTCTGAGGAAAAACAAAATAGATTATACTACCTTGTCTTAAGAAGTTACATTACCTATTATCCAAATTCCTCAATTTAATTTAAAATTTCCCTGCAATGGAGAGTGCCGTCTTGCTGTGTACAACCAATTGTGCTGTATAGTTGTTGGCTGACGGTCCTCTTTTTATTCTTTGTTTTTGTTATTGACTATTTCAACATCAATGCTACCTTGTGTCATAGGAAGAGACTCTTGCCAATCTCAGAAGAACGAAGTGCACGCATCACCTCTTTCTCCATATGTGTGTAGATTCAGTGCTAGGATATTATCTTCCAACTTCCAATGATAACTGTTGCGTTAGTGTTGGTATATGGATGTAGATTTTGGGATTCACACGGAACACACTTATTAATGGTATGATTGCTCCAATAAAGTCAAAAAGGGGTTTTAGAGTAGCTATCTATGTCCTTTGCCTATGCAAAAGTCCATGTTGATTTTGGGCCTTATTGATTAATTTGGTATGTGGTGCTACAAAAATACCACTTGCATGCTACTTGAGATTGTTTTTATCTTATTAACATTTTTAGAAGACAGATCCTTAACCAAGCACTCTAGGTTGACTAGACTTAAAAAAATGAAATTTTGAGGCCTAATGGTTTGGGTCTTTAACCAAAGTGCACTGGAAAAATAAGCTTCAGAGACTTAGTGGTCCGTTGGGGCTACAATCGTACTTAACCAGGTCTCCAAAAAAATAACTTTGGAGACTAGTGGTCCGTTAGGGGCACAACCTTAGAGTCCTTAATCGGGTTACCTTAAAGAAAGAAAAAATTGCAGAATTCAGATATGATGCATGTGATGCAGGGGGTTCAAGATGGGTAGCAAACATGTAGAGTTATGTTGCCACAAAGAACCCACTAATCACCTTGACAAATATGGTCCACAATACTTCCAATGATAAGAGATTTACCTAGGTTACTAATGATGTAGGAACCACAAGAGTTGCACCCCAACCAATCCACAGAGTGGTCTACACTTATCCTAGGGCATGTTGATGGCTAGTTGTAGGTCTATAGATTGCATATTTGGATTCCATCACACACACACACACCCCTATTTACAATAGTATAGTTGCTCCATTAAAGATATAAAGGGATTTTAAAGTCACCACTCATGTCTCTTGCCTTGACACAAATGCTAGGCTGGGCTCACAAGATTCCCAATTGATTTTTAGATCATACTTAACTATTTCTAGTTGGTGGTGGTACGCGAGTACCATTTATTTATATACATGTACTCCTTGATGTTGTTTTTTGATCAATTGATATTTTATAGAAATGAGGTCCTTAACTAGGTGCTTTAAAGGAAATAGAAAAAGGCAGAAGGCTTAGTGGTCTTTCATGCTGCGAAGTCATGGGTCTTTAATTGGGCCTATCAAAATAAAAATAAACTTACAAGATTTAAATGTGATACACATGATGCAATGAACAAAGCGACTAGCAAATATGTGGGGTTAAGTCACTACTGAGAGCCAATTAACCGCCTTCATAGAGCACGAAGCATATGAGTGAGTACCATAAAATTTAAATAAATAAGATAAAGCAAGTAGACTTAGTAGTTCGATGAACCACGTTGCCTTGTGTCCTTAACTAGGTTTGCCCTAAAGAAAAGAAAGATGATAAAATTTAAATACAGCACTTAGTAGTCTATATAACTTTTAGAGATATAGGTTATGCCTTGGTTATGAAGTGTGAAGGAACAAGAGAGAAAGAAAGATGATAAAAATTAAATACAGCACTTAGTAGTCTATATAACTTTTAGAGATGTAGGTTATGCTTTGGTTACCAAGTGAGAAGGAACCGAGAGAGTTGCACCCATTCAGCTTCTGGGTGATCTCTACTAATCTGATTGCATATCGATGGTTGTTTTGTAAAGTTTTTAAAGAGGAATTTGATGTACATTATATGTGATACTAGTTGTAAAGTAATCCATCTTAAATGGACAGTAGAATATATTCTTGCACTTTCTTTACATAAGTAGAAATAGCAATATGGATACAATTGATAAGAAAATATATGCACGCTATGAGTGGTAGGTTAACTTAGAAATATGATGCATATTTTATGGGAAACAATGTTTGTGAAAATTACAATAATATGCAAGTTATAATTCAGAGGTAATATAAGTGTACCACTTACATTGAGTTACTTGGACAAAAGTGAGACATGTTGTCCATTGACTACACTTTTGGCCTGGTCTTAGGCCTTTACTCATCCTCCATGGTCAAACCTTATGGAGGAACCCTTAGATTTTTGGGGCATTAGATACAACTCCATCAAAAATTCCCTCTGCCCCTACCATACTCCAACTTGGTAGTTTCCACCGCCAGTCCTGGGTTGAGCCTTGGGATTTGACGGCGGACTTGGGAGGGGCATGGGGGCACAAAAAAGGGATCCTATAAACTTGTTTCGACCTACGATAAGCTCATGAGCTTGGTCTTACTACACAATCAAGAACTGAAAGAAGACTCTCTATGATGGTATTTCTCCTTGTTGACTTTGAAGTCGTTGACATAACAATTCCCAAATTCGAGGCTGAATTGCTAGACTAACCTAATAGATAAATCAAGAATACATAAACAAAAGCAACAATTGGACTAGCGAATGTGATGCCATTATAGTGTCGCAATTGAACAAATTGAGCATGACAAATATTTACATAGGTTCTGGATCATTTTTGGACATAAAGGCCTCTTGGTTATAGCAATGACTCTAAGGAAAGGATCCACCAAGTTTTACCCGAAGAGGGACTAACGAAATGTTAGAAGAGAGCCTTAGGGGTATCTATGTCATTTTAATGGGGGCATCTCATTCTTTTCCTTTCTTGAATTTCAATATACATTACATAGCTCTCACTTCTTCTTCCCTTTAAAGAAGCCTATTCAATGTTTATACTTGAAAAAGAAGGGGAGATGACACTGTAAGGACAAGGTGGATTTCTCACAATGTGAGAGAGGAGACACTGTCCTTGCTCCAATGGTCTTTAATTGCATGTGGGGCTCATCTTTGTGATAAGAGTATGCAACTTGGCCATTTGTCTTCATACTATTTGTTACTTGAGAAAAGCCCTTTCTTTGATGATGTCATGGAATGACATAATAGGTATAATATCATTAGCTATGGGACTCTTATTTGAGAAAAAATGAGGCTAATCTCCATTAATTAAGCACTTTATAGAGGGTCATCTTAGGGGCTAGCTTTTTGTGGGCCCAAAGCACAAGCATGCATAATCTACCATTGGGCTCCTCCTAGAAGAGATAATATGACTTCTTTCTAGCCACTTTAATAGTGTATTCCTCTGAATATTATAATGCCACCCCCCACCCCCCCCGTCAACCAATTGACCTTAGAGTGGAGTGGCTATGCCACCACTCTTTTATGTTAATGGTGCTATCACACCAACTATTTTTTCCTCTTTTTGTGCATGAATTAATGGTGCATTGGAGTGTTTTGTTGGTGTCTTCTTGATGACTAGAGGCTTTATTGCGGTAAAAATAGAGGTGTCTATATAATGCATGAAATTTTAGGATGAATTACTTAACCAAACTACTAGAAGTTAGAGTAGTACGATAAACACTTCTCTTACACCTAAAGAAAGAGACAAAAGAGAATCAACGAGAAAGTGTACATGCACAATGATACTAACACTATCCATCATAGGAAATCTTTGCATATATAGACCTATTGGAAGGCTCATAAAGCTAGTTGCTTGCCCTTTTGGATCAACCTATGATTCTATTTCTTTGAGTATAGGAATTACATAAAAGATTTTGGATTTACACAATTGGTAGTAAGCATGTATCACTTGAACAAAGATGTTGTGAAGCCTTGGGCCGATGAGGGCGGGCCAAGAGAAGGCTAGCAGGCTTCTAGGCTGGAGTGAAGGACAGAGAGTTAGTCCCATGTTGCTTGGGGAGAGGAAATTGGGCTGTTTATAAGAATTTAGGGAACTCTAAGGATCACAATGCGTTTTTCCTAGGAAACCGGGGAAGAACAAATCCTTGAGGGGTGTTACAAATGGTATCAAAACTAATTTCCCTTGTAGTGTGGTGGCAAGCCGCACGCGGGAGCCTGGTCGTGGCTATCACATGGGGATGCGTGTTCCTTAAGGGGGGAAGATGTGAAGCTTGGAGGGATGAATCCCAGGATGAGTGAGGTACTGAAAGTTAGTCCCACATCGCTTGAGGAGAGGGAATTGGGCGGTTTATAAGAGTTTGGGAAACTCTCCTAGCAACTAAGCATTTTTCCTAGGAAACTTGGGAGGAACAAAACGGTGAGAGGTGTATGGGTGCCCCAAAGGGGACAATATCGTTGTTGTGGGACCCTCGGCTGTTACAAAATGTGAAGCCTTGAGGGATAAATCTCAGGATAGGTGAGGTACTGAGAGTTAATGCCATATCACCTGGGGAGAAGAAACTAGGCAGTTTATAAGACTTTGTAAAACTCTCCTAGCAACGAGGCCTTTTCCCTGAGAAATCGGGGAGGAAAAAAACCGTGAGGGGTGTATGGGCCCCTCAAAGCAGACAATATCATTTTTGTGGGACCCCGGCTGTTACTAATGGTATCAAAGCTAATTCCTCTCATGGTGTGGTGGCTAGCCGCACACGGGCTCTTGGTCGTGGCTATCATGCAGGGACACGTGTTCCCTAAGGGGGAAGATGTGAAGCCCTATGCTTATGAAGGTGGGCCAAGAGAAGGCTGACATGCTTTCTAGGCTGGGGTGAAGGACAAAGAATTAGTCCTACGTTGCCTGGGGAGAGGAAACTTGGCTATTTATAAGAATTCAGGGAACTCTAACGATCACAACATGTTTTTTCTAGAAAATCGAGAAAGAACTAATCCGTGAGGGGTGTATGTGCGTCCTAAAGCGAACAATATTGTGATTGTTGAAACCTTGGAGTGTTATAGATGCATATAACAAAAATGAGAGAAGAACAACAATTGGCCAACTTGAGGAATTTTCTGCCTCTTTTTAAGAGACTTATAGTTTTAAGAATGTTAAAAAGCTCTTGAGAAAGGATCTTGATCTCTAAGCTTGAAGAAAATAGGCTAAGGTAATGGAAAGGGCATTTGGGGGCAAAAAGGTAAAATTATTTGAGATAATTTTATGGTGTTTTTGTTATCTTTTCTAGATTTTAGAAATTTTATAAAAATATTAAAAGACTACTATAAAACGAGCATTATCTTCATGCTTAAAGAAAGAGGGGGAAAAGTCAAGAAAATGATATTACGTTTAAAAGGGTAAAATCGGTCTTTTTGCATTGCTTCTAAAAGTATTAAAAAGCTTTTGGAAGAAGATTTTTTATCTACAAGTTTGAAGAAAAGGGGAAAATGTTAAAGAAAAGGTGTTAAGGGCAAAAGGATAAAATTTCTTCGGATGCATATCCAACAACATCTTTTCAAAGTTGTAGTGCTTTCTCAGAGCTTTTAAATGCTTCTATTTCTTTGTTTTTTCTCACTTCGGAGGGTGCTTGCATTTATAGACAAAAAAAAATGTTGACTTGACAGTTAATGTGGCAAATTCTACTAAGGTGGTACATAGTCATCATTGACCTGCCTTGCTACCAGCTAATTTGAAGATAAGATGCAAGCTAGTTCCCACGTTTCTTCTTACGAGATAAGGTAGTTTTGCCTCATTTAGTGCTGCTTCACTTCACTATTTGTCCCCCCAATATGCACTAGAGTAGGCATAGTAGCTCCCTTTGTATGGCTGACAGTTAGTGGACGCTTGATGCCGCCTGATTGGATGAAATTTGGACCCTGACTAGTGTACAGGTCTCTATTTCTAAAGGCGGAACCTCTTACCCCTCCCCAGACCATCATATGATGTTACTAGACTGATTTGCCCTGTTTCTGTGGATGAGTTTTATCTCTACCTTCTTTTTTGTTTTTTTTAATAAACCTTGCAGGAGGCTAGACTTCTCTGAAGCGACCCTCATTGCTGTGGTGGTGGTCTCTCGCTACCACCCACTGGCATTAAACTTGTACCATCTACTGAACCAACATATGGTGTTATGGTTGATTTGCTATATTTTTTGGGGGGATCTTATGTCCACCAATTTTTTCATTTTCTGTGAATAAACCTCATTGAAGCCAAGAGTTTTTGTGTGTGGGCTCTATTCTATGATGGTGGTACCTTGTTTTCCCTTGGTAGGCTAATTTGTACCTTTTGACCTATCTTTGGGAGATGAGCAGGCCCCATTTTCGTGGTAGTACCACTTGCTAGGCTAGCTTCCTATGGCATCCTTTAGCTTCTCTTTTTGTGATATGGGACTTATGTGTCGAAAAAATAGTTGGTTTGGCGAAAAAATCGTTTTCAGTTGACGCTAAAATAATCTTTCTTCTCCTTCTTAGTAAATCCACGCCCTCTAAAACATGAATATTTTATATCCATGAAATTAATAAAGTGACAGTGATGGAAGTGTGACCTTCACAGAGAAGGCGTGGAAACAGCTTCTTGCAAAATGCAAAATAAGGCTGTATATTTTAGGCCCTTGTGGTCCGCCCCTTTCTCAGACCCTGCATAGGCGAGAGCTTCGTGCAGTGGGACTGCCTTTTTAGAGCGATGGAAGTGGCTCTTGCCAAAATTGCATTTCCAGCTAAGAGTCTTGCTAACTAAGCAAGCCTGTTACAAGGCCAGGACCTCTACTTTGTATTGATAGACATTTTCTCTATGCGCCAATCAGACCATAGTATCCACCTAATCGTCATGGCTTTTGTCTAGAAACCTAGTTGTAGGTTTGGTGGTCAACAATTGAAAACAATCATATTCAATGTTCTTGATTGGACTTGGTGTCTCATTTGTCATCCAATGGAAAGAAACTTGGCTAAACGTACACCATGCTGAGTTCCATCAGGTTGGTGTTGGTGCTACATTCCTAACAGGTTCAATGTGGATAACGTGAAGAAGCAATAGTATCTCTACCGATTCAAATGCAGGCACAATTCGCCTGTGCTATGAATCTATGATACAACCATTAGTCTGGCCATTACTATCGATGGGTTTGCCCCAAAATCACTGTCCCACTATATGATTCTAGAATTCACTATGTGGCCATCAAATGGTTAACTAGAAAACAGAAATCAACCCTCTATTCCTTAGCAGAGTTTTATCACAGGGTTATGATAATCGATGGGGAAGAATGTTGGCACATGACTAGCACTCCTGTCTAATATGTAATAGTCTAATTGTTAAGAGCTGTACTGCTTTGGAAGGCCTAATTCATCTGCTGAAGTTTTCCTCCAAATCATATGAGTTCAACTATGGCACACTCAAAATCATTTATTTTCAATGTTTGCTGGGGTTGTGCACGAAAATATTCTGGTTTGATGACTTCAAGCATTTGAAAATTTGGGATAATCTGCAGATGAACAGGGTCGAACATTTGTGCCTGGCCGATCCATGTGTCTCTGAAAGTTGATTTTATGAGGGAGTAACCTAGAAGGGCTAGCCAAGGTCAGTATTCATCGGCCTGCGTGGCTCATCAATAACACGGCATATCTGATAAATGGTTTCTAAAGGGACGATGTAGATATCTATCATTTGTCAATCTACTTAATTAGGGGATTCTTGGCGCAACGGCAAAGTTATCATCTTGCAACCTTCAAGACATGAAAACAGCCTCTTACAAAAATGCAAACAAAAGCTGTGTGCTATAGACCCTTGTAATCCGTTCCTTCCTCAGACCCAGATACATATCTTAATTAGAAAAGGTCTTTCTAACCAATGCACTTCTTAATAATTTTAGTCGGAATAATGTTTACTTGCAATTTATACAAGAGATTTGTTTGTTTTGACGTTTTACGTGTTGGCCACAATTCATTGGCAAGATTTGATGGTTAAGTATTTCTTTTGGGATTTTATGGTAAAAGTACATGCATGTTCGCTTTTTTGAGTAATTTAATCTGAATATTTTATTGTGGACGAGCCATGTCGCAAAAATCATGATATTTTTAAGTTGTTTTTAATAGTCTTCTTTTTCTTTTTTTTGCTGTTGATTTTTGAATTCAAACAAAGTAATAATACATTCATCAAAAACATACAATTTTTTTATTAGTCCTCTGCTAAAAAATAGCTAAGATGAATGGTTGAGATTATTGTATCATTGAGCCGCTTAAATAAAAGAACGATAAACCTCAAAAGAGGGTGTAGCTTTAGTATTAAAAAATAAAAAGTGTGGAATATCAGCTTGTATTCTTTTATTATATTTTATATGTGGATTTTTCCATTAGTTGGATGTGGTCGTGTTTTTCCGTCCTTTGTCTTGTATTATGTCAAGAACTTCTTGATGTAATCTTGAGGACATAATCCTGCCTTTTGAGTTTCTTTAGGGCCACGGATCAGGTGAGATCAAGCACAAGTTACGTCCTGGTACGAAGCTCTGTGTATCTGAAGTCCAGAAAAGGGGCGGACCACGAGGGTTTATAGTATGCAGTTTTTTCATCAAGCGCAAGTTATGTAACCAAAACAATTACAAATTGAGATATTAAACTCTTATATTTTTAATTCTTTTAACCATGATGTACAAAATGAACAAAGCGTGTCATTGTTCAAAGGATAAGAGTTCCAATCAGCCCAAGCTGTGATGATCTTTCAGATCCCAAGAGACCGAAATTTGGACCATCGAACCCATTCATCTGATTGATCTAGCTTTGGATGTTTAGCAATTTAAAAAGTACGTCTATTGGATGATTTAGAATGATAGAATTAACCAATCATTGTGACTTTCTATTTACAAGATATGGAAAGCTGGAGCAATTCAGATGGATGGGTGAGATCATCCAAACGGTTGTGATTAAATTTATGTTTGGATTTTCCTTCTCATAGGGAAATGGGTCCCACTAAGTTTAAGATAATAGTTTTTCTTAGGTAAAAGGACTACCTTTCCTATGTTCATTATTTGGAGAAAGAACAAGAGAGCATAGTTTCTCATTTTTGGTTTCCTCTTTTGGTTGAAACAGCTTTGGTGCAATGGTAAAAGTTGTCATCATGTGACCTTGAGGTCATAGGTTCAAGACGTGGAAACAGCCTCTTATAAAAAATGCAAGGTAAGACTGCCTACTATAAGCCCTTTTGGTCTACGCCTTCCCCGGACCCCATATAGATGAGAGCTTCGTGCACGGAGGCTGCCCTTTCTTTTGGTTGAAAAAAGGGTTTTCCTTTTAGAAATTTGCCTCGGTGAGAGAAAGAGGAAGAGACTAGAGAATGAGAAGAAAAGCCATTCTAATTCTGGTGCATTGCCCGTGGCCTTTTTTCTTTCACTTTGAGGAGTTTCCATGTAAAAATTCTGGTGTCTTGATCTTCATTGCTCATTTTGATTTATTTTTATACAATAAATTATATATTATTGTTTGTACTTAGAGGCGCACATAACTGATGATCGTCATAAAAATGATTAAAATATATTATTTATCAGTTTTCCAACAATTTATTGGGAGACAAGTCACTCCTCAATTACCTGATAGGCCAGTGAGCAAAACGGACTCAACCCATAGTTTCCTGTTTGCTTCATAAAAACAAAGTCTACTTCCAACTGTCTCTCTCTCTGCTCCCTAGCACGGTGGAAAAACGACCCGGATCTGTAGTTAAAATACATGCGGTATGGCAATGAGAACCCCTATTGCTGAGAAACTAAGAACAGAAATGCGCTTCTCCTCTGGCTGCTACTAAACCAATTGCCAGCATCAATGGCAGCTGCCGAGTAGGAATTTTCCTTTTGAAGCTTGGAATCCCAGTCTATTTTCCACGGAAGTGGCACCCCATGGAATGACACAAGTTCTGCACATTTGAACCAAGTCTCCTCATATGAAACGGGTTTGATTTAAATTTGTTCCTTAAGAGTGATTGTCTTCATAAACCAGATGCAAGCATCCTGTTTTCATGTTTTTTGGAAAAGAAAAATGAGATTGTGTAGGAGAGAATCAGAGATTAAGGCAGAAGGGTTTGCTCAGGCTGTTGTTCCATCTAAGTGACATTATTGAAGTGGGTCTCAAATGCATTGGCGGGCGCACATAGCAGATGACAAAAAGGACAGCCCACCGGCATTTGCAGGATCTGAAAAAAGATGGACCACAAAAATTTATAGCACGTAGTCTTATGTTGTATTTTTGTAGGAGGTTGTTCCATGCCTTAAATCCATAACTTTACTGTTGATCCAAATTATTAATTTTGCGGAGAGTATCGAATGGGTATTTGAAATGGGTGTCCTTACTGTTTCCTTAAAAATTACAAAAAACTTATAATAAATTATCTAATACATAGGACTTGTTTGGGTAGTAGACACAGAAGTTTAAACGTTTGGATCGCCAATCATCCAGCCACAGCTTCTTTTATTCTTCTCTGCCATGCAGGAGAATTTAGCATCGTCGAAAGTGCAAACAGATGCCAACAAAAGCAGCCGCCGCTGAGGGTTGCAAATAGCAGGCCCTAGTTTAGCGGGTTCCACTACAATGAGTGGCAAGCCCCACTGACAAGCACCCTTGGCCCCGCCATTTCCCAGTCGACCATGAACTGTTCCATCTTACACAGTCAAGCACAGGTGCAGCATACTCCTCGGCATCTCTTCTGAGATACGGTTGGTTGTAATTTTGAGTCGCCAATTTAAACGTCTTGTGCGGGGATCAGATTCAGCAGAGGAGTCATCCTCATTAAGGGTCCCCACGTGAATCTTGTTCCTTCATTTTTCTCTATTAAATATCATTGCTTCATTTAGTTCAAAAGTTTTTAAATATTTTTTAACCATTTCTATCCATGTTCTTTTAGGTCTTCTCCTAACTTTTTTAAAACCTTCTACTTGCATTGCCTCACTCTTAATAACCAGTACTATTTTGAATCTCTTGTGGACATGTTACCTATTTGTGCTACCCTAAGCTTTTTCTAATATTTTTTATCTCTAATTCTATTATTTTCTATGTTTGTCACTCTTCTATCTCAACATTCTCATTTCTATCATACTCATCCTATAAACATGATATTCCTTAACTGCCGACTACTCTAATTCATAAAGCATAGCTTGCCTTATAGCTATCCTATAGAATTTTTCTTTTAGTTTAAGTGGCAATTGCCAATTACACAAAACTCCAAAAACACATCTCGATTTGTTCCAAACCGCTTGGATTCTCTGAGTAACCTGTCTCTCAATCTCTCAACTCTTATGAATCATTGATCATAAGTACCAAATGTGAGAGTAAATTGTTTAATTCTTGGCTTGTAAAAGAAAACGGATCAATAATGTCCAATCATTTTTGCAAAACTAAGAATAGTATACATATATCATCTCCTTTTCTATTTTCTAAAAGTTTTCTTTAATTTTGGGTTTGATAATCATTCTTTAAAAGAAATTCCTAAAAATGATCTTTAGGCTATCGCCATCCACGGGAGGCAACAAGATAAACGGTCATATCTGTCAAATTATTATGCTTTTGTAGTCGTCAAATGTACCAAATTAAAGATAATGTCATGGAAGGTAAAAGAAGAGTGCAATTCTGACGTTGCTATCAAGTCCTGCTGCAAATGTATATAACAAGTAACCAGAGAATTAGCCACCTAGATAATTTGAAGGTGATGCTGTATACTGTTTGTCTATAGTATACAGTATTGTCTTATATTTTTGTAAGAGTTTATTTTTAAAGTCACATGACAACAACTTTTATTTTAGACTTGTTGTTCGTCCCTTTCCTGGACCCAGTATACTCGGAACTTCCTGCACCGGAACTGCCCTTTTTTGGCTGTATAGTATTAAATTTAGGAGTGTGTGAACATAGTTACTCTTGGATCTTTGATTTCTCAAGGATTATTAGAAGGAAAAACTACACATTACAATTCCTAAATACAAAAAGATAGCGTACAAAATATCAGCAAATCTTATTTACTTGTCTATGCATGTGCATGCCCTCCCACTTCACAGTCCCGTGAAGGGAAGTTTACATGAGGAATGGGTCGCCCCTCGAGTCCAGTGAAGAGAGCGGTCTGCAATGCGGTCTTTGACATTTGCAGCAGTCAGTGGACCTAAACATATTTCTCTTATTGTATAATATTGGCCGCAATGGCAGACCATAAAATGGGATACGATATCTGACAATTCCTTTTCTAATCCAGTAAAGGATTAGAGCAACATGAACTCTACAAGTCATCGTATAACTAACAACCTCTGAATCATTTTGTATGAGTTGATCGTCAACCAAGACAAGGATTTGGATTCTACCACCGGAAATTCCTCATATATATATATATAAACTACCTTAATGTGCATATTTAAAACTCCCTCAGTGGTGATAGAGTTCATCGGATACGATAAAATTTCAAGCCAATCAACCGATTTAAATTAAAATAAACCAGACACAAGACAAAAGAGAACAGAAAACAAAGGGAGGGTACAAAAAGGCAGCCCTGTGCACAAAGCTTCCGCCTATACATGTCTGAGGAAGCGGCGGATCACAAAGGTCTATATAGGCAGTCTTATCTTATATTTTACAAGAGGCTAATTCTACGTTTTGAACTCGTGATCTCAAAATCACGTGATAATAACTTTTACTAGTGCACCAAGACCCCCTTTGTAACACGACGGCAAAGGTTGGGTGCACCTGTTAAAATAAGGGGATGTGAGAAACAGCTCCAACCAGAGTTATCGACTTTTTGAAAAGGGGAAAAAGAGCAAAACGGAAAAATTCAATCCAAAAGGATCAGGAAAGAAAGAGAGGAGAAAGGTAAACTGTTCGCAAGAGAAGCTGGTGAAAAGGCTCGCAAAGCCAGTCGTCCTTGGTTCTGCGTCTTGCATTCCAAATTTTCCCCCATTTCAACTGCTACAGAAACCCTAAAAGCCCTTCTTCCGATCATACGATGATCGCTGGAAAGTCTCCCAAAAATAAAATTGGACGAGAAGGGAAACAAACGTTTGAACCAGTTCCACTTCTTCTGCAGCTTCAGTGAAGCTGGGTTTAAGCTGATATTTTTCTTCTTCCGTGACCGTTAAAAATTCATATCTTCAAGCCTAAATCCTAGATTGATAATTCTGCTTCTTTATGTGAGTCGTTTCATTTTGGAGCTCTTATTCTGGTTTAAATCGGAGAAATAGGGGGATAGGTAGGAAGAGGATTTGGGTTTTGGGGTTTCCAGTTCTGATTTCATGTGGGTTTCATGGAACTGGTAGATCCAAGTTTTTGCCTTTTCTTTCCGTTTCTTGGAAGGTAAGGTATTTATTTTAAACAAAGAGATCTTCAGTTAAGAAGCTGGCATCTGGGGACGGTTTGTTTGATTGAATTTAGTTGAAAGCAAAGTGGCTGAGTGCTGAGTCTTTGGTCCAATAAGCTGGTGATTTGGGCTCTTTTTGGAGAGTATTGATTTCTTGGTTTTCGAGCAAAGGGAAATGGTGTCTTATTCTTGGGTTTTGGCGAGTGAGGTTTCCAAATTCTGTTTCTAGGATGGATGGGTCACAGGGTGGCGGTTCGAATTCACCACCACCTTTTCTTACGAAGACGTATGATATGGTTGATGATCCTTCGACGAACTCTATAGTGTCTTGGAGTCCTGGAAATAACAGCTTCATTGTGTGGAATCCGCCTGAATTCTCAAGGGATTTACTGCCGAAGTACTTCAAACACAATAATTTCTCTAGTTTTGTCAGGCAGCTTAATACATATGTAAGTGTTCATTTGATTGTTGTGCGAGTTACGTAATTTATTAATTCTTTCATTGATTTGCATTTTAAGGACTGTGACGAAGATCCCTTTCTTGTGGTATTCTTTGCCAAGTACTAGAAACAGAAAATTTGCCAGCGCGGCTGATAACCTATATATAGTAAAATTCACTTGTTTCGGGGATGTTGTCTTTTTATCTCTACTAACCCTTTTGATTTGTAGCTATTACTTGGTCCTGATAATTCTCTATGTTCTTCACGGTAACACTTAGAAGACTAGTTTTTGTCCCTTATGCAATACCATATTTGATGAATTTGGAGTTCTATGTCATTTTGTGCTGTTTGAATTTATGTATCCTACCTCCTTTATCAGGGTTTCAGAAAAATAGATCCTGATCAGTGGGAATTTGCGAACGAGGAATTTTTAAGAGGTCAGAGGCACCTTCTGAAAAACATTCACAGACGGAAGCCAATACACAGCCATTTGCAACATCACCAAGGACAAGGCAACTCTGGAGCATTACCTGAATCAGAAAAACAGGAGCTTGAGGAGGAAATAGACAGGTTAAAACGTGAGAAGAATTTGCTAATCATGGAGCTACAGAGGCATAAACAACAGCAGGAAGGAATGGATGTTCAAATGCAGACTTTGGAGGAGCGGTTACAGAATATGGAACAGCGTCAACGGCAGATGATGGCCTTCCTGGCCAGAATTGTGCAGAAACCTGGTTTTCTCTCTAACCTTGTACATCAGTCCGACAACCATAACAAGAAGAGGCGGCTGCCAGTACCTGATTACTGCTATGACGAAGCTGAGTTAGGAGATAACAGGATTGTGGCTTTCCAGACTGTAGCGAGAGAGAAATCAGATGTTGTTACTGTGCAGGTTTTGAATACTGAACCTTTTGAGAAGATGGAATCGTCCATATATTCCTGGGAGAATTTTCTCCGAGGGGTCAGCCATGCTTCTGGTGAAGAGATGGATACTGATGGTGTTCAATGGCAGCCTTCTGCAGTTGTCCTTACTGAAATGCATGTATCTTCTGGTGACCCAGACATAACTTTGCAAACCCATTCACCCATATTACATCCTTCTCCACCTCATTCAAGAGATGTCAATTCCTCTCCAGAGTTGACAGAATCTACAGGTCACATGGAGAGTCCATATATTTCTCCTGTTCAGCTTCACGAAGAGGCTCGGTCTAAAACCTCTGGCATAGACATGAATTCCAAGCCTGCTTCCATCGAGGTTCATTCACTGAAGGATGGGGTGAATGTAGCATCATCTGGATCAACAGGTGTGAATGATGTGTTCTGGGAGCAGTTTCTTACAGAGACCCCAGGTGCAGGAGACACACAGGAGGTTCAGTCAGAAAGACGTTGTACTGATGTAAAAAAAAATGAAAGTAAGCCAGTTGACCGTTTGAGTTTCTGGTGGAACAATAAGAATGTTAATCACCTTACAGAGCAGTTGGGGCAACTCACTCCTGCCGAAAGAACCTAGTATTGGTTTTGTCACTACTTCGGTGACAGTTGTCTTGGCTGTCTCATTGAGCTTGTGGAAAGAGATATGGCTGGGGGGGTCTTGTAATATACAGATGTTCCATGTTTTAGGCATTTATATATATATTTTTTCTTGTATTGTAGTTGTGATGTTATGATTAGTTCTTTCCCTTGTTCACTAATTTTTGGATTCCATATGGCATAGGAATTAGTATGCTTCATGCATTATTCTTCAACTGATCTGATTAGATTCATATGCTAGGCTTATCTTCTTATCTTAGGGACTGTGTTTCATTTTCATGGTCTGTGAAAGCCTAGACTGGAGTAGCAATTGCTAAATTAATTTCTGAGAGATGTTTCTGAGCTTGTTGATAACTGAAAGTTAATTCTGAACTTGAACCAGAACCAAATACGGGAATATAGAAAAGAATCTCTGGATTGATGTAATTTTTTCTCTTAGAAACTCAGAATAAATGCTGCAAGGGAAGAAGCCCAACTCTGACTGTAAAAGCCAACAGATTAATTCACAGATTACTGATTGTTTTCCTATTTTGTCTCCTAGTTTCTGTTACTTAGTATCTGGTAGTACATTGATGATTTTGACTTGAGGTGGCTTATGTCAACTAGAGGCTGCTGGATTCTATTAATTGATTAGCCAACACTTGCTCAATCTGTGTCCATTTCAATTTCTTTCTCTCACAGTTAGTTTCTGTCCTGACTGAAGCATGGGAAGCAGGCTGAGAGCTTCTGCCAAGATATATTCAGAAATTTGTATCATGCATGATGCATTGACTTTCACTCATGTGTGTTGGACAGTTGGAGTGCTTTACTTTTGACTTATTTAGTATGAGGCAGCTTGTTGTCTTGTTTGTATATTGAAACTGCTTGTGCTAGATTTTCCCTTTTATCAGACTCATGTTCAAAATCAACTGACAGCAGAATGCTTTTAGATTTCATACTTCCAGTGTCACGTACTTTCAGATAGGGGGAATTCGAACAAAGAAATCTGTTGCTTGTTATTTCTGTAATGTTAGCATTGATTGAGAGTGAAACAAGATGCCTGAGAGGCTCATGTTATTTCGTTTCTTTTACAAGTTATTGGAGCCTAAATCCCTATGTATCCGAAGAATGACCTCTTATACATGTTTCAATTGAAGCCACCAGTTGGTCCACCTTATGATCATTCTCATGTTCTATAACTCTCCTAATCGAAAATACTCTGAGGTGCTCTTCAGCCACTGGTATTGGCTGAGATTAATGCCCTGTACTTCAGTTCTGTATGACATGGGCCAGACCCTCTTACTGTCTGTTGTTCTCCGTCATTGGGGCATAAAGTCAGAAGTGTTCATCTTAGAATCTTTTCTTTGTCTAATTGTTAATTATTTGTTTAAATTAGATAGTTCTTTTGTATGCAAGTTTCCACATACATGTTTCGAGGAATTCTAGGCAACCCAGAAAGTTTTTCTATCAAATATTTGATTTTGCAGTGACACTTTCTTGATATAAAAAGGGCAGCCCCAGTGCACAAAGCTCCCGCCTATGCGGGGTCCGGGGAAGGGGCGGGCCTTAATGGCCTAAAGTAGGCAGCCTTACCTTGCATTTTTGCAAGAGGCTGATTCCACGCCTTGAACCCGTGACCTCAAAGTCACATGACGACAACTTTTACCGTTGCGCCAAGGCTCCCCTTCCCCGGGTTCAAGATATCAATTTGGAGCAGACAACTTGGTTCTGAAAGAGTTTCTACCAGTTCTGTCTGGGGCAAGGCTTCTTATACCGACAGCTACTGTTGTCTAGGTATTCCTCTTGTGATAAGGATGTCTATAGTAGTAAATATGATGATTATTAACAGGTGATATTACTTCAACATATATCTATTATTGTTTTTGACGAATTTCCTGAGCCCACTGAGTAGAGATAGCAGTGCACCATTACATTCTCATCCCCGAGAAGAACGGCCGGGTGGACCTTAATGACTATGTGCCAATAATCGTGGTTGGTGTTGCATAGAACATTCTGAAGTTGTGGCACCTAGAGTATGTGAAGTGTTGCGATATTATTGCCTCCAGACAGATGCATGCCTGAGAATATATCTATTGGGGGCTGTAGTTTGTGGGTGCTTGGATGCACTTCACAGAGGTATTTATGAAAATGTATGAAATAGAGATTTTAGAGGGATTTATTATTGAGGACGATCTTGATACATGTTGGTTAGGATGGGCCTTGGCAAGGAGTTAAAAGATAGATGAGAGCTTATTTTTCTATCAATCTTTAGCCAAAGGTATTGTTGACAGGCTTTTATAGTCCAGGTTAAAAAGTATATGATTTTTGGAGATCTAATATTTAGAAGGAATATGGTGATAAGTTGATGGTGTATGAGTAAGGACATGGGTAGAGGAAGACAGTAGGAAGCTTTGCATCCAGTCATGTCTGTCAAGCAATTGTTTGTATCGTGGTTTAGGCTTAGTGTGCAGAGAAGGGGAAAAGGGTGAGTTTCTTGGAATGGGTACCACTCCCTTGTTCGTGCTTCTCATGCCTCTGTATGTCAATAAGAGAGTGGATCAGCGTCATGTAGGAGAGTATGGAACTTGTGCTTCCAATGGAGTTTTGTATTTCTCCATGTTCTTTTTGGCAGAGCACATGGGTGTTTGAGGAACAATCAGGAATCAGCAGCTCCACATTAAGTACAAGCATTTTGCTGGGTGATGGAGCATCATAGTTGCAACACTTTTGATGTGCTCCAAAGAGGGACAAAGAGTTGCTCCAGTTGCATTGCATGGAGAAACTAAACAGTTGCAGTTTGGTCTTCTTGCAGGAGGGTTATAAACTATTGACATACTGGGACGACTATTCAGTTTATATGGTGGATTTCCTGGTTTCCTATGTTATACTCATGGATGTATGGAAGTGCAATAATATTGGTCATGGTGTTATTTCAATGAAGTATCTGTTATTTACCTTGAGGGCAGCCCTGGTGCATGAAGCTCCCACCTATGCGGGGTCTCGGGAAGGGGCGGACCAGAAGGGCCTATTGTAGGCAGCCTTACCTTTTATTTTTACAAGAGGCTGTTTCTAAGCCTTGACCTCGTGACCTCAAGATCACACGATGACAACTTTTACTGTTGCGCCAAGGCTCCCCTTCAAGTATCTGTTATTTACCTGCAAAAAAAAAAAAAAAAAGGTCCTGGTCATGCTGAACTTTTGGAGATGATTTCCCTTTTAGTTATGTTTTCTAGGAAGAAAAGAACAAAAGGAGCTTACATACTTTTCCTGAATGAGGAAGATCATCTCAGAGATCTAGGTTTTAGCTTGCTACATTGGCATCAGTCGGTGTGGGTGCAAGGGAATTTGTGTTGTACCTCTTAATGGAGCGGAATCTGCCTTCTTTCACCACCATCAAGCTAATTTTGATGAATGCCCAAGGAGCACTTTGGGCTCAAAAGTTGTTCTCGGAATCTTAGCAGAAGAAAGAGTGATATCGGTAAGCTGATCTTAGGTCCAGTTGTGGATTGCAAGATTCCTACAAGTTATAGATGTGATCACTGTGAACAATAGTTCTGATCTTTGATTGAGGAGTTGGATGGGAAGAGGTGTTTCTGGCGTAGCCTGACATCCTGAGGGAGGTCTTGACCCTGGCTTTGTAGGATGTTTCTGGTAATTCTCCATGAATAAGCGTGCCATGGATGCTATTCCTGTGCCAAATAGTCCTCTTTAGTTTTTGTCTTTGCTTTGGTAGGTTAGTTGGATTGAACCCACGACCTCAAGTTGAGTTTTTTGTTCTAGCTCCAGGCACAATCCCCTGTAGGGGTTTTTGTTTGGTAAGGTTAATCTTTGTCCGTGTTAAAATTTTCTGCTCTTCTGCCTATTTAGAAAATTCGTTTGTTCCATTATAAAGTAATGAAGACTATCTTGTATGGCTATAGACCACAGCCAACGTTCTTGCCCTGTGGACCATACCATCATATGTTATCCATTTTGCGAGTTGCGTCAATCATATGCAATCGTCCTGGCCCTTTTGGAATTCACCTTGGTTGGTTTTGAAGATATTTCTTCCTCTTGATTTGTCAATGGAGGACTTTTGCTATCCGTTAGGTCATGTTTTGTGAATCAATCTGCTGGGTCACTGTCATGAACGGCCGTCTTCCTTTCCATACGAGTGAAATCAAGTCCAGAGATTTGCATAACCATCAGACATTTCAGTCTCATGTCGAGGATGATAAGAAACAGTTGAAACCAATGGCGGTATTTGACAAAGGGATGGTAAACAATGAATGAATTTTTCCATGGATGGCAATTCTATCCGATTGCTACTAGCAATGTTTGAAAGATGGAAAAATCATTATAGAGGAAAGAGCCTTAAAAGTTAAAACCTTCTGGTTGTTTGTACGCAAAAATATATCTCTGATTTCCGAAGGTGCAAAAGTGCAAATAAGCAGGGTATAAAATATCTCTCCATGGATTATCCAATTGACAGATCGTTATCTCCGTGCCCAATAGCCCCACTGTGTTATGGCGGGGGTTGGTACTCTTGCACTACAAGCATGTTTATGGTGATTGAAATCAGTCTCAGCCGACTCCCTATGGACTGACTACCCAGTGTACTGCTTTCTATTTAGGTTCATGCACATAATATTCCCCTTATATTATACGCGGAGTATCTTTTTTGGCGTGCTGGTCCTTCTGCTCACATTTTCTGACTGGCTCATTCTATTTTTCATCATGCTCTCCATCTTTCTAGATGGGGGTTATAAAAAATCTCATCAAACAAGTACTTCCATGGCGAGCTTACTCTTCTTGAAGCATGGACAGTTCTCGGTATTCAACAAAGATTTTGTTTTGTGCTAAGATCGTCTACGACCTTAGTAGTACCTGTTGGATGTGATTTGCAGTGCCCTCCCATATTAGGAGATGGTGAATCTCTTAAACAGAATGGATCACACACAAAATTAGGCAATGAGACCTTATGATGCATAAGATGTGCGGGAAATATTATGTGCCCTCTCATCTTAGGAGAGGGTGAATCTCTTGAACTGAATGGATCACTCAAAAAACTAGGCAATGGGACCTTATGATGCATAAGATATGCGGGAAATATTATGAGCATGAACCATATTATGCGGGTCCAAGGTTAAGAAAATGGAAATTGCAACAAGGAGAAATGGGGGGTGGCTCACATGGCGTGATTTCTGTTCAGCTGTTTTTAGCATGTGTTTGCAAGAATAAGCCCGTGTGGGCTTAGTTGACAAGGAGAACTCTCTAAGAGAGGTTTGCCCAATACTTGCAAATTTTCCATCTATGCATTACCTGTCCATACCAGAAATAAAGGTGCAAAGGTACAAGGATGGATCATGTCATGTCATGTCATGCTGTAAGAAATGTTATCTAGCCATACCTTTTGAACCAACAGCTTCTCTACAAGTGGGAGCAGTCAGCTCCAAACTTGGGCTTTATTCAGGGACCATGAGGGTAAACTGCATTCTTCTTTAATTAGAAAGTCTATTCTAAGGCAGTTCGAAAATCTTGAGCAATCAAAGGGTTCGGATTATCTAACCCATCTAAGATGAGGCCTAGCACGTAAGTCATGAAGATTGGTCATGTCCCAAAGTTTATGGGCTGATTGGTCAACCGTCACACAGAAATTGTCTTATTCTGGCTTTATTTTGCAATTGTAATTACTTGCTAAAGGCTGTATGATTGCCAATGTGTCGCTATGATGTTATTATTTTGTCGCGTTGAGAGTCCACTCTGACGAGGAGAGGAAGAGTCGCCCCCATTTCATCGAGCGTGATAAAGTTTTTTTTAGACGTAAGCAGTTGACTACGAAAAATAGACAATCCACCGGAAATCAATGCATGTGGACAATTTTAATCACTTGTTTTGAATTTAAAAAAAAATAATTATTATTATATAGTTGTGACGTAGAGAAGCATAGAAAAAAAATTCAATAAATACAAAATTTGATCTCTAGCTTATCTAAGTTGTTCTTAATATGATGAATGATTTAAGTCTATAAAAATGTTCTGCCACGTGAAAAAATAGGAGTAGAGTCCTTTCTTTCCCATTGAGCGTGGACTTCTTAGTCTATTATGACTCTCCTTTTTTTCCCTTAAATTAGATGGGAAGAATATTAAAAAAGGGCATTTAAAAGCAAGGTGCTATCTAGCATTTGAAATATCAAGACTCTTATTATAATATAAGTCTTTATATATATATATATATATATATATATATATATATATATACTATGACACCCCTTCAACATGCAAAATGCCCTTTTTTATATACCCAAAGGGAGGTGGTGCACTCTTTTGAGCCCGTGACCTACTTATAGGAGGCGTCTTAGCCTAACCAGGTTATGTGTGACTAGAAGGGCAGTTCTGGTCTAGGAAGCTCCTGCCTATGCAGGGTCTGAAAAAGGGGAGGACTACAAGAGCCTATGTGTGTGATTCCTATTGTAATATTACTTATTTATAATTATTATTCTTTCTCTTACTTGTCAATATGCATATAAAATCTCAGCACGTAATGTAATCAATACTTGGCTCAAATTCGTAATATAATATGGGATTGTATTTGTATCCGACAAGTGGAATTGCTTTCTTTTCCCTCTTTGATCAAATCCAATTGACGACAGCAAATTTTATGCTTGCAAAAGCAGGTATTAAGGTCAAAACAAGAAGACATCTGTGTCCTTCTATATCCCATGGTTAACGTGCGCGGGTTGTGAACCGTTGATGTCAGCCGGACAGTGGATCGTGCCTATTATCAAACACTAATTACGTAGGTGTTTAGCAATTTTACTAGGTAACAATTCCTCCAAACTAGCTTGCTCCTCGTGTTTGATTCCCTTTCATTTTCAGCGAGCCACTGCGGGCCATCAACTGATCTGATCTAGGCTAAGGTAAAGCGGCCATTTAACAAAGGATCGAGATTATTTAAAGACTACCCCGCATGGTGAGGGATATATGTGCCCCTTGTTTTTTCTTGTAAGCCCCTCACTAAATGTCAAAAAGGGTTATGACTTTAGGTAGGCCCAGGTTTTTGAAGATCCAAACCATTCATGCTGTGGCCCCCCTTAGGTTGGAGATCCGTGCTCAATAATTCTTGTTCGTTGAATGATCATAGCAACTCTGGCATTTAGTTGTAGTTGTAGAATGAATGGTGAGACATTCTATTGTCCATTTTACAACTCAAGAAAACAATAACTAATATCATCCAATGGATGTGAGTTTCAGAACATGACTCATCCGAGTCAAGGAAAACACTTCGAACAATTGATCTTCGGAAATCTAGACCCATTTTAAGTTACAGCCCTTTTTTTTCCATGTAGCGAGGGACTCATAAGGCAAAATAAGGTGGGGCATATATCCCTGCCCATCATTGGGGGGAAATAGTTTTAATTTTTTGAATTGACAAGAAAAAAGAAAAGAGGAGAGTACAGATATAAAAAAAGTATTATAAATGGAAATGGAATGGCAGACTTCCTTTCCTAGGAAAAATACTTCACTAGTTATCCTTGCAACTACAAAAGATGATGATTATTGAAATATTTTTATAACATAGTACTCTTGTGGTTAGTCTCTTCTCCGGACCGGGATAGGCCCAAGTTTCATGCACCGAGGCTACCCTTTTTATAGTATTTTTATATATTTTGATTCCATGATTATTAAGACTACAAAGAGCCATTGAGCAGATATTGATTCCATGGCTGTTGCGACTACGAGGCAATCTAAGTAATTTATCGATTGGCTATATAACATCCTACATTGGCTACACAGAAGATCTTGATTATTGAATGATTCTGACCACTAGATTTTTTCTTTTTCTTCTTTTGAGTATAATAATGTATGTGTTGATATAAAGATTCAATACAAAGGACGTGATCAAGGTGATCGGCATCCACTAACATGAGAACAGAAGACATACAACACCAACCAGCTGCAATACAATCAACTACCAAACCCACTGCCATGGCAAAATACACCTGAAGCCGGAACTGAATATAATGCCAAAAACAGGAGCATATCCCCCTTTTCACACAAAAAGCATCTCCATTTTAATTTGACTTATTGAACCTGTTAGTGGGAATGCTCAGCGATAATTTGAGTTCCTTCCATGGGACACTACTGCAAGAGAATCCCTACATAAAGACCCTCTACCAAAAGACCAAAAGCCTATCAGCATCCCTGATTAACAGAGGAACCACCCATCAAATAGAAATATGGTTTGAATCATTCAAACAAGTGCACCCTGGTTATACTTTTATCTCATATTGTCACAATGAAAATATAAGCATATATACAAAAAGTCCCTTTTTTTTTTTTTTTTTTTAATAAAAGGAAAGAAAAGGGTGAAAATATGCATATCCATTATATTCTAGGCATCCACCACGTGGATATCAAGTAACATGCCAGAGATTCTGCCAACCATGATTGAAATTTGAACCTTAAAATTCGGAAGGTTAATCATTAGTTTAGAGTTTAGAATGAGAACATTCTAACATATCTCCTCACGTACTGATTTCATAGCCTGTAAATGATTAGCTGCATGTTCCAAGGTAACCGAAGTCAATCCCCACATTCATCAACGCACTTTCAGCCATCCATTCAGGAGCCACACACATGAAGCAACTACAACCTTGCTCGCATTTCTTATTTTCAATTGAGTAGCAAAAGCCCACCAATTCCTATATAGGCACAGGTTAACAATCTGAATTTCATCAATCTCAAAACCACATAAACCTCTCATTCCATTCCAACCTCCATCAATGGCTCCCACCAACTTCCTTCCACATTTGTTACTGCTGCTCATATTCTCTCCCCTTTCTTCTTTCTACCATCCGGTCACTGCTAATGCATCTCGGCTGACCATGGCTGCAACCCAATCATCAACCATCAAGCAATACCTGGACCCTCAGAACAAAGTTCGGGTCCTACATGGCCTTCCTCCTCTACAATGGAGTGCCAAGCTGACACAGTTTGCAACGTGGTACGGTAACCAGAGGAGGAAAGATTGTGCTTTGATTCATTCAACTGGAGACTTCGGAGAGAATCTCTTCTGGGGACGTGGGAAGAATTGGAAGCCATCTGATGCCGTTGCTGCTTGGGCTGCTGAGGAGCCTTACTATGACTACAAAAACAATCGGTGCGTGGGAAAAGCGGATTGTTTACACTACACTCAGATGGTTTGGAAGACGACAAAGGAGGTTGGGTGTGCTAAGTTAATATGTGAGAGTGGAGATTCTTATATTATCTGTAATTACTATCCCCATGGTAATACCATGGGTCAGAGGCCCTACTAACTCTACCCAGTTGCGAAGTTATATGATAGTTTCCTAAGTAGATGATCCTGAATGGTTTGGGGTCCCCGTGTTGACGATCGAAATTGTTCATTTCTGGGGTCCTATCATAGAGAAGCTGTGTCCCATGAATTTTACCCATTGGATCATGCTAACCTCTGTAGCTCTGAGTCGTGAAATAGAGGGTAAACAGTTCTATCTTCCATTTTACAACTCGGAACAACCAAGGGTAGGATGATCCAATGGGTAAGGTTCATGGAGCAAGGTGATAGCAACAGTTCCGATTGCCAAATGAAGGTTTGCACCTGGACATTTTGTGCCTCCGCTTTATTTCATCTAACTATCGTATAAGTTTTCCTATTCAGTGTTGTCCATCGTGGTGTCAGATCTTTGTTACAGAGATGGGAGAGAGTAACGACCCTTCTCTGGCTTGATTTTATCCTATCGTAGCAATCTAAAAATTCTTCTGCAGACTGCTCTACTTCAGAGAGAGAGAGAGAGAGGGTGAAAGTTAGATGTCAAATTTTGTTGACAACAATGCCCAGAATCAACACATGAGACCCGATGGATCTGTTCGGAAACAACTCATATACACTGTAGGGCACTCGTATCTTATTCCACGGCCGTGTTAACTAAATTGGATGTTTCAGATAGTACTTAAACATTTATTTTGGCAATGAAGATGATTGAACCCTATAAGATGTTTGTGACTCCCTCCGACGACTCTAGGTAGTGGATTCGAGGTCTGAGGACTCCATGCCATTAGGGTGTTTGCTTTGTAAAATTCTATGATTGCACAAAAGAACAAGATGACCAAATTCAATCCTTTCAAACGTATGAAAGAATTGAGACCTAATTCCATATCTAGAGAAGGTCCAAATTACGGACTATTATATTGCAAACTATCATTTGAAGCACTAATTAAATCTTGATATTACACATGATGTTTCATGAATACTTAACGAATTCAAATAATTTTAAGAAATGAAAGTAAAGCTTTCGTATCAAAGGTTAGAGAGAGAGAGAGCAGAAGCAAGTTGAGCCCACTGCTTGCAATTTTCAGTGATCCAAACTGTTGATATGATGCCGGCAATTCTAGATGCCTTACATATAAAAATATTATCAATTACTATTACCATGCATTTTGTACATTTTGGGTTGTAAAATGGATAGTGAAATGCTCAAAACCATCCATTTCACTATCCCAAAATGTCCTAGAAGCATGGTCTTGGAGGTGTCCAACAGAAGAATTTTTTTTTTGTACATATGCTATCTAGCACAGCTCAAAACAGATGAACGATTTCACTGAAAAATACAAGCAATGGGCCCAACTTGCATTTTTTATATATATGGAAAGCCTTTTTGTGGTAAAAGGAAGAGAGAGACGGAGAGAGATTATATGATGCAACCAGTCTCATTGCTGTTACATTATAGGTATAGATTAAAAACTTAAAAACTCAACTCGATAGTGCAACAAGTTAACTCAATAGGTGACTCAAAATTACTTTAGTGAATTTTTAATAATATTTTATTTGCTTTTGGTTATATTTAATAATTTGCACTTTTAATGCATATGTAATTGCACCATTCAACTAATTCACCCTATCCCAAATGGTCTATAGGTATAAGGACTTCAAACACTGCCTTGTGTAACACAGAAGTAGAGAGAGAAAGAGAGATTTACCTTTACGGTTTGAATATTCCGAAATAGAAAATTCCGGTTGGAAGTCTCCTAACAACCCAAACGTTATTCCTAAATCCTAACTAGGATTCTCCTTAATATATAACACTTAGATATCATTATAAGTAATTTCGCAGCGCGTAATTGATTTGTTGCATGTCCCAATTTAGGTAGCCATAGTCAATCCCAACCATGAACTTTCAGCCGTCCTTTTAGGAGCTTGCTTGCACTTCCTATTTTCCAGTTATAAAATCTCATCAAGCCCACATACAACCGAGGTTAACAATAGGAATTTTACCAATCGCGAAACAAGACAAACCTCTCATTCATTCAACCTTCCTCAGTGGCTCCCACCAACTTCCCTTCACATCTATTCCTGCTTAATTTTTTTCTTCTTTCCTCTCTCTCTCTTCCGATCCCGGCAAATGCACAATCATCCAGCAACATCTGTAAGCACCTGATAAGGTGCGGCCCAACATGGTCTTCCTCCTTAACGATGGTTACCATGCTAGCGGATTTTGCAAAGTGGTATGCTAATCGAAGGAGACAAGATTGTGCTATGATTCATTTACCTGGGCGCTATGGAGAAAGTCTCTCCAGGGGATGGGGAAAGAGTTGGAAGCCGGCAGATGCCGAATCTTCTTGGGCTGCTGAAGAAGCTGATTACGAGCTCAAAAACAATCAGTGCGTGGGAAAGAAGTAATGCTTGCACTACACTCAGCTGGTGTGGAAGACAACAAAGGAGGTTGGCTGTGCCAAAATAAGATGTGGGCTGGGGATACGTTCATGATCTGTAATTACTTCTCCACGGTAATATCACTGGTCAGAGGCCATACTGACTCTAGCCCGTGGAGATTCGAATATCTGTGATGCTTTGAGTTTGTACATTAAGACTCGTGGATATAACTTTAAATCGGGATCTGAGACAACAGCCCTTACTTATAGGATCCAATTCAAGGTACTTCCTACTCCGGTCGCTAAAGCTAAACAGAAATTCCCAAAAGATAAGACAGTGTTAATAGAAACCAACCTTATGCATTTGATATTGCAGTTAATAGAACTCTCAAATGGCATGAAATAAACTTCCCTCAATCTTGGCAATTATCAGAAGCTGTTCCGCCAAGACCAATTTCCAATTCAAATAATACAAATAGAAGATGGAGATGTGGCAATTAGGTTTGATAATGGAAGATCATTCAGATTACCTAGGGTAACATCCTATTCCTCTAGATCATTTAGATTATCTATGACAAATAATAAAGAATAACTTAAATTATTTGACAACAATATTGTTCATCCTATTTACAAGAAAACTTAGGAGAATACTCCCACTCCATCTGAGATGGATTTCAATATTTAGATTATGAATTTTAAGACAAGAAGTCTTCTTAGAAAAATAATTAGTGAAGAATTTCAATCAGAGAAAAATAAGCCTTTTAGGGAATGGTATTTCAGAAGTTTCAATAAAGAAACTTTACAATATTACAAAGAAAAATTCTATGAGGATTTAAATCAAACTCAAAAACCAAAATGTTTTGTATCATGGTTTCCGCAAACCTTTGTTGAAAATGAATTAAATACAATAAGAAATTTGAATGCAGAAGATGGGACAAAGGTGTCTCAAGAATTTCCTCCGACAAAACCTCATAGGATAGCTGCAGCAGATAATGAGGAATTCATTCTTGAAATTGTCGCCTATTCTAAACCTGGAGGGTTAAGTACTCTTACTAGTCTAAATGAAATAATAAGACAAAATAATTATACAAATCTTTTCCTCCAAATAACGGGAGAAAAAATGATGAGAATAGAAGATGGAATTAATAAGATCATTGAATACATAGCTTCTATCAAATAGAGAAAAGAAAAACAAGTTCAAGAAGAACAAAAGAAGCTAGAACCCTTACTCAAACCACCATCAGAAATAACAGGGTTTGTAATGAAAAATGATACTGAAGAAATTGTTAGAATAATAAAGGATAAACTTCAAGATCTGAATCTTAATACACTCTTAGGAAATGACTCTATTATAGAAACTGATTCTGAAAGTTAGAACAATTTTGAAGAGATTTAAGAAACAAAACTAATGCAAGTTCAAAAACCAATTTTCACAAATCAATAAAGTTGAATATATGCCTAGGCTAGATAGACACTACTATAAGAGACCAACTCCAGCTGATGTCCTTATAGAAGAAAATGACACACGGATTCAAAATAAATATAGAGCTAATTCAGCCTATGAATGGAAAATAGATGGAATGACTGACAATCAAAATTTTCAAACGATTCATAGGATGTTAATGTTTGTCACAGTTTTACTGGAAATTTGAAGGGATGGTGGGACCACTGTATCTCCGATATCCAAAAGGAAGAAATTCTTTCTAAAATCAAAACAAAACCAAATACAAGTCAAGGAAGAGAAGATGGTGTATATACTTTGATATGTACAATAATAGAACACTTTACAGGGAATATTATGGCACAATATGAAAATTCTAGGGCTCTTTTACAAAATCTTAGATGTCCTTCACTGACTCATTTTAGATGGTATAAGGATACCTTTCTTGCCATGGTTTTATACCTTCATGATGCAAATAAGAGTTATTGGAAACAAAAATTCATTGAAGGTCTTCCATATCTATTCGCTGAAAGAATTTAAAAGTTGTTTACCCAAATGAAATACCTTTCGAACAAATAACAAATGAAAAATTAATATATGCCTGTATCACTAAAGGAATATCTCTTTGTAATGATCTCAAATTGAGAAATCAACTTAAGAAAGAAAGAATTACTGAAAAGAAACAATTAGGAGAAATTTGTCAACAATTTGGTATGGATATGCCAAGAATGCCAAAGTCTAAAAGCCATAAACCACCAAAACATAATAAAAGACAGTCATACAAAAAGGGAAGGTAATATAATCCTTCAGATAGACTTAAAAAACAATACAAAAGAAACTATAATAAAAGACCTATGAAAAATAAGTCCAAAATAAAATGTTACAAGTTTGGAAAATATGGACACTACACTAGTAAATGTTATACTAAACAAAAAATTCAAGAACTTCAAATAGATGAAGACTAAAAGAAATATTTATACAAAATAATGTTAAACTGCTCAGACTTAGAACAATCTGAAGAAATTGATTTTGGATCTTCCTCTTCTAAGTCCGAACCATGCTGTGGTCAATGTAATATTTTAAAAAATGATGACAAAAACTATTAGAAATCTATTGTGGAAATGAATGCCCTTTCAATTAGTATGCTTTCTCAATCTCAACAAGAAATACTAGATCTAATAGAAAGATTAGAAAATAAAGAATTGAAAAAATCAATGTACGAAAAACAGTTGAATTCTTCCATGAAAAAAGAAAATAAAATTTTAGAATTTGATAATGCCTATACAATGTCCAAGGTTACAAAAAGAATGAAGAATAAGCCAACAATTTCTACTAATGTTACAATTCAAGATCTAAAAAGAGAAATCAATACTCTTAAAATAGAAATTATTCTGTTAAAAAATGAAAATCATCTCTTTGATAAAAGAATAACTCAACTTGAAAATAATAAGACTATTCAGATAGAAGAATCCTCTAAAAAGAAAGAAACAGTTCAAGAATTTCTCGAACAATACCTTGATTTAATAAAACAAGTTACTTCACAAAAATAGTATATTAATATTACTCTTATAATAGGAATAGAGTCGTATCAAACAAATTTAATTGCACTTGTTGATAGTGTAGCAGACATTAGCTGCATTCAAGAAGGACTAGTTCCTACAAAATTTTTTGAAAAAACCTCACAAAGTTTAACCTCTACCAGCAATAATAAAATGAAAATTAATTACATCCTAAATAATGCTATGGTTTGTAATAATTGAATTTGTATTCCAACTCCTTTCCTTTTAGTTAAGGATCTTCATCATCATGTTATTTTGGGAACCCATTTCATGCATAATATTATACCAATAGATAAAATTGATCAAGCAAAAGGGGAGCCTTGGCACAATGGTAAAAGTTGTCGTCGTGTGACCTTGAGGTCACGAGTTCAAGGCGTGGAAACAGCCTTTTGCAAAATACAAGGTAAGGCTGTATACTTTAGGCCCTTGTGGTCCACCCCTTTCCCAAACCTTGCATAGGCAGAAGCTTCCTACACCGGGGTTGCCCTTTAGATAAAATTGATCAATCAGTAATTTATTTTACCAAAGAAAATAAATAATTTTCTTTTAAATTCCTCATTGACCCTAAAACTCACTTGCTTAATGAAGCAAGAAGAATTTTGTTAAAAGAACAACAAATCAATCTTATAAAAGGAGAAACTACCTTAAAAAATGTCTCTCAAAGCCTTACGAACAAAACCCTCCAAGAAAAAAAAATAAAAATTACTCAATTAAATTTTAGAAAATTTATGTAATGAACTTCCAAATGCTTTTTGGGATAGAAAAGCTCATACTGTTAGTTTGCCATACATTTGATAATTTTGATGAAAAGAATATACCTACTAAGGCTAGGCTGGCACAAATGAATGCTGTATATATAGAATTGTGTAAAAAAGAAATCAATGATTTGGCTGATAAAAAATTAATTAGAATGTCTTCTTTTCTTTGGAGTTGCACAGCTTTCTATGTTAATAAGGTTGGGGAGAAGGAAAGAGGAAAGCCACGATTGGTGATTAATTACATACCTCTTAATAAAGTTTTGAAATGGCTTAGATATCCAATTCTCAATAAAAGAGATGTTAAATAAACTGCAAGGTGTAGTAATCTTTTCTAAATTCGACTCGAAATCAGGATATTGGAAAATTCAAATTACTGAATTAGATAGGTATAAAACTGCTTTTACTGTCCCGTTTGGACAATATGAATGAAATGTTTTGCCCTTTAGTCTTAAAAATGCCCCTTTTGAATTCCAGAGAATTATGAATGAAATCTTTAATCCTTATGGTCAATTTATAATAGCATATATTGATGATGTTTTAATTTTCTCTAGATCAATAGATTAACACTTTAAGCATCTCAAAATGTTCAAATGATTAGTCAGGAAAAATGATTGGTCCTGTCAGCCCTTAAAATGAAATTGTTTCAGGAAGAAATTAGATTTCTTGGTCATAATATATTTCAAGGAAGAATTGTTCCGATACAGAGAATCATTAAATTCGCTTCTAAATTCCTTGATAAAATCACTGATAATAACCAGTTACAATGATTTCTAGGATCTTTAAATTACATTTCATATTATTATCAAGATCTTGCTTTGGATACTATGATCTTGTTTAATAGACTTAGAAAAAATATTAAGCCATGGTCAAAAGAACATACTTGTTAACAAGGTTAGGAAAATAAAGAGTAAAGTTAAAAATCTTCCTTGTCTTAATCTTGCCAATATAGAATACTTTAAAATTGTCAAAACTGATGCATCATATATTGGATTTGGTGGAATTTCAAAACAAAAGAATTCTTCTTCTAATAAAGAAGAATTAGTGAGATTTACATATCGTAAATGGAATGATACCTAGAAAAAATATGCAATAAAAAAAAGAAATGCTCTCAATTGTTAAATGCATGTCAAAATTTCAAGATGATCTTTTTAATCAAAAGTTTCTTCTTAAAATTGATTATTCTGCTGCAAAACAAATTATTGAAAAGGATGTGAAAATTTTTGTGTCACGTCAAATTTTTGCAGGATGACAAGCACAATTATTTGTATTTAATTTTGACAATGAATATATCAAGGAAGAATATAACTCCCTTCCTGATTTTCTAACTTGTGAATTTTTACAAGGATCATGAGTGATCAAGAAGGATGGATTACTCGGGTAATACCAGAGGTAGAGGAAATGGAGGCCGAGGTAATGTCCAAGGCTGAGGAAGAGGAAATGGTCTTGGTAATATCCAAGACCAAAAAGGAAAACAAGTGGTCCAATGGCCACCCCTAAAAAGTTTATCAAATCCAAAATTGAAGCCAAAGTTAATAGTATTGGTAATATCCCTCAAATTAATAATAGTCAATCTCAATAATCGAATATGGATGATTTTCCAAGGCAACAATTTACTCTGCAGAAATCTGCAAAAAGAGATTTTAATAATAACTGCTGAACAATATATTAAAAAAGAATATTGAGCAGTAATACTGCAGCTTGATAGAAAAGAGATGAAAACCATCTATGATCCAAGGAATCCATGGGGAATAGCTATGAGGCAAATGCTTCAAGAAAATTATCCTCCTCAAATGGGGAGAAAACAATCTTTGATGGCGAAATTACTTCAAGAAATTGGTACATTGAAAATTAGCTACTTTTATAATAGTGATAAATCAATCATCAATTTTAGCAAGATTGTAGTAACTAAGATCTTGTCTCCTCAAGAATGGGACATTACTCCTACTCAATATAAAAGAATTGAGGGATCCGTATAATTGGTGGGATTATACAAGCTCAATGAAATATGTAGTGTTCCTCGAAAATAAAATGAGGAAACATTCATGGTTTATAAAAATTCATCCCTCAGTAATATCTCGGGATGTCTGCCCATGGTTCTACCATTGATGGAGGAAAATTGGCCTTACTTTGGAAATATTACCAGAAAAGCTCAAAGAGTTATATAATCAATGGGTAGAATATGCACATGAAATAAATAATATTTCTGGTGATGAACTAATAGTTGGTTAGTGTGAATTAATTTTCTTTGTCAAATTTGACATTCTTTGGATTTGGAAATAGTCAATGACTATAGAAGAAGATGAGTTAAATATTTATACTCTTAAGCAAGTTTATTTTGTTAAATGGTGGTTAAAGTTCGACTCCAATAGCAAGACTAAGGAAATTGAAGCAATAATACAGCATGATAAGGCTCCTGTGGAAAATGCTCCAGTCCGGCAATCTTTAACTTCAATCGAAGAAGTAAAGAAAATGTTACAGAAGAAATTTCCTACTGCAGATGCAGGACAAATCTTAGTCAAATGTATGGACTATATGAAGAACTAAATTATGTAATCTTTTGATATTCCAGATTCATCTTCAGCTAAATCTCATAGCAGTATGTTAGAGGATAATATCTTTCAAGGCAGCCAAGATCCCAATGATGATCTCAATTTTATACATTACTGGGACACATCAATGACAGTTTTATCCCAATTCCTCCAAACCAAAAATAAAATAAAAAATCAGATCGAATAGTAATTGAATGAAGAAGAAAGAAGACAGAATTCGCCTAAGACACCTCAGCAGAAGGTAGAAGAAATAGATGATAAATACAAAAAGAAAATGGCCAAAATAAAGGCAAAGAATATTTCATCCTAGATGAAGATCGGGTATAGACAGCAAGATCAGATAAGATAATCTCCTTTTAATTGCAACAATCAACAAGAATCTTCTTTATTAAAGAAGCTTAATAATGCTTGGAATCTACTTTTCTTTATGTCAAAGTCTACTTTTACTTTTTCTTTATGTGAAATCATGTCTGTAATAATTTAGTTCAATTATTGTATCAGATTCCAACTAATGTTAAGTTTGGAATCTAGGGTCTATAAATTGTAAGGCGAGTATGTGTTCTAGGCATCGCTTACTTGGTTGCTCCCTTTGTGCTAAGCTTGTTGCCTTCCCCTTGTAATATTTCCTCTCTAGTATAATAAAATCCCTTTGAGGTCCTTTATATATCCTTTGATTATTCCAATCAAGAATACAATTGATGATCGTTTCTCTATAAGTTTCTATCTTTAACTTTTATGCATTGTTTATCTTATATGCTTCCGCTACGAATATATATATATATATATATATATCAAGTAAAGGGGTGCCTCCCTCCACTTTTTCGAAGACACCACCCTTAGGTCTCTTCATTTTCACACCCAGCACCCCCCACCCCTCAATTATTATTATTATTAATATCCTTGTTCTCCTTCATCAACCTTAGTACATTCATAACTCCTTAATCACCATGAATTTCCATACCTTTGAACTCAAATCCATTAATATCGAACTAGATGGCAACAATTGGTTGTATTGGTCAAGATCAATGATGTCCATCCTTAAAAGCAAAGGACTCTGGACAATTATTACAGGGGAATCCTCGTGACCATCAGATGCACAAAAACTCGTAGAGTGGGAGCAAAAAAATCATTACATCATTGCTTTAATTTGTTTAAATTGCACTCGACCAGTTGCTATGACGGTCATTGATTCTGATCTTACCCAAGAAGTATGGCAGTACTTGCGATCTACCTATCTTCAGACTGGAGAACTTGAGATTCATTGTCTACAACAACAACCTAAGTAGCAAGTCTCTAAGTTTCATGCACAAATACAAGTACTATGAGAGCAAATTTCACTCACTGAACCATCATGGACCCACTCTTATAGGGAATATCAACAACTTCGGCAGGAAACTCTTCTCTTTCAATTTTTGATAGCACTTTACTGATGAGTTTGAAGCCCTCTGCAATTCCATTCTTCATTGCTTGCCATTGCCAATAGTACAAAGCATTCTTCCTGAACTTAATGCAGAACAGACCCGAAAAGGTCTTCCGTTTGAATCTCCACTAGATATCGCACTTGCAGGTGTCCATTGACCCAGATTTGCTAAACTAGTTACTGATGGTAAAAATCCTTTTTGCACTTATTATCGCAAGAGAGGTCATTGGAAAGCTAACTGCCTCTGGCTTCAACGTCGCAACAAAGAAAACACATCTCATGCTGCTATCGTCACTAGCCCCTCTGCTTCACAATTTGCCACATCTCCATCTACTATAGATTGTCGGTCTCTAATGTTCGTGAAGTCTTTTATGACCTCTTCAATCAGGTCTTCCATGGTAATGGTCTTTCTGGCACTCAATCTGTTGCTTTTGCCACACTCCCACCAGGTATGTCTCGTAACTCTACTTGGTTTTTAGACTCAGGAGCATCAAACCACATGACCTATACTCCACATGTTTTTTCCTACCTATTTCTCTTGATAATTCATATATCCATTCACATGGCCAATAATACCTTTTATCTGTCACACACATTGCAATAGTTAAAACTCATAACATGATACTACATAATGTTCTATTAGTTCCTCATCTTACTGTGAACTTAATATCTATCAATTAGTTATGTAACCAAGGTTATCATGTATCCTTCAGTGACAATAAATGTATTGTGTAGGATCCACAAACTGAGAAATATATGTGGGACAAGGATTAGAAGTGGTTGCCTTTACCACATTCAGTCTCTTCACTTATATTATCTCACATTGCAGCTTCAAGTAATCTTGAATTCTGGCATGACCGATTAGGTCATCCTTCTCTTTCTCGTCTTAATAAACTCATTTCTGATGGATCATTGAGGGGTGTAACCAAAATTCAAAACCTCAATTGTGGACATTGTATATTTGGTAGACATGTCCTTCCATTTTCATGAAGTTCTATTAAAACGATTGCTCCATTTAATATGATTCATAGTGATGTTTGGTCTTCTACTGCTGATAGTCTTAATCATGATAGATATTATGTCTTGTTTATTGATGATTACTCACGTTTACATGGATTTATGTCATAAAATCAAAATTTGATGTTTACTAGAATTATGTGAACTTCACCAACATGTATTCCAAACGAATCAAAATCTTTAGGTCAGATTCTAGTGGTGAATTTCGTTCAAGTCAATTTCTAAACTTACTTTCATCACATGGTACTATGCCTCAGCTTTCTTGTCCTGATACACCTCAACAGAATGGTGTCTCTGAATGCAAGCCTCGGTATATAATTGAAACCATTCGAACATTCCTCTTCTCCTCCCAACTTTCTCCAGCATTTTGAGGAGAAGCTACATTAACATCAATCTACCTCATCAATCAAACACCTACCCCTCTACTCTAAAATAGGATACCCTATGAACTTCTACATGGCACTCCACCATCCTATCATCATCTCAAAAAATTTGGATGCACATACTTTATATTAATACCTCATAATGAACATACTAAAATTTCTCCCATATTTGCCTTATGCGTCTTCATAGGGTATGGTTCCGAACAAAAGGGATATCAGTGTTATGATCCAAACACTCGTCGAATTCGCATTTCCAAGAATGCTGTCTTCTAGGAACAAATCTCATATATGACTTTTCCTTGGAACTCCTCCATCTCTCCTACCATCTTCTTTGATCCCTTCCTGAAAACTTATGCATCTTCTAATCCCATTACTGCTCCCATATCATCACCATCACCTCCACCAACCTCTCCCACTCCTACTGATTCTCCATCTGTGGCTTCTATAGAGGACATACCCTGGTATCCTCAAAGCACCCATTACCCTGCTGCTAAACTCAATAATTACTACTATTACGCCACTAATTCTCTTGAGCTCCATGAGCCTCAAACATATAGGGAAGTAAGTATGCAACCTAAATGGGTACAGACCATGCAGATAGAATTACAGGCACTAATTAAGACCAATACTTAGGAACTCACCTCTTTGCCTCCAAGAAAATTAGTTGTTGGTTGCAAGTGGATTTATAAAGTTAAGACTAAAGCAGATGTTACCATTGAGAGATATAAGGCACGTTTGGTGGCTAAAGGCTTCACTCTGGAACATGGACTTGATTATGATGAAACATTTACTCTTGTTGCTCGTATGACCACTGTTCGTACTTTTATTGCCACTACTTCCATCTGTTCCTAGTCACTTCATTAGATGGATGTCAAGAATGCCTTTCTTCATGGTGATTTACATGAGGAAGTCTATATGGAACCTTCACCTGGTCTTCCTCACTCACAAGGACAAGTGTGTCGTCTTCTTTGGGCCCTCTATGGTCTCAAGCAAGCACATCACGCATGGTTTGAAAAATTCTAGTCCACTATTACTCACTTTGGCTTTCGTCAGAGTCACAATGACTCTGCCCTATTCATATGCCATAGTAACAATGGAGTTGTCTTTCTCTTACTTTATGTTGATGACATGATAATTACTGGGAGTGATATAGCTGGAATTACTTACACCAAGTTTTTTCTCTCTCATACATTTGAAATGAAAGACTTAGGCCTTCTCAGATACTTTTTGGGTATTGAGGTCCAACGAAATCAAAATGGATATCTTCTTTCCAAATCAAGTATGTTTTGAAGATTCTCAGCCTTCCACATTTCTCGGATGACAAAACTTCAAACACTCCTCTTGCTGTTAATGTCAAGCTTCGACTGTCTGATGGTGAACTACTATCGAATTCAACCCTCTATCGTCAACTAGTAGGGATGCTTACGTACATAACTATCACTCGGCCGGACATTGCTCATGTTGTTCATGTGGTTTCTTAATTTATATCAACCCCTCGTACTGATTACTATGCTACTCTTCTAAGTATTATTCGATATATTAGAGGAACCTACACCGAGGACTTCTACTTTCCTCCCCCTCATCATCTACTCTTCGGGCATATTCTGATGCTGATTGGGTTGGTGATTCTCTTTTTAGGTGACTCTTTAATCTCTTGGAAAAGCAAGAAACAAGATATTGTCTCCTGATTCAATACAAAATCTGAATATTGGGCTGTTGCTGACAATACTTATAAAGTCATCTGGCTACAAAAATTATTGTCAAATCTTGGAATCTTGCAAACTCAGCCCACCAATTCATACTGTGACAACAAAAGTGCAATTCATATCACTCACAATGCCGTCTTCCATGAACAAACTAAGCACATTGAGATTGATTGTTGTCTTATGCGTCAACATTATTAGAAGGGAATTATTACTCTCCCGTATATATATCCACCACCGATCAAGTTGCTGACCTTCTTACAAAGGCTCATCTGTCTCCACAATTCAACTTTCTCTGCTCCAAACTTCATCTATTGTCATTGCCAAACCTCAAGTTTGAGGGGGGTATTAGAAAGAAATAAAAAAACCATGTATAGTAACAAATTGTAAGAATCTCAATCTACAATAATTCATACATAAATCAAGGGATCGTATCCCTCTAAATATAGAAATACTCATGAATATATTGATGATAATGAAATGAAGAATTCACTGAGCTCCTTTTTCAATCGAGTCTTACAGTCTCTAAGGTAAAATAGTTCTACCTTCTATATACAACTCTAACATCAAAGTGTAGGATGATCTAATGGTTAAGATTGATGGGGCATGGTGTAAGTAGGGGTGTCACCTGTACTTTTTTGGCATTCTTACCAGTTACTTTCATTGAACTATGGTGTAATTTCCCCTATAATGGATGTTGGTTTTGTTGTTGGCTAGTCCTTTTGTTATAGAGAGATGTTAGGAAGAGACTTCTTCATGTAGTAGTCATTGTTCTAGGTTCTGGCCTTCTTATCTTGGCTTTTTTGTTAGTGTTTTGGTTATTTAGACCTAGTTGTTTTTTTCTCTGTTTTTTCCTATATTTGAAACCTCTTTATTCCCATCTTTGTGAGACAGAGAGTCTTCATTTCCAAGTTATTTTGAATGCTCTTTTCCTCCTATTTATATATTACCTACTAGCTATGATTCTTCCTACATAACAATAAGAATAAACTTATGATGTTGCCATTGTTCATTTAGAGATGAAAATGATCAATAAAACAAGTGAACAAAATTTAAGAAGTTGCTAAAATTTTGAGACTCATATATGTCCATTTTCACATTTTCAAGCTAAATGTTCTTCTTTTCAGAACTATTAGAGGTCATTTAATTGATTGCTTTGCTACAATGAAGTTCAATTACATTCACAAAAAAAAAATGAAAGAAAAAAAAGTCTAATAGCCAATGGTTTGACCAAACGAGGTGCCTCTCCCATGGATGCTACAATGGCATTCCAAGTTTGGTTGCCCCAGCAGGCCGGTACCCATAAAAGTGAGAAATGATAAATCCAAGTGCATACTTGCAATTCATTGCTGTCAAGTGGGCACTATGTATCCACTTCTTTCTATTTCAACACATCCATGTAAAAAATGCCTCAAATTCTAGTTGATGCGGATGCATAGCACACACTTGATCCAACAAAAGTAAATTGCAAGTTTGCACTTGAATTTACCATTCCTCAATTTTTATGGGCAAAGGTTGGGCAACCAAATTAGAGTAGTGTACATCTATATGGTATAATACATATTCAAAAGTCTTATACATTAAACTATATTAGTTCTTAAATTTCTACTAAGACTTTCTAAGTCATCTTACACCATAAAGTAAGAGAGGCCAGGATCATTGAGGAGAGAGGATTTTAATCAAGGTATTTCCATGATCGAAATAGAGAGCCTCTTTTGTAATCCGAATATCTACACACCACATGAACTTATTATATTTTGCACGACTAAACATCCCAAGAAAGTTATAGGATATAAACACTTATTTTACCTAAATTAAATAATATAGGCAATAAATATCTACCTCGCCAAATTTAAATTGGTATAGTATCATAAACTACTTTGAGATATGATCATGTATTGGACCTAGGATATATTATAATATGATCATGTGTTTGACCTAGGATATTGCTAAGTAGATGAACAGTTTCCATCACAATATTTAGGCCCCATAGCTATCTTCTAATATTAAACACTACACAGAAACTCAAACATAAGAAGAAAAAAAAACTGCTTGGATTGCTGGTCCAATGTGAATAGAATCTAGCTCCTTAGTCCTAGTATTCATTTCTTAAGATCTTTGTAATATTTACTTTTGAATAATTTTTAAGCCATTTATTGTATATTTTAGAATAACAAATACTAGGACCATTAATGGGGAGTGGCTTTGCGCACGGCATTTTAAGGCAGGGCTTAGAAGAAGTGTCTTCTTTCATAGCACAAAATCTCTTAAAAAACTATTTTTAGGATAGAATAACTTTTGTTAGTCCTTTCTCTTTATCAAATATAAAGTGCATATTTTCTCCCAAGTTCTTCTTATAATATAATCTTGGTTACATATAGGTAGACCTACCCATGCTGACTCCTTTATTCAAATGACACACTGAAGGTCAACCTAGTATTCATCAAAGTTTGTGTCATTCTATTATGACTTAGATGTGAAACTAGGGACTGATATCCACAAACTAATTAAGCACAGGAGAATTTTTACTTTTTACTATAATTTTATTTTTTGAGTTGATCATGTTTGTACATTTGTTTTAAAGAGTGTATAGTATCAAGCTAATTTTACTAGAATCATATCCCTAGAAAAGGATTGATGAAGGATCTTGCGCTAAATGTAATTTGCTCACAGCTTAATAGATTTGGTATTATAGAAATCTTGCTATCTCTAAAAGCAAAAAGGTACATGTCTGACAAGATTTGGTATCAAATGAAAGCTATGGTTAATACTGTTATAAATTTAAAATCTATAGAGAGAAACTATCTTAACCATAACCTTCTAATTTTGTAAGTGTGGAACCAAATTAACCTTAAGGCAAAAGTTGAAAGAATCAATGGGAATAAATACGAAATGCTAAAAAATGAATGTGTTGTTCAACTATGATGGCTCTTCAAAAATTAATTTGATTATACTTTTACATAAGAGTCACATTCTTGGTTTTATTACTAAAAGTCCCTTTTACATGAGCAAAACCCATGTAAGAATGCTCTATTTCTCCCATAGACACTTAACACACAAACATACACACGTTACAAATTTGTATGCAGATAGGTCTTTGGACATTATAAGCAAGTCCAATATCTAAATGCCAAAGTTACAAACCATTCATCTTTAAGTATTTCTCTTGTTTGGCATACATTTGAGAAGTATCTTCTAGCCCTATAGATTATAGATTGTGCACCATAATAATATATATGGATTACTCAAGATCGAACTATATAAATGAATAAAAGCCACAACAAATATAACCATTTAGACATAATTTTTAAGCTATAAGGAAATAATAACTACTCTTATTTTGAATTATTTTTTAAGATATATATATATATTATTGTAGGTGTAAGCTATAGTCAAGATCCTTTGGCTGAGAAAAAGTAAAAAGCCTTTTTACTTTTTCTTAACCAATAAGGTGTTGGCTGTTATTTACACTTGCAATAATTTGCTATTGCTAACACTTCTCACGTGTGTGTGAAAGACTCACTCATGCCCCTGGCCCTAAATCTTATATCAGCACACCCTTTTCTGAGTTTCTGTGCAATGGACATTTAAGCCTCCTCCTGTCTTGTTAAAACCACTGAACTCTCCGATAAAGGAAAAGAGAAAAAAGAACCCGCTATATCTAGTTCTACAAATAGAAGCAGCTGCCACATCCTCTTCTTACTCTCATTTGGTTAAATTCACTCCCTCTCAAAGAACTCTGCATGGCTGAGATCTCACATCGTATTTGCTTTGGAAAGTACATGTAGGGGCCTGATTTTTGGTGATTGGAACTGTTGTATGTTTAGGCCACTTACATAGATGACTCACAAGGTTTTGGTTTCATACCAAACAGATGACCCATTTGCATAATAGATTCCAATAAATTGACGCTTGCAGTTGGTGGATGCCCAAATCGAGGTTGCAGATCAAGGGTTTACAATTATCTGATCGGTTAAAATTAGCAATATAGAGGCGAGTTGGAGCCTTGGTGCAAGGGTTAAGTCAATGCTGTATGATTTGGAGGTCGCGAGTTTGAGGCTTGAAAATAATCTTTTATAAAACACAATGTAAGACTGCCTATTATAGTGCACACCACTTCTTAATGATAAGGCTCGCTTTTAGCTAATCCAATCTGTCCATTTAATTCCTTTATCTTCTGATATTTCTTAACCCAAATATCAAGGTTATAGATGAACTTAAATACTAAAATAGTGCCTTTTAGTCATTGATTATTAACCATTCTTTAAACAACACTTTAAACTGTCCATGTTATGCTGTTATGGAAAGTATTTTTTTTTTTTTTTTTTTTCAAATTTCAAGCTCAATCAATCTTCAGTATTTCTGGAGCGGTAGTAAACTAGTTATCGAAATCATAGAAACCATATTGACGGATCAGATCAACCAAAAGGTGCCCCATCATGCAAATCGAGATGCACTACAGTAACTTGCTTTAGGAGGCGCAATGCACTAACATTCTTTTTTCAAAATTATTATTAGAGGGTGTGGAAGCATAAGGTTAATGGCGTGGCAACATCACTAGCCTTTTCTTGATATATATTCATAGAATATGATTCATACACAAAGTTGAAAATCTCAATCCAATGTCCCGTATGTTAACAGAGTCCCGTTACGCCTACAGAACAGAAGAAGTCCATGCTCTATTTTTTATATTTGGTATAATTTTATAAGCTGTTTATTATATTTAAAATAAGTTGATAGGTTAGAGATTAAATTTCATGTTCATTGAATGCGTTTAGCTTATGCTTTCTTGGGCAGAAAATATTGACTATTTATTTTTATTAATTTTTTCAAATGCCCAATAGTATCATTTAAATACATTGGGTTTTAGGAGGTTACCTATTTTTAATAAAAAAGGACATGATGAACATATGAGATCCTCTAAAAAAGATAGTATAAGAAAGAAAGAAAGAAAGAAAGAAAAAAGGCTTATACTTCTTCTCCTGCTAAGATCGTGTAGCCCGCCGGACTATTAAACATCATCATCTCCCCAACAACACCACCCTCACTCCGTCTGCCTCTTTCTCTTGCATGGGCATCGTACTGTGCTATTCTCCTACAGGCACTAGTGCAAAGAGACAGAAGCAAGAAAAGAAAGAGAGACTGAGAAAAGGACCCCGCTGATTATGGACTGCCACTAACTTGGTAGAAGTTTCACTTGAGGATCGCCCCTGACGTAAAATGTAAGGTTACAGAGAGAATGAGAAAGTTAACCCAGCCGAATTAAAGGAAAACAAAAAAAGACAGCCTTGTGCAAAAAGTTCTCGTGTATGCGAGGTTCAGAGAAGAGGCGGATCATAAAGGTCAATTTTATAGAGGTTTACATGCTGCGGCCGTTGAAGGACGGAACCATAGCCGTTTGTGGGCAGGATCAACAAATTATTTATACATATAAGTTAGTAATATGCGCACTATCGGAAATATGCAACCGTCGTGCAACTCTTTATTTCAAGTTTTTATTTTTTTCGTAGGCAAACCACTTGTCACTGTAACATGTATAATCTCCTGGTTAACAAACACCATATATTATATGCTGAAAGCCGTCTAACTCAGTTGGTCGCAGATAACAAGGCGCTTTTCCTTATTACTCTTGGTTAGAGGTTTGCGCTATAGTTTATAACTTTTAATTTGAATAGCTGTAGATAGTTTAAAATGTAGGTCCTACACTTAGTGGTCTGTGATTTAAATAGTTTGAATATTACAAAATATGGCCCAAACATTACATGCACGACTTATTATTTGAATGGTTTAAATTTTTTAAAATATAGGCCTAGCTCTTACATGCCTATAATTTAATTTGAAGGCAAGGTAAGCATTGGGCCCATATATTAGAAGATCAAAGCTATTCAAATCATCATTGGCAATGACTTACATGTCCTGTGAAGAACATAAAACTTCCGCATATGCGGGGTCCGAGAAAGGGGTAGAACACAAAGGGCTTATAGTATGCTATCTTACCTTGCATTTTACAAAAGGATATGTCCATGTTATATGACAACAAGTCAACTATTGCACCAAGGCTCCACTAATCCTAAGATGTACATGTCTCACAATTTAATTTCATTCATTTTAGGCGAGATTTTCAGGTAACTAGCCATGTAAATGCGGACACTTAAAAAAATATATTAGACATGCATATTCACATCTCTTACAACCTATGCAGTCTTTTGTTCTTGGAGCATGAGCAATTTGCTTAGCTTTACATCCATCCGAAGGTATTATTTCCAAGCCATGATTAACAATGTGAATGACTTGGATCTTGTGAAATATAGGCCGACTAAGAGTTATTATTTACAAATTATATTCAACAGTAATTTTGAGATTACTATTTATGATTTTATAGTTTAAACTCGTATACCATATAAGGGTTTCTTTACTGGAAATATAGCGTGCCTAATAGTGATCTGTCTAAATTGTATGCTTACTAAAAAAATAAAAACTTAAAATAAGAAAGGTCTGCATATCACCAATATATATATTGGGTGAATTTTATTTTTTTAAATACATAGAGACAAACAAAAAAAGAAACTACGTAGGCTCCCTTTATTTCCCATTTTAATTTGTGCATTTTACCATCAAAAGGCAGTTACCAGCAACCAGCAAGCTGAGGTTAAACGGGAAACGTCGCATGGCATTGGTTGTCACTTTCTTGTTTGGCGTTTTGGCTTCCATCTTGATAAAAATCATTTGGCTGCTAGGAGACACGCAACCTACTAACACTCATCTTCTTCGCGTCACGCGTCCCGATAAGAGAGTCGAAGTCAAAGCCATTTCAAACAAAATGAACGGCTTAGGGCTTTGAAAAGAAGTCCGGCTCCGTCACAAATCGTGCGAGGCTTGGTGGGCCTCATGAGTGCGCCGGCTCTTACCAGGACTTTCATTAAATGACAAAACAACCCCGTCTTTACGAAACGCGCCCGTGTTCTCATATTTCCAGAGTACCATACTTGAACCTGTAATCATTCTGGAAAAGGAAAACCCGAGCCTCTTCTTCCCCCATTTTTGTACGAAAATGGCAACTCCACTGCTCCAAATTCATACCGCAAATTCCTCTAAATTTCTCGGTGAAATTTCCAAAGACAAGGATTCTAATCTCCTTCCTTCCTTTCCCATCCTTTCTCACTCTCACATCTGGAATTGCTTGTGGATTGTTTTCCTTCTCTCATTGTCGACATACTGGAATCACGCACATGCGCAGATAATCCTTCTTCCCCGAGAGAAAGAATTTCAGTCATCTCACACGAAAAGCTGTCCGATGCCTGATCCTACGCTATATTACCGGCCGGTGATCGGAATTGTGAGTCATCCAGGCGATGGCGCTTCTGGAAGGCTCAACAATGCCACGAACGCGTCGTATATTGCTGCTTCGTATGTGAAGTTCGTGGAATCTGCTGGAGCCCGCGTGATTCCCCTAATCTATAACGAGCCACAAGAGATTCTGACACGGGTGAAGCTTCAACTGAGCCCACTGTTTCAATTGACGCAATCGGACCGTAGATGATTTTAAGCCTTTGATTTTGTAGATAAGTTGGCATCCCACGTTGTTGTAACTTCTTTGTTTTGGCGATTTTCCTTTTGCTGCGAATTGTATCTGATGAGCGTATCTGATGAAATTTTACGTTTGAGTTTTCAGAAGCTGAACTTGGTGAATGGGGTGCTATTTACTGGTGGATCTGCTAAGAGTGGTTTATACTACGAGACTGTGCAGGAAATTTTTAAGGTATTCAACTACATTTTTTCATTACTAAGGACTAAACAAATTTTGCCGTTGAGTTACAGTCATGTCCATGGTCCAGGCCAACAGCTACGCTAGCAAAGATTAACCATCATTTTCTTCCTGCAGCAAACTTTAGCAAAAAATGACGCAGGAGATCATTTTCCATTGGTTGCCATTTGCTTAGGCTTTGAGCTTCTCACCATGATCGTCAGCGAGGTACTTCTTTGTGTTTCTTATATATTCTCCCAAATACTTCTCAATTGTACTAAATTAGCATCTTCTAGAAAAAGAGAGAAAAAGAATTCTGGTTTTAGTGTGGTTTTGTGTGTGTGTGTGTGTGTGTGTGTGTGAAAAGGATAATAGTAGCGCAAGCTAATTGAACTATTATCTCCCACTTGGTAAATTGGGAAACATCATGGCATCAAAATGTTGAAGGGTATGGACAAAGAATTCCTGGTGACATGTCTATAGCATTTGGTGGAGAGTAGAATAATATGCGGCAATAGGTGAATGTGAGGAAATATGGAGTGGAAGTGGGAGAGGAATGGGGCTTTGCATATGCCTTTAGGGTCCGAAGGTGAGATCCGGTCTGTGGGAAAATGCTGGTCATACATAGTAATTAACATCTGATGGACATTATTTTGCAGTGTGATTAGGAGATGGAAATAGATTCTGGGAAAATAGACAAGTACAGCAAGCACCCCTTGTTAGTATCTTATCTGAGGCTGTTTAGTCGGGGATTTGCAAGGATTTATTTCCATCCTCTTCGTAATTTTTCGTGGGGGTTGCTTCTCTTGGTCTTCCAATTTAGAAAGTATTGGTTTGAACATGAGACCAGCGCAGTTTATTCTCTTAGGGGAAAAGTTGAAAATCCCTTCATCAAGGTAAAATGAAAGAGTGGGTTACATAAATACTTGACTCTTCGGAATTTCAGAGTTAGATCCTTCTCTGGCGATTACAAGTCTGTATCCTCGAATTGCACTGTTAGCTAGGTTATCGTTGATCTTGGTTCTGCAGCAAACTCGTGATGTTCTTCTGCACTTCTTCCCTTGATAAGTTATTGACACCAGACAACTTGATTGGAAACAGGATTTTCATCAAAATGCAAGATGTGCTATGTGGTGTGAAGTCTTTTTTACTATAGTTGCTTCACTGTCCAATAGCATGCACTTGTGGAACTCCTCATGTTATCATTATTTGGTCTTGGATGGCTGATTCAAAATGCCATTTCTGATTTGGTTTTGTTTTTGTCATGTTTCTCTGGTTCACTTGAAAAGAGAATATAGGACGCATTTTCCTAGGAACTTAGGTTGGTTAGAATGTTTAATCAGGCAGCATTTTTTTTTTAATTATCAGTATATGCTGCAGTCAAGTGTTTGTCCATACTTACACTCTGTGGTTGAGAGCGATATGGGTGCTTTTAGATCTAGTGTGATGAGAAAAGAGAAGCAGAAGGTGAGGTGTATTCCTGCTATTGGTCGCTGCAAGCTGAACTGGCAACTCAGTTAGAACAAGTTGAAGGGGGAAATAGTTAAATCTTATGAAGGAAAGGCTTACGTTGAGCCTTCGAGGCAAGTTGGGTTGAAGAACTCTGATGTTGTGGTATTTTGGGCCTTGAAATGTGATCTTTACATGGAAGGAATCACTACGAACTGTACTAATCAAAGGGGATTCTCTCAACATCTTGGAATCCATATATTGTGACATGGAGGGAAGGGGCATCAAAATAGTTTTGGAGTTGACTTTTGGTTTTTTCTATGGCCCTTCCATTTTGATAGCTCTAACGAGATGACTAATGAGCTGGAAAGAGAAGGGGTGCACAGAACCCCTTTGATTAATTTTTGTTATGTCTCAATTGATGTGGTTGTTTATTTTAGTCCATGTTATCATGTTTTTCGCTTGAAACAAACTCAATCTTCAGTTTTCTTTTGTCTTTCAACAATATGATTGATTAATTTAAGTACTTCTTGCTAATATATAGGAAGGAGCTATGAAAAATGTGCATAAAATACATGCTGGATGGGGATTGAGTTGGATAAGGTTCTGTCATATTATTTAATTAATGTATATGGGAACTGATCAAATCTTCTGTAGAAAAGATGGAGCAGGATAATCATATAATTCTTTATACCATGATAATGGTAAAATGCAACTAAATTAGCAATACGATGTGTAAAAAAACATGGAGTATGAAGTTTGGCTGATCTGGCTTTTCTTTCAAAGCAAAATATTTGCCAGAAGTTATAGTTAGTTAAACGGTACTCTTCTCGGTGAAAAATTAGCTGCCATATTAGTTGCAATGTCTATATGTATGTGGACCAACTGAAGCTTCAGTTGAAGAGAAAAAAGACAGTCATTAAATTCTGTAACAGTAGCTGGAAACTCCCAAAGTCAATCCAACTATTTGAGGCTGTTGGGGTTTTCATCTCTGAGATTGTGGCTGGGACTGAACTATGTCAGTCAAACACATTTCCTTTTCTGCTGTTACTTGTTAACTGGTTTGTCTTCTGACTCTCTTTTTGATAGCACCTCTCTTCTTGTAACTGCAGGACCGAAACATCCTTGAAAGGTTTAGTGCCACAGATCAGGCATCTACTCTTCAGTTCACAAAAAACATAAATATTGAAGGAACCGTGTTCCAGAGGTATACAGTTTGTAATATCGGTTTTTTTTTTTTTTTTTTGCATTCTCCCATTATATGCAAATAATAATGAGAAATTAAGTTTTGTCTTCTTGGCAGATATGTTGTTGTTGTTGTTATTGTAATTATTATTAGTGTTATTATTATTGTTCATATTAAGCATTATCTAGCAAGTCTAGATGCTGTTTCTGAAGTTTAGCCTTAGACAATGATTTAACTAATTAGAAATCTTTCTTCTTTTTTTTCATTTGAAAACTCCAAAATTGGTTGTCTACTTTTACAGAAGGTGGCTTGGCACACTTTCCATCTTCATTGCCTGTCATTTCAGATGTGGTTTACAAACAACTTCCTTGGCTCGGTTCATTGTCTGCCAGCTTCTTTAATGTCATTGTGACATACAAATCATTGAGTAGGGAGCATTCTTGGAAATATTGTACTTTCAAATCTATTATCTTAGGTCTTTGTTATGATAACTTTAAAATTTGATGCTTCTATAATTATAAAATTCGACACATATTACATACATGTAAACAAATTCAATTTACATTGAAAGATATTTATAGAAAATGGATGAATGAATGATCTAGTATACTGTTTCTTATGTCAAAGACAGGACTGCTCATGCTAATGCATTTGATTTTAATCAACAATTTTGACTGTTTCTTTCTATTAACTATCCTATGGAGATTTATCTTTGTGAAATTTCCTTATTCACATGTAATTCTGGAGCTTGCTATTGATCCAGTGCAGTACTTACTGTTCACATTTGCAGATTCTCTCCAAAATTGCTCAAAAAGTTAAGTACAGAGTGCCTTGTAATGCAAAACCACCAAGTAAGCTCTACAAGAACCAAAATTGTGAATCTTCTTTGTTTTAAGCTATATTTTTTGTTATTTTTTGAACTTTTGTATTTAAATTGAGCATATTTTCATAAATAATAAAGTATCAGTGAGTTCTCGGTTGTTTTGGAAATTCTCCCTCAGAACCTAATAAATGTGGTCAAATTGAGTGTTTATAATCTTCTGAAGTATCTGACTGAAATTCTAAAGCTAACCTTTTGAACATGAAAGTTCTTGTATAACAATCAAAGTATTCTTCATGTTCTGAGTTGATTCAGAATCTTTGAACTTTTAGTGACAATATTCAAGTTCATTTTTTGAAAAGCTGGTTTTCTGCTTTATTTATGTGGTACCTGCCTTTTCTTTTTCATAATGAGTCTTATGTACCTTTAGTTTGTTGACTTATTAAATTTTTATGGCAGTATGGGTTATCGCCAGAGAAGTTTGCACGGTATCCTGCCCTGTCAAGTTTCTTCAGAATCTTGACTACAAGCTCAGATGCAAACAATAAGGTACTGAATCGAAGGATGTTCTTTTTTTCTTAGCATTATAGTTGTTTTAGCAAAACAGAGTACCTTTTCTTTTTCTTCTGTTCTTTATATTTTACTGTGGTTCCTTCTTGGTTGCTAATTATTTTTATCAGGTCTACATCTCAACTGTACAAGCATACAACTATCCTGTGATTGGTTTCCAGTGGCATCCGGAGGTATTCTTCAAATATATTGCTTGCCTATTTCTATAAATTATGTTGTTGAATCTAGCTCCTATGCAAGTTTTTAGTTATCCATCTCCTGATGAATGATGCTTTGCTGCTCAATCGAAGTATGAATTATATGATAGAAGTATTTGATGTTCTCATTTTATACAATTATCTAATCACTGTATTTTTCTGCAGAGATTGATGTTCTCATTTTATACTTTTGCTACACTGTATATGATAGTCTCCAATGTCCCTGTCTTTTACTAAGTATCATCCTTAACTCCTTTGAGAACTAACCTATAGGTTGCTGCAGAAAAATGCATTTGAATGGGGACTGTCGATGATTCCACATAGTGAAGATGCAATTCAAGTGACTCAACATATTGCCAACCTTTTCATCAGGTTGTCTTTGATCTTTGGTGTGTGATTGTCAATTGCAATCCAGTTACTCATCATTGGCATTGTCTAATGAAGTTGCACCATCTTTTTCTCATTCTTAATAGGATGGAATGTGTAATAGTTCTTAGGAAATGAGGCCTCACTTCATTAACATCTTATGTTTCAAGCGAAAAAGTGCCATACTTAATGCTTCTGCAAGTGGTTAAGCTTTTTGCTTTCAAAACCTTAATGTGGCACTGGTTCTAATACTTATGAATTGTATAGCTAACAGCAATTATGAAAACACTTGGATAATAAATCCCCGGGTTTAGTTGCAAGACCTCTGTATTATTTCACCACTGTCGCTTCAAGTTGTGCTAGAACTTCGCTGTAGTTCTGTTGTCTTCATCTGGGGTCATCAAGGTTTCAGCTTTGTTAGCTGTAGCCCATTCTTACTGATAATAAAGAAGTTTCTCTAGGCTCAGCAAGTTCAGCTGCAATCTGATTTAATACCATCTTAGTATCACATCCCAATGAACTTAGAGGAACAGAAAACTTAATTGTTGAAGCAGGCCTTCATTTGCCTTCTTCATTCTTGGTCCTTGCAGACCAACATTGGTCTGGAAATCAAATCCTTGATCTTTCCAAGTTGCGTACCTTTGAAACAGGACTGATGCATCCAGACCAACATTGCCACTGCTAAACCATGATACTAGATTTCAGATCAAGAAATCTCAGTTTCCTCCATGTTAAATATGTGTATGTATTGCTGATCATTGTGTACTTCAACTTAATGGTTGCCTATTTTCACTTTAACGATCTTTGCCCGTCATTTGACCTTTTTTACCTTTTCAGCTGTGTACATTGGCAGCTTCTTTTGTTGGGACCTCAATAGCCTCCCCATTTCACTGAATATTATTATAGCAAAGTATGTCAAGTATATCTGGCTGGTGCTGTGTCACTGAAGACTTCAACTATGGTTGTCTATTTTAAACCTATTGACCTTTATATAACTTATTCATATCCTTTTGCCTTTTAAACCTTCATATGCTGATTATTTGCTGAATCTCAAAACTATTAACATTTAAATGGAAATCATGGAATATTGCTTCTTTTTTTGTTTTCCTTTCTCTCTGGCCTGAACGTTGTGATAATCATATAGAGATGAAAATATCAGTGTGTCATGCAGTAAGTGCATTTCCATTTCTGCATCTTTGATATTCTAGAAGTGAATGCGTAAACTGATTGCGTCCAGTTTTCTGGTCCAGTGAGGCTCGGAAGTCCTTAAACAGGCCTTCAGCTAGAGAGGTGCTGGACAATCTCATTTACAACTATAGTCCAACTTACTGTGGGAAGGCTGGGTAAGGTCCACTGTCGTCAAAACCATGTTAAGATTACCTGTAATTATGATTAGTCTAACCTTTGCTTGCCTGTGGTTGTAGGAAGGGTTTTGATGAAGTTTACATTTTCCCCTAATCTTCAGCTCAGGAGACCTGCCAATTATGTCTCTTGCTGAGGTGCAAAGCAGTATGAGCCTTGGTTCATGAACTAGATGTGTAAGACAAGAAGATTTTGTTGCAAACAGGAAGGACTCAGAATCTGTATATATGTATTGTAGTAATGTATTTAAAACATCTGTATATATGTATTGCAGTAATGTATTTAAAACAGGTTGAAGACCCAATGCATGCATGACTGCTTAAAATGTAGTTTACTCTTTATCATTCAACTACTAAGAAAACTGAACTCGATTGCTTGCTGTATCTCATACTTCAAAAGATATTGGCTCCCTGGGATTGCTTCTGTATCGGCTGATATATTATACTCTTTTCGTTTGAGAATTTGATCTCTTGGATCATTATTTGGCATCTCCCTTCAATTGCTGAACTGATCTCTGCCCATTTTGCTAGATGTATGCGTCACTCTAGATCCCATCTTTGCTTGTTTCGCTTTTTCTTTCTTTTTCTTGTTTTCTTATGCATGGCCAAAGTGGGGATATATATTATGTTCATTCTTCTTTGGCTAAAAAGGCAGCTCGGTGAAGGAAGCTCCCACTTATGAGGGGTTTGGAGAAGAGGCCAACCACAAAGGTCTATAGTATGCAGCTTTACCTGGCATATGTATAAGAAACTGTTTTCACGCTTTGAACCTGTGACCTGAAGGTCACATGACGACAAATTTACCGTTGCACTAAGGCTCCCCTTCATTCATTCTTCTTTGGCTCTGCAACCCAAGTGCCCCCTAAACAATGAGAAATGGTTCAGTTTATCCCATATTTTCTAATTGGGTTAATATCCCTCATAAAAAAACAAAACTATTCAATGTGGTCTATTTTAGTTACGGTGTTAGTGTGCATTGTTAGATTTTGCCCACGCGGCATATTTCTTTTACGTATTTGACCATTTTGCTTACATGGTTGTTCCTCTTGTCAAAGTGGTGTTTGACCTACATCGTTAACAATTGACCATTTTACGTGGATCTTCCGACCTTGTGATGGTTTGCCATTATCAACAGGAAAAGAAGAACAAGATTCCTTTTTTAGACAATGCTATCTAAGATCACTATATATAAATAATCTTATCCACAAATTCAACCGATCCAAAATCTCAATCAAACCTTAGCTTTTTTAAAAGAATATAATAATCTCAACTGTTCAACATGGATCTCTCTCTACGTGTGTGCGTGCGTGTGCGAGAGCACACATATCACCACCAAATCCCAAAACAAAGAAGGAAAACAAAAAGGAAGAGCATGATAAACAGAAAACATAGATTAAAATCAATAAAGAAGTTTAAATCTATAAAAACATATCAAAAGTCGATCAATCGAAACAATAGCATGCACGCAAAAGAAACAGATCAAAATACCGAGATCAAGCAAAGGTTCTTCTTCTTCTTCTTTGGAGGGCGTCTGGGTCTTCATTTTCTGTTTCCTTCTTTTCTCTGTCTTGAAAATTGCTGGTGTTTCAGTTGTTTGCTTGGAGAAAGGATGGCACAATAGGTTTTTAGGGAGGTGGGTATGTTGCAGATCTAGAGATTTGGGCAAATGATAGAATTTTGAGAGGTATGTACAAATGGAAAGATGTTTATGTGTTTTCATTTTCTTGTTATTGAATTTCATGGCATGAGAATGAAGGATGAGAGTAATTATGACGGTTGCTACTTAGCATGTAAGTATATTTGATCATACATCAAAGTTGCTCAACAAAATGCCTGAACAAAATCATGCTAAAATAGTGAATTCATGGTGGTGATAGAGATCTTGCAGGCTGTGAATTGTGATTAATAAGTTGGCTAAGTAATCAAGGGTGGAAGAAGCGAAAAGGCTTGCTCAAATTGGTTGTACTGCTTTTGAAAATTTTCTCCTTTTAGGGGGCACTTTTGCTATTTGTGGGTATTTTGAAAAGAAAATCCACCTAGGACAATCAACTGCCACTTAGGCAGGAGACACAGTAGTGACTTAATGCTTTTTTGTTTTTTAACAACAAGAAGCAAATTAAACACATTGTACTACTTTGTGGTGGACATGGAGGCAATTAAAAGTTTTAAAGGCAAATTGAAACATTGTGTATAATTTGTGGGGCATAGAGAGCAGAAGTAAGCATTCTTCTCTATATACATTTAGTCATATTCTAACTTAATTATAAATAGGAAAATACAACTTTCTTCAACTTAATATTCTCTCGTATGATTTCTCAATCATATGATGAAAATAACAAAGCAAGAAGTACGAGTGAGCTAACTTGCTTGATTTCTAGGCAAATTTTATTTGCTAAATTGTATGATGAATGAGTTAGACTCCAAAATAAATGAAGTTGAAACCACCATGGATGCCTCCTAGATGGAGCAAACCTTACAACACTAAAATATTTTCTCCTTTTCTCCTACGTTGCTTATCTCAAACATTAAGCATTATTAGTTTACCAACTAACTTAAAAGACCAAGCTGATAGGAAGTGGCCCAATAATAGTTATATCTCTAATACATTCGCTCATGTAAAAGTTCATTTTGAGCTCTTGCATGTAGATTTGATAAATGGGAGGTCTTAGGATTCAATCTTGCAATCTTTCGATCAATAAAGCTCTAATATCATATTAGTTTACCAATTAACCTAAAAGCTTAAACTAATAGGAAGTGGACCAACAATAGTTAGCATCCATAATAATATAGATAATAACATACTCCCATCCAAAAATTATAACCTCTCTATATACTTTTAAATTAACCTTTTAGAATGAAAGGTAAGGGTTTAGATTCACAAAGAAAGGCTATGTAAACCAAAGTCTTATTATAGTTCTTCTACAAGGAAAGTTTTTGTGTATAATCACCTTAGACCCCTTTTCTTTAGTATTCTATCACTAGAAAATAGAGGAATGCTATATGGATCTTCCACAAAAGTGCAAAGTTGATTAAATAAATATTTTTTTAATAAAATCACTTTCTTAAACTAACTAAAGTGGTTTGCAAGAGGTCTCAAAAAGTAGTCCATCATTTGGGAGAATGGGGGAAAATAACATTTTAAAGAAAGTATATTTTATACATGCTAAAGCCATACTACATTCTACTTTTTTGTCTCCATTTTACACTCTCTCTAGAAAATTTTCAACAATTTTAAAGTATTGTTTGTTTGAATTTTTTTCAATGGAGACTAAAACTATTATGACAATAAACAAGGTCATGAACCATGGCATGATCAAGTCAGATAGGTTTGACAACAACAATTTCACTCACTAGCAAGATAAGATGAAGTTCTCCTTATTGCACTAAAGATATATTACATATTAGATCTTAATCTTTAACCATTGCAAGAGCCTAATGCCAAAGAATCAGATGAAAGACAAAAGGAAAAGATCAAGTGACAAGACGACAAGTTGTTATGTGGAGGACACATCTTCAATGCACTATCAGCTCGATCGTATGATCTTTACTCTAAAACAAAGGCCACTAAAGAAATCTAGATTTGTTCAAATTAAAAATACAAGGTCAAAGAAGAAGGTACAAATAAATATTTAATTGCAAAATATTTTGATTTCAACATGATTGATAACAAACTTTTACTTGAACAAGTACATGAGTTACATGTCTTGGTTAATAAACTTTGAGTTTTGAAGACAGATATTCCTAGTTTTTCCAAGTAGGAACATTATTGCAAAGCCCCCGTCATCATGTAGAGATTTTATAAAGAAGGTATGCCATAGATTGAAGAATTTACCACAGAGCATCTTATGCATAGAATAGGAATATTATGTGAGAGATAGAAAGGATAATTCAAAGAATAGCTCTAAGGTAAATTTCACATCTACTTCTAACTCGAACAAGAAAAATTGGAATTATCAACCCAAGATCTCAATTTCTAACAAGAAAAAGGTTCCAAAAGGAAACAACATTAAAAAAGACATCAAGTGCTTTGCTTGTTGCAAGAGATGGCATTTTGCCCAAGAGTGTCAATTTTGAAGGACTGTTAAGAAGCAAAAGATTGCAAAAGTGAATTTGAAGAATTCATAGTAGCTATGGTAATTGAAATTCTCGTGGTGGACAAGAAAAATGGTTGGTGATACAACACATGTACCTTTGTGTACGTTTGTTATGAAAGATGTTTAAGCCAAAGAACGAGGTAATAGATTGACAAGAGGTCCAAATGGGAAATGAGAACCTGTCCAAGGTTTAGGGCAAAGGAACTGTAGAGATTTTCTTTACTTCAAGGAATAAAGTAATCTTGTAAATGTTCTTTATGTTCCAAAAATTAAACAGAACTTTGTTTCTGACGTGTTATTAGGAAAAAAGAAATTAAATTAATGTATAATTCTAGCAAGTTAATCTTGACCAAGAATGAGATTTTTGTGGGTAAAAGATATTGTTGCAATTATATGATTGAATTGTCTTTAAATAAAGTATTTAATAATTCTGCTTATAGGATTGAGTCTTCATCTTTATGGCATCTAAGATTAGGAAGTGCAAATATTAATACTATTAGAAATTTGATTAAATTAAAGTAGTTTCTTACATGTGCTTCTAATATTGTGACTAATATGTGAAAAATGTGATCCTGGTGCGTTAAAGACTAGAAATTTTTTTTGTTTAGATATTGATTCTTGATTTGTTTCTGTCTAAGAATCCTTTGGCTTTATATATTTTTGTTGTGTTATGTTAATTCTAGGTTATTTCTAGAACCCAAATGTATTTGTGTATGAGACTCTTTCTGAAAATTAACTATAGATTATTTGCAGTTTTAGAGTTCAATGCTAATACGAAATGAAAACAGGGTGTGCTCCACGCCAATCCATTGTATCTATTGGATGGGTATAGTACTGATCTCACTGAATAAAACTTGTGACTTAGGCTTGAGATTAGCTTAATCTCATACAAGTATATTGTATTTTGTACTATCTAAATTTAATTCTTTCAATTTGTGTTTGGCTGTTTTGGATGATGCGCTGTGATTCGGTTAGAAATCTAATACAATGAGCGAACCCTAGTTCGATGAGTTGAGTTCATGCGTAATAACGACTGTTTCTAATTCATTCAGACACTGAGAACCTGGCAACTGAGTATCCTACCGGATGTAGTTGCCAGGCACTTGACTATTGATACCAGGAGAGATTGCACCCGCAGATACCTGAGTGGTTAAACTGAGATTGGTATTGAGAAGATTTTTTGCTCAGTTTTCACTTACTGTCAAATAAAAATTTATTATACTTTTGCCTGTTAACTATTTTGTTAATGCCAATTAAGAAAGTGTTGTGTAAGATTCCATTCTTACTGAATAATAACATTTAGTCAATTGGGCTTATGTGCTTTGAATTTGTAGCTGCATTTCCTTCTGTCAAAATATCGTATTTTCTAGGAGTGGAAGATTTAAAGAACCATGCTGAGTGGATGCCATTTCTCTTACAATGGATTGTCATTCATATTCTTTAATCTGAAGTTCTGGTTAGGAGTTTTAAAATGTCTTCCTTTCGGAGTCTGCGACTAGACCTTTAATTGTACTGTACACGAAGAACGTTACATCCTTGTTCATTCTGATAGGAGATAACAAGTAAATATGTTACTGCATACACGGGTAACAGGCTGCATTTTAAAATGGTTGCAAAAAAAGTCATATTTATTTTCTCTCTTTCGGTTCGTCTTCATCTTCTTTCCTTCTGTTTCTGGTACCTGGCACAAATATATTCGACTCATGTATACAGTTCTTAGCGGATGTTGCCTGAAGATCTTACTTATAAAATATCTAGTGGTGAAATCACCAACTTATCTTCACTGAAATCTTCAAGAAGCCACCTTAAGCATGTTTCTCGTCTCCTTAGCAGCTTAGAGCTTTCATTTCCTATAATCATGTCGTACCCATGCATATGTCCTAGTTGGTTAACATGTTTCCCTGCTTAGTGCGTACGTATTAGATCTCTGATTCCGCATACAGTAGTTAAATGAGGTCTTCGGTCAATCAATTTTCTCTGGTAGAGTGCAGTTTTTTCATCCAACTCATAACGTCTGATTTATTGGGTTTCTGTTAGCGTGTAAGCTTCTTAAGCTGCACCATGAGAAAAATATCAAGATAGCAGATCTAAAAATGAGATGAGATTGCACATCTTTTAGGGAATGGTAGATGAAATAGCCTTCTCCAAGTTGCACAGTAATCTGGCATCCATAGTTGTGTTGAAGTGAGGGTTTTGGAGTTGAATATGTCATGAAAGGCATTGAAGTGCATGAGCATTGGTATTGTGCTTGCTTTGGGCTGTTGGCCACAGAATGATGGAGGTGGGATTGTAGCTGCAAGCTCTGACTCCTGTTTGCATCCCTACCTCTTGGGACTTCAATAGGGTCCACAGTCCTAGTCTATGATTCACGCATCCAAGATGTTGATGGTCATCACACAATAGAATTCCTAAATCAAATTTAATAATTAATTGGGATATGCTTGAAATTACATCAATAGGTCTTCCAGGAGGTACATTCTCACCTTCAAGTGTTTAGCATGTGAGAAGCTATTGCATGTCTCCTTTCAAAGGGGCATGTCTCTAGCCCGTATGGTTCCATTGGATCCAGACTGTGCGGGGGTTTTTATTCATCATCCAGGAGGTAACATTCTCACCTTCAAGTGTTTAGCAACTTACCTGGTATGAAAATTTGTAAGTACTCTCCCCGTCCCCTTGGGACCGAGGGTTCTGTATTTTCCCATGTCTTAGAGGAGGGGACAACCAGCATAGCAGTTCTATGCAGAAAAGCATGGAGAAATGTGAACTACATATTTAACCAAGTTTGACGAAATGTAAGTTAAACTATGTATTTGAGTTATTGTTTAGATCGTACTGTTGTAAAATTGTGACTGGTAGTGGGAGGATAACACAGGCTATCCTGATCAGTTGAGATTGTTGAGGACATTGCTCGGGTTTAATGTTTTTGAGAAGAGGAAAACCATCTACCGAAAGCTGTTCGATTTATGTCTTTTACTCCACTATTGTGATAGATTGACACTTTCTGCAATTTGAGATATTCAATTTGAGCATTGTGGTTCTGTTACTAAAGCTATCTGAGATGGTCGACAAATCACAAACTACCAACCCTGAACAATGAAGCTGCTTGGAGTATTTGTTGACATGTAAGTGAGACCTTACTATGTGCGTAGGCTTTCTTAACTCTTTGACTGTGATCCCTAGCTGAGTTCAAAAAGCATGTGTCATATGAAAGACGCCCCGTATATTTCATGGACTTGGCTTTCTGTAATTTCCTCATTTAATTATGCACCAGCCTCCTTCAGTTGAATCTCGGTAACACTATAACTGATCAGACAAGTATCTAATATTATTTGGTTTAGGCCGAAAAACATTCCTTCATTTCAAGAGTCCGTGATACACGTTCCCTACGTCTGTCAGGAAAACATTACTATCTCATTGTAGTGAATTAATTTGATAGCTTTGAGTATCCAAATTAAGGAACCTCCTAATCTTGACATGATTATACTGAAGCTCATGGTCATTAGCCGGCATACAAGTAAATGTTCATAGTCTGCATTACTTTAGCTCTGTCAGAAAGTGAAAAGAAGAGGCATTCCTTCTCGGTAGTTGCAGTTTGGGTTCCAACAGCAACTTTCAGTCCACTAGAACCGTAAGAGGTCCTTGAAGCATTGGATAGAAAATATGAGCTAAATGTCTCTTTAATATTGTTTCTGATGCTCTTACCATAATAAGTTGTAGGGGGGTTCTAATATAAAAGAAGCCTAGTAATTGATTGGGTATTTCATGTGAAGCTGGGCCTGTTTAATGAACATACTTCATTGCACCAAAAAGACTGCCGGCCCATTCCTGGAAGAGCCTCTGACATGGAGCTCATTTGACACAACCAGTGGCTCTACCTTTGGGTTCCATTTGTCAAGCTAGTATTGACATTGTATGATCTACTTAATTGTTACCAGAAATCCCAATACATGGTGTCTTGAAATCTTTGTCTCGTTTCGTTCATGCATGATGCATTAAGCCTTGTTTCTTCCGTCTAGGTCTTTCGTTTGGAGTGGTCTAATTGCAGGAAAAATGTCATCTCCCATTGTCTATCTGCCACTAATACCACGAAGTTCAAGGTGATGGCTTATGATCTCAATCCATCTTAGCTCGCTTATAGCAATCCTCAAGATTTTAGCTAGTTTCAACCACACCATCGCGCATCCATGTCTGTTTTCTCAAGCCACATTGTCCCAAGCCATCTCCGCTGCACATTTCAGATTCTGCATCTTGCAGTGTACTCTGCTATAATCACGATTTTACACAACTTCCTTATCCTATTAGCTTAACATAGCTCTACCTAAGTTAAGTCTGTTTATTTTTTTGACAAGCTTATATTTACAACTTACTGTCCTGTGCCGACATTTCTTAGAGAATCTCTCCTCCTACATCAGCAAGTTATAATTGTTGTTAGAACTTGTTCATTCTATTCACGTTGAAAATCATTCCCTGAATTCACTCATTCAAGTGTTTACACCACATTTTAACTTCGGATAAATAGGATTTGTGCATCCAAGTCAACAATGTCGACCAACAAACTGGAGTCTCCATCACCCTATCTGGGTAGGTATGTGTGTGTTTGCTGGGAATCTTATCTGCCTCTTAAGTCCACTTCCACACATGGGAGATATATTAAAAACACGAGCAAGTGAGAGGACCAAGAAGTACTAGTTGATGTGCCAAGATATTAAATCCAGGTTGCTTTGATACGGATTTGGCGGTCCAACATGCCTTTTGTAGCTTGCATTTCGACTCTCCAACTTGCATCTTGCCCCAACTGCATTTGATTTACAAGATCTCCAGTCGACATTGCATGCAGTACTCTGATTTTTGACTCATTCTTTCAACATGCAAAAGGCATTCAAACAGCTCTGAAAAATGGGCCTTAGACCTGCGGTGAGGTTGAGACTTTGCAACGAGCTGGGCCGGGCTTAATTATTGTCGTACGTAAGAAAAGGGGTCATTATAATTCAATTTCACCGTGGAGAGCCTTTCTGCTGGAAATAATTTTTCATGGAAAAACACGCAAGAGTCCCAGCCCTAAATTGCGGGAATGTGTTAGGTTAGGTAATAGTAAAATACCTAAATTTATTTATTTAGAGCACAAAAAAAAGTAGCCTCTTAAGTAAGGGTTAATTTGAAATAACTTGAGAAAGAAGTTTTTTTGTTGAAAAAAATGTAGGAAACCTCCCTCTACTACCAATATTTATCAAGGCAGTACCCTCAACTACAAAGATTCATCAGGTACACCCTTCCATCAAAATGACTAACGGAACCGTGCTTTGGGCTTGCAAGTTATTTCTCTAATATTTTCTTTTAACTTTTTAGCTGACAAAAAAATCCCTGACTTAAGGGTTTAATTTTTTGAAAAATGCCATAAAAACCAAGAAGATCTGCACACCCCTTTTGATACCAGCACTCCATTTTGTAGATCCGTCACAACAAAAAAAAATGCCAACTGAGTGCATGAAGCTTTCATGTATTTAGGGTCCGGTGAAAAGACGGATTCAAATATCAAACCCATGATTTCAAGGTCACATGGTATACTGCTGTGCCAGGGCTCCCCTTTTGTAGATCGGTCACAACTACTTCAATTAAAATAACCAACACAAAAGTCCATAATTTAAGTCCAAAACAGAAATAAATCAATAAAGACGAGTTTTAGATTCCAACTAATCATATTAGATCAAACATAAACCCACAATTGAAATCTAAGCCAATGAACTCCAAGAAAAAAGAAAAAATAAAATAAAATCTACGAGGCATCTCATTGAATAGCTGCCTTTCATGCTCAAATACTCTTCTCAATGCATAACTAGGCATAATCGGTTCCAAGTTCTTATGTTCTTCTATGATATCTGGTAAAAAAACTCGAGCCCCAGCGACTAAAGTACACACATCGCAAACCCTGAAATCATTAAGTTCCGTGTAAGTATTTCTATGAACACGGATTCCATGAAACAGCGGGTGAGCTACGTCTAATTCATCAGTTCTTGCATACCCATTTTAAATATTAAAATTAAAATCTAATAAAAAAATGTTAGCCGAACTAATGGAGATGTGTATCCGGTGTTTTATGTGATCGGCGGGTGCCATTCAAACTAAAGGAAAAATTCTATAGGATGGCTATAAGGCCAGCCATACTCTATGGATCAGAGTGTTGGGCAGTTAAGGAACATCATACTCATAGTATGAGTGTCGCAAAAATGAAAATGTTGAGATGGATGAGTGGTAAGATAAGAAAGCATAGAATTAGAAATAAAAATATTAGAGAAAATTTATGGATAGCACCAATAGGTAACAAGATGAGGGAGATTAGACTTAAATGGTTTGGACATGTTCAAATGAGACCAACAACGGCACCAATTCGAAGGAGTGAGGCAATACAAGTTGAAGGTGCTAAAAGGTGCTAAAAACTTTGGAATTAAATGAAGCAATGGTATTTAATAGAGTGAAATGGAGGAATAAGATTCATGTGGCCGACCCCTAATTGGGATAAGGTCTTGATGATGATGATGAAAAAAATGTTAGCCAATAGGTCTCGACACAGTCCTTGTGACGGAATCGTGATGGAAAGGGTGTCCATGAGAAACCATTTTTAGTAGGTAGAGTGTGTATAATGTCTCTCTAATAGAGAGTATTATAATTTTTGTACACTTTTCCCCCTTTGTAAGCGGGTCTCTAATGTATCTCATATAGTAGAACTGTTCCGTATAAGTTTTTCCCGTCTCACTATAATACTAGAAAATTGAGATTTTGGGTGAAAATCATTACGTTGTTGTTATGATTGTAACAAGTCTGAAGGTGGGTTGTTGCAAGAGTTTCTTGTGAAGTTAGGTTGGAAAAAGTATTGGTGGATTTTCACTAAATTAGAGAAAAGTAAGCATAAACTCTATTTTTGTAATTTTCATTGATTATTGAATGGGACCTTGGTACAATGGTAGAGTTGTCATTACATGATCTTGAGATCACGGATTCAAGGCATAGAAACAACCTCTTATAAATTGTAAGATAAAGCTGTATAAATCCCTGTGATCTGCCCCTTCTTCAAACTCTGCATACGTGGGACCCTCGTGCACTGGGGCTGCTAGTTTTCATTGATTGTGGGCGTAGTCCAACTGACGACTGAGCCACGGAAATCTATATTTCTAGCTCCTACAATTGTCCAATTTCTGGACCTTGCTTGTACTTGATTTTGGGTGAATTCTATAGATTATGAAAATCATTTTCTTTGATTTCGGTATTGGATTGACAGTACTGGATTTGACACATTGACCGGAAGGTTTGGCACTCATGGCCACCTTAGAATATAGTATGTTCCGAAGGTTGGGCTGTTCGCCCATGAACGCAGTACCTGAGCTAGGTTCAGAACGGTGCTGGGGGCCACGTTCAGTACAGCCTTTTGGCAATTCTAACCGCTCATCTTATGGTCGTCTAAGAACTGCAATGCACCAAAATACATCCCTTTCAGATGCTCCTAAAGACTACTATTCTGCACCCAGATAATAGATGGCTCGGTGTGATCGACAACAATGGCACTTACTCTGACCAACCAAAGGGTAGAAAACTATCCTTGCGGTAAATAATTACGTTCAAGTTTTCCGTCGTAACTATGACGTTACGTTAGAAACTACAACCCTTGACTGGAAAAGCCTATTTGATAAACTTGACCAGTCGGCAGAACCCAGCCGCTTGACCGACCGCCCGCTTTTGTACTTACGGGGCAATGGTTTCCAGAAGAATATATTCATGCTTAGCACCATTTGGTTGCTGGAATCAACCATACGGCACTTTAATTGGACCCGTGGTATGAGTCAAATTTTGCTTTCCGGGTAATGCATACGCATGGATTTCCATTTCCTATGCAGAGGATTGTTAAGTTCAAAGGAAATGCCCTGAAGTTTGTGGATATTCGTTGACAATTGAGGATGTTTTGTAATGGAGGTCATAGATTCCAAAGATCCTTTTGTCCTTAGTTTTATTGGATATTTCTCATTACATACCGTGCCAGTTAATTTAAACAATTAAGGGAGAACATAAGGAAGACAAACTAGGTTGTGATAATAATCCAAGGAATGTTTTAGTGGGCTGCCAAAAGCTAGGTCCCACGGTTAGACTTCCCTGAGATTTAAGGGATTCAAAGTACCACTTCATCAACCCATTTCATTTCATTTAGTCTCGTTCTTGCCCTTGTTTATTGACTTAGAATCTTGGAATGATACTTAGGCAGTCAATGTCTTCTTGGGTAGGTAATCCCGGTCTGACCCAACGCCCATGGCCCAATACCAAAAGATTAAACTCAAATTCATTCGTCACCGATAACGTGTGATATTAAAAAAATGTGACCTTGAACTCTGTTGTTTTATACAAAAAGAAAGAAAAAAAAAAGGTTCTAGTTGTGTGGGATGGGATCTGGCCTTGCAATACCCATAAATTTTGGCATTTTGCCCCCCAGGTGTGATGTGCGTTTAACATACAATATTATAAACCAAATGCCTCCAAAATCCACATAGAGACCGTGTATCTTCCAGGAATATCTAGATAGGCAATTACCCAAAGTTCTTTTTTTTTTTTAATAAACCAATGACCCAAAGTTCTTCTGCAGTGGTTTTCTTCACTCTCTGATTGGTCAAGCTTTCAGTACTATTCTTTCTGAACTTTTTGGGTCGTCTATTTACCACTCCACTATGGAAGTGGTGTGGAAGATCCAAACAAGAAGACTTTTGGGGAATAAATTATGTAAAATGCGACACAAAAGATATGAAAGTTCTCGTTAATATTAAGCATTTGCACTAGTTATTGTGGGGTCAACCCGTAGAACGGTGATCTTGTAGACCATTATGAGATGACGCACGTGGCCCCGTAACGAAACGATGTCCATTTAGGCATAAATTTAGCTTCTGTGGGATTGTGTGACTTGGAGGTCACATGTTTAAGGCGTGGAAATAACATCTTACAAAATATGAGGTAAAATTGCATACTATTGATCCTTGTGCTCCACCTCTTCTTCGGACCCTGCATATGTGGGAGCTTCGTGCACCTGGCTGCCTTTTTAGCTTGTGTTAGGTTGTCCCATCAAATTATATAGTTTGACAAGGAATATTTGGATATAGGGACCTGATGACGTGCGCATGAGCCCTGGGAATGAACCAGTGGCTTCTAAGAAACCGACCAAGACCGGCGTTTGTAACACTTATATTTCTTGTTTATCTAGCAATGTATTACAAGTAATGCTAGTCCCATCCTATGCTGCTATTGTTCAGTCATAGTCTAGTAGTTTGGAGTCTCTTGAATGTATGAGTTTTAAATGCTTCAAGAAATCACAGTATTTTATGATAATGCTAGCATATAAGCGTAGCAGTTACAGCCAAGTCATCTTGACGTTGAGAAATAGTGTGATAGAAAAGCGATTTCTAAAGAAATTGCTTTCCGGCCTTCAGTACATCAGTTCCCTACTTCTGATTCTTCCTTGGAAATTAAACTCCTAAAAAATAGATAATCGAGGTATGTTAAAAGGGAAATAGTACCTTGGGAGAGCCTAATTACTAGAAAATATTAAAATGTCAGACTGAGGTCTGATTACAAAGCAAAAATAAAAAATAAACAATTGAAAACCAGTTACATGAGAAACCAAAAGAGCATCCCTCTGAAGTCTTCTTTTATCCAGTTCGTCGGATGACGCATTAATTGATCGCTTCACATGGTGGATAAAAACTTATCAATTTGCCACAAAAGTCTTAGCAAAATCAAGATTTTGCCTTTCAGAAAAAATAAAATAAAAAATTTCTAAAACTCAAAAGAGAATTGGCTGGGACTGTCTTATAGAGGAGACTGTTGGTGAGAATGAATAGGGTTAGCGATATGTTTTAATCTTTATGTTCATAAATGGAGAAGTAGACATTTCCACATACTTTTCTACTAAAGAAAAAGGGCCCGAAGTTCCTTTCCCGTGCAAGTTGGAAATTTATTCCGCACCATGAGGGTGCTATAGAGCCTTGTGGTCCACCCTTCTTGAACCTGTATACTCGGGAACTTTATGCACCAAGACTGCCCTTTTGCCAGTATACATATCTTCGCATGACAACAGAATTAGGACCATTTGTATTAGACGTGGTGCAGACTCATAGTGCATCCATCTTACGAATAATATCACCCTTATCATCCGTCAAGTTGTGGTTGAAAAGAAAACCTGCTCAAAGTTCAAAACTCCATTAATATAATGAACTAATGAGTGTCATTTTCCCATATTCCCTCTGGAAGGTGAGCCACTTGGAAGTATATGTGTTGGACTGGTGGCTGTAGATGTTAGTTAGCCGCTAATATTCATTGTTTATGGACATTCTAATCTCTCATTATAAAAATGAATCACATCATACTTCCCCTAATCTTGCACAAGTGTGTGACAAATTGTTAAATTCTTATCAAATCAAGGAAGTCATTTTTTTCTTCTTGGACGTGTCCACATGGCCCATGTGTGGTCACCAAAGGAAAATGAGTCCCGATATTCCTAGATGCTAAAATTAGCGTTTGATATCAGCCATCACCTTTTTCACTTTCTTTAGATCTGAACTGTTCATCTTGTTTGGCTCCCATGTTTAGCCATCTTTAAAGAAACCATCTGTATCCATTGTTTCTTCCATTTTTAAGTATAGGCGTTATAATCTAAATCACAGAGAACATAGCTACGAGCATCTAATCGGAGAGATTTTTGGTGTGTAGGTAATCTAAGGGAATTCGAATAAGATGAATAGATTAAATCTTTGCTAATCATGAAGAGGCAGCGTTTGACTGTGACTTTAGGATCTGAGATACCTGGACCAAGGAAATTATGTGCAGATACAAGTTCTCTCTTAATTGTCCAAGACCATTTATGTGTCACATGCCAGCTACAGACGGCTAAAATGACTAAAGTCATCTCCAAAATTCAATCTCAAGTTTGAACTCTACAATGAAGAAGTCTTAAAATCCATCATTTTCGGTACCACAAAAGCTTCTATAATTATGAAGTCTTAAAATCATCCAAGCTGGAGGATTCCATCACATGAGCCCATTCTTAGAAAGAGCCAAACCTAGTCAAAATTATCAGAATATGTTTTTCCCCCTTTACTATTGCACGAAATAAAGTCCAGATAAATCAGAAATGACCACACATCCAGCCCATCCTGATCCATCATTTCAGAAGTTTTCCCATTGTCTTGCCTCTTTTTTCATGAAAATTTCCATTTGCCGACGGTCCCACCAGTACCCGCGATACGTAAGAGTTTGCAAGCTTGGACTTTCGGGGCATGCTTTAAGAAACTCCGGTAGAAGTCGGAGATAAACTTCCAAAATCTCCGGCAAATCAGAAGTTACGCTGGCAGAAAAGTGACCCAAAAGTGAAAAGCAAGAAAATGGGAGGGAAAGCGTCTCTGACCAACCTCCTAAGTGGGTAGATGTATGCGACAAATTTCAGAACCTAACTGAGAAAAAGAGACGCCGATCAACCGCAGGGAATATTGAATTTCTTTGTTCGATTTTAGAAGTTATACGGTAAATGGGCTGAAGAGAAAATGCAAAAGGAAAGGTTTCAATACATTTCTCCATCTCCGCCTCGTCAGTTCGCTTTGCTACAGACTTTGCCATATAGTGGTAAATCTTTTACGCATTTTGTATTTTCCTGTAAAAGTGTTATCGTCATGTGACCTCGGCGTCGAAGGGTTCAAGGTGTAGCTTCAATCTCGTGCAAAAATACAAGATAAAACTATCTATTTTAGGCCACTGTGACCTGTCCCTTCCCCAAATCCTACGTAGGGGAGAGCTTCTTCCACAAGAGCTGCCCCTTTGTACTTTCCTGTAAAAATTTGGAAAATGACATGCAAACACTTCACCAACCACGTTTCCTCCGACTTTGACATGCCTTGTTTATTGAGTTCACACGTGGCTGTGATCTGTTATTGTATGGTTGGGTAGATCTGGTATTCTATGCCTTATAGTGTCGACGCTGTGACTTACATGAGCGGCTAGAAGTTGATGTGGGGCCTAGACTTTTTGATGGAAATGATCCATCTTGTGGGGTCATATTGGCTGCCTGAAAATCCTCTGAGTTGAATGATCCTAATCCTCCGATCAATGTCGTTTCAGAACTTTCTAAGCTGTCTATTTTAACTCCATTAAAGATTGCATTACACATCAGGTTGGAGAAGATTTTTGGTTTAGAACCTTAGTCGCTTTAGATAGCCAAACATCTAGCCATTCATGTACTTTCAGGTGCAGCTCAATCAGTGTAGTTGTGGAGCTTATTCTTTTTGTCCTTCTGGTGAGGTGTGGATCAAACTGTTAATCACCCAACATTTAGTTTGTAGTTTGTACATGTCAATGCGAATCTAGGATCATTTGGTCAGTTCAAGTTTTCAACACGCCCTTCCTGTACTAGCAAGTGGGGCTCTCCAAATGTATTGTCTGGACGGGCCGGCGAAAGGTACAACATGTGCAGACCCTCCCCCCCACCCCCCGACTCCAGAAATGTCGAATGAATTGTAAAATGGGCAGTCCATCCTGACGTACCGAAAAAGTAGACTCGGACTGGCTACCATTTGAAATGCCGACGTCAGTAAATACAAGTAGTCAAATTGGAGTTTCAGGAGCAAGAGAAGTGCTAACAACGACTGGTAAACACTGCGGCGATTAATAATGCGCCAACAACGCGTCTTGAGTGGTCGCAGACTGCTCGGCATATCCCCAGAAATACGCTTTCCAGTAAGTTCGAGTCATAAACATAGATATACTCCCGAAAAGGGGGAAAGTGCCGCTCGTATTGAAAAGAAAAGGCAACAAATTGCACCAAAAAATAATAAAATAAATGTAACAAATAACAACCGAAATTTCAACAACTCAGCCACTAACCCTTTCTAGGACTCTTTCCAGGCCTCTCTAAGACCACACAACTTGGCCCATTAGTTACCCTAGACATATCACACATCTCATAAAGTCAATTGCAATTATATAAACATCCACTTGTGCACCCCATTACTATGGTCCACCCTTACAAAATTGTACAGAATTTGACAATTCTAGCTGAATGATTTGTTTGTTGCGAAGAAGTGTGTTAATAGCACTTTTGGCCACAGTAGGTCTCACAGAATGGAAATAGACGACGCGCTGCCGTGGTCCTTGAAACATTGTCTATCAATATGAGATGATCCACAAACCGTTTTCCTTTTCCATAGGCCTTTTACTATTTTAAGTGATCTTTGAAACTAAATCATCTCCTTAGCTCTTTCATTCTAAAAGACGAAAGAAAATGAGAAACGATAAAAGATGGTAAAACGATGGGATGATCCATCAGCCCAGTTTTGGGATTCCTCCAAGAATGTCAAAGCACTGATTTCTCTACTTGGAGCCAATCTTACCAGCAGGATGTCGGACTCGGCCTGCATCCAGATGCGCATAAAAAGGCTATTCACAATTTACAAGATCAATTATCTTGATTTCACGTTCGTGTCCCCAGATGGCATAAGTTGTTTAAAACAAATTTCCTAACCTTTAGCAAGTTTTTATGTTCACATTTTAGGTAACATGGGGTCCTGTACGTACAAATGTGGTTGCTGATGCATCTTTGAGGCAACTCACATGATACATATGTATACAGGGGTGTGTTAATTTTAGCTGTTTTATGCAGGTGTAAGGATATATAGAGGTAACATTTGATTGGTCCAGAAAAAGTTTCTAACTGCTATTTGCTCTAACTTTTTTTTTTTTTTTTTACTTTTTTTTAACCAATCAAATGTCACATGCTCCTTACACCTGCATAAAATAGCTGAAATAACACACCCCAAAGATGAAAATTAAAATCCACCCAGTAAATTAAACTGTAAGTGTGGCAAGGGTAAGATCGCTAGAATTAGTAATAGGAATTCAATTTACACTTACGAATTAGATTCTAAAAGGCACAAACTACCATCACCCCTTAAAAGAAGAATGCTAAGCTGAGGTTCTTTAACCGGGCCTCAAAGTGAAGCTTTCTCAGCCCACCACGTGTCTCATTTAACCCTTAACTGCTTTCGACCTCTAAAATGCACTAATTACTGAGGGAGACTATTTTGAGGCTTGGTCAAAGAATCTCAGTATATCATTTCCTCCTAAAAAAGCATGACGAATCAATGTGACTTATATGGCTCAGCAGAGATCAGTGTACCTGTGAATGCAATAGGGAGGATAAAACAACATCATCTTTTTAACTTGGCCTTTCAAAGTCCAAGAGACTGGGTGCGTATCTATCAAAAGGAAAAGCTAAAAAATTGGCTTTTAGACTCTTCTCTATCAATCTGTGGTAAGACATGCGCCATGTGGTGATGCATCTCTGTTGATCTATAGGCCAAAACAATTCCAATCGAATGCAGTCGATCCACCTTGATCGGATGATTCAAGCCTCAAGATCATTAAACCATTGTTTAGGTTCACAAAAGGCTAAATAGTAGATTCTCACAATCGTTAACCTTACAAATGGAATATCCTTAAGTTACCTCATTACCTCTCAAAATATCAATAATCTAAAATAATAGCTAAAAATAATAATAAGGAGAAATGCACTTATTGGTCAAGGAAGAGGTATGCTTTTGGGGCTCATATGTGACATGTTGACGTGATCCAATCGGTTAAATCTTGTAAATAATTGCAAGTCGAACTCATAACACTGATTTTGTCTTGATTAGACACTCTGGATCCTTCCTCCCAAAATCCCTATTTTGGGTATTTTGGGTTTTGCCACTTAATTGTGAACCCTTGGTTTTTGGTCAGTTGCAAGGAGCTCCGAAAATATCTGTTGGCATGAGACCAAAGCCCTAAAGGTTAGCCATTTCCCATGTGGGTCCAGAAAGTGCACCTCATCCTTGACGGGGAAAATGTCTTGCTTACTTAGTATAATTAGGGCGACATCTGGAACAGAGGCTCATATACCATCGCGTTATCCAAACCACTATATTTTTTGGGGAAGGCTAAGAAACTTAGAACTGAACGGTAATGAAACTTCTGCCAGTAGGAGGTTAAGATTGCATAAATTTATGAAATTTTCCGAGCAATGTCTATCAACGGTTCTCGGCAAACATCTGAAGGACCACGTGTACTACTGAAGCGATTTAATTTGTCCTTAATTCGACTCCCTTTTCCCATGGCTGATAATTCTATGTCATCGGGAGTTGCAGCCTTAGTTGGGAAAGATCAAAACGGAAAGAATCTGTAATATGAAACTGATTTCTGATTAATGAGCCATGTGACTCGAGCAAACTCTGAGGTATATGCACATGCACTGCGAGGTAATTATAAGGCATTAGATTTTTGGGTTACAAGATATCTTCTGTCGTAAAATCAGATGAGCGGTATGGATCAAACATGGGTGGAGTCCATTAAATCACTCTCTGGGGCTTTAAGGTATTTGTGGTCGCGACAGAGGGTAGTAGTCCTCCTAAAACATCTTTAGGAAAGGCTAGAGATTACAACCCACGAGTGGATCGCCGCAGTAATCGATCAATTTGGGTTCTTTCTTTTGATTGATTCTTTTTCGATTGAGATGTACCATCTTTAGGATCTAAGAAGTCTTGGATTGAAAAAATACGCAGAGGCTCTACTTTACCTCTCCCATACTACTGAAAAGCTTCACACAGAGAATGCGAAGAAAGTAATTGCTAATTGTCTTGTTTATCTAAGTTTTGGAGATTAATTGCTAAGATTCCTAAAACCAACAGTTTTTGAGGCCTTGGAACGGTGGGCCCAAGAATATCAAATGCCTTGAAAAAACTGGTGTATACAGGCTTTACCATACCTGCCATTTTGGCGAGTAGCACAAAATAAAATCACACTAAGTCGCCCCCATCTCAACAAGGAATTCGCATCTACCATACCAGAAAGGGCGTGTAAGAATGCACTACAGACAGACTGCCGAAAGTGAAATCCCCAGGGAGTCAAAGCTTCTAATCTATTAATCCTTCAGGTAAAATACTATACTACGTTTGAACGCTTGGAGCCCAGCGAGCCGGCTGTGGGGCAAAGGCTCTTAATTGAGTGTCTGACGGTGCGGAGAAGTGACTAGGAAACACTGTGCCCGCTGCTTAGTCCAGGACTCGGTTGCTCGCCCTTCCACGCGGCATTTTTGAATACAAAAGACTGGGAAATATCAATTGATATCATAATTTTCAATCTAAATTTTATTTTCACTATAAGCCTTGGCGCAAGAGTGTTAAAAATAACAAGATAACATTACATTTATTATAAACCTCTTGCAGTCTGCCACCTCTTGCAGTCTGCCCAATTAAACAGGAGTTTCAAGCACTGGGCTAATTTTTTTTTTTCTTTTTATTTTTACTTACAGAGTAACTTGATCCACACGCCTTTCTTTCTCTGTCTCGTAGACGCGGTCCGTTGAAAGAGTCGAATTTCTCACTTTAAATATCCGCCAATCCCTTCTCTTTATGTACCGATTCAATTCAATTTCATTCTCCTCCCCGAATACTTTCTTCCTTTTCTCTCTGTTTCTGCTATATCCTACTTCTGAACAACGAATCTTTGTCCCAAAAACCTTTTTGATCTCCTCAAATGGCCGCTCGATCAGCTTTCTTCTGCTTCTGTTTCCTCTTTCTATTGCTATCTCCATCTATTCACGCAAGAAAACTTTTGGGTTCGCCGGAAAAGGTTCCTTCTCTGGAAGATAGTTTGATATTGGCAACTCTACCGAAAGGAGAAGTGCCTCCATCGACGCCCAGCAAGAAGGGTCACGCTGTGATCATTGACGAAAAGCTCTTCGCTTTGCATGTTGCAAGAATAGATCGAATTCTCAAGTCGGTTCCTAGTCCTGGAATTGGCCATTAGAGAAACTCTGTTTCTCCCCCGTAGTTGAAGAAATTTTGTATGATTTACAGGTTTTGAATTTTTCCTTTTGATTCTTTCTTGCTTAAACAGTTGATATTCGTATACGCAAGACATGTATATATGTTATTTAATTTTATTAGTTCTAGCTCCCTTAGAGGAGGAGACAATAGCAGAATTGCTAGATATGAGACATTGTAATTGGGTTACTCAGATCAGATAAACAACAGTTGAAGAAAAGTTGCTTCTGGGTTGTGTTTTTTTGCAAAGCTTTTGCCATTCTCAGTCCTAGTCTGCTTATTCTCTACTTAATTAAGATCTAATTTTCCTGGGTAAATCCTGAAGATATGATTATTTGGAGCTTCTCTTCAGCAACGGGCTCTGTTTGGGAATCAAACACTGTAGAAGTAGAAACAGGAATACAGAAATTTGTTTTGTTTCGATTGGTACACCCCTTCTTCTGTTTAAATTGCTTTCACCGACTGTTACATCCTGAGGATTAGCTCTTGGAATCGCAACATCAGCCGGTACAATTAATCTTACAAACTGCGATAGAATCCGCAGTCCTTTGTTTCACTAAAGGCACACTTCTTTTTTCATCAAAAGCTCTAATTATTAGTTCTTAAAAGTTGATATAATTTCCCAAAAAGCCATCAACCAATTTATGCAACAAAAGACCATGTCTTGACAAAAGGTTAGGAGGTGGGATATAAAAATGGTATTTCCATCAAATTAAGCAAGGTAGGAGAGTAGGAGTATAAAGGGTAGACATCATGGGGAAAGCTCTCTTGGGCCCACGTGCTGGGCACCAACGTGATCCCAACCGTCCATTGCGTTAATGAAGATACTGATCACGGTGACCTAGATAAATGCCCTATATAATAAACTCAATTTCTTCTCAACTTTACAATATTTTTTAAGGCAAAACGCGCTTACATCCTAAACCTACGTGCATATACGATATAAGAATCTAAGTTATAATACAATATTCATGAGTTGCATCAACGTATCCACGAGGCGATGGTGAAACTGGCCATTTGCACTGCCCTTCTTATCTCTTCCAAAGTTGGAAAGTTTGTATTTTTTGAAGCGTACTAAACACGTCAAGGATGCCGGCAGAAGTAACTCTTCTAGCGACTGGGACTTCTTAGATGACTAGGTTCCGTGTGTAATGTAGTCCAAGGCTCACAGAGCTGAGATTATTCGTGGAAGAAGAATGCCAAGATTTCAACGCTAAGTTGGTCTCTCTGGAGTGACGCAAACCAGTGACCCACATTGACCCTCCACGACGATGAAGGAATCCAAGTTCAGTCTGAGCAAACGATCTTAGCCATTTGAGCAGGGGACCTAAATTTGGCCAAACGTCATTTATCTAAGGAGTTAACTTTCATGTCTAGGTTATGGGTTTAAGACAAGAAAACAGTCTCTTATAAAATGTAAGGTAAATCTATGTACTATTAACCCTTGTGGTCCGGCCCTTTTCTAAACCCCACATACGTGGAAGCTTCGTGCAATAAAGCTGCCTTTTTATCTGATCAAAGGCCTAAAATTACATGAAGATAGACCGATTTTATCTATGGATATGGTAACACTACTGACCAGATAAACGGCGGTCCTCTTATAAGAGCCAATGATCTCTATAGTATATACAGGTTGAGTTTCCAGACCTCAATTGGTATTGTTTTAAAGCTCATCAAAAGTGCCCAATGCTGGGATTCTAATTTAAAGTAACCTTTCATTTTAACATATAGTTGTAACCTTCAATTCCTACCTTAGAAGGAGGAGTCCAACTCGATCACATCAGAAAACGTTTCAAACCGCCCAACAACTCGTACACTAACGTTCAAGAATTAGGAGTCCAACTCGATCATAAAACAACAACACGAGCCAAAACCCACGCATGCCGACACTTGAATCATCCGAGGAATTTACATCACTGCGCCTTGAAGACCCTCAGACAACACCCTACTAAGCTCTTTTCATAACCAATTAAATAAGGAGGAGCAGATTTTTGGCTCTCAGCAAAAAGCTGTGCTTTCTACAAACTCTCAAAAATGCCTACAATGAGCTTCCTCTCTACTCAGATGATCTAAAGCCTCTTGAAACCTGAAGAATTAGTGGAAGTGATCCGCACGCTCAAATGATACCCTGGTCTACTAGAACCGCTGTGAATTTGTAAATACCGGGCAATCATCCTAGGCCTAAAGCTATAACTCTGAAAATTGTAAATTTTCTTTGGAATTAAAGTATGTAACCATATTAATCCTTGTGTATCGATCTCAAAACATATAAATATATGCCTCCGACACTTTTATGACATGTTAACCTATGCTTTCGATTAGTACCATACCCTTTGGCCCAAAGTGACAACAAGACCTGTGAGAGCTGAGTAGATCACTGTCTCAGGGCCTCGAGCTCGACCTATTTATGTGAGCAATTCCTCGTAACGAGCAAAAGTGACTATTCATGGTAGATCTATGTTGCCTCGTCAATGTTATTTGCACTTTCATTGTCATCATTTTAAGAAAGGTGCAAGGATGTATCTTACAATCCGTTAAATAGGCCGCTTGTACAGCTAATTTTATCTCTAGAGTAGCTGCACACAATCCCTTTTTTTCCCCTCCAAAAACTATACTAACCTAGCCATTAAATTACCCGATTAGAGACTACTTCTGGGCTGGGAGGGTGTAACTTCATAATTCCTTCCCACATTGTAGTCCGAGGCATGTACTTAATTTCTAAATGTGTGGACTAATAAGTGCTTTAGTCAATTATGTTAAGGACCCTCAGCCATGCGCCAGACGGGCCACTAGGCTTGCCTCTCCTTTCCTTTTTCCATTTAAACTCTAGTATCACATTATTTACATTGCACTTGTCAGGATGATTAGTAGATCCTTGCAGGTAACATAACCCTGCACATTCACTAGCTATCCTGACATTTCTTGCATCACGTTTACTTTCAAGCATTTGTTTTAGGAGACCCAGTTTAGGACCACAGGACCTTATGGCCTAAAGGACTACTCAGTCTTTCATTCAATCGAGTCTGAGCTCTTGGTTAAGGATTCCACCTTTGTGAAAAAAAAAAAAGGTTTTAAAGTGGATATTTTTGGGTGCATGGAGCAACTGTACTATGCTGAATAGAAATTACAAAATAGGGCCGAGAAATAATTGGGAGTCCCGTATGTCCAACCTAGAGTCCACTCTTTACAGAAAACACGGGTGGCAACTTAGACCGCAGTAAAGCACCCCTATCGTTGCGGTTTATTATATTATGCCAGATTATTCTATATACATTTACGAGGAATAATTTGGCATAAACTAACATAAGCCTTGCCAACAGGACCCTACTTTTCTCCCTTTCAAGAAAATTAGCTCTGCCTGTAGCATGGATCTAGTGAATGAAATGTTTAAGTTGGTTGGGGACCACCGGCTAACTGCACGATCTGGTGGTTAACCATCGCCCATCACATTAGATCCATTACCATGCACAAGAACAGGTATATAAATACAAAGTAAGACTTGTGTTGGTGAAATTCTCGGATTCCGCATGGGCAGGAGCTTCGTGCGCCTGCCCTTTTTTACTTGTGTTGGCGAAATTGTCCCTTATTTGATTCATCAATTTATGTCAAAAAAAAAGAAGTAATAATAAATCATGTTTAACATCACTTCCCTTTATTTATTTATGTATTTATTTTTTACAATGGGAAGTAAAGATACATTATGTTTTCCTCACCACTTAACTCCCCTTGCCTTGTAGAATAGAACAATTCATTCCCATGCCGCGATGCCAAGAGTTTTTTCAGTTAAAAGACTTAAATGGGTCTGACCCACTCTTTATTGGACTTGGGCAGCCCCGGTGCACGAAGCTCCTTCCTATGCAGGGTTCGGGGAAGGGGCAGACCACAAGGACCTATAGTACATAGCCTTGCCTTATATTTTTACAAGAGGCTATTTCTACACCTTGAAACCATGACCTCAAGGTCACACCATAACAACTCTTTATTGGACTCGAGGAAGTTTATATTCCTCGTTCAATGGCCACTCTGTTTAAAAACTTACCGTAACAAGTCAGTCTTGTTTCTATGAAAGGGACCTACTAATAGACATGCACACAAAAATGTCATTGCCCTCAAATATGGTCCTAAGACCCAACGCAATCTTAACTTTCTACTTCAATTTAAACTTACCTTCTTTCATTCAAAGGCGCTCGCAAAGTCTTACATTCTTTATTCAAAGTCACTCGCAAGTTCCTTATTCAATTCAAACAATGGCAATTACAAACGAAGCTGCCTACTAATTCTTAGTAAAGATTTGGTCCCTCTGATGTAACTCATTGTGTTTCATGGGAGTCAACAATATACAATCTGGACTCTCTCTTTTCAAGTGGCTCCACTCCTGGACGGATCCATTAGCGGACCTTCCCTTCTTCTCTTATCTGGTGAGCTAACCTGATCCCTCCACCTCTTGGCTATGACCAGACACTTACCAACTTAGCTGATCCTTGAACATGAACCATTAGTTCCTCTCCGTTTCTAACCATCCCTTTATCAGCCACTAATCATAGAAAAGCGACACACCAAATTCTACGGGACCCAAAAAATGGATGGTCTAGATCTTCCGACCTGTTTTCGTGTATCTAAATTTTTTCCCATTGGAGGAACAAGAAACATATCTACATTTATTTAAGAGCTATATCATGGAAATTAATATGTTCTTCATCATTTTTAATTCCAGGTAGACCACCGACCAAATTTTGCTGGGTATGACTTGCCTTTAGCACTGATTCACTAGCAAAGGAATGTACGGATGCATGTTACTCATCTTCAATGTGAAACCGTCGAATTTGACGATTCAACATAGTTAAAAACATCACGTGGGCAGCTATTCGGACGAGATGGCTGAAATTTACTGATTCCAATGAGTAGACTGCATCTGTTCAATAAATTCTCCCTTCTTCCCGAAGAGCGCAAAGAGACTTGAATCAGAGAAGACATACCAGAAATGAGACGCTTCTGTTATACATTTATTTCAGGGTCAGAGAACAAGCTGCATTCTTCTTCTTGTTTTGTGAGCTGACTTAGGGCTAGTTCCAATGCACAAAGCTCCTGCATATGGAAAGGGGTAGACTACAAGGGCATATAATATATAGTCTTACTTTACATCTTTGTAAGAGGCTGTTTTCATACCTTTAACCCGTGACTTCAAAATCACGTGACAACAACTTTACCATTGCGCCAAGGCTCCCCTTCAATGCCAGTAGTCTAATGGTAGAATAATATCATGAGGAGACGGTAGAGACCCGGGTTTGATTCCATCAAAAAGAAATTAAAAAAGGAAAAAAAAGAAAAAAAGAAACGGTTTTGAGGCAACAAACTGCCTCCATAGTTACTGAGCAGCAGGCGACAGAAGGCAACAAGTGTGGCTAAAAGTGCGGTAGCCACAAGTTCTGGGCCACAGAGGCACTAAAAACAGTTGCCATTGATTATCGTCACAAAAAGGTATTTAGGAGGCACTTTTCTGCCTTCAAATGTCTTTCCGGAGGTAGTTTCCAAATATCTACTAGCATTAGACCAACACATTGTAAACTGAAAAACATCCACACAATTAAAAATTAAATTAAGTATTGAATACGAGATTGTCTTAATTTATTACAAGCGGAAGAATCATCCTCATAATATTGAGGCACAAAAATGAAATATTTACTGAATCAAAACCCGAACGACACACAAGTAAACAACAATTTTGGACTTCCATCTAGCAGGAGGCTACAAGGACATTAAACCTAAACTGAAAAGACAAGATCAATGTATTACAAGTCATAAATGCTGCAGCACAACTAAATTTGAGATCGTCAAGCATATCATATGGACACGACCATAGATCATCTTCTTTAGTAAAATGGGACATAAATTCCTGGCTACTTGCAAGGACGCAAACTTGTAATTCAACAAGTTAGCCACGATATCATACATAAACATAGAGAAAGATAGATATCAGAAAATGGACAAGTCCAATCAATTTTGTACAATTGGTCCAAAAACAACTATGTATGCTGTAAAAAATGTGTGCAGTATCATTTCTACGAAGATGAAGAGCATTGGTAGTTGGTATGTTAAACTTTGTTGCTCAAGTCACAATCGTAACAAAAGTGTAGTATCAAGTTTTTCTAAAATAACCACTTAGATAATTTGAATCGCAGTTCTGCAACCCAATTCTGTTCCAGGGAAATTCTAAGATCAGTCAAGTAAGGTAGAGCTTTAAAGAGCAAAATTCACTGCCTACTTAGTCTGAGTGAACATGGACTTGTCAACAAACTATTAAAAGTCATAATTTAATATGCACTAGCGAAGCCACTATATATTTGAAGTAATACATTACCCACTCTATGATGCACAGTTGCTTCATCCACATCCATTGCAATAATTAAAAGAAGGCATGCTTGACGGGAGGAAGAACGCTACCTGCTTGTCATTAGCAGGTGATAATAAAATATAAGTTGTAAAATTATATATATATATATATATATATGTTTGTTTGTATATAGAAGACTAATGCTTTAAAAAGTAAGATACTAGATATATCAAGAAAATTTTAAATAGAGAAAGCTAATGGTTACAAAAATTGGAATTCAGCAGTACAATTGCTCTAATTCTAATGGTAGTTACAATGACGCTGGAAGATGCGGGGAAAAGTTCTGAATTGATCACAGGGGTAGTTGTATATACTTTTCCACAATTCCACCATAAAACTTTTGAGGTTTCATGGATAAGTAAGACATGAGCAACGAAACACTAATGATTATAATAGTGGAGAAGAGAAATTTTCGTATTATTACAAGAGGTCGCAATCAAAGTGCATCAGAATGACATGAAATGGAATAAAAAAAGGAGATGTAATGACAAAGAAATAAAAATGTTAAAGAGCTAACCACTACCACATATAAAACCTCCTGAAGGAATCCAAATTCAATACAGTATAAACATGAAAAAGACATGATTGACATTCACACACTTGCCATTGCTTCCAGTTGGATCACAAAAAAAATTAGGAGAAAAGATTGAAATCGACACACGTCTTCCTCCAAAGTGACACCATTTATAAACCAAAATTTTGTCGTATAAATAACTATAGAATAATTGACAATGATCAAATTACCTAAAACTGATAGTCAAAAACAATCTAAGCTTCTTAGAACACCAGAAGTTTTTCCCTTAAATATAAAAACAGGAGGAAGAGCCATAGCCATAAAATGTACACTAAATGCCATTTACGTGTATCAGAAATCATTGCTCCTCCAACAAATTCATCATCATCAAGACCTTATCCTAATTAGAGGTTGGCCACATCATTTTTGTTCCTCAATTTTCCTCTATTAAATATTATGACTTCATTTAGTCCTAAAGTTTTTAAATCTTTTATCATCACTTCTATCCATGATCTTTTGGGCCTTCCCCTTGCCCTTTTAGAACTTCAAATTGCATTGCTTCACTCCTTCTAACTGGTACCATTTTAATGTACCTAAGCAATCTATAAATAAAAAAAAGAAGCACTAGAGCACTAGTTTAGGATGGACAGCTAAATTGATTAATCACATCATTTGTCACCAAAAGCCAAGATTTTTCCAAATATTTCCATAAATCTCCATTCTAGCAAGAACTAGAAACACAAAAGTTAGAAGAAGAAACTTAAAACATATCTTCAGCAGCTACTCTAGGCTAATTTTAAAGAAAGACATAAGTTAGAAGAAATCAAGCATATCTTAGACTTTCCAGTTAGTATCAACATCAAACAATGAAAATAAGCAAAAAATATCAATTAAAAGAGCTAGAATCTAAAACTAAATCAATTAGAAAGCATCAAAAGCTCAAAGTCAAAATCAAAACTCACCAATTTGTAGTAGTTGTTGCAGAAACTATGTAAAATTTGATGCAAATACTCCAATCTATAGACAAACGGCTTGTTAGCTAGCTTGAATCATCAATGATTGGAAGCATCTTGCACAAGTTCTTATTCAAAAGCCACAATGAGAAGGAGATCAAGGATACTCCTCAGTGGTATTTTGAAGAAGAAAGAGAAGAAAAATGGGCCAAATGGAGGCTAAAGATTGAAATGGGATGAGATTTAGGATTTTCTTGGGCTTTCCTGTGCTGCAGCCGAAGTGATGGGAAGAGGAAAAGGAAATCGAGAATGGGAATGGGAATGGAATAAAAAAAATTAGAAGAGAGCTTTGTATACGAGAGATTAGTTCAACCATAATCTCTCTTCTAATGTTAATAATCATTGAAGAAAATAATAAAAAACAAAAATAACCCCTGCTGCATTTATATCTAATCAGTCACTATAGGAGTAGCCAAAAGTTACTTTTGTTGTATTAACTTGACAATGATGTTGCAATCTCGCTTAAACACTTTGAAAAATCTAGAAAATAAGCTTGAAGCAGAAAAAATGCTTCAGAAATGACGGAGGTTTTGTAATATGAGCAATTTGCCGAGAGAATGAACTTCATGCCCATTAGATAATTTAACCTAAAATTAAGAGGCTATGCATAAAACTTATCATAAATTACATGTATTGCCAATATATTTATTTACCTGATCCTAATTAGATGTATTAGTTATATTATAGTTTAACTAATTATATTTATCCATGCATGCAAACAACCCCACGCTAAGGCTTTTGGAATTCCAGAAAGGCTGAAGAATTTGAGGTTTCGGTCTCAGGACATGACATCCGTACTCTGTATTTCCAATGGCTTGAAATTATGCCAATCGGAGAATCTTATTTCTATTAAAATGTATTTCGATCTGACAGTAAAATGTGAACCACTGCCATTATATCGTTTCTGGTCATCTAGATTAGTAGACCAAATAATCAATTTGTTTGACGGTTAAGACCGTAGAGTAGGCCTTTTTTTTTACCTTTTCTTTTTCTGTGAAATGGCTTCACATCTGAACCGTTAATCTAACATGTGTTTTCTGAGATAGACGGATACAATTAGACGGATAGAATGCAAACAAAGGAGAGAGTGCTTACCACGATGAAGGCTTAAATCTATAAAAAAATGTTTTACCCTACGTGGACAAAGGGCCTCTTTCTCTACGATGGAATTCGAAACATGTAGAGACTGGACTGCTAGGTTATCTTAGTAGCACTCTGTGTGTAATATCCTTAATTTTTAAGATAAAAATAAGAAATTATTAAATAAATTAAAATAAAAATTTATGGATGAAATTATTTCCTGAAAACATAATAATTAGAAAGTGCTCGTCGATACGAATCCAACGCCACCAAGAACGCGAGAAACGGAGCTCAAACGAGGGAGTTATAAGCCGTCAAAGTTGTAAGGGCAAAATGGTCTTTTGACAGAAACGTGTAACACAGGGGCCCAAATTGATACTGGCACCCCCGTCTTCCACACGTCTCTACCAGTGCCGGAAAAATCGCCGGAGAGACGTGGAAAGAGGCGTGAATGGAAGAGGTTCTCTTCCCCTGGGACTCTAGGCCTATATCTACCCTCCCCAGGTTGACAAAACGCTCCACTTTGAGCGTTTTCTCTGAGTATTTACGCAAAACCCTAGCCTGTAAAAACTTGAATTTTCCGGCGAGTGGAGCCCCGGCAACACGAGCAACTCCGGCCAGGTGCAAGGTAAGCCTCAAAACCTATGTTTTTCTGTATTTATTAATTAGGAAATTAATTAGGAAAACGTTTAAAAATTTTGGAAAAAAATCAGATTTTTAGGAACTTTGTGCACGCTACTGTTGGAGTGTGATTTCATGGATCAAACCTTGTCCGTTTGAAAATCGCACCGTCCAACTAGTGCACAAGAGACCCAAGAGCATACCCTTTAAATTTGGGAGTGATCCAACGGTGGAATTGCCCAGAAAACTCAAAAACCAGTACCTAGAGAGGTTTTTAGGAACTTGGGAAAAATCGTTTAAAAACCATGGTTTTTGAGAAAATTAGTGAAAAAGGAGGGCATAAATGGATTCTAGAGAGAATTCTGAAGAAAATGGCGCAAAAATCACGCAAAACGGAGCTCTGTAGCTCCGCCGGAGGCGACCGGAATCCGGTCGTCTTCTCCGGCGTCGTCAACGGCGTCGGCGCCCTGCGCTGACGCCAAGACGCACTCCGTGACGCACGAGGGACGACGTCACATGACGTCGTCGCCGCACGCGTGCGGAACGTGCGTGGTTGGCTGCCGCGGTGGGACCGGGACGCGGCGCGCCCTGGCGACCGTGACGCACGCGCGCGTGCGTCACGGTGCCGAAGACGTGCGGCGTCTGCGACGCCGTGCGTCTTCGTGCGCCCGTGTACGTCGGTGTAAACCGGCGGAAAAGGGCGCCGCCGGTTTAAACCACCTTATGGTGGTCCGGCAGGCCCCCTTTTTGCGTAGTTTTCATTAAAACTTGATTTTTGGGAGCTAGAGAGGTCCAAATCACGATCCGGAAGAGGCGTTGTGACCGTATTGACGACGCGGATCTAGTTTTAACTTAAAAACTTAGAAATGACCACTTTTTATTTAGAAAAATTTTAAAATAGTGATGTGACATGTACAGGTGCACTTGAATATACCAATTAAAGGGAGTTATTAGCAAGCTAGTGATCTCACACTGAGGTAGGTGACGACAACTAATGTTTTGACTTGATTTTAAACCATGTTTTAAACATAGCATCATGTGTGATTGTGTTTTAAATTGCGATTTTTATTTACCATGGATTTCATGCGACATTGCGTACAGGATGGTTATTCCAAATTGAAATCTTTTACTGAATAAACTTATTTCAAATGCTTTTACAAGCATGATGTTAATTTGTTATGCTTACTTAGAGACTTATTTCTTATTATATATATAGAAAATGCATGGATTTACATGGAAATGAGAATAGAGGCTTATTAAATTTGGTCCTTTGATAGGCTAACCCCAGGATGAGGGGCATGTCTTGGGGATTGCAAGCTATAAGTGCTCTTGAGTTTTAGCATATACATATGATTTCCGTGTTTTATATTTGATGACGGGTGCTCTCGCCCGGTGGGCGTCATGCTAGGAGGGATAGGTCCGGCCACCCACCTTCCGAGATTATGATGTGATGAGTTTGTGATATGATAGACACCGCCCATAGATGGCATTCGGTAGGGGTTTGGTAACATGGATAGTCCACACTACCGGTGCGAGCCTTTCCATGGGGACAGACGTTAAGTCTCCCGTTATGGTGTCGACGAGGAGCGGCGGTGGTTGATACCCATGGAGGGTTGCCACTGCAGCATGATGGCCCATATTCTTATTATGTGTGCATGTATGATGAGCATGGTTATTGATGATATGCCTGGGTGTGACGACACTCAGAGGTTGACTACGTGTACTCCTGATCAGGGATGTTAGTGCGATGTGATGGGACCCATTACCTTAGGGTGCCCTTATTCTTGTTGTATGCTCCATTTATTGATTCATGTCATGTTTTAACTCCGTGAATTTCATGTTTTTAGCATATGGAATAAATTGGCATTTATTGAACATGGCATTATGATATCACTATCTTCATAAATGTTAGATTTTTCATCAGTATTGTTCATTAATTCTTGCATTTATTACATTAATTGTCTATGTACCTACACAAGCGATAGCTTCTTTGAGGCATTGCTTTGTTTTGCAATGCCTTAGATCTCGAGCGCGATAACAGGAAAGGCAAGGTGTTGAGAAGCCGTGAGAGCCGAAGACCATTTTTCTATAGTATTAGGCAATTGATGTGAGTCATTAAACAGGATTATCATTTGGGTTTTTATTATGGACTGCATATTTTATATTGGGATGTGATTTAGATCTTTGGACATATGTTGGACATTTATATGGGATGTTATGATGGATAGACCCTGGGCCATATTATTATTGTCTTTTGGATGTTTATTTGATTTAAAATAAAGGCGCCTATTTATTTGACGTTGATTTATATGCGGATCATTTATTGGTGTTTAAATTTCATGTACGCTATTTTGAGAAAGGAAAATTAACACCCGGAGTTTTAAGATAGGTTTAGTAAAATGTTAAATAAATCTTTTCTCATGGGATCCCAAATGCTCTTATTTAAATTTAAAAAAAAAAAAAAATTGTCTTAAAAATCCGGGGTGTTACACTGTGGCTCCGCGTGTACCACTTGAATATATATTGACTCATTTGATCTAACACTTGCCACTGTTTTGACCTTGATCTAGGGTTTTATACTAAACATTAACCTTTGATCAGTTGTTAAGAGAAAATAAACCATTAACCTTCAGTCGACTTCACCTTATGAATAAGAGTCCTGTCATGACAATGGTGGTATTGATGGGTACAAGATCAAGAATCCCGATCAGACAGACATGTCATAGTGTGGGGCCTGAATGTTGATTCTTAGGTTGATTAGATCCTGACTCTGCAATTTCCGTTTTTGATCTCTTATGGGAAAAAACAGGGGAAAATCAGAACTTGAAAATCTACTTCGTATACATTGCTTAAAAAAGTAACCACGCCTGTTATTTTTGGAGGTTCGTGCTCGGCACATGTTTGTGTTCCTTCTGTTCCCCTTGACTCAACAACAAAAACAAGTTCTACGTAAAATTGAGAGCTTATATTTTTAAACCTTCACTGCTGGTACCATACACTCTACCTCTAATTTAAATATATGGAATGGTTTTAATAGGTTCTTTGAAGTGCAATCCCAGCGAGTCAATGCACCTGTGCGAACCAAAGGTGCCACAGAATGGTATGGAAATTTGAGGGTCCCGAAGAAAATGGGAAATGTGTCGACCAATGCTTGAGCGTGGAGAGGAACCCATTTCAGAATGGGCCCAACTTTTGATTGAACCGACCAATTCAGTTAGTTTTTCAAAGGACAGCATGAGCAATAAAGAAGTCAAAATAGAATAGTATTGCTAATACCACATGTGGCGCCTGGCGATTTCACTCTTTACTGAAGGGTTCATGTATCTGTACTCCTTTTTCTTGGTACTGCATCCAGTTATCTTAATTTTGGGATCAACCGCATTGTTTTCGGAAAGTGTGGCAGCCTTTAACTGTTATTTACGGAAGTCTTAATTGAAGAGTATTTCCCATCTAAAAGAATTAATGCATAAAGATTTCTTTCTTTTGGAGAGTAATATGTATAAATTTCAGCATTTGAAATGAATTCTTGTAAGTGGCACAGCAACACCTCCCTTGAGATTTGCTTGGGTCCAGCTGAAAATGTAAGCGAATATATATGGCTACAACGTTCCTATATGGTAGGTGTGGACTATCAAAGTGGTCTTTCATCTTTTCACGTCATTTGCAAGCCATTTTCATTGGCAGATTTCATACTTTGTCATGTTGTTCAAGAGTATCAGTTATCGTGTCAAATGAGATAATCAATGGAGCTATCTTCACTATATATACAGAGCTAATCATAATGTTCATGAATTGTGCTGATCATAAGCAAGATAAGATGATCGCAAGGTCACTACATGGGTTTTCTTGAACTATTTGTTGGGGATATACGCAGGATCTCATCTTCAAGAATGCTTAACAGAGGGGGACCTCGTGTCAGTGCCACGCGGCATTCCGCTTTTACATAGTGAGCCCACCTGTGGACAATCAAACCCTCCAACTGAGAGAGTTTACTTTTGATGTAAAATGGGTTGAAAATCACATGCCATAGACCCATTTATCTGTTAGTGACTTAGGAACTTCCAATCCCATGATGAGTGATATCATTGGAGATCTAAAATGTGAAATCCGATGGAATATAGTTCAATTATAAGTGAATCGCGTTATTAAAAAGTGGATGTATTTATTAGAGAAGGCAAAGATTAGCACTTATGTTCATATAATTAACAGAAAGAGAGCAAAGAATTCAAGCTCACAAATATTTCCTAGAGTATCAAACCCATAAACATACAAGGTATCGACAATCCCCTCCCTCTTATTCATATGAAACACTAGAAAGAAGAAAACCGGAAGAAATCTAGACTTGGGTGTATAAGAAGAAAAAACCTATGCAAAAATATCAAACAGAGAAAAACATCAATGCCCAACACTTGGACTGGGGGTAGAACCCAATTTTCTGAAATTCCTGCCAATCCTGGAACTCGTTCTTAGAAGATGTCTTGTGAATGTAGGCGCATCATGACCCTTATTGCTTGGACTTGAAGGAGGTACAGGACCCTTCGCAAGGACGCTAAAGATGGCCGCAAAGGCACTATTTTCTAGTGATTTTGGGATATTCAAAGCTTCTTCGCCGGAAATAGTGGTGCTTACCGGATTTGATCTTGCAGCGGTAACACGGACGGCTGTGAAAACGAGGAAGATGGTGAAGAGGAATGCTGGAGAAAGAGAGGAAGTAGCCATGTGATACAATAACTGTTGCTTCAATTGGTTTAGGAGTATGTGGCAACAGAGTCTGTGCAATATGTGAATTTATAGGGGTCGGTTATGAAGAAGCCACTTGTTTTGTGTCGGAATTACCAAGTTGGTCTTTTCAAGAGATGTTACATGGGTAATGTCCGCCTACCTTCTTTGATGCTGGCGCCCATTCAATGGAAATGGTAACGAAGTTTGCTGCTTCACGTATTCTGTGGTTTCCACCTTCTGATGGAAAATGGACTCCTATCGTATGGAGCCATCAGTGGAAGCTAAAATTTCCACAGTTGGCCGACCACAAAGTACCAAGTCCGGTCGACGGGTTAGAAGATCCAATTTAACTGGGCCTAATTTTTGTTGATTAAAATCTGTCATTCTCTCGGACTCGCCTTAGGTAGGCCAAGCTCCGAAAATGTCATGTAACGGACAGTAACTCTCCAACTTTTCAACTAGTAATACTGTTCTTCTTTGAAAATTTATAGCCACTACTAAAATGGTTCTGTTGGTTACCAGCTCCGTTTGATCGAAAAGGATGTCGCCCATCTATTTCAACTGGCAAATCACAAACCATGTGTCAGATAGCTCAATAACTAAAGAGTCGGCTCGGTGGCTAACAGAGTCAAGTCACTGCATGATATAAAAGTTGGGTTGGCCTGAGATTTGAACGCAAAACCTTCCTGGCACTGTGATATCCTAACCGACTAACACAGCTGTTACAATTTGACTTCAAAGTGATAGAACTTGTATGATATACGTACAAAATGAATTAAGTTTTATTAAATCCGCCCTGAGAACTCAGCGTCACCATCAAATAGCATGGAGTTAACTTGACTCATCTTACTTTTAAGTGGAGTGGAGGTTTGGAGCAATTTACTGACTCAATATTTCTTCTCAACGCAGTAACTGATCTGCAGATTTCAAGACAGTAGTAAATGTAACAAAAAAAGGTGTTGGTCGCTCAGTTGCACTTCTGTGGATTTGGAGATATTCTAGGCATTTTGGTAATACTTCCTAGACTTTCTTGGCAGTGGCCCCCATCTACTTTCTGGTCGTAAATAGACTGCTGTCAATTACATAATGGGCGGCGATTTTGGAACGTTTTGACTTTACAAGCATCCTCATTTACTACCGACTAGAGTAGTTTTACGCAAAAAGGCTAGGTAAAAAGGGCGACGTTGGCGACGTGCATGTTTGCGTTAGGGAAGGAGTTGAAGCTGCTTCATTGAATACAGACTTCCCTTTGGTCAAGGATCGTGATTTTCAGTGCTCCGAAAGTCCCAAGAAAACGCCCTTACTCGGTGGATCCGGCCATCACTAAACAAGGACCCTCCCCTACCCTTTTCGGGGGCCCCTTCCTATCACAAAACGACGACCTTCCCCTACTTCTCTCCCTCTCCACCCTAAGAGTTTCTTAGCTTCTTCCTGTAAATGCTGGTCATGAAATTTCAAAGCAAAACGCTAGGTGATCTCATCTTAGATCAGCTTTTAGAGAATTTGGAAAAAAGAATATATAAAGAAAACTCAGAATATCACTTCCCATAAAGAAAAAAAGGGGGAAAGGCGTGAGGATAGATGTTTATCATTATCCATGTGATTTTGGTTTCCATAAGTCAACGTAGGGACAATAGCTCAGTAGAGTTTAGAGTAGCAGAGACTACGGTTTTCATTGAATGGGGAGGACAAAACGGTTGGGCTCGACAAGATCCGCAGTTCATGGTTAATTACATGGCTCAATCTTTTTGCCACCTGAGAGAATATAGGTGTGGCATGGGGTGTCTATGGCTAAGTAATTGAATTATAGGGCAAGCCAAGCCATGGTTTAGTTTCTTTAGGTTTTCCTAGTCTTAGATTAGCATGAAAAGTCTTGTGTGTTAGAGCGTACAAGGCGGTGGATCATCCGTGCAACTAGAAGTTTTATATTAATTTTTATTAGTTGAATGTCACACCTTATTGGTAGCCTATGCTGTTTCCTCGGCCCTTCAGGGGAAGCCCATGCTGGGCAATACGGGCCATTGGGGTAGGTGGGTTTAGAGAGGACTTTGTACCATTCAAAGAAGATAATGTAGAGAGGTCGTTGATGGGCCTGTATCTTTCTTGTTTATGCTATTATGTACTTTTTATCACGTTGATCTGTCTGTTGACCGCACTATAATCCCTAAGAGCCCTTGAAACATATATTTAATATCATGCTTGCACACATAAACCCCCCTGCCCTTGTGGGTAGATGTTCCTCATTGCATTAAACCTCTTTGGTTGCCACCGGCATCAGTGCTTTTGGCAATAAGATTACTGAAGTTATATCTTACTTGAAAATGCAATATGTAGCCCTCTTTGGAAGTTACCTATCATTTTCACTTTCCTGAAAGACCTATTAGTTTCAAATAAGTTAACTTCAATAGGAAGGTTGGGTAGAAACAATTAATAGGATGTTAAAATTCAATTTTTCTTGCATTCTTCATTTTTCTGCCCGAGTTGGTGTTGTTCCATGGAAGAGATTTGACGAAAAAGGGAGAATTCCACTTCACATTATTCGCAGAAAGTTTGCACGCCTCGACGAACATTGACCGATCTCTGCCCCATGAAGGCACTAATTTTCTATTATCTTAAAGAGTAGGAAGCGTAGTGACAAAAATGCCCCCAAAAATGTTATAGTATGATGCTTGCAACTTCAGCCCTGCAATTTCAGCCGCAGGTACGCACCCAACCGAAATCTAATCTTCTTGACAGCCAGAGAAGGCACAGTAATCACATCTACTGCATCGAAGATTTCTCTTTGAAACCAGGATGTAAAGCAAGCAATTTGGACATCCAGCAGCGAAAAGCAGAGCAGAAAAATTCTCTCCTTCGTCTCAATCTTCTCCACAAACTTTAATTGAAGAAGATGACGGAGATGAGCAACTGACTGTTACTAACTATCATAATGGGGAGAGAGTGCCAATATCATTTTCTAAATATAAAAGTCAAAATAGAGAAGAAAGCAAAATACATTCTATTTTTCATGCTTAACCAGCAGAAGTATACACGTCTCTCACCTCAATGGAACAAATCCACAAACACAAAAGAAAATGAACAGAAAGAAATTTTTTACCTAGACCCCTTGAGAGCCCAAAATCTTCAAAAAAAACTCCTCTCCTTTACTAAACTGTGATTTTTGTAAGCCTAAAACTATTTACTGTATCCTAATCTAAAACCCAAAATATCAATAAACTATATACTGTATTTATTTTTCATCATTTTTCTTCAAAAATCCAGAATGTTAAACCGCCAACCCAATCCCTGTAAAACCTCAAAATCTCTCAAACCCAAAAGTGGACCCACTAAGAACCCACCACGCAAATCTCTGGTAACCAAACATCTTCGCTTTCCCCTTCCCCTCTTCCATGCGACCATTCAAGATTCGAACCAGAGCACTCACTTTAGTTAACATTAAAAAGGGTTTCTGAGAACTAGATAAAACAGAGAGAGACTAACCAATGCTGTTATGCTTTTAGGTGCATTTGTGCTATTTCGCGTCCACATTTAAGGTGACATTGTCTTCAAGGCCTAGAAGGACAGGGACCGGTCGACGATCTCCAACGCATCCAAAACTTTCTTCGATTAACTGGAAGTGGAATTTTGCCGAAGAAAAATAAGGCGTATTAGTTTTATTTATCTGATAGTTTTGTAGAATTTGTGCCCATTTTGGACCAGAGGGTAGCACTATGATTTGTTAACTGAACCGGGTGAACTGACTCGAAAAATAGATTGTACATGCTCTTAAGTATTATTATAATTAGATTTTGGAAAATGATAAACTGAGGCTAGTTAACCAGGTCTCAAAGTGAGGCTCTTCTCAACCTTTGATCTTAAAATCCACTAATCACTTGGGTTAAAAGGATGGATTGGTGGACTGGTAAATGAATTAGCTCATGCTTATGCTTAATTTTTACCATTACTGGCTCGGAAGCACCACATTTGGGCTTAGTGGTTAAAAAGCTTCGGAGTAAGGATGAACTTCCTTAGTTCAATGCCCATTAAGCTTGGATTGACCGATGAAGAATTGGCAAGACCTTGAGCAAGAATAACTGCTTGGGTTCTTACTAATTGGTTGCGATTAAGATATGTGTAAACCCAGTAACTTTAGTTTAAGAGGACAAAGGCAACGATGAAACCGTTAGCAACAGGATTCTTGTTTTGCTGAACAGTGTTTTTTGGGGTGATAGGATCCTTTGTATTTTACCTGGGCTAACAGAATGTATTAGTAATTTTTGGGGGCACGATAACCAGTCAAGCATCCTATGATGAACGAGCCGGCCCAGATTTGGGCACTAATCCAAGCGAGAAAAATACGGATTGAAAGATTGAGCCAAAAGTGAAGTTGATGAAGATAAAATGCAGTTTAACTTGACCCTGACAGAGCAACAGGATAGTATGTTCTTTTCTTTTTTAGGAAAGTAAAAGACACACCCACTCAGGCACAGCCTTGAACCTGGTCACCAAGTGACAGAATCCTTGCACAATGACCACTTTGCTAGAAGGCATTGGTGCAGGGTAGTACGCTTATTAAGGGATCATCAGAGGCAAACCTCCAGGTAATTCTAACCAGTAGAGTCCCATTCATATCTGCCTACCACAATACCACCTTGGTCAAGGGAAATAGTGATGGTCTTTCAGTTCCATGTCAACTTAGTTTAGATTATATGGGAAAATCTTAGGATACCTAACACAAGTTGCTGCCAGAAGAAGAAAACGGAAAATCAACAATAAGACAGATTTTTCCCACTCGGAGAAGTTAGACTCTGATGGTAACTGAAAGCAAGATCCCAAGTTGATTTGACACTCACTATCCCCAGCTAAATTCCCTTGTCCTAGATTAATTAGGTTATTACCCACAATTTCCAGCACAAATGCATGTAAGAAGCATAGATGAAAGCCACATACATTTGACAAAGACCTACTCAACTCCCCAATGGCCGAAATTTACATCCATGAATACGATCCCATTGAACAATATGCAAATAGTTGTCACAGTGGAAACAGAGAAAACTTTTCAAGAAAATAAATAAATCAGTTAATTGAATCTTTGCACATTCAATGGTACAAACCAATCTTTGGCCATTCGAATGCCTACTCCACTGAGTGCTCTGAACTTGGTCACCATAATAACGAAGTTTCTTTCTTTCTTGTGCACTCTCTTTCGGGGAATCCTTGATGGTTATAACTTTCGTATATCCACGTGTCGAATCAAAAGAATTCTCGTTGTCACTCTCATTTTACGGTAAAAATGGACTTGATTCAAGACACTACGTAGGCTGGAGAGTATCTACTAAATGCGAAAAGTCCGAGTAGAAACAGCACAACAGAAGAAGATGCTGTACATAAGAATTTAAGAGCTTCCAGTTCACGTTCTGCAAGCGTATGTTGAAGTACCAAAATTTGGAAAGATTGCATCAACCAAGAATTTTCTTTGATTCATATGAAACATAGCGGCGAATTGTTTAAGCAGTCACTAACAGGGCCTCTCTATGTAAGAACTTAATGTGCTAGCAGTGTTTCTCAAACACTATCAGGTGTAGGGCCAACCAAGTTGTGCTGATCCCCACACCAACATGTTTTTTAGACATAATGGTCATCTCAAATGGCATGGAGGTTAGCATCCCCAATTAATAATCGAAGAGATGACTGTTTGTTAATGGAGCTAAATAATCACAAAAATGAATTCAGAACAACTTATCAGGCGTCCTTCCAGTACCATAACCATTAGCCTTCACAAAAGATCTATCATAATCGAAGCCTTCAGGAAGCATCGTGAGGATCTTCCAATGAAAACTAGAATTCAGGATCTGGATCCATTCAATGAAGTCAACGACCTAGATCATGTCGACATCATGAAGATGGACCTACGGATGGCCAGCTGATCAAACTTATCTCATAGTTTTATCCTGCAATTGTAAATGATGCACCTAAGCACACTAGAAATTATACGTATGCGAAAACTAGTGCAGCTAAATGCTGTGGGAAACCCAATTGTGAGTGTAGAGCCATATCAAATTATGTTTGGTTAGGGTAGAGAAATCTTCTATACCTTATTGGGCCTATTGTTACCTATAAAAATAGAAAATTTGGCATAAACCATGAACGTACCTCAATTCAGAGAAAACCACGTAAATCTACATGTGTTCTTTCATGTTTTGCAGGTTCATAACAAACATGAGATATCTTTCCATCTCGTGGTCGAATTTCTAGGCAAGAGCATGTGTAGTAAGTGCATGTCTGTCGTATTCCTTAACCTGCTGATAAGCTTGCAAATACAAATCAATACTCTCTCCACGTGTTAAAGAGGACATAATACAGGAGAAGATACATAGTAATTTCATTAAGAAAATAAGGATACTTTTGACATTATAATAATGAAGAAGACAGGTTAATCCAGAATAAAGTTCACAAAGGGCCTCGTCGGCAAGGCTTATGCAATCTGTGTATGCGATTATTTCGAATAATTCTGCCCATTCCATGTATGACGAAATTAACCCAACATAGGCCAGGAAGGGAATGAACAGGAAGAAAGCTTAGATAAGAGAATACTATTAGTACTTCACGGTAGAAAACTAAACTGACTTTTTACTGTGAAATAGAAAAAATACAATAAAAATGAGTTTTCCAAAACGGTAAGAAACTGATGTATAAAGGTTTGAAGATCTACACGAGATATTAGTTCTAGATAATACCATAGTTTGTCTGATGCCTCAGGTTTTCAAAAATCAGTTTCTAAAAATTGCTTTGGAAATGATTAGGATCCTAAGTAAAGGGTTTTTTTTTTCCCTAAAACATTTGAAGAATGTATCATATATATTAGTTTTCAAAACTACCCTTCTTAGTCCGGGTATTTAATCAAAACTCTACATACAACCAAAATAAGTGCGAGATAACAACACTACCAAGACCTATTGGTCACAGCTGAAACAACATTAGAGGATACTATAACTTGAATTAAACCAAATCCCCATATTCAAATCAATGTTTATTATCCCATTACATCATAATTCTAAATGTGCAATGGTTTTTATTCTAAACCAAATAAGTAACTAATTTTACTGTCATACTTTCACTCTCCTTCTTCAAAGTTCTTGTTCTGCCTCAACTCTTTACTCTTGCCCAAAAGAATGACTTGAAATCATTGGTGAGGGTGAGTACGACCATTCAATGAAAAATTCTAAGCCAAATAAAAACATGTAAAAAACACATGAATGCATAGAGATAATAAAATGATATCGATTAATCGCGATCGGTATTAAACCTTGATAACGATTTAAACCTTAAAATCAACTATAAATTACATAGAATATTAAAAATCTCAATCCAAAAGTACACAACATTAGAAGTTATACCTAATATCTAAAACATGTCACATAGTATCAAACTAATTAGACAGCAACGTTTTGGTGAGGCCATAAAGGCAAATGGTCTAAATTCCTCGAGGTTGAAAGACATAACCATATATGTCAATATCATATCTCGTCTACTATGAACATATAAAGAACTAGCATCTCCTACCTAAGTTTGATCTTAAATGCCATATGAGCTACACCAATTCTCATGGGGGAGAACGGATTACACTAAATGGAATGTCCCATGACCCTTCCAACAATAGAAGGTATCATATTGGCTTTTCAGAGTGTCAGTGGCTAACTACACTCTTAACATAGCAAAAGGTCTTACAACTTGCCCCAAGCTAGGCTCAACTCTTATGAGTCACCTAATTTAAGGGTAAGCACAACTCTTAAGAGTTGCCTAGTTTTCATTCATTAAAGCATTTCAAATTCTTGTAAAAATTCATATGGAATCATAGTTCAATCACTCAAGTCATACCACTTTAAAGAGTCTCACCACAATCACGAAAGTTACTCATGGTACATTCATATAAACAGTCCTTATAGCAAGAAAACCAAAGCCACCATCAACACATCATTATATTAATGTACATTATACATACATACATACATACATACATCATAAGTGTACTTATAAACCATCCTAGAGAAAAAAAAATTATTTAATAGATAACCCTTTCTCATGTTCAACGCAGATGTCGTCATCATAAATTTCTTTATACCCTTGAAAACATCTTGACATGGGTACGTATTTATGACAAGAAGTTGAAGATGAAAATTGATATCAATCAACACATGTGTACATATAATCTGAATTCAATTATAAATACTAATACAATTAATTCAAGGGTGCACATCAATCAAGGAATTTTGTACAATAAAGATGTGTGCTTGATTAATAAATCAATTTGACATATTAGCATATAGACAGGTTAATTAAAAGTGTATGAAATGGATCAAGTAACTAGGTTGATGCGCAAAATGGATCCAAGTAACAATGGTAGTGCACGACAGACCTAATAGTGGTTATGCGTGCATGATATGGATAGTACAAGAATAAATTTTAATCATGCAATAAAAATACGACTAATTGTAACAGCCAGGGGTCCCACAGCAACGATATTGTTTGCTTTGGCTACTCATACAGTCTCATGGTTTTATTCTTCCTTATAGAAAAAGGCCTTGTTGCTAGGAGAGTTTACCGAACTCTTATAAATCGCCCAGTTTCCTCTCTCCAGGCTATGTGGGACTAACTCTCAGTACCTCACCCCTCTTGGGATTCATCCCTCAAGGCTTCACATCTTCCTCCCTTAGGGAACATGCGTCCCCACTTGATAACCACAAACAGGCACCCATGTGCGGCTAGCCACCACACCATGAAGAAAATTGCCTCTGATACCATTTGTAACAGCCAAGGGTCCCACGGCAATGATATTGTCTGCTTTGGCTACCCATGTAATAACTTGCATTATATATATATATATATATATATATATATATATATATATTCTTTACATAGAATGAATGGGCAAAACTCTAGAACTAGAGTTCAAGTCTCCAAAGACAACCTTTTTGGAGAAATTCCCTACTCAAAGCCAGGAAGTGTCCAGGATACCTAACAAATTAGATAGGATAGGTAGGTGAAACACACACACACACACACAGAGGAAAATTAGGCTGCGCTATCCATTTTGCATTCCGGAAAAGAAGACTGTAGAAGAATGATCTCATCTACGAGGTAGGGGATTGTGGTTTAGGAACTAATCTAAGCTAGTTGGATTTCTGAAATATACAGAGTTTTATTTCATGTGTTTTGAATTGATAAAGGCATTTTCATGCATAATCTAGAAGCGAATAATACGTTATTACATTGCTTATGTTTTTCAAACCACATGCATAACAATGAATGTATGTGATTTTAGTTGCATTTTATCCATTGCAATGTGCACGATTAACAATCACATGATTACAGGCTCTATCTTAATATTCATGCTTTAATATGTAGTTTGATGGGGTGTGAGGCCCTTATTCCATGAAGAATGAATCGGTATATTTAAAGCATGGTATGACTTGAGTTTGATTTGGTAATGATTTTGTGCTGAGTTAAGCATGTGCATTTATAATTTTTTATTGGATTTAGTATGCTACTATTATAGTTTAGGTTGAATTGTGATTGTGATTTATAGATTGATTTGTTAGTCTTGGTTTTAATCCAACTGCAAATAGCTTATCTTTACACATGCATTTATGTAGCTATGTAAGACAATTGTCCTATAGTTTAAATCATGAGATCTTAGGTTGGCTAATAATAAAACATGCATGACATCAGCACTTGGGTAGCATGATTTCTACTAAACGCTTGATACCTTGCATGCACTTAGCTAGAATACCTGCATACGGTGTATCTTAAATGATATAACCAACTTAAGTGCATCAAAGAAATTTCCAACACGCGTGGCGTCTAAGGCGTTGGACAGAGTGATTAGCATCTAATGTGGGTGGTGTGGTGATGCACTCTGCCTACGACTTAAATTGAATTCCTATTGCTTGGTGTAGGGAGAGTAGGCATGGTTCCTGGCACTGGGTTATCATGCTTGGCTTCCAACACAAGGGCTGTCATTCAGCACTTGGCAGCATGTTTAGTATGCAGCATATAGAACATTACCCTAGTACGCTGCACACAGCTTGTAGGCAAAGTAGGCATTGCTCTGTCTTTGGGTATGGATATATTTCATAGGATGTATCCTAGTTGTAGTTGAGTTCTGTTTCTTTGTTTTTAGAGATCCAACCTTTACTGCATAATAAATATAAGTGGCATGCAAGAATGTTTGCAAATATTGGACCATATTCTTCTAATGTTATGAAAAAATCAAACTCTTACCATCCTATTGATCCATCTCAACTTTAGATCTAACCATAGTTTTCATTATATGCAAATTTTTAATGAGCGCATGAGATTTTATGGATAGGTGAAATTAAGTTTGTTCCATCCCAAAGTGGTGCATCTTTGCTAAATCTGTTAAAAATATAAATAAATAAATAAAATCCAACCATTAATCTTTTGAAAGAGGCCCACCCTTCCTAAGTGGATCAAGCCGATCTTGGTCATTGATCCCTTTAATAAGTGTCACACAATATTAGATTGATCCTCTAGGGAATTGTCATGCTTTAGATGCTTATAGATGTATCATGTGACATTTGTTTCATAACATCATAAGCACATTCAAATCATGCCCACTATTGATCGGATTGTGTAAGTACCATGTACATATTTGAATCATTGATCTAGATATGACATACAACTGTTGACGCCTCATGCATGGGTGACAAGCATAATACCCAATACTTAGGAGAAGCACATTACACCACATGAGTATTAGCTTAAGCACCCAACTACCAATCATTGTGCACATTAGGCACCGCAAAACTATCACTTGTGCATTGATGAGGGTAAACTCTAAATGTGCATACATTCTTAATTTCACACAGTAATGCATGAATGCTTTGATCATCCTCCTTTCTAGTGCATATTCTCCTTAATTTGAATCTAATGAGGAAATGTGGCTTGTGAATGGAAAAGTTTGTGAATATTTATTATGATGTAATGAGCAATGCAAAACGATTTGATAAATGAAAATTAGGCAACTCAAAAGAGTTGTGCCTAGCCTAAAATTAGGTGACTCATGTGAATTGAGCCTAGCCTGGGGAAAAATGTAAGCCCCATCTGGTTGCTATGCTAGGAAGATCAGTTGGCCACTGACTTCCGAAAGTTGATACCTGCCCTAAGAGGCCTATTATAGAGAGTATTGTATCATAGGGAGACTGCTCTCTTGTGGTCCAATAACCCCATGAGGACTGGTGTAGCCCGTGTGGTATCCACGGCCGAACGTAGTTGGATGTGAGTCCTCTAGGTGCATAGTATGTCATATAGTTATTAGACATGGACAGACATGTCGGTCATCCTCGAGGATATTTGACCATTGCCCAGATGGGTTTGTGGTAGGACGCTATCACTCAATAATATCACAAATTATGACAAGTCATTCTTTATTAAAAGTCTTAATGGGCTTGTATGTATGAGAATTGAAGGATATAGTGAAAAGTGTTAGATTTCTACAAAAGTATAATTGTTTCATAATGTTTGTATCATACTTAGAATTGAGCATGTAATTGTTTGCACTACTTAATTTATGCTAATAATCTTGTCGCATTTTTTTCAAACGGCTGGTTTAGACTTGTTCCTATTGAGTCGTTGTACTCACCCCTACCGAACATTTCAGGTGAAGCGCGAAAGGACTAAGCAATCGACTAAACTAGTTTAAATAAGGAGAGCAAGGAGGAAAGAAGTATGAATAAGTAGTTGGTTAGACATTTCAATTATTATTTTGAAATAATGAATATTTGAGGTGAATGTAATAGAATAGGTGACAATGATACACTTAAATTGAATTGTGGCTTAAATTTATGTTCTTTATTGTTTGGGCTATGACCAGGGAGATCCTGTAATGGTATGTTTTATTTCTGCTATTATATGTGAAGGTTTTAATGTGATAATGAGTTAAAGGTGGAATTGAGAAAAATAGTACATAATATATATTTCAAAAGAAAAAAATCCTGCAGGAAAGTAATAAAATTTCAAGTTTTATTTCAAAAATTCTTTTATAAAACCCAGGTCGGCACAGCCCATACAGCATCACGGTTTTGTTCCTCTTTACAGGAAAAAGCCTCGTTACTAGGAGAGTTCCCCAAACTCTTATAAACCGCCCAATTCCCTCTCCCTAAGCAACGTGAGACTAACTCTCAGTACCTCACCTGTCCTAGAATTCATCTCTCAAGGTTTCACATGAATACAATGGTGTAAAAGTGATCACATGAATACAATAGTGCGTATGATTTGAAAACTCATAACATTGTAGCGTGTAAATTTGAAGCTAAGATGAAAGTAGTGTCAAAAGATTAAAACTTTACTAAGCATATAACTATGGTTTAAATGACTAACTCTGTATACTCTGATCGTTGGATCAATCCAATGAATCTTAAATTGACAATTAAATAAGGTGCTTGGTATTCTAGATTAATAATTTAGATATGCACATGGTTTTAAGTCTTGGAATGTCCGCATAGGTTGCATAAGACATGAACCTAGGATGCGTCCATGCTTAAAAGACTTGGGAACAATCACGTGGGTTGCATGAATCTTAAGTATGGGACATGATGAATCATGTGTGCATGACCAGGACCATGATCTAAACTTGCATAATGCGGATCTAACCATGGCTATATGTGCGTAGTACATAAATTAAAAGAAAACCGAGGGAGGACCTTGCCGAATCAAAGATATGGGAGTGACATACTTATATGACTTAAGATTGATAGACAAAATCAGCATGTGCATTAAGTTCAGTAAAATTTGAAAATGATCATAATATGTGCACCTAATATGGATTAATGAATGGGATCTAAATCAATTCCTATGTCTAAGTTCCATCAACCAATGCTCTTACATTCATTCAATCCATGCACAAATAATTTGGGTGGCTATATTAAACTAATCCGTGTAACTATAGTTCATGCACCTATAACAAACAATTCCATGCACTCCATACACCTATATCAACCAAATCCATGCGCCTATAACATCATAAATTAACAAAAAAGAAATCCAAAAAGAATCTTTAGATGATGTGCCCAAACGGGCACGAATTCAATGGTGAGGTTCAAAATTGTTTGTAACTATTTTGCCAATATTAATATAGATCGATAACATGATTTGAATAACAACTAAGCATAAACATGCACACATCAATTGCAAAGTTAACAATTTAATTTGAACAAAAACTGCACATAAGTGTGCATAGACAAGATAAATCTATGACCTTAAAGACAAAACCGATCTAACTTAAAATAACTCACGCCCCCTAGTTGGTTGTCAATTTATTGCTTTTCTACATTTTTCTTTTCCAAAACACAAAGATCCAATCTTTGCCTTGTTGTAGCCTTTCTCACTTTTTCGTTTTTCACAAATTTTTTCTGGGTAAGAAATATTCTCCAAAAAGACTAGTTTATAGTTAATTTAGATACTTAAACTCTAGTTCTAAAGTATTCATACTACATAGCCAACAGAGCTAACTAATCTTTTATTGTCAATCTCATACAAAATAAATTTTTTTATTACAAAAACTCAAGTTCTTAAGTTTGCACCATGTAGTCTTTGGACTATGTGGGAGCTTTTTGGATTTGCTTTTGCTGTGAATGTACTCAGATAACGTCATGGACAGTACTTGCCCATATACAATGAAGAACTGTGGACAGAACCAATTTACATGTTCACTTTACATGCTTTTCTTTCGAAATGATGTTCACTTTAACATGTTTTATTAGTTCTAATGTTTTGGGAGTCTCCTCGAATGCTAATTTGGTTTCCGCGATACTATTTTCATGATAAACCCTCGATTGAAGTTCTTGTGTCACGTTAATATCACTTGAGTAATCACCTTTCATATAAAAAAATTCTCATGGCATCACACCTCAACAAATAATCTTGTTATTCTTTTGTGTTCTGTAGTGTTTGCTCAACTAAAACCGTAAATTAAGGATAAAAAAATAAAAAATAATCCTTGTCTAGAAGAAGGTTTATATTTCCTTTTCCTTTTGAAAGTTGAAAATTTTCCGATCAATTCCGAAATGTAAACGCTGCTTATTTGAGTTATATGCAATTTCAAGATCGATAATCCTCCAGGAAATTCTGCATGGATCAACCAATACTAAGACAAACAGATTATATTCAACTGAAAATATTTAAGATTTTCTTAGAACTATTTTATTTTTTCTTTATAGGCAAGCAGTGGACTTGAACCCACAACTTCTTGGTCATAAGCGAGGCACTTAACCAAAGTGCTAAAGTCCAACATCCGCTAACCGTTCAGTGTCGAACCTTCTTAGTTGTACGGAAAACAGAATAGAAGTGAATCAGATTACTTACAGGTGAAAACGATGAAACTTTTGAGATCTCTAAAGAACTTTGAACAATTCCTTCTCCTCCTTTTCTTATCAATCTTGTAGAAGTTTCCTTTTTGTATTAGCCGACCTTGTGTTGATTCAAGAAGTTTTTTGAAGGGACTTAATTGAGTTGAAACTAAAGGAGTGATTATCATCTTGACACGGTTACATTTCGGCAAAACCGCTGGAGAAGCATTCTTCTTCTTAATAGACTGTGTCAAGAACTCTCATTTCCATGAAATCCTTTAGACCATCTTCAAATATCTGCTCTTCAGAGTCTGAAGTAGTACTTCGAGTTTCTTGATTCTGCTGTGATTGGGATGTTTTGTGGATGCTAGTTTTAGTGTCCAATCTTTTTCTAGCCAAGGGAACCACCACAATCTGAATTACAGGAAAAACGCAAGATAAGTAGAAAAAGAGAAATTGTATGGGTGCAAAATCAAGAGTTTAATAGAAACAGTGACCTAGTTGGGGGTGACGTAAAGGTTCCTTGTGCTAGATTCTGTCTTTGATAGCCCAGGCCCAATAAAATATCTTACATCGAACAACCTTGACGCTTCAATTTGTCAAGGTTCTATATATGTTGATTCTGAGCCCTCCAGTCTATGCCTTGAAATATTAGCAACTGGCACGATTTCCAGCGAAGAAAATTTCAGAACATGGACTATCTCAAATAGGGCCATTAGATTTACGATTCAGAATACCAAGCAGCTGGGACATATGCTTTTAGCTGTGAATCCTTACAATTTAGACATGAGGACACCTTGGTGAAATTCTAAGGGGAGAATTCTTGCTGACCATAGCATCTAACAACATAAACAGACCAATAAGTATGCTGATTGACTAGTGTTTCTACAAAGAATGATATTGCCTAACAATATTGAGGTTCAAAAATTGCAGATTACTGGGGATTCAATGTTAGTGGTGAAGCTCCAAAGGCGAGGCTCTGATATAATTTAAGGAAAGGAGGCACTGGACAACTAAGTTGCTTAACAAAGAATGTATTTTGCTTCTTCTAACTTTTCAGGAAATTTTGATAGGGCCTGTTTATAGTGAAGCAAATATAGTTGCTAGTAGTATAACAAATAACGTGTTCAGGTAAAAGGGCAGCCCAGTGCATGAAGCTCCTGGTATGCAGGGTCCGGGGGAAGGAGCGGATCACAACGGGCCTATAGTACACAGTTTAACCTTGCATTTTGCGAGAGGCTGTTTTCACGCCTCAAACCCGTGACCTCCAGGTCACATGTTGACAACTCAAACATTGCACCAAGGCTCCCCTTCAAACAATCTGATCCAAATTAGTTTTGGGCTTTTGGGCGTAAGTCATAGCCATCTTCATTTTGGATGTGTTCAGAAAAGATGTAATGGATCTTAGTGATGGATGGATCGGATCAAGTCACATGTAATGGATCTTAGCTTTATATCATATTTATATTCTCGTAAGAAGGTAGCAAATTGACTGTTACTAATTAATAAGTACACGTTATGGTAGAAATAGAGCAATGCTATGTCCAAAACACCCGTTGTATAATGAAAATACATCTTACCAAAGATAATACCGCTGCAATAGCTGCTGCTAATGTAACCACAAGTTCGGTCTCCCATGTCTGAATGGCTACTAGATGTGGAATTACTGCAACCCAAATAACTCCCAAAAGATGTAATGTTAATCTCAAAGTTAAATACAAATACACAAAGAAAAATCATAGTCTAGAACTGATTAAGATGGCAAAATTCTGACCTGATACATGAGAAAGAAGAAAAGTAGTCTAGCTGATAGTCCATAGAAAATGAGAAGATATACGAGGATTCTTCTTTGCACATTTTCATGGCGAAGCACGACGACCTTCAAGAACCAAAATAAGCAGAATGCCAATACTCCAGCAATAGGCGGAGCCACTGTCCATTCGAGGATAATCCTTATGATGCCTACACCTTTAAAACTTGTATGTTTATCCTGCATATACCCCACTTTTTTTATTACATTTAATGGTTTAAGTAACACAAACTTGTCTGTAAATGATCAAAAGCTCCACGAACAGTAACTTATAACTATAGCCCAACCGTTCATCCCGTTGTGACTTTGCAAAATAAGTACATTCAAAATGATCAAAACGCCTAAAGAAAATTGGGATATGAAGCCTAAACATACCTATCTTTACCCTGTTCCATATTGGCAAGTGAACTCCTTGTGTAATCAGCATGGTTCCTATAAGAGAAACTCTGCATTGACTCTTGAGGAGCAACTGGTAGTTCCATGTATGTAGCAAAATCTAGCCAAATTGCTTCATTTTAAAATACAGAAGGAATCAAGAAATTTGTTGCAAACAGCAGCTCAATGATTTCAGCAAGGACCTTCAATTACAGTGATGTAAAGGGCCTCTCCGATGGTACCGAATGGGTAGCAGGTTCGAAGGTGCTCATGGGTGTGTTTAACATTCAGACAGACATGAAACAGAGAAAAATATGCAATGGGCTGTTTGCGATAGGAATAACAATCGAGGGATGCTCTGGAATAGTAAAAGTTTTTCCTTTGTAAAGTACAGAGGAAAGTTTTTACTATTCCAGAACAGATTAATTTACTTAGAAAAAATTTACTATTCCAAAACAGCTAGTTAAGGATTTTTATTCCTGTTGCAAACAGCCCCAGTGAGTCCAACATTCATTGGGAATGTATAATTTTTATTTTTATTTTTGAATGGGAACGTGTAATAAACTTTAAATTCGTATAATTGGGTATCAGAAGAAATAACTGGAAGATATATAAGCTTTAATACATCAGGTGTGGGGGTGCTACCATCATAGAACAAAATAGTGAGGCCAGCCGATAGAGTGGGATTTTCCAAATCAGCCATATTGGGTGGTTTTACCTGAAATAGTGGGTATATCGGCCGATATTGGGCAAAATATTGTAAAAGCTGTTTCACTATACAGATATAGCTGTCGATTATATTAGGTATAATGGTTGACATTTTGTTCCATTGTTAACATCAGAAAAATGTGGAGAAAATGTGCTCCCTTTTTATAAGGACATACTAGCTAAAGGGCAACCCCAGTCCACGAAGCTCTCACCTATACAGGGTCTTGAGAAGGGTAGACCACAAGGGCATATAGTACGTGGCCTTACCTTATATTTTTACAAGAGGCTCTTTTCACGCCTTTAACCCGTGACCTCAAGATTACACAACGACAACTTTTACCGTTGCGCCAAGACTCCTCTTTACAAGGACATACTATCTAAGAGACATAATTGTTAGATAAATGATCCTTTGGCTCAATAATAGGCTGACTGATACATTTATTAGAGAAGCGTCGATGTAGGACTAGTTGTGATGAGAACTTGAACCAAACTCCACATTAAGAAACCCTCATTGGCTTGATTTTCTTTGAGGAACTGCACAAAAGGAAGCCAACAATCAGTTGACCTCACCTAATTAACTGAGAATATACGACCACTCTGTTCTCCTTATCTCGCTCTCTCTATCAAACCACTGCTGATTACTTTTGCTATTAACGACCATTCCACTTCATACAATTAAGATAAAAAAAATCATCATTACAATAAACATTGATATATAGCCAACAAATCAAACATTTTAGGAGATAATTCCGAAAAGCTGCGTACAAAAAATATGTAGAATGAAATATTCTCTCGGTAATTTTCTTTCTTTGTTTCTTTCTTTTTGACAGGCAAGCAGGGTTTTTATGGATAACCCCAAACGCACTAGCTTTCAGAATGTGTGAATCAGCACAAGAGAGGGCCCTTCTTGCTGTAGAAGGCCTCAAATATGCTTTTTATTACTGTAAAGGTTGAACACAGACAGCTACAAGTATGACCTATCACGGAAGAGGCTCTTTCTTGTGCCATCCAACCTATTCAAATGGTGACAATTATTGAGGAACTGGTATTTTATAGCAGAGCCCAGATACAATAAGTGAGAGAGGCAGGATTCAAACCTACGTAAATTTACAGTCTGTCGCTTTTAATCACTCCGCCACTCTCCCCTTCCCGATCCAAAGTCCCACCCAAATGGGTCCCAGATAGAGGGTTCCACTGCCAACTTGTCTTACAGGGGCATCCTTTTCGCAAATGGTCTTTACAATGATCCGCTCCATGTTACAAACATTCCCTGTACATTATCTAACAGGAAAGAGCCTTCCCAAAATAGACGGCATGAAAACGACCAAACAAGAGCCGGATTAGGCAAATAGCCATTCTCCTTGTATAAATATTTAACACAAATAACAAAAGCCAAAAACATAAGAAAATATAGCATATGGCAAGATGTGTAAGAGAGAGAGAGAGAGAGAGAGAGAGATCTACAGTGCTATATCTAGCAAAGGCAGCCCCAGGAATGTTGATAATGCAAGCAGCCAGTGAAGCGTGGAGGATGGTCAATGCAGCCGATGCCACCAGTGTCGAAAACTGCCCATCAATACAATAATAATCATGTAATCAAAATATATATCCAGTGTAATCACATACACCGGATAACTTGCAAATTAAGCCGAAAATACTATATACCGATGGCAAAGCTAACCAAATCTAAAATTTAGGCCTCTTTGGCTATATGTCCTCCAAAATTCTGAAAACTACTTGTATAATCATCCAAGAAAATTAATAAAAACTCCACATTTCATAGAACCTTAACATAAAATTTAATGAAAATTTTATCGCATGGCTTCCCTATTGCATGCTTTCGTCCTAGATTATTTCACACCGTGGTTGCATTCATTATTTCATGATAAATTACACGATGGTACGTGGTTAGTGGGTCTCTACAATTTCATCTGCAAATACTGGTTATAAAATGCTGATCGTAAGGACGAATTTTGAGAAATGTCATCTCATGGCTTGGTAAAAAATGCACGCAACCATGGATATTAGCTTTGCTCATACATATAGATCAGCAAACGACCTTGCCAATAGCCTAGCAAGGGATGGAGTTCATTTGTCAATACGAAGAGTCATATGGCATAGCTAGTTTTTTATGTTTCTTTGTGATTTTGCCTTTGTGGCTGTACTCTGATCATCGTGATGGAACACAGTCTACTGGCACAGGGAAGGCTTTTCTCCCCCTATCAATTTAAATTACCTCTTCTAAAAAAAAAAAAAAAAAATCCTTTTTACAGAAACCCTTCTCAAGTACTGGCTAAACCTAAAGGCAACTCTAGTATGAAATCATGCAAATCATGTTCATAACACTTTCTTTTGGTACTTAATGGTCATGATTTTTTCATAACCATTTCAAGTTTATATACTTACTGGCTACCAAAGAGATCTTGATATCTCATTGCAAATGATGTTAACCTAAAATAGCTTTTGTTTCGATAAAATGATCAATAATGGCAGGACAGAAAGATGCCCCAGCTTGTAATCAAGCCCAACCTGGACCGATACCACATTGTGGTAGTCCTCTTCCTTTCTTAATATTTTCACGTTAGCAAAAGGCAGCCTTGGTGTACAAAGCTCCTGCTTAAGGGGGTCTCGGAGAAGGTGGCTAACTAAAAGGGTCAACAGTACTCTGTCTTACCTTGCATTTTGCAAGCAGATATTTCCACCCATTGAACCCGTGACCTCAAGGTCACACAATGACAACTCCACGGTTGTACCAAGGCTCTCCTTCTATTATGTCCATGCTAGTGGTTCTTAGAAACCAGACTATCACTCAAGGGAGACATCATTCGCTTTGAAGAACCTAAGTGATATTCTACCCTTGGGTTTGCCTGTATGTTGCTACAAACTCGATATGTTAAGCCGCGGCGCTGCAATTGTCTCAATGGACAGCCTTTATTTTCATTTAGTGGGCTAACAAGTACTCGAAAATTTCCATTATTTTTGGGAGTTTATTCATGCAAGGGCATGCATGATCTGGTTTATGAGATTTGCAGGATTATTCCGTTCCATAATTGAACAAGCCTTGCCGATGGGAGCTTAGTTACAATGGCTAAGACGTATCGAACATTCCCGATTGATTATTTTTGAGATTTATTCATAGATTACTGCAATTGGTTTTTTTATTATCATAAACGTCCCACATGGATTAACTAGTACTGTAAGTACATGCCAGGCTAATATCGGCGATCCAGACCACTCCTCTTTAGGGTGTAATCTAAGATTGGCCAAAGCTTCGATCTCTACTCTATGATCTTAACCATTAATATCAACTAATCAAATAGTTAAAGTCATCCAGATTTAGAGAAGAGCTCTGTGGTATCACATGACCGAGATGTTCCCAGAAGGAGGACCCATATGCATGCCCATCCAGACGTCCAAACCTATTTATTGGCCAAGGTAGAATCTCCTTTGCAAGTTGAAATAATTTAAGATGCCCCCGGTCGGCTGTATAGTTGTTTAAATTCATTATATTCGAAAGATCCTATTTAAATGAGTGGTTGAAAGCAGATAGTATCATGGTGAATGTTCAAGCCCACAATCAATACTACTAATTCTTTTCCTTAATGGACGGTTCGGATGGCTCCACCATCAATCGCGTCCATCTTTGGTAGCATCTGCAACAATCCATCGGGAATGAAACCCAAAGATAGGCAAAAAGATTACGTATTTAAGCTTTAATAATGCCTTAATCGTTACTATCAACAAAGCTAGCCTAGGGAGAATCTGCACAAAGAGGTGGGTGCGGCTTGTCTTTCTGTCAAGCTTTTCTTCTTTGTTCCATGTGATCGGTTAGCAGTGTATTCCATTTGTCTTAAACCCATTTCTTTTTCCGTTTATGGAGTGCCCATCATGAAAAAAATCATATTTTAGTGCTTTGTCCTTAACAAAAACAGCATATCTCAAGGAACATTAAAGGAAGGCTTAATTAGGTAAAAAAGCCAATTTTTTTGCTTTGCTCGTTCTACTTGGATTCTGATCCTGCATAATTGCACCCTAAATTTAAAAATGTACTTACAATCATAACCTGATTTGAACGTGAGTTTAGCGGCGTTAGGTTTAACCTACATGGCATATCTATTTGGCTTTTGACTACAGATATGGCACTGCCTATCTAGTGTTTGGCATGCCCATTTGAAGAATAAGGCCCCCAGAAGATTGTAGTGTTTGGGTTCTCACCCATTTGGTGTAGAAATTATCAGGCCTTTCGTTCTCAGAACATCAAACTCTATCTTCGGATTGATACAAGGCTACTTTTATCCCAAACCCACTCGTCATCAAATAAATCACATCTATTTTTTGCTCTCAAAAATCTTAATAACTATTTCTTAAGGTTCTTCTTCATATCCAAACGGAAACAATCTTTGTGACCTTGTGCTAAGCAGTAAGCTTTGTTAACAACTCTATAATCTAAGAAAAAGAAGCAGCAAAGAAAGTGAAATATAGTCATGGTAAAGAAACTCAAAACCCCCAATTCTTCTGTTGGTTTTAGCCATTTAAGCTTCTTCCCAAATTCTATAAAAGAAAACATTGATAGGTGGTTGTGGAGATGGAGGTGGTGATGGTGATGGATCTTTATTCATTTACAAAACAATGAGTTTGTCTAGAATATTTTTGGAAGAAGTATTTGAGAGTAAAAATGGAATTCACTTTAAAGAAATAAGTTTTTAAGAAATGGGGTTTTTAGGACATTGAAGAGAGAAAATGAGTATGTCTAAAAATGTGTCTTGAAAAGAGGAATCTAAATTTGTGGATTTTCTGCTGCACAAGTAGGATTAGTTGGAAAAGTGATTTGCGGTAAGTAAAGTGTAGCAGAGGATGCGCTAACTTTGAAATTGGAGGTTTTAGGCTATTCTCTGTGCTTTGCTTCTTCAAAAAAGAAGATAACCTAGAACTACCAAAGATGTCCTTTACAAATATACATGTCAAGTAGGTTAAAATCTACCAGCATGAAACTCTCCTTGAAAACAGAGTACAGTTGTAACAAACTTTTCGATCTAGGGTGCAATTGTGCAAGATCAGAATCTGTGATGGAAGTGAATTTTTTTTTTAATTATGGGGTTTTTTCATAACTAAGCCTTAGCGAAAAGAAAAGGAAAATGGAGAGAATGGATTTCCAAAGCCACCCAATAAGCACCTTATTTTTAGTGTTAGGGGAATTGTTAAAGCCTTCGGTGACCGCTACAAGGAGAGTTTCATGCTAGTTGTGGAGATGGAGGTGGTGATGGATCTTTATTCATTTAAGAAAACAATGAGTTTGTCTAGAATATTTTTGGAAGAAGTATTCGAGAGTAAAAATGGAATTCGCTTTAAAGAAATAAGTTTCTAAGAAATGGGGTTTTTAGTACATTGAAGAGAGAAAATGAGTATGTCTAAAAATGTATCTTGGAAAGAGGAATCTAAATTTGTGGGTTTTCCACTGCACAAGTAGGGTTAGTGGGAAAAGTGATTTATTGTAAGTAGAGTGTAGCACACGATGGGCTAACTTTGAAATTGGAGATTTTAGGCTATTCTCTTTGCTTTGCTTCTTCAAAAAAGAAGATAACCTAGAACTACCAAAGATGTCCTTTACAAATATACATGTCAAGTAGGTTAAAATCTACCAGCATGAAACTCTCCTTGAAAACAGGGTACAGTTGTAACAACTTTTTCGATCTATGGTGCAATTGTGCAGGATCAGAGTCTATGATGGAAGCGAATTTTTATTTTTTTTTAATTATGGAGTTTTTTCATAACTAAGCCTTAGCGAAAAGAAAAGGAAAATGGAGAGAATGGATTTCCAAAGCCACCCAATAAGCACCTTATTTTTAGTGTTAGGGGAATTGTTAAAGCCTTCGGTGACCGCTACAAGGAGAGTTTCATGCTGGTTGTGGAGATGGAGGTGGTGATGGATCTTTATTCATTTAAGAAAACAATGAGTCTGTCTAGAATATTTTTGGAAGAAGTTTTTGAGAGTAAAAATGGAATTTGCTTTAAATAAATAAGTTTCTAAGAAATGGGGTTTTTTGGACATTGAAGAGAGAAAATGAGTATGTCTAAAAATGTGTCTTGAAAAGAGGAATCTAAATTTGTGGGTTTTCCGCTGCACAAGTAGGGTTAGTGGGAAAAGTGATTTATTGTAAGTAGAGTGTAGCACACGATGTGCTAACTTTGAAATTGGAGATTTTAGGCTATTCTCTTTGCTTTGCTTCTTCAAAAAAGAAGATAACCTAGAACTACCACAGATGTCCTTTACAAATATACATGTCAAGTAGGTTAAAATCTACCAGCATGAAACTCTCCTTGAAAACAGGGTACAGTTGTAACAACTTTTTCGATCTAGGGTGCAATTGTGCAGGATCAGAGTCTATGATGGAAGTGAATTTTTATTTTTATTTTTAATTATGGGATTTTTTTCATAACTAAGCCTTAGCAAAAAGAAAAGGAAAATGGAGAGAATGGATTTCCAAAGCCACCCAATAAGCACCTTATTTTTAGTGTTAGGGGAATTGTTAAAGCCTTCGGTGACCGCTACAAGGAGAGTTTCATGCTGGTTGTGGAGATGGAGGTGGTGATGGATCTTTATTCATTTAAGAAAACAATGAGTTTGTCTAGAATATTTTTGGAAGAAGTATTCGAGAGTAAAAATGGAATTCGCTTTAAAGAAATAAGTTTCTAAGAAATGGGGTTTTTAGGACATTGAAGAGAGAAAATGAGTATGTCTAAAAATGTGTCTTGAAAAGAGGAATCTAAATTTGTGGGTTTTCTGCTCCAGAAGTAGGGTTAGTGGGAAAAGTGATTTGTGGTAAGTAGAGTGTAGCAGATGATGCGCTAACTTTGAAATTGGAGGTTTTATGCTATTCTCTGTGCTTTGCTTCTTCAAAAAAGAAGATAACCTAGAACTACCACAGATGTCCTTTACAAATATACATGTCAAGTAGGTTAAAATCTACCAGCATGAAACTCTCCTTGAAAACAGGGTACAGTTGTAACAACTTTTTCTATCTAGGGTGCAATTGTGCAGGATCAGAATCTATGATGGAAGTGAAAAAATTTTAAATTATGGGGTTTTTTCATAACTAAGCCTTAGCGAAAAGCAAAGGAAAATGGAGAGAATAAATTTCCAATGCCACCCAATAAGCACCTTATTTTTAGTGTTAGGGGAATTGTTAAAGTCTTCGGTGACCGCTACAAAAAATTTGTACGATAGTCACTCGACTAAAAGGCGTAGGGTTACTCTAACTGCTAAAGGTACAAAAGGGTCAGATTATTCAAAGGTGAAGCCTACTTCGAAGGGTTTAAGAATCCTTTAATTCAAACTAATAATCTTCCTAGACATCTTAGATAGGCTGTGATCCGAAATCTTCTCCTTTGGATCATCCAAGACCTGTTGCTCTCGAGTTTAATGAATGGTATATAAGTCATGGCGGTCAAGAGCTTTATAATTGTCCGATGCGTGACATGTTGGACCATGTCCTTGTCTTAGAGCCAGGCAAATGAATGGATTGAAAACAGAAAAAGCTGGGTCCTACTTAGTACTTCAACAGCTGAAGCCGTGCTGGCTATTCGCTTGGTGGTGGTCGGCCAACCACCTTACCAAAACTCGTGCACATTATTCTTGTGAGTTGATTTGCTTTATTAGCCATGTGCCCCTAAAACTAAACTAGTGAGAAAATACCAGCCCTCCGATTCTGGTGGAATGAATGTGAAGTGGCACCGAACCATTAGCCACGTGAAGAGTTTCTCTCTTTATCGTATTGGCCAGTTTGTTTACAAGATAAGCATTTACTTTTTATCCAACTTTACCCCAACATTTCGGGCTTGTTAACACTGCGACCACCAGTTTAGTTAGTTGGTGACTTTTGTACATCTACCATTTTCTTCTCTCTCTCTCTCTCTCTCTCTCTCTCTCTCTCTCTCTCTCTCTCTCTCTCTCTCTCAAAATTGATGTCCGAATTTCAGATAATCTCAACCATTCATTAGTAGAACATTAGACAACTCCGAACAATCAAAGGCTGGATCATCTAGATGAGAAAGTTGAAACATAGCCTATCTAGGATGGCCCAAAAGATGGGAACACTTTTTGGAGTGATAGGAACTGGGCCTGACCTCTACTTCACGACTGGCCATTTGTCGCTCAGATTATCTTATATTATCTCCTCTCCTATGGACAACTAGACTACCTGATGCACGAGGTTAGTAGTAAGTAGTAAATGTAAGATACGACTCAAAAGTCCATAGTCTTGATCACCGTAGATCACGCCCCACCGGTCCATTTAGCCGCCTGACTGGACTTGTACTTTGCCCCCAGTCTTACAGGTCTTAAGACTCAAGGTTGCATGCAATAGGAAGGTCCAACAGAGACCGGGTACCTTATGATGTGCCTTAATTTATATTCACGAGTCGCAGGTGTTTGATACCCCCAATACATGTCATTTAATCTTCACACGCACATCACATGAGACTCCAAACCACTCGTAATGGCGAATTAGCAAGCCCCTAATCCACGGAGCGCAGATCACGCGTAGTTGGTTGAAATTTTGTAGACTAGCATTGGTCCCTCGAGCAACAATGGACAGTTTCGACATCAAATTGGCCGACTCTAATCATGGACTTCATTGACGGAGATGTGTTGCCAACTCCACGTTTTCCATATTGATCAGCCTCTTAAATAACAAATCTGCTCATCTTCGACTGCTACAAGGAGACATCAAGGATTCTAGTCCAGTAGTTGCGGTTGCGTCTCTCTAGGCTGTTTGGTGAAAGGATAATGAAATGCCATCGAGAAGCTTTTCCCTGTCCAAAACCATGCATGAACAGAACTGTTTAGAATAGATGAAACAGGTTTGGGTATGGCTGGCTATCAGTAGCAAGAATAAGATAATCTTGTCTGTGCGTAAACAGAAGAAAATTAAGAACTCCTTCAGGTTCATATCGGGAGACAAACAATGAGAGCCCACTTCCATGGGTGAAATCCATCGGGCATGCATATCGTGTTAGAATTTCGAGTGCACGTACAAGTTTTACTCCAATTTATAAGCAGGATTTTGGCTTAAAATACCTGCATTGCAGAGACAAAAGCTCAATGATGTTAAGAACCGGTTGGTTATACTTATTCCAATCCTTTGTCCTAATTTATGATAGGTGCTTGGCTATTCTTTGTCATTGTGTCGACGAAAAATTGTTATTTTATCATGAAAAAATTGTTGCTTGGGGGTAGAAGATACCTAACGTGAGGGAGGTACTAAGCACGAGTTTCTTCTTCTTTTTCTTTCCTCTTTTTTTCTTAAAAGAGAAAAGTTTAGAATAGCCATTTCATTATCTTCGACTGAGACAGTCGAAAACTCAGAGGGCAGGTGATTTACTACAGAAAAAAGCAAGCACGTGTTTCGTATTAGCAATTCCTAAGAAAAAGTGTTATGCATGTTTTTGGACCACAATTCACCAAACTGTGGTCCGTTTAACTATCGATATGCATGCAAAAAATAACAGGTACGTTATACAATTAGTAGATCAAATGATGTTTATGTAAAGATTAAATAAGATAATCATTTCAAAATTTAAATGATTGTGTCATTATATGTGAGTATCTGTTTCTCTCAACAAAGCAACCACTAAAAATGAATGTTTAATTAACGCTCAAAATTTGATTAATTGTGTTAAGAAAAAATTATTTTGGGTGAAAATGCATATGCACATGGGTGAGAGAGAGAGAGAGAGAGAGAGAGGATAAGTTTTTATATTTTTTTCATCAATCTAAAATGTTCATATGATTTTGCTTCAATCAAATGTCCTTTGATATCAAAACTCACATTTTTTTGAAAATTTTAAGTTATTCAGTCCTTGGTCTTTTATGGTCGTAAAATGGATGATAGGAGGGTTTTTCTATTTTGCACTGACCATTATAGGACCATAAGAGGCCTGAAATGAAGGCCTTACATATTCTCATTAAAAATGAGTTTTTGTACCAAGAACATCTAATTGAAGATAAATCAGATGAACATCTTAGAGTGACAAAAAATACAAAACCTTTAGCTCAAACCTCATTTTTTTTAATTTTTATACTTAGAGATACATAAGAGAGAGAGAGAGAGAGAGAGAGAGAGAGAGAGAGAGAGAGAGAGAGAGAGAGAGATTACATATTTTTCTTTGGGAGGTGGAGAGAAAAGGAAGATATGTAGAAAGATAAAGTACTAAATTCGATATGCTTGTGGGACTTGAGATTGAGAGATGAGATGAGATGGGTCATATCCTTGTTAGTGGTGCATGAGATGATATGAAGTGATTTTCAACATCTCACTATTAGCAGTGCTTGAGATGAAAATATCTCATCTTAGCTCACTATTTTATTGGGTAAATTAGGCTGAGTTGAGGAGATAAAATATCCCCCATATTTGTTGAAAATAATTAGGGTGTTAATTTCATTGGAAAGTAAGAGAGACCTTCTCTTTATATATAACAAAAACAAAATATCATTAAATAGCAAATGACATGCAAAAATTGACCAAATAGCTAAAAAATGTAAGATCATAGCAGTCCCCCCGAAATCTGATCACCTAAAGAAAATTGACTCAAATTGGAGAATTGTGACGTTAACAACCTTGCCAAATATAAATCCAGATAATCTGGCTTCTGTGAAACTTGAAAATTACACCTTAATATGAATAACTTAACACCTACCCCCAATAATCGTATTCCCAAAGTTGTACCCTCGTAAAATAGGGACTTGCCTTCCACTTTATCCAAAGAGAAATAATATTTGGCTTGGGTCTAACTGCTCATACAACTTAAGAGCATGTTGGACAAGTGACGTGTCTCGCTTAACTTAAGACACTTTTTATTAACCCTCGACTATGGTTTAGGGGACACATGCCATGCTAAGACTCTTCCTAAATTCTATGAGCACTTAAAGCCAAGCCAAATGATCACTTCTCTTATGCAAATAAATAGAAATTTTAGGACATCTTACTTTCCAAAATACCATTTTACATGACCCTTTATCCATTTGCCCTACTTTTGCTTATAGATTATCGAATAATATTTGAGAATTTGACAATGTATTCACAAAGTTTGAGTTCACGCTTTCAAGTTCGGATGACAGAACTGGCTAGCCCTTTTCCAAGCGAGTATTTGTTGCGGGCCAGAAGGACAAGCCCTTTGACTGCCCGATCATGAGATATGATATATTCACGTAAAAGAAACTATTAGGATGTGAAACAAAATTTCATAATCTTGATGTGTCTCTAAACTTACAAATAATATTTGAGAATTTGACGACATAATAAATTCACAAACATTGAATGTAGTCTCGTAAATTTATGTCAACTTCCATAAATTGGCCTTGAGAGGTTTAAAAGATAAAGAACTTTTGAAATATTTCGGATCAACTTAGGCTCATAAAAAAATCAGCAAATCTTCAAAAAGTTTGCGTTATTGACAGACTTTTGGTTACTTGTTTTGGATTAGGAATAAATTTGAAATCACACTAGCACTAATATAATTGATTCAATTAGAACTTCACAGTTAGGCGTGCTTGGGCCATGTTTTGTAATAGGATGTGTGCACCTTTGTTATGCTTACCATTTAAAAGAATAAAAGAGCATGACTTAGAATTTGTGCATGTTTGGAAAACTTATTTTTATTGTATTCTTCTAGTTTACAATAGAAAATTAGACCGATATAATTTTTTTTGGAATAATAGATATACACACACACATCTTTGATCGTCTTGAACTCATGACCTTTATGATTGAAACTTACTCTCGCACCACTCATGCTCGCACACCCAAATGAACTAATTTTCTACTATGAAATTTACCAAACACAAACTAACGCTTTTCTAAATAAGAGTAAAGCTTTAGATACGATAAATTTTGTAACTAGTGTAAGAAAAGCACATTGCCGAAGATTAACTGATCTGTTGATATCTGGTTAGGATTAGTCGCTATGTGGTCTTACCTCCTACATGGACCCTAGGGAAGCCAACCGGCACGCGTTAGTCTCGCCATGTCTACAAGATTAATGAGCCCCAATTACCCACATTACACATGGGACCAAAACCTTGACTGGGCAAACCAAGACGAGAGAAATTAATGGATTTGAGGTGCCACGCACGTGCTTATTTGGGGACGGGTCGCAGTTGTCAAAAAGCTAAGCGTCCATGTCCAAGCTGCATTCGCTTTGTCTACTTGTTTCAAACTTGGATGGGGCCCTCCGCTTTATTTACGAATCCGTCCAAATAAATGAACCTTAAAATATCTCCTATCCATATCCAATCTCTGGCTTCTATTTAACCAAATTCCTTTCTCGTCTGACCCACCGTCATTGTTCAATGCACCTCCGCAGACATAATTTTCTGCACGGAGAAGATGCCTGTCAAATGGTCATTGGTCTCGGCGTGTGGACCAGGCCAAGAATTGTCAAATCGGGAGATGAAATCCTGGACCGGCTGCTTCCAACCTGGTTCGTAGGTCCACGGTACAGGGGTCAATGATATTGACGGGTACAGCGCTTGGCGGAAGCTATACGCGGCCTCTGTACAATTTAACGTGTACAATCCGGCCCGCGCAAGAATAAGGACATGGATGTCATATCGGAAAGGATAAGGACACGTTTCTTTTAATCAACTCCACCTCTCGATAATCAGAGCCATTCATCTAATTGCTTCGTCTTTAAAATGTCTAATAATCGTATTTTCTTGTGTTCCAGATAACCAATCAGATGAACCGACGGCGAGGGTCATCTCAAAGTGAAACTCCTCCAATGAAAATGGAGTAGCTTCCAGCGTACGCTTCTCGTGGGACGCGCTTGTTTATAACTCCTCCAGAACCAACGCCAACCAGCTAAGGCCCAAAGCAACAGGTAGAGTTAGAGAGAGAGAAAAACAAAACGTGGTGCTGCCACTGGCACGTCGCTCGTCACCGCTGATGTCATCACCAACTCTCCACGTCATGCGCCTTATCCTTTGCACTGAAATCCACGTGGCAAACTTACAGCAATTCCAGAAGTGGGTCAGCCTTAAGCTGCTCGACGTGGCAGCATAAGATTGGTCCGCACATCAGTTGACGGGACTAAAATCAGACGTGGCAAAGTCTTTGACCAGACACGTCTCGGTCCAAGAGAGAAGCGCGTGATGGATGACTGCGTGTTGCCAGCTGGCATCGAAACGCAGTCGCTGGCCGACCTTATCCTGTTTTTTTTTTTTTTTTCTCTCCCACCTCCAACAAAAGCATATTTTCCATTTTCCTTTCCTTTTTTATTCAGTTTTCTTTCTTTTATGCCGTGAATATTCAAGTCCCGGCTTTACAGGCCAGAGAGCCAGAGAGAGGGGGTTATAATCGAGATGGAAGACCAAAACCTAGGGCCTTTTTTGCACTCGAAAGCCGGAGCCAACTCTTGAAATCTCTTCGTGTTCTTGATTTTCTCCCAAGACAAGGTCGAAAAAGGATCCTTTTTCTGCAGCGGTAAGCGTCAATTCCAATCTTCTGTATCATAAATGCCGTCGATTTGATTTCCAAATGTGGGTTTTCTTTTGATTTTTCCATTTTGTGATCTTTTTCCTGGTTTTCATCTTCATTTGGTTGTATTGTTCTTGAAAGAATTGGTTTTTCTTTTGGTAGATCTTGTGTAATCATTGCCTGTGAAGAAATTCTATCATATTCTACTAGTTTCTGAGCAATTCTGGATTTTCTTCCATCTTATTGGATCTGTAAGATTAATTTGGGTGGGATTTCTGAGGATCTTATTCGGTTTGTATCGCCAAGGTTTTGTTTTTGATATGGATGCATTCTTTCAACAGGTTTTCTGCGGAGATCTTGTTCAATTTGCACATTTTGAAGAACCGAAGAATCTTGGATTTTGCTTTTGGTTTGCGGTCTTTTGGGGTTTGAAGAAAGGGGGAAAATGTTGTCGAGATCATATACAAATCTGCTAGATCTAGCGTCGGGAAACTTCCCGGCGCTGGGCCCCCCAAGAAAACGGCTTCCAAGGGTAATGACTGTTCCAGGAATCGTTTCAGAACTCGATGACGATCAAGCCAACAGTGTTTCTTCGGATGTTCCTTCGTCCATCGCTCAAGATCGGATAATCATTGTTGCCAACCAGTTGCCCTTGAAAGCAAAACGGAGACCGGATGACAAAGGGTGGGGTTTCAGTTGGGATGAGGATTCTTTGTCGTTGCAACTCAAAGATGGATTGCCTGAAGATATGGAAGTGATCTATGTTGGTTCTTTGAAGGTTGAAGTTGATGTGAACGAACAGGACGATGTTTCTCAGACCCTGTTGGAGAGATTTAAATGTGTTCCGGCGTTTTTGCCCGCTGATATTCTTTCCAAATTTTACCATGGTTTCTGCAAGCAGCAGTTATGGCCTCTGTTCCATTACATGCTCCCTTTCTCCGCAGATCATGGAGGCCGTTTTGACAGATCTTTGTGGGAAGCATATGTTGCTGCAAACAAGATCTTCTCCCAAAAGGTGATTGAGGTCATTAATCCGGAAGACGACTATGTCTGGATACATGACTATCATCTGATGGTCCTACCCACTTTTTTGAGAAGACGCTTCAATCGTTTGAGGATGGGGTTCTTCCTCCATAGTCCATTTCCTTCGTCAGAGATCTATAGGACTCTTCCTGTTAGAGAAGAGATTCTCAAAGCGCTGCTTAATTCAGATTTGATTGGTTTCCATACCTTTGATTATGCCCGCCATTTCCTTTCTTGTTGTATCCGAATGTTGGGAATAGAGTATCAGTCCAAGAGGGGTTATATTGGATTAGAATATTATGGACGAACTGTTGAAATCAAGATCATGCCTGTCGGGATTCATATGGGTCAGCTTGAGTCTCTGCTTAGTCTTGCAGATAAGGAGTGGAGAGTCGGGGAGCTTAAGCAGCAGTTCGAAGGAAAGACCGTGTTGCTTGGTGTTGACGATATGGATATTTTTAAAGGAATAAACTTGAAACTGTTGGCAATGGAACACATGCTCAAGACGCATCCAAAGTGGCAGGGAAATGCTGTCTTGGTTCAGATTTGCAATCCTGCTAGAGGGAGAGGGAGAGAGCTTGAATTAATACAGGCTGAAATCAAAGCAAGCTGCGAGAGGATTAATAATGAGTTTGGACGCCCCGGTTATGAACCAGTAGTATTCATTGACCGGCCAGTTTCAATCAGTGAAAGGATTGCTTTCTATACAATCGCAGAATGCGTGATTGTAGCTGCGGTGAGGGATGGAATGAACCTTACCCCATACGAGTATATTGTGTGCAGACAGGGAGCTACTGGGTCTGAATCAAGTTCAGACACAAGCAGCGGTAAAAAGAGTATGTTGGTAGTCTCTGAGTTTATTGGCTGTTCTCCTTCGCTGAGTGGAGCAATTCGGGTTAACCCATGGAATGTGGAAGCAACAGCAGAGGCAATGAATGAGGCAATTTCAATACCTGAGCCTGAGAAACACTTGCGACATGAGAAGCACTACAGATATGTCAGTACACATGATGTTGCTTACTGGTCCCGGAGCTTCTTGCAAGACATGGAGCGAACTTGCAGAGACCATTTCAGGAAAAGATGTTGGGGAATTGGTTTGAGCTTTGGTTTCAGGGTTGTGGCGCTTGATCCTAACTTCAGGAAGCTATCAATTGACACCATTGTCTCTGCATATGCAAGGGCCAAGAGCAGAGCCATAATGTTGGACTATGATGGCACTGTGGTGCCCCAGACTGCCATTAATAAAACCCCTAGTGCAGAAGTAATCTCTATACTAAACACTTTGTGTGGCGATCCCAAAAATGTTGTTTTCATTGTCAGTGGAAGAGGGAGAGAGAGCTTAGGCAAGTGGTTTTCTTCATGTGAGAAGCTTGGAATTGCAGCTGAGCATGGCTTCTTCTTGAGGTATGCTTCTCATGTCCTGCATCTTTTCTTTTGTCAACTTGCAATGCTGATCTTCTAACCTTTCAGTTCCTCAGATGGGCAGGAAACAAAGAATGGGAAGTCTGCGGCCAGAGTAGCGATTTTGGGTGGATACAGATTGCTGAGCCTGTGATGAAACTGTATACAGAAGCAACTGATGGTTCGTCCATTGAAACCAAAGAAAGCGCCTTGGTCTGGCACCACAAGGATGCTGACCCAGGTTTCGGATCTGCGCAGGCAAAGGAGATGTTGGACCATTTAGAAAGCGTGCTGGCCAATGAACCAGTCGCTGTAAAGAGTGGTCAATTCATTGTGGAGGTGAAGCCTCAGGTATTTGCATCCCAGTCTCAGCCTCTACCCTATTTCAATTTGAACAACTAGGCCCTTTTCATCATCCCACGAAGCTTCAAATGAAAATAAAATATTATAGCGGACAAGGTAGAAGAAAACCCTAAAACCTGATTAAGCGTAGCTCCTGTGCTCCAAGCTAACAAGGGAATTAACTTTTCGTGGGATGGAATGGGACCAGATAGTCTCCAGTTTCTGTACTCTTTAAGACAGGTGCTTGACTAACAATAAGACCATCTTCTTTTCATCTGGCAGTTATTCTCGTTACGTCTAGCATAGTTTTGTTTCTTTGTTGGTGTTCGTAGACAGTGTTTGATCAGAAGGACTAATATAAGCAGTTCCGTGGTGAGTTTCTTCCAGTTTTTGTCAGCTGCTGATATCTCAGTTGTTTTTATCCAGGGAGTCAGCAAGGGTCTAGTTGCAGAAAAGATTTTATCGTCAATGACAGAAAATGGGAAACAGGCAGATTTTGTTTTGTGTATTGGTGATGATAGATCCGATGAGGATATGTTCGAGGGTATTGGTGCAATGGCTAGGGATGTGCTCTCCAACAATCCAGCTGTTTTTGCTTGCACAGTGGGGCAGAAGCCAAGCAAAGCCAAATATTATTTGGACGACACAGCAGAAGTCATAATTATGTTGGAAGCCCTTGCTGAAGCTTCCATTTCATCATCCTCAACTCAAGCTCAGTTTGAAGGATCCCCTTGAAATCATCTATTGGCTCTCTTCGGCTGAGCAACTTACTTTTTCATCAAAACATACCCAAGTGAAAGACATTAAGCAGCTATCGAAAAGCCCAGATCAGTTGGGACGGGAGAAACACATGTCATCGTGAAGGCTTGTTGAATCCTGGGCTTGGGCCCCCACCCTCAAGAGAGGAATTACTACTGCGTCAATTCGAAGTTATCTGGAAGTATATGAAGAGATTCATTCAAGGACTGCCTCGGACCATAAAGAAGGCCACTTTTGCTCCATTACTGCAATGTGCTGCTTGTATTCTTGGCTATTATTACGGAGCTAGCCGCTACAGTAAAAGAGCGGGAAAAGGGTTAAAAGAGTTCCACATTAACTAAACCAGACAATATATAGCAATGAGATTTTGCCATCTTCTCGTTCATGCCAAGTAAGATTCAGCGGACTTCTTGCACCTGGCTGTCGGGGTATCCAGTTGAACATTACTGATAATACAGTTGCTTCATTTTCTTTTTCTCTTCTACCTGGGTGAAATTCATTGGTTTCTCTTCCTGATGCTTGGTTAATTGAATTACTGAATGTGTAAAATTGAAAAGTGTTCTATGAAAATTCATTTTTTCTCGCATGGAATGGATAAATTGCAGGAAACGAACACAACGCTAAACACAAGTGAAAGGTGGAATTTCAAAATAGAAAGATCTCATATAGCGGGCACTGGCCGTTTCTATGCCCTCGTCGAAGGGAATTTACGAGTACACGCTCGCAATAGAACAGTAACAAGTTCCATTTCTGGAGATGCTTACATGAAAATGAACAGTAGCAGTACAGGGTGGTCCGGCCCGGAAGAACGGACTTCTTGATCTCAAGCTGAGAATGTATCATCTGAGTCTGAATACTGCAGCTTTTCCTTCTTGTCACGACTTCTGGCATGAAAACCAACTTCCACAGTCCCATATTTAGTAACCCCTAAACTGCTTCTGTATCAATCACCAAAAACCAAGGAACTGCTGTATCAGAGATTCAAAATAAGCAAAACTACTATTTCTATGGTAAATAGAATTTCTGGGTATTTCTCTTGATCACATTGGAACGAGATGCCCAATCTGAAATATATTTACATTGCTTTAGATAATGATCAACCTCATAATACTCAGTGTTGGATCACATAGAATGCTACTTTGATCTGTATCTATGCCATTTTATTGTTATCAATGACTTAGAATGGCAAATTGTATCTCGAGGTTGGGGTAGGTACAATGACAGAACCTAGGAAATTCAAAAAACCAAATCATCTATAATAGAAATTAATACTACCATGGTCTGCCAGGCATAGCTCCTACAATTCATTACTATTTGGGATTAGATTTTTTAAACCTAGTTGATTCTCCTTCAGCCATTAAGCCGTCTTTTGTATTTTATGTACTTTCAAGTCACTTGTACGTAGTTTCAAATTAAGGAATGTCTCTCACACACTAAGTAATCATTGACACGGGATAAGGCCTTGATGATGATGATACTAAGTAATAATTTATCAACGTGGTTCCTCATCCAATAAGGGTGCCAGCTTCCCATAACAGACCAGAGTAATTCCCAGATAAACATGCACGACACGAACAGCTGATGAGCCTTTACCATCTGACCTATATCAGACGGTGTCAAGATGGGGGATCACCCCATCACCTTTCAAGATGCCAGGGTGGGGCCTGCATTCCTGAATCATATATGATGCTACAGGCTCCTTTGGTATGACCTTCTTAAACCAGTAGAAAGACATTCCCTAGCAAAATGCCCAGGACCACCACATTCATAGAGCATCTAACCTCACTTGCTACTTCGTCCTGTACTGCGACCCCCACCTGACTTTCGAGACATCTCTACCCCCCATCAATGCTTTCCTGGCAAGTAGCAAGCATACCAGTTTAAGGAAGAGAAGTCAAATCCAAGGAAAGGACAAAACAGGACCAAATTGGAAACAGTACGGAGAGGCTTGTAGAAATTACACCGACCTAATGGAAACACTTCATCCATTCGACAAGAGAAAGAAAATGAAATTTCATTAACCCAAAGTTCTGATAAAGGTAATTTGATCAAATTTATATTTCCCGCAGTTTGTGGATAAACTTGTTTACCTTTACAATACGGACCTCTCTTCTATCAAAATCCTCATTAGACAAATCCATTTTTACAATCTTTCTGAGCTATGATCCAAGATACCGTAAAGAATGTAAGCAAAAACTTATCTCATATATATATATATATGTTAATTTCAGTTATTTAATGTAGGTATAAAATGCAAGGGCATATGATTGGTTGAAAAAAAGTCAAAAGTAGACAGTTAGCTTTTGACTTTTTTTCAACCACTCATATGTCACATACACTTTACACCTGCATTAAATAGCTTAAATTATCACTCCTCGTATATATATAGACTTAATCCCATGATTTTTAGTTCTTGTTTGTCATAATGGAAAATTGTGGTTAGATAGTATATGCACGAATTTCTCATAAGCCCTTATTAATAAATAGAACTTTCATCTTGGGATTGATGTCAGTCTTTGGATACTAATAACTCATGTTTCTCACTACCAATTGTCCTCGCGTTAGTGACCACTTTCTTTTTCATAGAGGCAAAGGAGTCCTTTGTATATTGTTAGAAGTCCTAAGAGCACCACTCTAACATCATTCACTTGCAATGTTAATCTTATAACATTTTTTATCCTCTCCTAGAATATGTTCTATTAGTAGAATTGTAGAATCTATCACATTTATTCTAATGTCTTCAACTTTATCCTTTAATTCTTTATCCACCATTATTTTTACGATATTTCTATTATTGTCCTTTCTTATGTAATAGAGCTTATACTTATTGATTTCTTTAGTTTTAGCCCCTTTTCACTTAGTTTTTTGAACACAAGCTACGTTGACTCTTCTACGTTCTATCATATCCACTAACTCCATATTCTTACATGTCAATGGCCTATATTCCAGGTGATAATACGAATCTTATTCTTGTGAGTTAGTTTCTTTACCTACAAACATGTAGAATATCATAGGAGCCCCTGCCTACTTTCCACCATTTTCCATTGCACCTAGGATCCAATGTAATGTGCCGCTTAGAGGGAAATGCCTTAGCAACCCTTGCCCATTTGTCATTGCATCAAGGATCTGATGCAACGCGTTGCTTATAGGTTACATCCTAACCTAAGGGAATATCTTAGTATTTAGATTCATGACATAGAATTTGCCAAAAGATTTTACATAGGCTAGCAACCCTAATGCAGCCCTCCTTTATACGAGCTTGATATTGGCCACGAGATCATAAAACCACACAGGCAGAGTTATGAATTAAGCTTATGATGAGGGAAAATCTTAAACACTTTGTGGCTTGCCTCTGTTACTTTGAGTCACTATTTCTTTGCTAGTATATTAATCAATCTAGCTTTTGAAAATTGTCTTGCACTCCCACTCATATTATGATAGGGAAGGTAATGACTCAATTAATCTATGAGATAACAGCACATATCAAGTCATGCAAAAAAATCAAGTCAAAAATTCTTGCACCTCATCCCCATAGCTTGACAATTCCGATTGAGGAATAAATATGAAAAGCACATATCTAAAAAATCTAGTAGCTCTGGGAAGAGTTCAGGATAAAGTTGGAAAAAGGGGAAAAAAGCATGATGGTTGATAATCTTTTAATTGGGTATTTGTAACTATATTTACAAGTAGGACGAGGGCTTGAAATATTATTCACGAAATTTGTGTTTAGTTAGTAAATGTGTCTAATTGGGTTCATTTCTAGTGAATAATGGAGACTTGTCAATTATTTAGCATCAAATCTGGAGACTATAAAAAATCAGGACCTATTTCTAAAAAACATTCAATCATTTGAAGTCCTATGAGAATGCTCACTGTCAAAGACAATCACTAAGAAGTTAAACCATAATAGTGAAGAAGTCACATTCTCATCATTGCATGAACCAAGCACATATACACCCAATGATTTCTAAGGTGATTGGAATGATCATTTGGCCTATATTATTTCACATAAATGTAAGCACTGACTTTTAAAGCTAAGATATGCTAATGCAACAGGCTAATCTTGATACTAGTATGTAACTTTGAGAACTGTCCAGGACAAAAGTTTCAAACTCAGAGTGGTAGATAAATCATTATCTTGGGAGATAACAGAGTCCAATGACTTTGTCCTTAAACTTAGTACTCCTATGTCTTTAGACATGGTAGTAATAGTCTATAGTACAGAACTATTTTCAATCCATAGTTGATACCAAATGCAAAGAAAATTAGCAGGTTAAAACTTAAATCATAAACAAACACCCAAATTGACAAAAGTCTTGAGATGATAAATATTGCTAAATCTTTCAAAGACATATTCCAAGAATTATGATTATAGTAGCCCTTAATGTCCATAGGAACATTCAAAATTAAGGTAACTTGGAATCGCCTACCATCTAATGCAAAAATTGCATCATTTGCATCTCAATAATTGTCAAACTCAATAAATGCATAACCGAGAGGATTCCTTGCTACCCACACATTGAAAGTGAACCATTAAGAGCACTCTTAATTTAGGTACCCAAAATTGCCATTCTTAGCAACACTGTTAATTTAGTCCCTGAAATCATCATCATTAAGCACCTAAGGCTCCACAATAGATTGATCTAGTCCAAATAATTGAACAGTAAAAAACTTGATTACAAAAATAAACAACGTAAACATATTTAAGAACTAAAGTACAGTAGGAAACAGAACAAATGCGCGATCACAAATAAAAGATGATATGTCTAGAATCAAAGAGAATCATAACATTTCAAGTTGCTATTATGCAAAGCTTATCAACATTCTTAACAATTCTAACATTTCAAGTTGCTATTATGCAAAGCTTATCAACATTCTCAACACTAAGTATAAACACATTTCTCAATGGTGTCTATATGGGACCATTAGAAGCATTGCTTGAGGTCACATATCATCTATAATGCCAGCACCATAGCCATAGCTGAGGGTGAAGTTAAATGCCAACATACAAACCCATATTAAGGAATTGAAGTACATTGGTGGGGCATAACATTCGAAGGCTTAGTTGCTAGAAATGCTTATATAGGTGGGGAAACCTGTTTTTCCAAAATTTGGAAACCAGAAACAATGTGTATCCCACTTGTATCATAATCTTGTTTCCCTTACACTAAACTCATTTCCCCAATTAGAAATTAGCATTTCTGAAATGGGTGAACTTTATTTCCCTATTTCAGAAATTGTGTCTTCGCATTTGAGAATTCTAGTTTCCAGCATTGGGGAATTTGGAATCTAGTTTTCAATTTTACATTTTTTATTCTCAAGTTAAACTAAGCTGGGGAATGTCAATTAATTACAACTTGCCATGATGGATTTTTGGTATATAATTTCTAGTGAGGATCCAAAACAATCAAAATAGTAAGCATTTGCTGATTGTTCTGGCTTGTAATGTAGAGATAATCAAACATTTTTCTTAAATGTGGGGGAGTTAATGTTTACATTACATTTGGTTATTGCATACATGGATTGTAATCTTTCATATGAATCATCATCATCAAGACCTTATCTCGATTAAGGGTTGGTCACATGAATCTTGTTCCTCCATTCTCTCTATTAAGTATTATGACTTCATTTAGTCCCAAAATTTTAAAAACTTTTCTCACCACTTCTATCCACATTCTTTTGGGCCTTCCTTTTGCCCTTTTTGAAACTTTGACTTGCATTGCCTCACTCTTTCTAACAAGTACTGTTTTCTATTTCTGATAGACATGTCCAAACCATCTAAGTCTAATCTCTCTCATCTTGTTACCTATTGTTGCTACTTCTAAGTTTCCTCTAATGTTTTCATTTCTAATTCTATATTTCTTGTCTTACCACTCATCCATCTCAAAATTCTCATCTCGCCTATGTTCATTCTATGTATATGTTGTTCCTTAACTACTCAACACTCTGACCCATAGAGCATGGCCAACGTTATTGCCATCTTATAAAATTTTCTTTTAGTTTGAGTGGCACTCACCAATCACACAAAATGTTAGAGGTGCATCTCTATATGCTTTAAGTTGCTTGGATTCTTTGGTAACCTCCTTCTCAATCTCTCCACTCTCATGAATTATCAATCCTAAGTACTTAAAATGATCTTTTAGGGAGACATCTTAGTTATCAATCTTTATTGGTGCTTCATTCCTGCTCTTCTCCTTACTAAAATTGTATTCCACATATTTTGTCTTACTTCGGCTGATTTTAAATCTTTTAAATTATAATGCTTTTCTTCATAACTCTACCTTTGTGTTTACACCCTCCCTTCTCTCATTTATTAAAACTACATCATCTGCAAATAAAATGCACAATAAAATCTCATCATGCAGATGTTTTGTTAACTCGTCCATAACCAACATGGAAAGGTATAGGCTCAATACTGAGTTGTAACATTCGCTATTTTAAATTCTAGAATAATTAATTTTAAAATTTTTGAAAATTTGAGAATTTGAGAGATTTAAAGATAGAACCTCGAATTAAAACCTCAATATTTGAGATGTGCTCCAAAAATGGAGTCCAATGCCACTATAAACGCTAAATCGAAGATCGAAGTAAAAATGACAAATTATTTTAACTTTTATATTTAATTAAAATTATTTAGATGGGCAGAACCATCATTTAACAGTGGGGCCCACAAAAAATATCACAGGTGCCAATGTTAGCAGGTAATGATTACCAGCATTAAATGCTGGTAATCATATAAAAAAGAAAAGAAAAGAAAAGGGGGTCACATTTAAGGAGGGGGGTGCCTTATATGCACTTCCCTTCCCACTCTCATTTCCCGTGACCGATCAAGCCACCGGAAACTTCATCACCAGCAACGACTATCTCCGGCGACAATCATCACCGGCAACCGCACTGACGCGACGAATCTCTCCCCTTAGTGTAATGTTTATAAAGACTAAGATATATGCTGGCATACGTGGTTTAGTCAATCAGCATGAAAATGTCCGTGATTTGCTAAAAGCCATAGATGATCAATTCGTCACTTCAAATAAGGCACTTGCAAGCACCCTAATCATGAAGTTCTCATCCATGAGAGGTGTGCATGAGCACATCATACAAATGAGGGACATTGCGGCTTAATTAAAGAATCTCGAGGTTGAGATGTCCAAATCCTTCCTAGTGCACAATATCCTGAATACTCTCCCACAGCAATATGGGCCCTTCAAGATCCAGTATAACACACATAAGGAAAAATGGTCAATCAATGAACTCATGACCATGTGTTCAAGAGGAACAGAGGCTGGTAATGGAATTAGGAAAGAGTGCAATGTTGGGAAAGGACAAACCTCAAGCCAATAAAAAGGGGAAAGGTAAAATACCTCCCCAACCTAATATTAATAAAGAATCCAAGTGTTTCTTCTGTAAAAACAAAGGACACATGAAGAAGGAATGTGCCAAATTTTAGAAATGGTTTGAGAATAAAGGTAATCCAATCTCGTTTGTTTGTTATGATCCAATATAGTTGATATTATTTATAACACATGGTGGATTGATTCTAATTCTACAATCCATATTTCGAATACCTTGTAAGGTATGCGAAACCTAAGGAAGTGGGAAGTGAGCAAGGCATCTATTCAAGAAACAAGATCCGTTCACATGTGGAGGCTATTGAAACATGCAATTTAGTTCTAAGTAGTGGTTTTATTTTGAATTTGGAAAAGACATTTAACATTCCAAGTTTCTCTAAGAATTTGACTTCAGTTTTAAGACTTGTACCTTTAGGTCACTCCTTTAATTTTTCAGAAACATCTTTCAGTTTGTTATATAAATCTAATATTGTTGGGAATAGTACATTATCTGATAACCTTTTTCCGTATTGAATTACAAAATAATACCACTTATAACGTTGTGCATGTTCATACTGGCACTAAAAGATATGTTATTAATGAAGATTCTTCTATGTTATGGCAACGGAGATTGGAACATATCTCCATAAAAAGAATTAAGAGATTAGTAAATGATTGGGTACTTAGTACTCTTGATTTTACTGATTTTGAAACTTGTGAGAATTGCATTAAGAGAAAGTAAACCAACAAGTTAAACAAAGGTGCCAATAGGAATTCGAACATATTGGAGATCATACATACTGATATATGTAATCCTAACATAAACTCACATAGTCAGAGATGCTTCATCTCCTTTATAGATGATTACTCATGATACATGTATCTCTACTTGCTTCATAACAAGAACGAAGCGTTAGATGCCTTTAAGGTCTTTAAGGCTGAAGTAAAGAAATAATGTGAAAAGCAAATTAAGGTTGTGAGATTAGATAGAGGTGGAGAATATTCTGGTAGATACACAGAGAATGGAAAAGCACATGGTCCATTCACAAAGTTTCTTTAAGAGAATGGGAAAGTTGCTCAAAACACCATGCTTGGTTCATAGGACCAGAATGGTGTGGCAGAAAGAAGAAACTGAATATTATTGGACATGGTGCGAAGTATGCAAAGCAACTATAATCTTCCTAAATCCTTGTGGACTAAGGCACTTAAGATGGCAACATATATATTAAACCGAGTTCATACCAAAGCTGTTCCGAAAACACCATTTGAGTTATTGAAAGGTTGGAAACCAAGTTTGCGACATGTACGCATTTAGGGATGCTCATCTGAAGTAAGAATTTATAATCCACAAGAAAAGAAGTTGGACCTAAGGACCATTAGTGGGTATTTCATTGGATATGCTGAAAGGTTAAGGGATATAGGTTTTATTATCCATCTTACAATACTAGGATCATGGAATCAAGAAATGCAAGGTTTCTTGAAAATGACTTCATTAGTGTGAGTGATCAAACCAAAAACATGGTTTTTGAGAAAGATCATTTAGAATCTCAACCTTCCACTACAAGTGATAGATTGATTATAGTCCATAGCATCCCTCAAGTACAAACTGATTTTGAACAACCAATCATTGAAGTTCCAAAAGCTACTGACAACATTCCAGTAGATCAGGTAGTTCAAGAGTTGCCAATAACTTTTGAACAATCGATTGAACCACATACTTCTCATGAAAATTATGGTGTGACATTAAGAAGATCTACTAGAACAAAGACATCAGCAATTCCTGTGATTATGTTGTATATCTACAAGAATATGACTACAACATTGGAGCCGAAAATGATCCGAAGTCCTTTTCACATGCCATGAGTTGCAAAGAATCAGAATTATGGTAGAATGCCATGAAGGGAGGGATGAATTCTATGAAGAGTAACGGAGTCTAGGATGTAGTTAAGTTGCCTGATGGTGCAAAAGCCATTAGAATAAATGGGTCTTTTGAGAGATACAAGGCAAGACTCGTTGCTAAGGGATTCACCCAGAAAGAAGGAATCGATTACACAGAGCCCTTCTCTCCTATATCTAAGAAAGATTCCTTGCACATTGTGTTGGCATTAGTAGGTGATTTTGACTTGGAGTTGCAACAAATGAATGTGAAAATGACATTTCTCAATGGAGATTTAGAAGAGGAGGTTTACATGAGACAACCTAAAGGATTCCCCTTTAGTAATGGTGAGCAATTGGTTTGTAAGCTCAAGAAATCCATATACAGTTTAAAACAAGTATCCCATCAGTGGTATTTTAAATTCCATGATGTAATTTCTTCATTTGAATTTGTAGAAAATATCATGGATCAATGTATATACCAAAAGGTCAGTGGGAGTAAGATCTGTTTTCTTATTTTATACATGGATGACATTCTGCTTGCAATCAACAATAAGGGTTTGCTACATGAGGTGAAGCAGTTCCTCTCTAAAAACTTCGACATGAAGGATATGGGTAAGGCATCTTATGTCATTGGCATTAAGATCCATCGAGATAGATTACGAGGTATTTTAGGCCTGTCTCAAGAAGCCTATATTAATAAAGTTTAAGAGAGATTTTGAATGAAAGACTGTTCACTAAGTGTAGCTCTCATTGTGAAGGGAGATAAGTTCTATTTGAACCAATGCCCAAAAAATGATTTTGAGAGGGAACAAATGAAGAACGTTCCATATGCTTCTGTAATTGGAAGCCTGATGTATGCTCAAGTCTGCATAGGGCCTAACATTGCATTTGTTGTGAGAATGTTAGGACGATATCAAAGTGATCCAGGCATAGACCACTGGAGAGCTACAAAGAAAGTAATAAGGTACCTTCAAGGAACCAAAGACTACATGTTTATTTCTAGATGGACAAAAAATCTAGAAGTAATTGGCTATTCAGATTCGGACTTTGCTGGCTGTGTTGATTCACATAAATCAACATCAGGATATATTTTAAGGAGTTTCATATCTGGGCTTAGAATCATGGATTCTATTTCTAGGCCATTGAGAGTATATTATGACAATTCAGTTGCTGCCTTTATGGCTAAGAATAACAAAAGTGGTAGTCAAAGCAAACACATTGACATCAAGTATCTACCCATAAGAGAATGTATTAAGGAAAAGAAAGTAGTCATTGAGCACGTCAATATTAAATTGATGATCGCTGATCCTTTGACTAAGGGCATGCCACCATTCAAGTTCAAGGCTCATGTAGTTAGAATGGGACTTACTTCCACTATGTAATTTAGTTGTAAGAACGGATGTTATTTTCAATGAAACTCTATTTATGATGTTTCTCATATTTGCTTTTCCTTGTGTACACAGTGATTCATTTTGAGAAATATCGTTAATGTCTGGACCTAGAATTAATATAGGGTTTATTCATTAAGGAATATGGGCAAATAATTAAGAGACATAATGCATTGTGATACATGGAAGATAATACTCATTTTATAGAGAACTTATTGCCATGATTCATGTATTTTGTTTCTTACTATGATATACGGTGAAATAAATGAACCAAGTGGGAGAATGTTGGTATTTCTCCTTAAGACTTGGTAACAACTGAGTGAATTAAGCATAATAAGTGGTCCATATTCTTTCCATGATTTTAGGGATGAGTTTAACTTCCCACTTTGAGAACGTTCAAAAACTGACGATGGGTTGGCTTTATGATGGGTAGAGCAACCAAAAAAAATAAAAAATCAGTGCATTCTCTCGGTTAGGTCCCCTAAGCCAGTAATCTCACTTTCAGTTAATACACCATCGAAGGAGATTGATCAAGGTTTAGAAGAACCTTAACCCAACGGATCTACATTCCAGAAAACAGAGGATTGTGCGGCAATGGCTGGAGGTATGTGATTTTATTCAATCCTTATTCCGCATTAGATTTAAATGCTATTTGAGTCCATGAAGCATGTTAAATCATTTAAAAAATCTCTAACAGACCCTTCTCAATAAGCCCCCAATACCCACCAGTCTTGGATTCCCAAATGCATCATAACTGAATTTGATAGCTACAAGAGGAGCTGGAGTCCATCTTGGCTGTAGACTAGATTTGTTAGGACAGATCAAAGAGACAATCTCACAGTTGTACGAGAAGTCCTTGAACCTTAATGGCCCTGAATTCCTTGTCCCTAGATATCCAGTTAGAAATTTGAAGAAAATTTCATTTCCAGAGCAGATGAGATTCTTTGGTTCGATCATCAAACTCTTGCATTTCTTTATCTCTAGATTCCCACATAATTGATGGAAGCAAGAAGTCCCACATCAATTTTCTCCTGGCAGGGAATTTTATCAATCTCCACATATCATGCAACTGTGGAAATGTATGTGGCAGTGGAAATCTCACATGAAAAGCTCAAACACTTTGCACCTGACATTGTAATCAAAGATGCAACCAACTAAGATGTGGTCCAGGTTCTCTTGTTTGCTTTGCACAACACACATATTGAGGCCAGCCCCATACCTCTTCTCTTCAGTTCATTGTGTGTAAGTATCCGTCCTTGGAATGAAGCCCACAGGAAAGTAGTCGTCCTTAGGTGGAGTTTTGAATGAACAGAACCCGTGAGTATCAAAAACGACCTCTTCATTTTGGTTGTTAATCGGTCTGAGGTAGGTTCTTTTAACTGAAAACTTCCCTTTACCATCCCACCGCCAGACCCATTTATCCTTTCAATTTGGTCTAATTCAGACTTCTTGAAGCAAAGCCAGTAATTCTTCCCACCTAGGAATTTCAAACTCATGCAGCTCTCTGTAAATTGCAATATTGCAATGAACCCTGTTTCCCACCCATCCGTATGCCTATAGGACAAATCCATGTTGAATATGCGAGGGTGTTGTATAGACTTCTGAATCTGTCTTTAAGAAATGTTTTATTTGGTTTCAGACTGGAGATCTAACAGCTATTTAATTCTTTTGCTCTTTAAGGTATTTCTGAGATTGCTTGGTTTACAGGGTAGTCATCACTTTCAGTCTTTGCTTTCATGCTCAGTACTGCATTTCTGAAATCTCTTACTTTGTGGGACCCTAAGCTTTGAATATTTTTGGGAAAGAAAAGCTACTGCTTCTTGGAATTTTTAAGTTTTGGTAGCAAATCTTTAGTCTGAAATTAATACAGAACTTTCATCAATTGGATCAATTAATTGCAAGGTTTGGTTGCTGAATTATTAACCCCCTTGTGTTACTACACTACTCGTTCCAGTCATAAAAATAAGCCTTCAACTGGATGGGAATTCTAAGGTAAAGGAGAAGACCAAGACTGTGTTGATGCTATCATACTCAAGACCGCCTTTGGACTGCCATTACTTGATCTATGCACAAGCTAGACCCTGAGTCGAACAAATTTTCCCTAGAAAATTTATATATCATGAAGAATGCACACAAGAAATTTTGAGATAAAATACCCTTAATCCTGCGAAATTCAGCTCATTTCTAAGAATCCATACTTCGCTCTCTAAAAGCCATCAATTAAGAAAATGAGAACACCTAAGTCGTATAGAGCCAAGAAACGAAATTCAATGATGCCATTCTGCATCCACTATCAACTTCACCAGGAGTTTCCAGGCACGAAGGATGAGGTCAGACTCCTTGTTTAAGCACTCATTGAAACAAGCACTGTTTTGTACCATAGAGACTTTGACGTCTCGAGTATGAAACCTTACAGAAGAGGATCTTATTCAAAAAGATAATTAGTAAAAAACTTGTAAGATTAAAAGCCTGCTTTTTTACTCGTAATAACATAGCATTCTTTTTCCCCCTTAAACTCTCAGTTTTTTCTATATTAAGAGGCATCACTGAGGATAAACTTATAACCTCCTTGTTTGATTTCTTCCAAGACTCCAAGAAGAGAAACCTTTAGGTAATGAAAACAGTTCTCTAACCATGGATACTTTCATCTTGACTATCCTAAAGATACTTTCATCTTGACTATCCTAAATCTTATCTCAGAAGCAGCACTGTTAAGTCAGAAAGATTTTCATTCCCTTCTTTAAGAGTCTTCACACTAATAGGCTTTTGTAGATAATTCTCTAAGGAAAACCATGTGTAAAAGATCTTAATTTCTCTGGCATTGATGTCTACTGATAATATAGAACTTCTTAAGAATGAACTTTGCTCTAGTTTTAAATCTCGAAGCATTATAAACTTCATTATTTATGATATAATAATGTGAGTAGTTATTTTTCATTTTGAAATGCTGGGTTGCTACCTCAGTTGCCTCTACGCCTTGGTTCAGCTTCTATACTATCTTGTAGATGAATTTACTGATTTTACTTGAGAACATAAACACACTCTCTCTAGTGGAGCTAAAGATTTACACATGTTGTTTGGTCCATTAGTTTCTTCTTCTCAAAGAATGTACATTAGCAAAACACTAACAAAGAAGAAGCAGCGAATTCGCAAAGGGAGTCTGAATTTTATCCATATGGAGTCTATATCCTATGCTGTTTCAAAGCCCACATCTATGTGTACAAGAGTAAAGGTAATATAGAGGGATCTTTACAATCCATCATCACACCAAGTTCCGGGCAGAATATTACTAGTTTTCCCTTGTCTCGATGCCATCAATCTTATAGAGTTTTCTCATAATCGATGGAAGAGTAAATTTGAAGGTGGGCATACCTCCCAACTACACGGAATTCATCTGCTAAGTCTCTTTCGGTAATGCCAGCGTCGAGATTCCCAACATATTACTTCCACATTTCTGTAGAGGAAGAGAAGGGATCATGGAATGAAACAGAACTTAGAAGAGAAGAAAAGGAAAGAAATACCTTCTCTTACTTGATCATGCCCGTTTATTTACTTCACTCGCCAGTTCAACGCAATGGATCCGCCTCTTAGTTGATCCTGCTCGTTGATTTAGATACATCAGCAGCCCATGCCTACTTGATGGAAATGACGGGAACACGCTGCAGCCTAAATAGGATGAATTACATAACAACCCTCCAGCTTGCACACCCTCCCAAATCTAATCCTCTGCCAAAAGGAAAAGTGGTGACTCAAACCTGCTACCCCGCATATTCAAGGAAAGATCTGTCGCCAACTGTACGACTAAATAACAATTTTCAGATGCTCGAACAGCACTACTCTATGAGACTATGAACCTTCCATCTAGGCCCTGCCTTTGGATGCCGGTGCTTAGTTCAGATAGTTTTTCCCAGTAAAACAAACTCTTGGAGTTTGGTTATGGACGTTGTTCAATTGTTTTATTTATAGTATTCCCTCGTTTTGTGTGTCACAGGTTGAACTGTGAGGATCATTCAAAACATCCCAACTTTAGACTATATAACCTGTAAGTAGATAGGAGGAAAGGATGAAGAAAGAGGAGAAATCCTATCAAGCATTCTCTCTCTCTGCCTGATTTAGCAATTCTCTGTGCATCACTGGTTTAATTTGTCTTACTCTTCTTTTAGCTCTGCAACACAAGCGACATGGCTATCATATGGCGGGTAAATTCTGTAAATGGGAAGAGGAGGGCAGTTGAGAGTTGATTGGTTGCGAGGAACGTAAATAGCACCCTATCACAGGCTGCCTAGTATTGCGAGACGTCCAGATAAGTTCTGGTATACAATTTTGGCTTCTTGAAGAAACTTCAACACCATCAAGTTCAAGCTCTGGATTGGCCCGCATTTTAAGAAGAATGAATAATCAAACAATGCTACTTAACAACCAGCATTAGGTTCAGTAAACATTTGTGGTGCGTCCTTTGCTTTTCTTCCCTTTGCTCAGGGAAAGAGGAAACAAATTATGGCCATAAATCAACCCTTAGGAGGTGATTGACTAAGGAATCACCCAAGGATTACCCGAGGCCGCTTGGCAAGGCTTCTGTAATCTCCTTTTCACGATTGTTACTTGATTATTCCTTACAGTCGAAGGAGGGCAGCCCCACTGCACGAAGCTCTCACCTATGTAGAATCCGGTGAAGGGGCGGACCACAAGGGCCTATAATAGGCAGCTTTACCTTGCATCTTGCAAGAGGCTGATTCCACCCCTTGAACCAATGACCTCAAAGTCACATGACGACAACTTTTACCATTGCGCCAAGGCTCCCCTTCTGATTATTTCTTACTGTCATTAAGAAAATTTTTGGACAATGTCTAAAAGGATTACAAAGTGTTCCAATCGGGCTTTTACCGTATACAACTAAGAACAATTATCAAGCCACCTAAGTTTGACGAGCTACAGATAGAGGATTTGCAATTCGCTCTACTACCTAAGGTAAGATTGTTACAAATGTGACCTCAAAGGGTTGAGAAAAGAATATTACATGACTAGAGTGAAATGAGAGGGCTTATTAGCCAGGGCCGGAGATTGACTAGGACTAGGTGCCACCAGTTTTGAGGTTAGAAATCCTCACCTGCCCACAACCATACAGAAGGAAACAATGCGTTGTTCGCACCAAAGATTAGTGATTATTCAAATAAAATATGTTAGCAGAAATTCTGACAGAGCTGTTTTGTTTTTATCATTGCTAGTCTCACATATTTAAATCATTTCAATTTGCTGACTTACGTCTGCAGACAGCACTGCTCATGACTATTAACTAAGATAAGCCAACAAATTTGGCCCAAAAATTCTTCTCTTATAGTTGAAGATTTTTATTTTATTTTATTTTACTTTATTTTATTTTGTACTCTTTTCTTTTAAACCTTTCTCTTTACTCTTTCGGCAAAAAGAACAGGATCGATTTTATTTTTTTATACAAGCAAAGAATTACAAAATGAACTATTCACACACTCTCCTATATCCATTCTCCATTCCTTGACCGACCTTGAAACTATGACCTAGCATTAACGGGAGAGGAGCCCCCTTCTGCCAAATCATTGTGCTACTAAGCTTTTTGGCAATAAAGAAGAAGATCAAGACCCCCACTCAGGTCCTATTGGTTTCAAGAATTCTTTTGAGTCAGAAATTTTCGAAATGCTTATGTGTAAAGGTTTATGATCTACGAATGCGACCATCCTTCTCAGTGGAAGGTGATTTCGGTTGTGCCATTGCACGAGAGAATGGCTCTAAATGGGTGCTCGGAGATTCAGTCATTATTTAAACGATACCGTGGACATTTATTCAGGCAATTCTTTTCCCTTTCCTCTTATTCTTAGGTCGTCCAATGATCTAGCCAATGCCCGGTCTAAAGGAGTGGATAAGTCATCTTTGTATACAGCAATATCGGCTCACTATTAACTACCATCATCTATGCTATTCTAAAACAAAGGACACATAGAGGACAAAGGGGCAGCCCCAGCGCACGAAGCTCCTGCCTATGCAGGGTCCGGAGCAGGGGCGGACCACAATGGCCTAAAGTACACAGCCTTACTTTGCATTTTGCAAGAAACTGTTTCCACACCTTGACCAGTGACCTCAAGGTCACATGACGACAACTTTTACCATTGTGCCAAGGCTCCCCTTCAAAAAACCCGCAGAGGACAAAATATTAAAAACAAAATCGCTGTGTCACGACGCCTAAATATAGTCGGCAGGGCATCTCCAAAGAAGAAAATTTTGGAGAAAGAATGACCCATTCCTTAAATAAGTAGATGCTGAAGGCATTGAGATTAAAGAAAACTTCAGTGGCAAAACGTAAAATAAAATTGTGTTATAAAATGACAGAATGGGCGGCAGGAATGCGACCACTGGCAAGCTAAATATCCACTGGTAAACAGTTTGGCTGCTAATCTCTATCTTAACCCCATATCTCTCCAACTCACAGGGCTCAACTCATCTACCTACCCCATAGGGTGCACAAGCACAATTATACTTTGGCAACATAAAGACATGATTTAAACCCGCCAAACTGAGGTAAGACAACTTTGATAGAGGCATTATTTAGATATGAGTGTGCTAAGATCACATGCCACCATCCTTGAAATTTCTTCCCCTAGTAAGAGTTGCTTTGATGCACTAAATTTATCTACTTGCTGAAAGAAGTCATGAAGCCAAAACTTTTGGCCCCCATTTCCTTTTACCCCTTCTGAAGAAAGTGTCCAGAAGATACGGAAGAAGGGAGAACCTTGACGCAAAGTTGAGATCACGGGTTAGAGCTGTGGAATGAAAACAGTAATTTACAAAAATAAAGATAAGGCTACGTACTATAAACCCTTATAGTCTTCCCCGCATTATCCAGTATTTACCTTTGAAACTCATCCAGTACTTTACCTTTGAAACTCATTTAATAACTTAGGTAAGCAGTCTTAGGTAGCTATCAGAGTCCCACAGCGCTAAGTTGTGACCGAACCTGCTTGAATTGGTCACAACAAGACTAGGACAAGCTTCAAACACGTAGTGCCAAGATCATTGCAAATCTTTGCTCCTAATAGAAGTTGCCTTTCATTGCATCTAGCCGGTAGAAAATACAATTCATAAAAACAAGCAGGCCATGCCTTTCCCTTCCAACTACCATAAATTCCTTGATGGCTCCCCATCAATGCAATAAACATCCACCCCTCCAACAAATCTCTTAATCAGCCGCTTACCCACATGCCTCAACCCATAAACGCTTGCCACGGGTACGACAACTAAGAATTCAGGATCAACAATTAGATTCTTGATCGTGACATGGTAATGACCAAGTTGGAATTCACTTCCTCTCCTCCATTTGGTAGCCATCTTCAGGACAAACGTGGCTCATTATGCACAAGGCCTTGGGCATTATTTTTTATCATTTCATTATCTCATAACATGCCATTACACTTGTATACAAATTTCCAAGAAGAGACTTACCATCTCCAGACATGGCACTAGATTTTCTATATCAAATTATCAAGTGCCAACCTCGAGTTGCTGCTACCTACCCAATAGCTATGGCTTATATATTAACAAAATTCCGAAAAGGAAAAATAAAAATAGTGTGTGTATATATATATTTTTATTTTATTTTTTATTTTTTTTATTTTTTTTCTGAGAAGAGAGGAAAGGGAAGTACCCACACATACAGCTGCGCCTCACTGTTACCACCAGTAATCAAGACAAAATCACCAGCCATTCACGTGTGGGCCCGGTGGACTCCGACACCTTCCGCTGTGTGTCAGACACCGGCGAGAGACACGACGATCCATGAAACCCATCACCTCACGCCGGAGATGTAGACCTTACACTGTACTACTGTCTTTCCGACCTTGAATCCTGGAACCACGGTGAAACCCACCGTTGGTCTGACGGTAACCAGCGAGGTGTTGTCGCTCAGAAAGAAGACCCTGTCAATAACGCTCTCCATGTAGACTTCCGAAAACCGGCAACCCTTTCTGATCTGAAAAATGGACGCTTCTGGTTCGAAAGAAAAGGCCAATAAGTGCAGAATCCAAACACGTTTCGCCATTTCTGCAAATGCTGCAAAGAAATCTGTTTCCGGGAAACGACCGGAATTCAGAAGACTCCTCTGGTTTAGGTTGCCGAAAAAGGATCCTTCCATTTTGGGATGAATCAGGCCAAGATACTTCACATGGCAAAATTTACCGAACAGAGATTCTGGGTTGTGGAGGAGAAACTCCATCGGCTTGATGGATTTGAAATCCGTGAATTTTTCGAAGAAGTGCCGCCGCCGGTACCTCTTTTTTTGCTCATTAGATAGAGAAAATTTTGGGTTTTGAAAATCACTGAACATCTTTTGGCAAACAAATGATTCAAAAGCGAAAAACTTATGACTGGGTTTTCCATGAATAACATCTGCCTCAATCGCAGCCGCAGCAGCCTCTAAGTCCCACGAGGCAGATTCCATACCGTTGATCATCAGCTTCGTGAAACTTCGAATAGATTTGACAGTGTGACCGAGAACCGTGATGAAATGGTTTGGATTTAACCCAGATAAGTGAAGATTGGTAGCGAGAGGACTGGGGGAGTTTATTCTCTTTTCGAGCAATTTATTTTGGTTTTCAACCTCCTGTAACTTTTCCCTCAGAAAGATTATCTCGGATTCTTTTAGTTGTATCTGGTACTGGAGTTTCTTGGACATGATCTCGTAAGTTTTCAACAGATTTTGCTGCTCCTGAATCTCTGCCATCATCTGCGAAACATGGGAGGGAATTATCTGTTTCTTCAAGTAGCATCGTTTCAACTCGGATAAATTCTTCAGCTCGGAGATAACAATTTCATCTGCCGAATGAATGGCTTCAGGATCGTAAGGAGACTGAGCAATCTGCAGCTGTGCGTAGGCAGCTTTAATGGCAGAAATGTTTGCAAAGAGCTTCGCGAGAAGCGCTTCCATGGCCTCTCTTTCCTGAACCTTCTCATCATCGTCTTTGAGAGGCTGAGACTTACATACTTTCTGAGACAAATCTACACCATTTTCCGGCAATTTCACCTTGCGGATCCCGTCATCTGGGGCTACGCCGGCAGCCCGGAATCGCAGAACTTTCGCGAATGTATGTACTAATCCGTTGACGTTGGAAGACTTTGGTTTGACAGAATCCATCTGAAGAGCGGAAAAACGAGGAGAAATGAGACGTACCTGTTTGCGATTGGATATTCTAAAACAATAAGAAAAAGAGGGGCATCCACCAGTATGATCAAAGCAAACAGAACGGAGAGAAAGCATTTGCCTTCAGCTCTCCGTTCGAGGAATGGTGGTCGGATTTGGCTTTTGTAAGAGTTTCCAATGCTTTTTTTGAAGCGTAAAAGGAGATTTTTAAACGCGGGAAAGAAAAAGCAAGAACAGGGGAGGAGGACGGACTACAGAGAAGGCGCGTTAGAATCAGAGGAGAAAGTTTCTTGTTGAAAGCTCCGCTTACGGGGTTTGGTGACTGATTCGCACGTTGTTGTTTTAATATTGACACCCCCTTCTACTTTTTTGGCTCCACTTTTTCCTTTCGATTTGGATAGACCATGGATAGTGAACTTATCCTGCCTAATTACCAGCCCTAAAACACAAACTGCATTACGTTTTTTTCTTTTTTCACTTGTTTCAGCAATAGAGAAAATAAGATAGTTATCAATGGATAATTTCGTCCATGAACGGTTTCCTCCGTGCCGAACGGGCACACAAAGAACAATGCCATATGGCGGGCTACAAAACATAGATAAAGCTATTCACGGATAGCAATCTCATCTGCTACAATAATCGGAAGAGAAATGATATCCCACCGAGTCCCGGGACTGACTCGGAAACTCAGCCTAGCTGAACCCAACTTTGAATGATCTGCAAAGAATTATACCCGTTGGATGTTTCTAGCTACTAGGTTTCTTCTCTTGACATAACTAATGGTTATGGTTTACAAACCAAAAAAGCATAAATAAAATCATCCAACGGACGTCAATTTTCAAGAGAGTCTGAACGAGATGAACGGGTCAGATCTTTACATTCAAAGGTGGGGTTTAGCTAGGCAGGGTAAGAGTCAGTCCCAGAACTCAGGCGGGACAGCATGTCTGCAATCAGAACGTGTTTAACTTTATCCATGGTTTACTACTCTAACAAACACCCTCGGAAGAGATGGGTCCTCAATCGCGGAAAGTACCGATACGCAACATAACCATCGAAATCTTGCACCAAAACAGATCACGACCGTTCAAAGCGCGGCCCAATAAAGTTAGAGTCATTTCGCATGGGCGGCTATTATCGGAACAAATTTGGACAGGCAAAGGAGGGTGTAAATATCAGCTCAAAAAGGAAGGATTATTAGTTGCAAACGGAGCCGGTTCTATCAAATTATTCAGAAACGTAGATAGGCCAGAAGTAAAAGGATTTATCGCGAGAAAGAGTCGAACCTTTGAAAACGGGCAAAAACTAGGTATTTCTGCTAATTCTCATCGTTTAGAGAAAAATGCGATTTAACGGAAGGAGGAACAAATGTCTGTCTTCTAACGCAATTACTCCGTCGAGAGTTTCCCTAACGCAAACGTGGAAGAAGATTTGCAGCAGGCGGACAAAATCCACCAGAACCTCTCTTTCTTCTCTAAAGCTTTACCTCCGGGCGAAAGACGAAGCTTTCCTTCCGCGATAACTTTGAAGACGTGGAAAGTTTCAACGAACGATCGGATTCTCAGAAGCAGCTCGAATCGGCCTGCAACTGCTTAAATCCAAAATCCAAGCTCTAGCTATCTGAATCCTCATGGAAAAGGCACTAGATTTCGTTTGGCCGCAGATCGAAAGCTCCTACCGCAGCTATCTAAATCAACAAAAAGGAAGAACTACTCAGTTAAGAACTTTCAAGAAAATGATGTATTTCTCTTTCTCTTTTTTCTCTTTCCACGGTAAAAGGAAAATTCAATAGAAAAGGTATAACTTATAAATCACCTTATAATGGAGTTTTCCCCTAGAAAACCTCTGGTTTTGGGGAATAGAAAGAAACTGCTGAAATCGCAGACTCGTTGAGAGAAACGAAAACGGTGACTTCTTCTCGTACTGCTTACCTTTCGAAGAAAATCCTTTTCAACTAAGATTCCTTGGGGAAAATCTGGCACGAAATATTTCCGTAAACGAGTGTTTCTTGGACCATGAAACTGGAATCTCTCTTCTTCTTCTTCTTCTTCTTCTAACCGGAGCTATTTGTACTATGATCAATGGTAGGATTGCTTTGATTTGGTTTTCTGCTAGAAAGGTACTGTTCAAGCTGAGCAAGAAGGGAAAAGGCGGGAAGGAAAAGACGAAAATTAGCAGCAAGAATAATGTCGAAAAACAGGGCATCGGGAGAAAAAACCCTAGTTTCTGCGTTTTTGTAGGGTTTAATTTTTTGTCAAATTACAGTTCTATCCTTCGAATCCACATATAAATACCAATCTCTCCTCACCGAGCCTGAATAGGAATTTTGCGCTAGTCGAGGTGGCAGCTGCTTAACCAATGTCAGAAGCACATTTTTGGAAATTAATTAAAGGTTGCTTTCGTGTGAAAGCGCTAGCCCACTTGCCCACCGCGTTCAGCGATGCGGCTCCGTCTACGTTGTTCTGTCGACGAACTTGCAGATTGGAACACGACAGAGTCAGCGTGGGCCATGTTAAGAATACATTAACGAATGATCGGAGCCGTCGAATGTGGGGACTATTTGTCCTACTCCACATTTGGAATTATCTGATGAGTACGACCATTCCCTCATGAAGAGTTGTCACCCTGGGCCCACATTTTCCATCACCATCCACAAAAATGGGTCGGGTAATTTGGACCGTTCGTTAAACACAAAATTCTGTACCGTCAACCACGGAGTCCAGGCTTGTCCTTGTAAATCGTCCCAAAGCTCCTTATCAACGAAGAAGAAAAACAATGAAAGAAGATGCAACCAGCAATTGGACCAAATTGGGGCGAACCACTGTATACGGAACGCTTCAAAAGATCTAGATTTGTCTTCGACGATGACGGAAGAAATGTCTCGACTTGCGTTTTGTGATGAGTTGCAAGTGCGTACTTGAGCTTGTAACTCTTGATTTACCTTTGAGAAAAATAAAAAATAAAAAATCCCTCTTGTTTTAGTGTTGCCGGTTAAGCAAATTGGGAGGGGTAAGTTGCACGAGGGTGATTAAACCATAATAAATTACCCATTAAGCATTAATTATTATGTAATGTTGTTCTCAATGATCACGATGACTAAAAATCATCCAATGGAGGGGAGCCCATCTAAATAAATGGGACCTAAAATGGCATGAATTTGTGGCACCAAATTAATTCGTGGGCCCTACGACTGTCGTCGTACTATGTGGTCGGAGACAACCATATAAAAACTAATTAGACCTTGGTTCGTCGTCCCTGTCGTCCTTGTTTCTGACTTGGAGCCTCCTTGAAGGACGCAATTGCGCAATTCAGGAAAGGGAGGACACAGTCGTCATTAATGGATTTACTTGTCCATTTACAAGTACTAGACGAGTCCAGCCGGATACATAGCCACATCCAGCACCATGTGATCCCGCTTACTCGAAATCAGAGGCTCAGCACACCATTTCTGGGACCGCGTAAAAGATTTCAATTAATACTTTTAAATAAGTGGGAGGTGTCTGATTTGTTTATTATGGAAATTTTTTAGTCGGCAGTTGTCGAAGCCGGCCCCACTCGTTAATGAAGATTGTGGAGATTATTATTCTGACTTCTTAATTAATAGGATACAATCTAAGAGTAGTACCTTTCGTGATCTAGCAAGAAACCCAACTTCCGGGCCCACGCTGGAAAATCTATGTGTTGATCCGGTACCATTAAACTTGTAAGCCCAACGCTTGACTTCTATGTGGAATTTAAAAATGGTTTCGTTGATCAAAGGTCTAGATTCTCCGGTCGAGACAAGATCGGTAGCAGTAGGAAACAATTGAAGAAAGTTATTAGCTTAATGGTTCTGGTCATTAGGTGCTACACATGTGGGCCCTGGAAGGTGTTTCTCATTTCAAAGGTGCCAAAGTGAGAAGGGAAGGGAGGGTGTTGAAGTTGCAAGCCGCGTTTGCCTATTTTATTGTTTTGTGCGTGCCTTACGAAGAAAGGCAGTCTTTGTGTAACAGTAAAAGTTATCATCATGTAACCCTAAGGTTACGGGTTCAAGACGTGGAATCAGCCTATTGCAAAATACAAGATAAAGCTGCCTACTATAGGCCCTTGTGGTCTGTCCCTTCCCCAAATCTCGCATAAGCGGGAGCTTCGTGCACCAAGACTGCCCGTACGTGCCATACGAACACATTATTCTCAATTATTTAGTGATTATAAATGTGGCCACAACATTAGAGGAGACATTTGAATCAAAATTGAGATTTATGTCCTTTTTATTTAGATTTAGGTAAATATTTATCGCCAGCTTGATTAGTTATAAACCGACCAATTGATTTTTTAAGATTATCGTTGATTTAAAAATAAATAGAGGGATGCTGGGATAATGCAAGCCATAATGGGCCCCATCAAAGGTTGACCATTACGGTTCGCCTCTGATTTCTATGCCTTTGGATCACTGTTGTATTGAAAAGAGCAAGAATTGGATAAGCTTAGAATCTAAACAAATGTTTTTGTCGTCACAAAACATAGACCATGTCGTTCAATAACCTTGACAGTTGGTGTACAAATGATTCAAAGCATATAAATCCAGTGTTTAAAAATTTTGACACTCAAATAACTCAAGTAGCTACCAATCCTACTTTTCCACTTAGTCGAGTGATATTACCAGCAAGCCAGTACAAAAATAAGTATATAATTAAAGATAAATAATAAAAATATTTTAAAAATTAACAAACTAATGGCCACGATAAATCCACAAAACAAAGATTTAAATTTCTAACTTCAAATAAGAATACATATTTGTATGATTCATGGATGAAAGCAATCAAACAAACATAAAATAGAAAATTCTGAAATTATAAATTATCACTTATTTCCATCTTCAAGAATTATGAGAAGAATAAAGATGATTTTAGAATAGTAACTCATGATTAAGTTGCCAATTTTGGCTATTAAGTTCAATGACTTTTCGACGAAGATTTTCAATGAAACTAGATAACTTATACAATCAAATAACATGGAATATAATTGTATGGTTAGATTTCAACAAAAAATAATCAATAGTGATATATTCAACCATAAACATATTATTTTTATTAACCTACACAACAGTAGCTGTTAAGCTTCTTCAATAAAATTCAACAATTTAAACTTTGATTTGTTATTAAAAACTAATATAAAACTCTTTGTAATATAGATTAGAATATAATCAATCCTTTGCATAAATAGAAACACAATAAATAAATAAATAAAATTCAAATTCAAAACATAAGTAATATACCGTTGCTATTTACGCAAACAGCAACAAGTAGCATACTTTAAACTCTTTGTTTAATGCCTTTTCGAATAAAAATGAGAAATCCAAGACTTGGCTCTTCTTCTTATCAATGTATTATATCAAGTACAATTAATTTTATAAATTTTTAATAATTAACGAAGCAAAAAATCACATGCAAACCATGTTCACCTTCATCTGTCGAGAAAAGGGTAAAAGTTTTAAACTTATTAAGTCACCAAGAAACTCGTCGATCTTTAAAAAAACTCACATGGGTTCTTCAATCTAACCACCCAATTCACCGAAACAATTTTATAATGACATCATCCCAGTTATTTAAGCCATCGCATCAACTGATTGTTAAACATGTATAAATCAGATGGACAAGTGTAATCAACCACTTGTTGGACTAATCATGCAAATGTGGGGTGCACCATCCCAGCATTCAATAAATAAATAAGCCACTGTCGAAAATCCCCAAAGTTGGACCGAACAAATTAAGGACGAGGAATTTTGACATATGTGGAATCTTCCGACAGATTTGATTCCAGAACGCCCTTCATTTTTATTTTCATTATTTTTTACTTTTGAGTATTAAATTTCTCAAACAAAGATAATAAAGACCACTTTCAAAGTGCTTTTGCAATTTTCACGTGTAGTTGTACGTAGATCGATCCCTGGAGTTGCAGCGCATTGAGGGCAACTTTAAGTCCCCATAATCGACACAAAGGAACGTTGCTAACTTTATGACTAATATTCCGTCGCCACTGGGCAACAACGGGACCCATTCTGCACAAAATAAGTCCAACTTCTACGGTCCACTACACCTTTCCGTGTTAAGCAGTGAAAATCTGGACCATCCACTAGGTTTGGGCGGGTCACATAGTTTGGAATCCCGTTGATTGGACGTCTACTCTTTCCAGCGGCCGATTAAAGAAAACAGAGACACTTTTCAACGTTCGAATTAAGGGGGGAAAAAAGAAGAAGGTCAGATCAATAGTACGCATCCTAAATAAAAATGGCCAGAAGATGATTCCAAGATGTCCAATCAGCACGCGACTTTGGGCCAGAAGATCCATACATGGCCCACTGGATTTGTGTGGGCCAGATTCATGCCTCCATGGATCATTCATTCTTAAATAGTGGAAACTGTAGTTTGAACGCCCACGTTGGGGCAAAGAATTTTTTTGCAATTTAATACTCGAAATAGAAGATACGCAAAGTTCCAAATAAGGCCCTGCTTTTCAAAATAAAATACTAACGACGGTGAAAACAAAAGTGACGGTGGGAGATTTAAAAAAAAAAAAAAAAAATCATCATATCTGAACGGGGCCCACGATTACAACAAATAAATTGGAACAGGTGTTGAGATACAGTGGAATCTATTTTGATCGTACCATGAAGAATCTATCTGATCAAGAAATATTATACAGCAATTGAATTTAATTACGATAAAATGTAGTAAAATATATCATTAGGATCATTAACAAATTTAATTTGAGTAAAAGAGGTAGTCCCGGTGCACTAAGTTCCTACCTATGAGGGGTCCGGAGAAGGGCGGACCAGAGTGCCTATAGTAAACCCTTGTCAAAGTGATATCTAGAGAAGTTGTTACAACAAACACCAAGGGAATGACATTCTCACATATGTGTGCGAATCATGTGTCATTACAAGTTCCTACGATGCCTGCCATCCAATCATTTGTGGTGTTTTGTAAGGTTAGGAATCCTTCTGATTATTCCCAGTCTAACCGGATGTGATCAGAGCACATCAACCAAAAATGCATGACAGTGAAGATTCTTTGGAAGCCCTTGTGGTCCAATAGCTAGTTATTGGAGTTGCATCTCGACATTGACCCACAAAAGCATGTAACTGAGACTATGAGTTACAGAAAATGAGTGAAATAACCAGGAACTGGTGCAGTGTTATTTAGGAAAAGTTGAAAAAAGTGAGACAGAAAGAAGCCAGCTTGGTCGTTGCAGATTGTTACCCATATTTAGTTGGAGACGGCCGGATTAACTGAAAGGCGCAGAGACGACCCAGCAACTCCATTCTGTATTCCAAAGTTCTATTTGAGTTGAAAATAACAAATGTTTGGCAGGATTATTCTTCATGGACAATGATCCCATCACCCGTTATTGACAACCTGAAACATGTAGGTTAATTCAAACCTACAGAAAGCTGCCTAAGACACCGGGACTCTTTGTTGTTGGATACAGTTAGTTGCCTAAGTATGTGGGGGACAAGAGAGTTGCCTTATCAATGATACATTATCTCACTTGCATCGACCCTTCGGCAAGCCCCTCAAAAAAAAAAAGGCAGCTCCGGTGCAAGAAGCTCCCACCTATACAAGGTTCAGGGAAGGGACGAATCACAAGGGTCTATAGTAGGCAGTCTTACCTTGCATTTTGCAAAAAGTTGATTCCACCTCATAGTGGACCATTGGAAAATTATATATGTAGTCTATAAACACAGAATCTCACCGACTGGTCAAGCTTTTAACGTATCACCTATGACTCACTGTTGCCAAATCCTCTTAAGAATAAACCTTTACCTCTAAAAGAGTTTATCTTTGCTTGTACTTTTGACATTTCATACCAAGCAACTGTAGCAACTACCAAAGTTGGCGGGCTGAAAACATGCATGCATAACGGATGGAAGAATAGAAGTAAAGAAAAAGTTGGTAGACAAGAGGAGTAGGTGGCACCAAAAGAGAAACGGGAAAGAATGGAAACTGATAAAGAAAAAGATGAAACTCACGTATCGGAGGAGCTTCTTTAGTATCATTTTTCTTTGTTTTGGATAAGGGCGGTAGCTGACATTCACAAGCCCTGCTTTTGAAACTTTTAAATATTTTCTCCATTTTTCTCTACTTTGATGGGGGCATCTCTCTTTCTTTAGAAAACGCAAAAAGAAAAGTTTGGCTTAAAGAAAGAAAGATACAGACAGGCATGAAGTAGCTTTGCAAAGGGCGTTAAATATGATGCAGAAATGAGAGAGGAAGATAAGATACTAAGGAAGCACTGCACGTTGCCTACACTGTGGAAGGCAAAGCCATATAAATTATCCAGCAGCCTTCACCAATTCACTACCAAATATCAACTTCAATATCTGCATCTAAAACTGCTTCATCAAAACGATATCATTCACTCTGTACACGTTGCCACTCTCTTTAAAATGGAAATTTGGGTTGGCAGACACGCATTCAGAGGTGCACCTTATCTCTTAGGCTTCATCCAAAAGTAGGGCGCCTCAAAGCAACTTACCGTGTCGTCTCGCCCTTTGGTGGAAGTCCTCGTACCTTGATATCACCTTAATGCTGAGGATACATGTAGAGTGTAAACGTCCCGAGAAAGTGTTTGCTAATTCAACGGTAAAAGAAACGAAGAATACATTTGCCTCTGGCCAAGTTTCCTTAAAATCAGTATCAGCCAACCAATATTTTCAACCAAGCTTTGAGTTACAGTGCCTTGTTGCCTTCTTATTAGAACAGAAAACTCTCTTAATTAAGAAACGTCAATGGACGTTCATTGTTATATGTATATAGATTAATAATCCTTATCGTGATTGTATATTCAACCTATTGTTTTGCACGAGCATGGCTGTTTCAACCCTTTCCTTCCATCCTTTGTACTTGGAATAGAAAATCATTTGCATATATCTTGGATATTCAATGGTTTTCCTCCACTCATTTGCTTTTAATTCAATGGTTTCGCAGTATGCTGAAAACATCAGTTGATAATATGCGACCATTATGAAATTATCTACTGATGTATACTAGTTTATGCTGTATCGGCTGATATTCATTATCCATTCAGATTTATTATTATCTAACAGTAGTTGAAGGGGAGCTTGGTGCAATGGTTGAGTTGTCGTCCTATGACCTGGAAGTCACGGGTTGGAGACGTGGAAACTGCCTCTTGCAAAATTCACAGTAAAACTGCATATTGTAGACCCTTTTGTGGTTTGTTCCTTCCTCAAACCCCTCGGATATATATATATATATATATATATATATATATATATATATATATTACTTGCTTTTTTTGAAAAGGACCCAATATTCCCACAATTCATTGGTACTAATGTCACTCCCTTTCAGGTTTTGTGGTCAAAAGTACATGTGTAGTCTTTTTTTTTTCAGTATCAAACTATTCATCTTAAGCGTCTAAAGATGAATGGTTAAGATCATCATAAAAGTACCCTAAGATAAAATTATGACAAAACTGTAAAGGAGGGCATAGTATTGATACTAAAAGACAGTGGGAATATCAATTCAATGAGAGATTGAGGGAAAAAGAAACAAACTCAACTACCGAGTATTACAATGGAGAACATGAGTAGTTTAAAATGGCACCAAGAGGGCTGCCCCAACCGCAACCTCGATAGAATCTAATCCTTTTCTAATCAAGATCCTCACCTTCCTCTGCTAACCAATCAGCCTCTTCATTTTCCAGTTGATAGAGAGTGTGAGAGCTCTTAATCTTTAGGCTTTCATTTTCAGGCCTCCTAATATGAGAGTGCATAAAAAAAAAAAAAAAGATTAAAAGCAAAAGAAGAAGCCAAGTTACCATCCATTTTACATCAATAAGAGGCCTAAGAAGGCCTTCAGAAATTTATAATAGATGTTACTTGTGTTAGTTAGAAGTTGAGGCTTAATCAAATGAAAATCTTAAATCCATAAAAAAATAAATAAATAAATAAAAAAGAAGAAGAAGAAGAAAGTGACTTTCCCCCATTTTTCTTCAATACATACTACACAATGAGAGAGAGAGAGAGAGAGAGAGAGAGAGAGAGAGAGAGAGAGAGAGAGAGAGAGAGAGAGAGAGAGAGAGAGAGAGAGAGAGGAACAGTTATACTGTCTGGGGTTGATGTGTCACTAATAGCCACAATAAGAGCGAGCCTGTTGATTTGGACTTTAACATTTCCTACATCAAATTGGCCATTTCGAAATCCATTTCATTTGTCATATAAACAAAAGAGAATACTTTAATTGCTGATCTACATTACAAAATGCGTGTCATAATTGTTTTACCGTCCACTTCAATATTGAGAAAAAATTAATGACTGGAAAAACAAATGATTGAGATTTGTAGGTATGCTTAATCTAGGAGAACGTGGAGGATGAATGGTTTGAATCACCTAAAACCTTTGGCTGCATACACATTTAGGCCCTCTTTCGGATTTGTTAAATGAATGACTAGCTATTTTACAACTCTGACAAGCTCACAACTATGATCATCAATAGATGTGTTGCATGTATCCAAAGTCTTGGAAATTAGATGATAGGTCGGATCAACCAAAAGTGTATCATGTACAAATTCATGTAAATGTGAACTTGTTGATATTTAACCGCAAGTGCACGAGCTATTATAGTGTAGGTTATGTAAGTATGAGTCGATACCACGAAAAATTGACTTAAAAAGTGAAAATTTTAATAAAAATTAATTATCTAAAATTATTATCAAAATTCATATTTAATCAAATTCTAATAATTGCAAATTTTCCAATTCCTAAATAAAGCAAATGAATCAAATAACATGAAAAAAACTACTTTCCTAGCTTAATCACTATCAATATCTTCAAATTTGGTCTTCTGAGAGTTGATCAACCTTCATAGATATCTTCATCACATCCTTAATTAGATATCTACCTGTCAGATTCTTCAAAATCATAAAGATCTAGGCTAAATTGTGGTTTTGGGATTTGGACGGCTCAGATTGATTTTTGAATTTCGGATCGAAGATTAAAGACTTTAATTAAGTCCAGAGATATCCTAAGAATGAAAATGAAAATTTAATTTGAAATCAGCTAAGAAAAAGATGAGAAACATTCAATTTTTGATTGGTTACAGCTAACTCATCGATTGCATTAGACCTTAATTGATTTAGTTTGGAGTAGATTGTTCCTGGATAAGCAGAAGACAAATAAAGAAAAACTGGAATAAAATTACACAAAATAAAAAGAGGACATAAATAAGAAATTAAACAGTCAATTTGTTATTGGTTACAGTTAACTCATTGATTGCATTAGACCTTAATTGATTTAGTTTAGAGTAGATTGTTCCTGGATAAGCAAAAGACAAATAAAGCAAAATTGGAATAAAACGACACAAAATAAAAAGAGGACAGAAATAAGATTTCAATTAAAGACCTAAGGGTAAAAAAGGAATTAACAACAAATATGGTTTAAAACAAATAAAAGACAGAAAAACCAGACGAGAAGAAAATGCCGAAGGAGCAGGAGCAAAAGGAAGAAGAGGGAGGAGAAGAAGAAAGAGGAGAGGGGAAGGGAAAAGGAGGAAAACCTAGATATGGGTTTTCTTCCTCCTAGCCGGTCGACAATGGGAGAAGGAAATGGTCTGTGGAGATCTCGATGTGAGGTGGGCTTTTATCTGGCCAATGCTGGTTGGACAAGGGAGAGGGTGAAGAGGAGAAACCGAGGTGAAAGTGCGGTGGAGAAAACTTGGGTGGAGAGGTTGATCCGGGTTTCAATTGGAAGCCCAGAGAGGGTGAGAATCGACGAGAGAGATGGATCTGGGAGAGAGAGAGAGAGAGAGAGAGAGAGCAGGTTGGTTGGAACAAGAGAGCAAGGGTGAGAAAAAGAAAACGAGAGGGAGGGAAAGAGAAGGAGAGGGGAGTAGGAAGCCCAACCTAGGAGAGAGAGACATGAAATTGGCTGCCTCCTTTTATGATTTTTCTCCACCTTCTAATCTTGTCCTTCACTTCTAAATTTTTTAGTTTCTCTTCCCACTTTCCTTCCAACAGCTTTCCATTCCCCACTTATCTCTTATTTGGAAAATCTTATTAATGATTTCTTCTCTTCTAATTAGAACTCTTTTCTTTTAGGAACTCATCCTCTCTTGCCTTAATGATCTTTAAGATGATCTGCATCGTTGAATTTGATTTAATCCATCCAAACCTCTTTTGGTAAATCTGTAAAAGAAAAGACCAAATTAAAGTCATCTGAACCATACATTAATTATATGATAAACTCTAATGATCATCAACCGTTAATTTTGACAAATTAATGATTAGATGGTCAATTGGAGCTAAATTTCAAATCAAACTAAAAATTGCAAATTTGATCTGTTAGATTATCTAATTAAATGCTAAATTAGAGGTATTTTGATTAAAATTGAACACAACACACCCCCAACCAGCATTTTGCAAGTCTCAGGCAAAACATGCGAAAACCAATTTTCAAATTTTCAAAACTTATTTTTAAGTCAACTCCACTTTTTCCCTAGAGAATCATCTTCAATGAATCCATCAACTTTAGCATACTAATAAAAATGACTGAAGAATTCAAAACCCTACTAATATGCTAAAGTCATTCCACTTAAGCTTAGATCTCAGAGTGAGTGTGTGAGTATACAGTCTACATATAATATAATATTTATCTCTAAGTAGACTTTTAACTTTTGAACTCCATCTGACATTTGTTTTGACCTCAATCTTTACTCATGACATACCCTCAAAAATAAAATCTCTATGATAGAAGGCTCAAATCATATCTCTCTTGTAATTATGTGAGTTAAGTCAATAAAAGCAAATTTATCCCACATGTATTCATGAAGAACGGGAGTTATTGAGAAATTTAATTGTTCATCCCTTTAGAATGAATACCATTACCTTTGAATATTTAGAAATACCACTCTTTTAGATCCTATCTATTCATTTCCTCATCGAGACTATATTTCTCCTAGAATCAATAGGTCTTTAACTAGGATGAAATGTAGGCTTAGGACAAAGTACCAAAGAAATGGTATAAGGGTTCAAAGTTTCTTCAAAAATAAGCAGAGGTCTTCTACTAAAGTTGACAATTCTTTCTTTTCTTTCCTTGTACTAAAGTGAATAGTTATTTTTCCACTATTATTTGCATTCTTCAAAATCTTTTTTTTTTTTTTTTCACTTTTTCTCTTTTCAACACTTTTAAATCTCTTTGAAGAATTTTTTTCCCCTTAATATTCACTTTTCTACTTTCATTGCAACTAAAATGTATATCTTCATTCATCTCTAACTTATTTTTCAAAGAAAATGGGTAATGGATAATTTATATTGGGTTAATATGGGTAAAGGGTATTTTGAGTGAGAGAAAAAAAATAGTATATATAAAAGGCTCAAATTGGCTAACTAGTGGAAAAAATACTTTATGGGTAGGCTTTATGTCTTTAGGTTATAATAAGGATGACTGAAATCATTTTCTAAGTTTCATATAATCTATTAGATTCAATGAACTTTTAGAACTTTAAAGGTAATATGCTAATAATTCAAGTAATTAGCCAAATTTAACAATTGATGGGATCAATTTTCTTTAAGCGCACTAAAAAAAATTATAAATATTTATAACCTCTGAAAAAGAATGAATGGCTCTAAAACTCACTTAGGTTATAGGTCTCTACTGAACTTCTTCAGACTATCTATATACAATTGCGTGTACAGGTGTAATCTGAGACTTTGCTTTCATGAAATATTTTAGAATATGAGTAAAATGATCAATTAATCATGTTCAATTCCATCAATAAGCTAAAGTTATCTCAATTATACTTCAAAAAATCCAATTCTCATCATAGTGTAGGAATTAACCTAAAATTTTTCTCCCCCTTTTTCTTTAAACAAGAAAATCACCTAAAAACCTAAAAAAAAAGCTAGAATTTGCTAGAATTCTACACCCCCCAATTGGACAAAAAAATTGTTCTCAATGTTTAAAAAGTAGGATGATTATAATGCATTAAGAAATAATAATAAAAATGGAAGATGTAGAAAAAAAATCTGAAAAAGAAGAAAGTAAAAACTAAGTTACATAATTTTTACAGATGAAAATTTTTAGAGGAAAAATATTATTGAGTTCGAAACTTCCATAGGTCCCATAGGAAATAAGCTGGATAGGTTTCTTAAAAGGAATGATGAATAAATTTATCTTGCAATTTAAAATTTTTCATTTTATCATAAGACAAGATAAATTTATCTTCAAGCTGCTTATCATAATTGAAGATAATAGTTGGAGCTCGATGCAACCTTTTTGGAAGATGTCAGATTGCTCAAAGGGTGTGACATTTTCCTGATCAACAAATTTGTCTCTTTTTCTAACAGGTTTTAACTATTCCAGCCTTTTGAGGACCATGGTTAATTATGTTTCCACTATGAATAATGGTAGCTACCTTTGTTTGTTCCATGTCGGTAATTGAAGAATTAATCCCATCTCCTACATCTATATCATCAGGGTTTTCATTTGGTGGAATAGGACATTCCCCTTGATCAATGGTTTGTAACATTTTAAACATCATGTCCTTCAATTCAATCATGGATTGTGTGTTCTCTTTTAATTGGTCTTTAATTTGAGCAATTTTCTTCTCCTGGTATTGAATGACTTGATAGAAATTATCCTCCACTTTCCTCTTATGTGGAAGAAGGTAAGGTCTAGGGGCAAGTAATCCTTCTTTTTGGTGATAGGATTGGTTTTGGGCCTTTTGTGAGACATTAGCATTATATTCATTTTTCAAACTAACAGTAGGATGATTACTCTGGTTGGAATTATATGTCTCTGAAGATGAGAAAAAATGTTGCTCATAAGAATATGTCAATTCATGAAGTGCATCATGAAATGCAGGAGTAATGGGACATTCCTGAGTGAGGTGTGTATTACTTTCACAAATATTACACACCTGTTTTACTTTCTTAGAGGGACATTTTTCCATTTCCATGGCCTCAACTATTCTATCAAGGGATGCTATTTTTATATCATATTTTTCAGTCGTAACATATATTTCTCCCCTAGAGGATGTGGTGGTGGACTTAGGCTTGTTTGGGAAACCTACTTTTTCTAAATCAACCCAAGTTTGTGAACTCTCTACCAACCATTCCAAATACTCTTGTGCCTCTTTAGGTTATTGGTTTAAGAAATTATCATTGCATATCATTTCAACAAACTAGCATATATCAAATTTAAGTCCTTCATAAAAGAAGCTAACGATATACCAAAGTTCGTATCCATGATGTGGACAAGTTAACAATAATTTCTTAAATCTTTCCTAGCATTGATAAAAAGTTTCATAATCCATTTGGGTAAAATTCATTATATTTCAGCGGAGTGCATTTATCTTATACATAGAAAAGAACTTATTCAAGAACTTAGTACTCATTTCTTCCCATGGTTGAATAAAACTTGGAGGTAGTGAATGAAACCACATCTTAGCCTTTTCCTTTAAAGAAAAAGAAAATAGTTTGAGTCTTACTATGTCTAATTCAATGTTTTGTGTATGTTAGGTCATGCACATTTCATCAAATTCTTTTAAATACATGTAAGGACTCTCATTATCCAACCCATAGAATTTGGGAAGTAATTGAATTACTCCCACCTTTAACTTAATAATACCAGCATTTGGAGGTAAAAGTATACATGAAAGTGTGCTGGTATAATTAGGCTGTAAATAGTCTCTTAGTGTCTTCGCACAAGGATTTTGGTTATGCCAATTATTCTAATGTATTTTATATTGATCCTTTTTCCTATTTCCATGTGGTTAAGAATGATTCCTCCATTGATGTATTTTATCATTAAATAGAGGTAGAGGATCATCAGCATCAAAGAGAGGATTGCTCGTCCATGAGGAAACATCATCATTATCCAAGATGAAAAGTGGTTCATCATCAATAAAGAGTGAATTGTTTCTCCATGGGGAATTATCTTCTCTATTAATGCTAGAGTGTAAATTACCTTTTTTTATTAATATTTAAATTATTCATTAGATGTAGCTGATCATGTCTCTTTTTCTTTTCATTTTTTTTTCTTTGGGTTGAGAAAACTAACCTAAATGATGCAACCTAACTTCTAGAATGATGCACAAACAAAAGGCACACTCAAATAATCCTAAGCCTAATAAGCAGCAATATATTTGACTCTCTTGAATTTGTATGGAGATGATGCTTTTTTATTAGCCTAGTCTAGCGCTCCTCCTCTCTTTTAGATTTGACTACTGCTTACCATTTAGGTTCTGCGCAAGGTGGTTAAATACAATCCTCCTGTAAGAAGGTGTTTAGACCTCAGCAAACGTCAACGTAAGGCGTGGGAAAATCACTTGGATTTTAAGACACCCACTATAATCGCAATGATTATAAGTCACTAGAGGGACAATAGATTGTGTCCTATTAAGAGGGTCCTATGAGCATGTGATGGCCCAATGGTCTCTTCTGATTGATTTTAAATTAATATGAAAGGTAGGGTTGTGCACTTGAGGTGATTATCCTAAGTGGGCCAAGAAGTGGTGATGAAATCCACCCTTAATCTTATGAGGGTAAGGTGCCCTTACTAATTAATTTTTGCATATCATGGCATTTTGATTAGCATATAAATCACCTTAAAACATTAACTGTGCCCTAAGAATGCAATTAAAACAGTAAACTAATGCAAAATCCTAAAAATGCAATAATTATAAAAGATGCTTTCTATTTGAGTTATACTACCAAACAATGCAAATTATTCTAAATACAAACCCTAATTTAGAAAATAAAAGAGTGAGGAAACTTATAGTCAGGTTTATGATAAAGATCAAGTGTAGGCTACCTTATCCTGCACTTGCCTTGTATTATACAATACTTTTAAAATTAAAATTAAAAATTACAAAGATCCTTACTACAAGATTCACTTAAAAGAAAAAAAAGAAAGTCATATTCTAGGAAAGTAGGATATTTTCTATTTTGGTGAAGATTCACTTGCCAAATTCCTTCGCTTTCCTATTTCCTAAAAAAGAAAATTAGAAATAAATACCAAATTCAAGAAATAAAGTGATTATGGACTTTTTTTTTTTTGAAAATTGCAACTAAAATGCTAAAAAAATGCAATTCCTATTTTTTAGATTTTTAAATTAAATTTTATAAAAACTCCTTTGCAAATTCTTGAAAATGGAACCAAAAACTTGTTAATGTTTAACCGCAAGTGCATGAGCTATTATAGTGTAGCTTATGTAAGTACAGGTCGATCTCACGAGAAATTAACTTAAAAAGGAGAAATCTAAATAAAATTTAATTATCTAAAATTAAAAAAATTATATTGAAATTATTATTAGAATTCAGATTTAATTAACTTTTAATTGCAAAATTTCCAATTCCTAAATAAAGCAAATAAATCAAATAACATTAAAAAAAAACTACTTCCCTGGCTTAATTACTATCAATACCTTCAAATTTAGTCTTCTGAGAGTTAATCAGCCTTTATAGATATCTTCAACATGTCCTTGATTAAATATCTACCAGTCAGATTTGTCAGATTCTTCAAAATCATAAAGATTTAGGCTAAATTGTGATTTTGGGATTTGGACGGCTCAGATTGATTTTTGGATTTCGGATCGAAGATCAAAGACTTTAATTAAGTCTGGAGATGCCCTAAGAATGAAAATGATATTTTAATTTGAAATTAGATAAGAAAAAGATGAGAAATAGTCAATTCTTGATTGGTTAAGGCTAACCTGTTGATTAGATTAGACCTTAATTGATCTAGTTTGGAGTAGATTGTTTATGGATAAGCAGAAGACATATAAAGCAAAATTGGAATAAAACGGCACACAGAAAGAAATAAAAAAGAGGACAGAAATGAGATTTCAATTAAAGACTTAAAGGAAAAAAAGGAATTAACAATAAATCTAGCTTAAAACAAATAAAAGACAAAGAAACCTCACGAGAAGAAAACACCAGAGGAGGAGAAGGGGGAAAAGGAAGAAGAGGAGGGAGGAGAAGAAGAAAGATGAGAGGGGAAGGGAAAAGGAGGAAACCTCGGATCTAGGTTTTCTTCCTCTTAGCTGGCCCATGACGATGGAAGGAGTCGGAGCAAAGGGAGATTGAGACTGGGGGAGCTGGGAAGACACTAGCAGCTTGGGCAAGGGTAACCAGAGAAGGAGATGGTCTGTGGAGATCCCGGTGTGAGGTGGGCTTTGTCTGGCCAGTGCTGGTTCAGACAAGGGAGAGGGTGAAGAGGAGAAACTGAGGTGAAAGTGCAGTGGAGAAAGCTTGGCCAGAGAGGTTGATCCAAGTTTCTATTAGAAGCCCAGAGAGGGTGAGAATGGGCAAGAGAGATGGATCTGGGAGAAGAGAAAAATAGGCGATAAAGAGAAAGAAGATAGGGAAACAAAGACAGGTGGTGAGGCAGAGCAAGTTGGTTGAAACAAGAGAGCACGAGTGAGAAAAAGAAAATGAGAGGGAGAGAAAGAGAAAGAGAAAGAGAAAGAGAAAGAGAGAGAAAGAGAGCATGAACAAGAGGGAAAGATGTAATAGTCGCTATTTTAAATTCTAGAATAGTTCATTTTTACGAATTTTGAAATTTTGAGAATTTAAGAAATTTTGAGATGAAATCTCTAGTTAAAACCTCAATATTTGAGATGTGCTCGAAAAATGGAGTCAAACGCCACTAAAAATGCCAAAATTGGATATCAGAGTAAAAATGCAAAATTATTTTAACTTTAGTATTTAAATGAAATTATTTAGAAGGGCAAAATTGTCATTTTGCACATGTGGGGCCCACAAAAATCATCCCCACCGCCCATCTTAGCAGGTGATGATTTCAGCAATTAATGCTAGTCATCAAATATATAGATATATATAATAAAATAAAAATAATGATATATATGTGTAATTAAGAGGGGGGAGTGCCTTAAATGCACTTCCCTCCCCCTTCTCTCGTTCCCCCCCCGGTGACCGGCCACTGGAAAGTTCATTCTCGCGACAATCCGTGACGAGAACACTGGAACCCTGCTGGCATTGGTGACGGAACAACTAAGGTAGGCCGTCTCTATCCATCTTCCCCTTATTCTCCCTTGTTTAATGCCTGAAAATGGCAATCTATGCCGTTTTTGGGTGAGTTAAATGAGTTACTGTTGCCCTCGGAGTAAGTCAATGAAACGATGTCAGATGAGGATCAACTGTTCATCTTGAATGTGATAATGCAAGGGACAAACCCATAAAATTCTAGGGTGATCGAACAGCTAGGAATGTCGAAAAACCCCTAAAAATAGGAGGGTGAGGTTTTTACAAACGTAACAAAAATCATGAAAAAAAATGATAGATAATGAAGGAATTTCTGAAAATGGAGGGTGGAAATGGAATACACGTGAAAAACCAGACAAATAAGTGTAAAATTTGCAAAAAATGGAGCACATGGGGTCGCCGGCGACCGGATTCCGACAGTCGTCTCCGGTGACGGTGAATCAGTCCGGTTACCGTCCTCAGCAATGATAACCTGTAACTAGGCGGGGAGCACGACAAGTGGCGCAACAGCAGCGATACGCATGGTGCGACAATAGCGAGCCACGCGTTGACATGCGTCACGCATGGCCAGGTGCGAGGCGTGGTGCGACACTCGCGCGCCATGCGGTGAGGCCTGCGAGCGCCACGCGAGTACTGATGGCACATGCGGTAGGGCCTTTTTCCTGATTTTGAGGGTTTATGACCGTCCATTCATAAAAAAATGTGATTTTAGGAGCTATAGAGGTCCAAATCAAATCCGAAAGAGCCATTGTGATCGTCTCAACAAGGAAGACGTAGATTTAAGACAAAAATCTAGTTTAGAGCAGCTTTTTAATAGCCAAACTATTCAATGATTTAGATCAAGCCGATCAATAGATGATCAGGCCTTAGACTTTGGTTACATACATCAAACATGAGATGATCTAGAAGATTTGAAGGGCAAATCTCATGGGATTGCTAAGAAAAAATGACCCTAACGATTAATTTAAGCAACTACCTTAGGATGTGCTGATCAAGAGTGATTTGACTATCAGATCGATGCATGATCATAAAGATACATGTGACACACTAGATGTTGATTGTTTAACCGCAAGTGCACAGGCTATTGTAGTGTAGCTTATGCAAGTACGGGCGATCCCACGAGGACTTGATTTAAAATTATAGAGTTTTCAATAAAATTCAATTAATAAATGAATATAAACTAATAAAAAAATAAAATCCAAATTTATTCAATTGTTGCAATGTTCACAATTATTTATTCCAAAGAAAACAAAAAAATAAAACTAAAATGCGTCCTGGATAAGCTTGTCCTTGGATTGCACTGTCTTTGGATTAGTCTATCCTGGATTGCACTGTCCCTGAATAGTCAGAATGAAGATAAGTTAAAACCAGAATAGCATAGGGACACAGTTGTAATTAAACAGGGGGCCCCAATTGGTATTTCTGAAATCTGCCAGGGGACACAGATGGAATTCTTTTAGGGACACAGATGTAATTCTTTTGGGGACACAGATGAAATTTCTGAAATAGGACAGAATTGTAATTTCTGAGATCTGCAGGTGCAGATTTGTAATTTCATCAGGGTTCTGGTTTTTCACGAAAAAAACCAGGAAAACACATTTTGGGAGAAATTTGGAAGAGGGAGAAGAGGGAGAAGAGGAAGAAGAATAGAGGAAGGAGGAGAAGAGGAAAGGGAGAGAAGAAAGATGGGAGTTGAGTTTTCTCTCCCAGGGTGTCCGATTCAGATGGGAACGCGGGAAGGAGAAGGAACCGGATGAGAAGATGGGGAACAAGAAGAAGAGAGAAGAGGGCAGATCAAGGGAAATGGGAACACGGAAGGAAACTTGTTATGGGTTTTCTTCCCCAGAGCGTCCGGAGAAGAGAAAACGTCAGGACTAGAAAGAGATGAGCTTGGGTAGAGCAAGCGAGTTGCCGGACCGGAGCAACAGACGATCTGGGCTGTTGGGTGCGTGTTTGGTCTGGGCTCCATCCGGTTCTGGAAGTGGAGGTGCGACGGGGGTCGATTGGCTTCTGGGCTGTGGACTGGCAGAGGCGATGCACGGATAGGTGGAAGAGAAGAGGGAATAGGATGGAGAGTGAGTGGGTAACAAAGATTGAAAACGAGAAGTGAGGGTGCGAGAAAGAGAGCGTTGAGAGGGAGGAAGCAGGGAATGGAGGGTCGTCTACCTCCTTCCTACATCCAGCCTAGAGGGGCGTGAAGAGAAGAAGAAGAGAATGGTTGGAGAGAAAGTGGGAGTAGGGAGAGAGGGTTGGTGAAACACGGAGAGAGAGAGAGAGAGAGAGAGAGAGAGAGAGAGAGAGAGAGAGAGAGAGAGAGAGAGAGAGAGAGAGAGAGAGAGAGAGAGAAGATGAGAGAAGACAGGAAAAGATTGAAAGAAGAAAGAGGGAAGGAGAAGAGCGTGCGGGTGAGAGAAGCTGAAAAAGGAGGTGGAAAAGGTGAGCTAGCCAGCCTCCCCTGGAAGCAAAAACGTTTCTGGAGAGAGATGGGAAGGGGTATAAAAAGGAGAGTGAGAGATATAGACGTGAAAGAGAGGGAAAGGGAGATTAAAGAGATAAGATAAGAGAGATAAGAGATGAGAGATGAGAGATGAGAGAGAGTGGGGTCCACTAGAATTCTAGTCTTGCTAGAACTCTGCAAGTCTTCAACTTTGTCCTGTACTAGGATTCTTCAAATTCCATCTTATCTTATCTCCATATAATATTCTTGATTCGATCTGGAGCGTCCACGCTTGAGTTGACCGATCTGCAATGCATAGACCCAATTAGCGCAATCTAAACCGTCCATTAGCTTTAATAGTCATCTAACCACTAAATTTTACAATTCAACGGTTGGATGACCAATTAAAGCTAAAATGAAATATTTGATGTAAAATCTTAAAATTAATGGTCTAGATGCTCTAATCAAATACTGAATTAGGGGTATTTTGACCAAAATTGAACACTTAACACCAGACAAATATAAATTTTAAGGGTCATGATGAAAATGAGAGGTTTAACAATTAATGATGACTTATGATGTGACAGGTACATCAGAGCATGCGACTTGATATCACCTACGCACCTGATTGGAATTCGGCATTATCGAGGTAGGTGATTTCATTCGCGATTTCCCATGATTTCTCAAATCATGACTTAGTGATTGAAACTTTGAGGCATGGGTTTGTATGCCCTATTATGGTGCATAAAACCATTTTCAGTGTGTATTACCAAGATGCTTACTGCTTCCCTTGTATATTTTTTATGCACTGTCCTTGGCATATTTCAATTACATTGTCTGACTCTTGAGATGTTTGATATGTGGGAGTCACTATGCCTTGACGATTGAGACTATTAAGCTTGGGATAGTGTAACACCCCAGATTTTTAAGACATTTTTTTTATGGCATTTTAAATAAGAGCATTTGGGATCCCATGAGAAAAGCTTTATTTAACATTTTACTAAAACCTATCTTAAAAACTTCGGGTGTTCATTTTCTCAAAATGGCATACATGTAAATTAAACATAAATAAAACAATCTGCGTGTAAATCAACGTCAAATAAATCGGCGCCTTTATTTTAAATCAAATAAATATCCAAAACACAATAATAATATGGCCCAGGGTCTATCCATCATAACATCCCATATAAATGTCCAATATATGTCCAAACATCTAAATCACATCCAAATATAAAGTATGCAGTCCATATATAAAATTCAAATGATAATCCTCTCTAAGTACTCATATCACTGTCTAAAACTATAGGGAAAAGTAGTCTTCAACAGCTCTCACGGTTTATCAATAGCTTTTCCTTTCCTAGAGTCGCGCTCGAGATCTAAGGCATTGCAAAACAAAGCAATGCCTCAGCAAGCTATCGCTTCTGTAGGTACATAGACAATTAATGTAATAAATGAAAGAAATAATGAACAGCTCTGATGAAAAGTCTAACATTTATGAAAATAGTGATATCATAATGCTATGTTCAAATAAATGCCAATTTATTCCATATACTAAAACATGCAATCACGGAGTTAAAACATGACATGAATCAATATAATTGAGCATACAACAAGAATAAGGGCACCCTAAGGTAATGAGTTCCACCACATCGCACTAACATCCCTGATCAAGAGTACTCGTAGTCAACCTCTGAGTGTCGTCACACCCAGGCATATCATCCATAACCATGCTCATCATACATGCACACGTAATAATAATATGGGTCATCATGCTGCAGTGGCAACCCTCTATGGGTATAAACCACCGCCGCTCTTCGTTGACACCATAACAGGAGACTTAGCGTCTTTCCCCATGGAAAGGCTCAGACCGGTAGTGTGGACTATCCATATTACCAAACCCCTACTGAATGCCATCTATGGGCAGGTGTCTATCATATCACAAAATCATCACATCATAATCTCGGAAGGTGGGTAGCCGGCCCTATCCCTCCTAGCATGATGCCCACCGGGCGAGAGCACCCGTCATCAAATATAAAACTCGGAAATCATATGTATATGCTAAAACTCAAGAGCACTTATAGCTTGCAATCCCCAAGACATGCCCCTCACCCTAAGGTTAGCCTATAAAAGGACCAGCTAATAAGCCTCTATTCTCATTTCCATGTAAATCCATGCATTTTCTATATATATAATAAGAAATAAGTCTCTAATTAAGCATAACTAATTTACATCATGCTTGTAAAATCATTTGAAATAAGTTTATTTAGTAAAAGATTTCAATTTGGAATAACCATCCTGTACTCAATGTCGCATGAAATCCACGGTAAATAATAATTGCAAATTTAAAACACAATCACACATGATGTCATGTTTAAACATGGTTTAAAAATCAAGGCAAAACATTAGTTGTCGTCACCTACTTCAGTGTGAGACCACTAGCTTGCTAATAACTCCCTTTAACTGGTATATTCAAGTACACCTGTACATGTCATATCACTATTTTAATATTTTTCTAAAGAAAAAGTGGTCATTTTTAAGTTTTAAAGTTAAAACTAGGTCCGCGTCATCAATACGGTCACACCGCCTCTTTCGGATCGTGATTTGGACCTCTCTAGCTCTCAGAAATAAGGTTTTGGTGAAAATTACCCTCAAATGGGGCCTGTCGAACCACCATAAGGTGGTTTATATCGGCGGCTCCCTTTTTCACCAGTTTACACTGGCGCCACGAAGATGCCGCACGGGTCGCATGGCGTGCGTCTTCGGCACCGTGACGCATGCGATGTGCGTCACGGTCGCCAGGACACGCAGCGTCCCGGCCACACCACGACCGCCTATCGACGCCTTTCCGCACGCGTGCGACGACGACGTCGTTTGACGTCATCCCTGAGTGCGTCCTGGCGTCAGCGCCAGGGTGCTGACACCATTGACGACGCCAGAGAAGACGATCGGATTCCAGTCGTCTCCGGCAGAGCAACAGAGCTCCGTTTTGCGTGATTTTTGCCCCATGGTTTTTAAATGATTTTTCCCAAGTTCCTAAAATCATCCCTAGGTACTGGTTTTTACGTTTTTTGGAGACATCCACCGTTGGATCATTCCCAAATTTAAAGGGTTTGCACTTGGGTCTCTTATGTGCTAGTTGGATGGTGCAATTTTCAAACGGAAGAGGTTTGATCCGTGAAATCACGCTCCAACAGTAGCATGTACAAAATTCCTAAAAATCCAAAAAAAAATTTCTAATTTTTAAATGTTTTTCTAATTATTTTTCTATTTAATAAATACGGGAAAACGGAGTATTGAGGCTTACCTTGCACCTAGCTGTGGTTGCTCGTGTTGCCGGGGTTCCACTCACCAGAAAAATCAAAGCTTTGTATGGCTAGGGTTCTGAGTAAAAACTCGGAGAAACGCTCAAAGTGGAGCGTTTTGGCTCTTAGGGAAGCATATATATAGGGTTTAGAGTCCTATGGGAAGAGTTTCTCTTCCCCACACGTCTTTTTCCACGTCTCTCCAGCGATTTTTCCGAACTGGTAGAGACGTGTGGAAGACAGGGGTGCCGTTATCAATTTGGACCCCTGTGTAACACGTCTCTGTCAAAAGACCAAAATGCCCTTACAACTTCGACGGCTCATAACTCCCTCGTTTGAGCTCCGTTTTTCACGTTCTTGGTGGCGTTGGACTCGTATCGGCGAGAACTTTCTAATGCTTATGTTTTTAAGAAAAATTTCCATCCATAAATTTTTTATTTTAATTTATTTAAAAATTTTCTCTTTTATCCTAAAAATTAAGGATATTACAGATAGGATCATCCCCCTTCCCTGGTGAGTGCCTGAGTGCCCCTTGTGGGTGAAAGGGTGAAAAGGTGAAAGGGTGAAACGCATCTTTCTGTGAGTGCCGAGTGCCTGAGTGCCCGTGTGGGTGAAAGGGTGAAAGCAGAACTAGAACACCCCTTTTCGTGAGTACCTGAGTGCCCATTGTGGGTGAAAGGGTAAAAGCGAAGGGTATTAAGAGTTGACCCCAAGTTGCCATGAGTGTGTTTGAGACACTCATAGGGCTTGACTATGTATGATGTTCGATGCTTTTGACATGCATTCATGTTGTTCTCTGGATATAGACTCACGTGGTTATGGCTTACTTGTATCTGCATATTTTTTTGGATTTTGCATGTCCTGACACCGTAACTTATGCTGCCTTATTTATATCATGGATTTGGTATATTCTTCATCGTATGAATTTAAAGTGTTGTACCATGTTATTTCTTATCTCTTTATATTGAATATAAATCACCTATACAAGCATAGCTTGCTGTGGCATTGCTTTGTTTTGCAATGCCTCAGAGTTTGAGTGCAACAGTCAGAGAGGGAAGCAGGTGGAATAGTGCGGATCTGGATGAGGACCTAAGGACTCTATACTATTTGCATTTGGAGACATAGTAGTGTACGTCCTTAGACTGGTATCGGACTTTAGGCGCTTTACCTAGATATTTGTATTTTGATATATTAGACCCATACCACTATATAGTGTGTATATGCTTACTCATGGATGATGTGGTAATTTTGGATGGACCCTGGAGCTTTGGGACTTCTATTATCGTTGTCTCTTGCAGTTTGCAAAATTTCTCGTGGTTTTGTATTTGAGCATGCTCAGTGTGTCTGAAAGTAATTTGATTCAGCATTGTAGCTTGGGGTGTCAATGACCCTCGGGGTTTTCCTTATTGGGTATTTTTCCTTGACGCCGCTCAAAAATTCTAAATATTTGAGTTTTATTTCAGGGATCCCGCCTATTTTGAAATAATAAATTTTTTACTATTAATATATATATATATATAAAGGAAGCAGAGGAAAGTAAAATGAGAGAGAGAGAGAGAGAGAGAGAGAGAGAGAGAGAGAGAGAGAGAGAGAGAAGGGGGGGAGCACGGTTCCTGCTTCCAACTTAGCCTTAGAGAGAGAGACGTGAAGTTGGTTGCCTTCTTTTATGATTTTTCTCCACCTTCTAATCTTGTTCTTCACTTCTAATTTTTTTGGTTTCTCTTCCCACTTTCCTTCCAATAGCTTTCCATTCCCAACTTATCTCTTATTTGAAAAATCTTATCAATGATTTCCTTTCTAATTAGAACTCTTTTCTTTTAGGAAATCATCTTCTCTTGCCTTAAAGATCTTTAAGATGATCTACACTGTTGAATTTGATCTGATCCATCCAAACCTCTTTTGGTTAATCTGCAAGAGAAAAGACCAAATTATAGTCATCTAAACTATGCATTAATTATATGATAAGCTCTAATGATCATCTGACCATTAAATTTGACAAATTAATGATTGAAAGGTCAATTGGAGCTAAATTCAAAATCAAACTAAAAATTACAAATTTGATTGGTTAGATGATCTAATTGAATGCTAAATTAGAGGTATTTTGACCAAAATTGAACACTTAATAAAACTCTCAATATCAATCTTGGACCACTACCCCTTCCCCAGACCTTGGATAGTTAGGAGCTTCATGCACCGGGGCTGCCCTTTTAACCTATGTGATCTGTAACCTGCACTTATTTACTCGAATCATGTGTCACAGACTCACGAACCAATAAAATTTGACCCATACCCATACTACTAGCATAAAATCGTGCATGGGTCAACCCATACTAGTAGGTTCATGAGTTGACTCGTCTACTTGATGGAAGACAGCATGCAAAGTTAATGCACCTTTCAAGGAAGAGATTTGCTACTTTAAGTTAATTTTTTAGATGTAAAATGTTCATCTTATTTATGACATTATATTTACCCTTATAATGAAAAATCATGCCAATTAGATTATCCTATCTATTATTTTTTTGAGCATCCAATATGATTAATTTCTGCTATTTGTGTAATCTAAGAGATTCCAAATAATATGAATGGAATAGATTTTAAGAAAATTATGCCTAAAATGATGAGACACCCACCTTTGTAAATAGGTTGTTGCCTTAATGTTTGAAAATAATAGGACTCATGATAAAGAATCCTTAAAACCCATCGTGATATCTTTTGACTCTTTATTTCTTTATTTTTTACAATGGGTTATTGAACTTTGTTTTAGTTTTACATGAATTGTCCAAGAAAAGCTCATCAAAAGTGCTTGAGTCTCAATAAATGTACACACTCAAGACTCTCGAGCTGAGGCATGGATACAAACTCATATTTTCATGAAATGTGAAACTTTTATTGAAGATTTAAGTCGGATCAAGAAAGTCATAGATAGGCTAGAACACAAATTTCATGCTTATTGAATGGTTGTAGCCTAACTTATTTTTTGACAAAAATTACAGCCTTAATTTCTGAAAGAGTTAAAACAAGTGGTCAGGGTCATCCTAATGAATTCATTTCATGTAGGTTACCTATTATTCATAATCTAAATATGATAAACAGCTTACATCTACTAAAATGAAGGTATTTAATAATGGTTGATAATTGCTAACCTATATTACTTGTTTTACCTGCAATATACTTATAATAAACGAGTTGGTTGCACTCATTTGATAGTTTAACTTGTACTCATTTGACCTCTAACCCGTAACGATTGGCCAGTTTGACACTTGTAAGTGAGATCTGGTTTGTGCCAGTGAGATCTGGTTAGTGCTATACTTTCCATTGGATGCGTTTAGGTGGGCACCCTCTATGGGGTCATTTACATGGATTCTAGTGTATTTTGTCAGACTTATTGCCGTTATCAGAATGTTAAAGAAGATGACTTAATGATTTCTGCAGAAAGCTTGGTTAATTTTGGCCTGTTTGGACCTAGTTTTTCAAATTTGTTTGGTGGAAAGAGAACTCTAGAGTACCGTACTAGACGGTGGAAAGCAAAAGGCCTGTTTGTGACATATCATTGAGACTAGTGTTTTCAATGTCAGAAGAAAATGTGCAAGTATCATGATCACTTCCTCGTTTTATGCCGTTTACAAGAGACAAGAGAAGCAAGCCGAATATAAAGCCTTGTCTCTTGATAGATGCACCCTTTAACTTTGTCTCCACTGGATCCCATGTTTCAACAGCAGCATCAGAAGCCTGGCTCATGTATGCTTACCCTCATATTTGTTAGGCCTTCTTTGCTTGACCATTTCTTGACCATTTCAACTAAGAAAAGAAACATAGACAGAGAACAAAAGATGCACAAGACCCATATAAATTCCATCCCTGATGGTCACACTGCAGTTGAATATGGTCTTTAGATTCTTGAGGCGTGCAGCAATGGGGCGCCTAAACGAATTCTCAACAAACTAAAGACCATGTTCAACTGGAAAATGCAATATTTTGTAGGCAGGATCATTAATTAGTTGGTGATTTCAACCGGTGTCTCAACCAGTGAACCCACAAAATGAACAATCTGGATTACAAGGCGAGAGGTCCCACGTTACTAGAGTTGCCCCCATCTCCCGTGTTTGTAAGAGTGCATAGTTATACTAATCTAGTATATATCAACCTCATCACAGTTTTCTTTCAGCACTTGGAACCTCGTTAATTGGATAAACAGGCTCCTCTTATTCATTCTCTCTTTGTCACTTCACATGTCAATTTCTTAAATCTCTCTCATCTCTAAACTCTCCTAAATTTATATCCTTTTTTAAATGCTCTTTTCTAAAATCTCTTTGTAAATTCTATCCTTTGGTGAAATTTCTTTGTAAACTATATTCATTCCTAAATTTCCGATGGAACAATCCACTTCTTAATGTTTGAGTAAGGGTTTACAGTTTCTCTGACCAATAAATTTCTGAGTTATTCTCATATGCTTTTTAAGGTTTTCTCTGCACAATTCACAAACCCTGCCCACTCCTACAGGCCCCCTTTCCTAATTTTCATCCTTTAGCTCCTTCAACCCCCTTTGTACTATTTCTTTTACATCCTTTTCCCTTCTGCTGAGAATAACATTGAGGACATTGTCGTAAAAGCCTTTAATTTTTCCAGAACTTATTTCTAAACTTATAATGATTTACTGCAGAAGAGCCTTTAATACCAGTGGATTAACAGTCTAGGTGTACAATATCTTAATACCACATGCACAATATTTAGATTCGCCAACCTAGGAAACTTTGTAACTGCTGTTAGATTAACAACCCCCATGTCTAATCATGTGTTACTGTGTGTATATTAAGAGCCTATTTAGTTAATACGCGGTATTATGTGTACATGAGCTTGACAAAGTAACCCTGTAAGAGCCACTGGATTAACAGAGACGATGACTGTTAAGGGTGTCGATGACTAAACATGCGTTATTATGTGCTCATTAGCTTGACTAGGCAATCCCCTAACGGCCATTGAATGAACAGTCTCAACAACTAAGCATGTGAGTTATTTCCGCATTATGAAGAAACTATTTCATGTCTCAAATATGATCGAGTTGTGTTCCGGAAAAAAATGAGTGACAAGTAAGGGTTGCCAGTATCAAAACATTGGACGATGAAGGACCACTTTTTGTGGCGAAACATTCCTTTTCATTCATGTTCCCACATCAGGACTATACATACTGTAGCATTAAGCGGGACTCATGAAATCCTTTGATGAGAAGAAATTTAAAAAAAAAATGGAAAAAGAAAAAACCGCTCATCAATAAGTAGAAGAAATTTTTTATGCATGCTATGCAAATTTATTTTTAAAAACCCAGCTCAGAATTATGGGACTTGTGTTGCAATGGTATAGTTGTTGTTGTGTGATTTTGAGGCCACTGGTTCAAGGCATGGAAATAGCCTTTTGCAAAAATACAAGGTAAAACTATGTACTATATACCCTTGTGGTCTACTCTTCTACAGACTTTACATATGTGAGAACTTTGTACACCAAGGCTGCCCTTTATATGATGTTGCACCTAATAATCATGTATATGTACATGGGTATATTGATGTGTGACCGTTGAAGAACTTCCTATAAACAAGGGTTACATTCAATGTCCAAAACACAGATTTAGAATGCCATAGTAGACCAGTAATTGTAGTTTTTCTCATTACCTAACCGTTATTTTTTCCTTAGGCAATAATGCAATATTCCACTCCGGAATAAACTGATGAACGGGTCTGATCATCCTAACATGGGCCCTAAATGCAAAGATGGCTAGCATTTCCTTTATCTAAAATATAGTTTGCAGCATTTAGCATTCTAATAAACTATGATATTTTTGGGATCATGTCCCTGGATATTCTTCAATCATGGCACCCATGTTGTGGGTCCCGCTACTCCAATTACATTTTCATTTTTGTTTGAGGCAAAGAAGCTACGTACCAAAATTAGTACCCTCATGACATGTGTACACCAATCAATAATCCTGTCCATTCATCTCATCCAGTTCAACGTTGATAAAAGAGTTATCCAGAAACAGCTGTTTTATATCTTCCTATTGGATAGACAAAATTGTCCAGAAACAAACAGCCCATCAGCAGATACTCCCTTAATTAGATGAAAAAAATAACTAAATAACCTTTGTATGCTTAATTACTAAGAACTTCGTCAAATCTGGTTCTATTCTCTAGAGTCTCTCCAATTTATCCCTGGTTTGACATGAACATCAAAGTGTTTAAAAGCATATATAATATAAGCAAGATGATTCTTCTTCATTGAGTTTTGATTAAGCAAATATTCGACATTGATCATGTTCACTAACTAGGAAAATACCACTGCATTCCAATTTTAAATGAAGTATATGCTTTAATCAGTAGTTTTCCTTTTACTGCCTCATAATACAGTATCTTGACGCAGCTTCCCTTTACTCTTTGTGGTCTAACATTAAAATTAATGCAAAAATAAGATAAATAATTCATGCATACGAGGATGACTAGTGAAAGGTACTAAATTCAAGCAAATGCATAAGAGAAAGAAATAGTGGATATAAATGCAACTAACCAGTGAAAATTAACTCATAAACAATCATTAACATGAATTTTGGCTTTGTACGTATGTTTTCTTGGTTGTGGAAATAGCCCCCTGCAAAAATGCAAGGTAAGACTCTATACTATAGACCCTTGTAGTCTGCCTTTTTCTCGGACCCCTATATGAGGTAGCTTGATGCACCGAGGCTATAGATGTTTTCTTGGTAGCAACTATCTTTGTTTGTTCATTTATGCTTACAAAGAAAATAAGCATATTAATGTAATTTTCCAATGGCTATTTAGATAACTTTGATATTATTATAAACTAAGTTACAGTTTATAATATTTAGAGAGGCAGTAAGATTATTAGATGTCATTTTAACGTATTAATAACTTATAATAAATGTTAAAAATGGAAAAGTATTCAAGAGCGAACAGTAACAATAGTTCATCCTGTTTTGCCGGCATTGACCGGACAGCTTACTAGTGTTCTAAAGAATCTAAACCTTAAACCCTAAAGAGCATAAAATAGGGCAGCTTCTGCCCATACAGAATTCGAAGAAGAAACAGACTACAGTAATCTAAAGTAGGCAGCCTTATCCTATATTTTGCAAGAAGCTGATTCTAAACTTCAAAGTCACATGAGAACAGCTTAAAGTATAACCTAAAAATATATCGGAAATATTAAAAGACAACAAGTATGGACCAGATGTATCACCATTAATATCCACCAGCCATGCTGCCACAAAAAGTTCCAGGGATACGGCCAATGGTCACACTTTAAGAAAGCATAGTGGCTGCAGCTTTTCACAGCGTACCGGGCCCTTATTTCCAAGAATTCAAAGATGGGGACACAAAAAGTCAGCCAAGGCGATCGAACATCGTTGGGCTGAAGATTCGTGGCCACACTGCTCAGACTCGCTTCACCATTTTTGGCCTCAGAGTGCACGAGAGTCTAATCGACAAGATTTTCATATCTATCACTGCAGTGGCTATTATTGGAAGGATTCGTCCTCTGGGGCTCATCCTGGCTCGTCACGTCGCCAAGTGGTAAAGAGGCCTGGAAGAGTTGTACTGATGTTGCTCGCAGGCACTACTGATTGTGTTCACGTTTCGGACAAGCAAGCTAAATTACAAACACAACTGCAGGTTAGTTGGTACTACCGAATACGGATTAGTAGCTGGGCACGTGAAGAGAGAGAGAAGGTCACTTAAGTTTACTGTCTTCGAGGAGTAAATGGGATGTTGTAGATCATAGTTGTCCGTAGTAAATAATAAAGATGATCAACTTCTACGTACAACTGATATAGGATCTTTAGGAGCAGATTTTGATTGCCGCAAACAGAAAGGTACGTTAATCAATGAGCTCTGTAGTTAGTGGCGGATTGCCTTTAGTTGTATGACTTGCAGATGTGGTCCTTTTCTACCAAAGTGCCGGCAGCTAAAAGTGCTATCTAGGAGCAAAGGCCTCCCTCTTAACTTGATGACGAGGGTTCTACCGCTCATGGTTCATGTGCTCTAACAAAGGACTCGCAACAGTTTAGAATCTAATAAATTTTCCTCCAGTGTAGGTGGGAGACATGTTTGATAAAACAGCACCAATCTCACCTTATCTTACAAACCATTACCAACGGTGATCCCATTTGGTATTGTGCCATATTTGACTCCGAACAGTAAAATTAAGTGAAAAAAACCGACAGCTTTTCTTGGTGAAATAAACGTCTGGCATCCAAAATAAATGGATTCTACAGCATCCCTCCATGTGGCACACGTGGGCCAAGAAGGTGGCTATTAAGAAGGGACCTGTTGGCCCAACAGCTCCTCGTCTTTCAAGCATTTTTGGGCAATCAAGTTCTTGAATATTCTAAATGGAATATTTCACTCTATTCTATTCATCTCTCCATAATCGATCAGCTTTTGCAAACTATGATAATCTACCCATCAGGGACAAAAGGAAGTAGAAAAGATGAAGAGACAAGTACCATTATCAGAAGAATTTCTTTTCCAAAAACACGTGGGAGAGTCACAATTTCTGCACTGTACATCGACTTAACAGAGTGAGTTCTTGACATTTTCGAGACATAGTCGATTCTCAATTTTTTTAATCACCCGTTAAACAGAAATGAGTGGTTAGAATCTAATGAAGCACACTTGCGTGCCACAGATGGGCTCATGTTGAAACCAATCTAAATGGCTCCTGATTAGAAGATCCCAAATGACGAAGAAACTTGTTTTGGCAAATGGATCCATGTATACTATCGAGCAACCGCTTTATAGCACCACTGTGTGGCTCTCCTCTGCGAGGCTGCACAAGTCCTATTTGTGCTCATGGGTGTGTATGTGTGTGAGCCTTGGCGTGATGGTAGAGTTGTTGTTGTATGACTTTGAGGTCACGGGTTTAAGGCATAGAAATGTAAGATAAGGCTGCATACTATTAATCCTTGTAGTCCACCCTTCTCCAGACCTTGCATACGTAGAAGTTTTTGTGCATCGAGACTGCCCCTCAGAGATGTGTATGTTTGTGTTCGGTTTGGTGTTATCCAGGATAAACGTCCTGCACCAACAAGAAGAATTCACAATATGCACTAGAATTGCTTGGTTTGTGATATCTTTCGGAGAAATGGACATCCAAGCTGTCGTCCTTTAATTAGACAGATTGACCAACTATTGTGTGCCAAATAGGTTTCCCTCATCGTCAATACAATATATAAAGCGCACCCATGTTCCTACTTGCAATCGGATTTATATGATTAGGCAGCAACGGACTTGAGAGAGAGTATATGGGCGGCATTAGTGGATCACCATCCCACATAATAAGTTCTTGCAAATTCATTTGGTGCTTTTGCATTAGAAAGATTGCTTTGTCTACTTGGTAATGGACTTTCTGTTTGTGCTTGCGTGTGCTTTTACATGGTTGGCTTGTAGCATCAAAACTAGTAAGAAAGGCAGATAGAGACAGAGAGAGTGGAGGAAAGAAAAAACAAGGACATATATACAAGAGAATAATAGCGGAGATTGGAGTTACGGCTTTTAAGTACTCTATCCTGAAGCACCAAAACCTTCCAACGAACGGGCGCTTGCACTCCATAAAACTTAGGAGCTTCCTCACTGGTCTATCTTGCATGTTCGAGGATGAAATTATCTGTGGATAGTAACATAGTGGCTATATATTCTCCTGCTATTCCCTTTCCAAAAACGTAGATAAATTTAATTAAGAAAAGATGACCGTAGTATTTTTTGTTTCCTGGCCGAGCCACTAGAGAGAGAAAAGAGGTAGCCCAGAGCTAGCCCCTTCTTTTGTTGTTGTTTGTTATTGTTGTTATAACAAAAGAATTAAGAAGCAAACTACCTATTATATTCTATTCCTAAATCTACTCGGAATCTCCCCAACAAGGAGGAACTGTCACCACAACCCTCTGACCAAGGATAACTAGGAAAGGTGTCTCAGTCTCTGCGACCAACTGTGCTAGGAAGCTTTCTGCGTACTTAGAGCTGGTTATAACAATCTTCAGCTCCAAGACTTGAGGTAGCCGGTGATAGTGTATATTACTATTCTTGCATAGCCTTATCTATTTCAAGTTGGCATCAGCATTTTCTGTTAAGAAGAGGAGCCTTGGTGCAACGGTAGAGAGTATCAGCATTTTCTGTTAGAACAATGGATGGAACTGGAAAGGATAGAAACAAGCGGACAGCAATGTCATTTCCCATTAAGCAACATCATCAAAGCTAAAGATGTTTTCTGATGAAACGTGGGGGACGGCAAACACAATTATGACCAAATGCGATGATGTGCTAATCACATAATAATTATAATTATCTGCAATCATTACTCACCATAAACAAGTCATATAACTGATGAAAAGAAAACAAGATCATGTTATGAGCCTTTTGAAGGCTCAGAAAGCAGCTAAGATTCTTGTCCTGGTCAAGCATATCTATTGCCATGAGAAGCTTTTTCTTAAACCATCACATCTACTATAATCCAAAGTAATACCTTTAAATGTAACGACAATCTATGTTGGCACAGCTGACAAAAATTAAGAATGGTTTAGGGGTTAGATTCTCCCAACGTCATGGGGGCTCAGTCTGAAGGGGTCCCGGAAAGCGGTCGCCATGGGAAGATCCAAAATTAGTAGTGGATCTTACCTGCTGAATGATTTAAATCATTTCTTCTATAGAGCTTGCAAAGGAGCATCAAAGATTCAAAATTCTCTCTTGTTGGACAATCCTAGCCCTTTGGTCTTTGTGGAGACTTTGTTGAAGATCATGGACTGCGGTGTTCTTGTTTTACACTGTCGCCTCACTGGATGGGATATTTTCGATCCAGATAGCTCTTCTATTATAGCATATCTGACATATAGATATTTACTAGCAGGGATAAGCAGGCTTCACATTTAAGTAGCCAACATTCCTCTTCTCAAAATAGCTTCCATAGGAAAAAGCCTTGGTGCAACGGTAGAGTTGTCGTCGTGTGATTTTGAAGTTACGGGTTCAAGGCGTGAGGACAGCCTCTTGTAAAATACAAAATAAGACTATATACTACTGACCCTTGTGGTCCACCCCTTCTTCGGATGCCGTATACACAGAAGCTTCATGCACCGGAGCTGTTCTTTTTTTACGGGAAAGCCTAATACAATCTTTAGTATTTGGTGATTTAGGTTACGTTGTGTTTGGTTTTCGTGGTTATTGCCTAGTTCCGGACGAATGGTTGTGATTAGTAGGCAGTCTTGTTCCGAAATGTACGCTGTGGATGTGCGAGTAAACAATGCAAGACATATAACCATCTACAGCAACTGTGAACTTCATTTTAGAACATTGATTGACGCAAAATCACGGGACCAAAGATCCCAGTGGAGGATGTGAATGCCATCTCGAGGAATAAGTATGCGACTCTAGGTGGGTTATTCCTTTTATGTCAAGGAGAGAGAACACTTTCAGACGCGCTTCAGAAGATTCTACTTTAAAACTGGTCTTGTAGCTGCTTGGATTTCCAATTATCACTACAAAAATCTGTGAAATGGATTTACTCGTTTATAAGTAAAGGGAATTTGAAGGATGCGGGAGTGTGGTGGCGTATTGGTGCAGGAGTGAGTTTCAATTGTAAAGGTTACAAGTTCGAGACTCTTCAAGAGTGTGTGAAGGTATGTGTTCCCTTTTTTTAAAAAAAGGTTAAAAAAGAATTTGAAATAGATGACATCGAGCATATTTCTCTTGGCTAATAATCCCAGCATTCTATTAGATTGAATATGTTAAATTTCATGCAAAACACCTATGAGCAGACCAGCATGGACCAAAGCACCTAGCCAAGGGACTAATAAATCTATCTATTAAGAACTTAACTAACACACAATAAGCCCTAGGATTGATGGAATGTGTCAAGTCAATTTCCTTAACCAATATCCTATATTATTAGTAGGACCACTCACGTCCCTACCACAAGTTGGCCTTACTTTAGGATCATAACATACCATCACACTTCGACATCTGACGTTTGTAGGGCTCACTCTAAGTGGTTCACACTCGAGATTAGGTGGATTTTTCCACTTTTTTGTGGTAGGTTTCAATTTGGTATTGAGTGGCCCTTCTCATAGGTCATCCCTTCTAGGACCCAAACCCAAACTAGGTGGTTGCTTTGATGCCATAATTTTGCAATGCAATCCTCTAGAAACTACGACGAATTGGTCCTAGCCTTCCACTTAGATTTCCTTGCTCTACCTAAAATGAGAAATTAAAGAAAATATTGTCAACAAGTCTAATTTGCGATGACTAATCTCCTGCTATGAACCAAGGGGATTCATAAAGGATTTTTGTTATCAAGCTATGTAATGCCTTGGGTTTTACACAATAATATAATACCAATTTTTAAAAAGTTGGGATCCCTGTTTTGAAATTTTTGATTTTAAAATCTACTAAAAACTAAAACTCAAATAAAAACATTCATTTTAAAACCTTGGGAGTCATACGACCCACAAAATCACTAATTTAACGGTGAAATAATATTCTCATTTCTACCAAAAAATCTGACAAAGTCTATTTTGTATTTCGGACCATTGCATATAACGCGTGTGATGCAACAATACTTGATAAGTACAACAAACAAATAGTAACATTCCTACTTTTTAAAAATGAATTTACGTAAAATTTTGGATTATCAAAAATTGGGATAAAAAAAGAACATCAAAATCTCTAATATTTGAAGTTTTTATAAGTGCAAGTTTTATAAATAACAAATCAAGTGTTGAGACATTTGTATTTGGATTGTACTAAAAAAAATGATACCAACGACACTAAGTTTGCAAAAATTTGAGTTTGGACGAATAAATCGCTATTTTTCTTACCAAGAATAATTTAGTAACTTCATTGTAGCCCTACTTGCAAAAATATGGGTCTAATAATCAAGAGATGTTGGAATTCCATCATTAGGGGTAGATAGTCCTTTTTTATTGATATTATGATGTTTAGAATATTAAAAACATCATAATTAACCTTTCTAAATAATTAAAAAGAAATTATTAAAATACTTAAAGGAGGGGGGTAGATTTGATAATGGCACCCTCCACTTAAACAAAAAATGAAAATAGATGTTGGTCTGTTTCCCAAACTTGACAAAAAAGAGGAAACTCAACTAGGGGAAGAAGAAGAAGAAGAAGAAGAAGAGAGAGAGAGAGAGAGAGAGAGAGAGAGAGAGAGAGAGAGAGAGAGAGAGAGAGAGAGAGAGAGAGGTGGCCTGTGCGCTGGAAAAATCCATCCATGCCCGAGGAATAAGATTTATGGGGTTTTTGGTCACCAGAAAAACAGAGCTCGTCGTCGACAACGGTGGTTTTGATCTCAAATCTGACCGTCCATTCTACGCTACACAAAGAGGGGAACAAAACCCCTTTGATTTTGACATGATCGGTGGAGGAACAATGCTGGAATCACAGCCCAACAACACACACAGGAGCAGTTGCTGGAAAAATCCAAAATGTCTTCTCTGGCAACAATAAGGGAGTTGGGAACATTACAGAGGTAAGATCCTTACTTAAATTCATTGTTTTGTCTTGATTGTTTATTATTTTGAGAGATTTCATATAGATCTAGGGTTTTGAGAGAAAACAGAGGAAAATGTTGATCTCACGGGTTAATGGAGATGGGCCAAAACTACATGAATCTTTGCCTGAATTTTGATCATCAAATCCAATGCCATATACATTGATCTGACCAACCCAAACCTTCGCATCATCTGTAGAAGATAGAATCGACGTTCTGAATGGGTTGTGACGGTTGGATTACCTATAATGGATAGATCCAATCCCTAATTTAGGATATAATAGCAAACATTTACTGATTTCCCCACCTATTGTGAGGATTAGTGATTGATTAGGGCTTTAACCCCTCCATTAGTGCTCTGATCATCCATTTGAGGTGGAGAGTGGTCCATCCGACCACTATACACCCTTAAATTACTTAATCTGGCCATTATGTTGAATATCAACCGCTGGATCATCTGTGAAAGATAGATGATCCTTAAATGGCAAATTAGAGCAGTGATCCGTGTACTGTTATGCCAGATCAGACTGTTTAACTCTGTTGAATTTCTGATTTTTCAACAACAACAATTGAGATCGTGTTGTTTCATTCTGTGATGATGAGTGACTGATCGGAGCTTTGGTCGTTCCATTGGTATTCTAATCATCACTCCATATCTTGTTATATACTGATCCCACCACATTCAAAGTCGGTAGTCCATGAACCACAGATTTAACCATTCACTTGTAATATCCTTAATTTTCGGTACAAAACAAGAAATTACTAAATAAATCAAATTAAAAATTTCAAGATAGAAATTTTTCTTGAAAACTTAAGAATTTGAAAGTGCTCATCGATATGATTCCAACGCCACCAAGAATGCGAAAAAGGGAGCTCAAACGAGGGAGTTAGGAGCCATTGAAGTTGTGAGGGCATTTTGGTCATTTGACAGAAACGTGTTACACAGGGGTCCAAATTGATAATGGCACCCCCGTCTTCCACACGTCTCTACCAGTTTCGGCAAAATCGCCAAAGAGATGTGGAAAGAGACGTGAGACTCTAAACCTTATATCTACCCTTCCCTAGGAGCCAAAATGCTCCACCTTGAGCATTCATCTGGGTTTTTACTCAGAACCCTAGCCCTGCATAGATCGCACTTTTCTGGCGAGTAGAACTCCGGCAACACTAGCAACCCTAGCCAGAAATCAAGGTAAGCCTTAAACCCTATTTTTCATATTTATTAAATAGAAAAAATTAATTAAAAAAGCATTTAAAAATAAAAAAATCAGATTTCCTGGGAACTCTGTGCACGCTACTGTTGGAGCGTAATTTCACGGATAAAACCATGTTCGTTTGAAAATCGAACCTTTCAACTAGTGCACATGAGACCCAAGATCAAACTCTTTAAATTTGGGAGAGATCCAACGGTGGGTTTCTCCAAAAAAAGCAAAAACCAGTACCTATGGATGTTTTTAGGAACGTAGGAAAAATCATTTAAAAAAATGTGATTTTTGGAAAAATCAGTGCAAAAGGAGGGCATAAATGGATTCTAGAGGAAATTCTGAGAAAAATGGTGCAAAAATCGTGCAAAACGGAGCTCTGTAGCTCCGCCGGAGACGACTGGAATTAGGTTGTCTTCTGCGGCAGCGGTGACGTCGTTAGTGACCAGGCGCCGGCCCCAGGACGCCCCGACGGAGACGCGTGACAAACACACGTCTCGGTGCACGTGTGCAGCAATCACGTGTGCAGGGGCTCCTGCACGGGCTGTCACATTGGGTCGGGACGCATAGCTTCCTGGCGACCGTGACGCACCCCAGCCCCATTTTGTGTATGTTTTCACTGAAATTTGATTTCTGAGAGCTATAGGAGTCCAAATCACAATCCGAAAGAGGCGTTGTGACCGTATCGATGACACAGACTTAGTTTTAACTTAAAAACTTATAAATGACCACTTTTAATTTAGAAAAATTTTAAAATAGTGATGTGATTTGTACAGGTGCACTTGAACATACCAATTAAAGGGAGTTATTAGCAAGCTAGTGGTCTCACATTGAGGTAGGTGATGACAATTAATGCTTTTCCTTGATTTTTAAATCATGTTTAAACATAGCATCATGTGTGATTGTGTTTTAAATTGTAATTATCATTTAGCGTGGATTTCATGCGACTTTAAGTACATTATAATTATTCCAAATTGAAATATTTTATTGAATAAACTTATTTCAAATGATTTTATAAGCATGATGTTAATTAGTTATGCTTAAATAGAGACTTATTTCTTATTATATATAGGAAATGCATGGATTTACATGGAAATAAGAACAGGGACTTATTAGCTGGTCCTTTTATAGGCTAACCCCAGGATGAGGGGCATGTCTTGGGGATTGCGAGCTATGAGTGCTCTTGAGTTTTAGCATATACATATGATTTTCGTGTTTTATATTTTATGACGGGTGCTCTTGCTCGGTGGGCATCATGCTAGGAGGGTTAGGGCCGGCCACGCACCCTCCAAGATTATGATGTGATGATTTTGTGATATGATAAACACCTGCCCATAGATGACATTCGATAGGGGTTTGGTAACATAAATAGTCCACACTACCAGTCTGAGCCTTTCCATGGAGACAAATGTTAAGTCTCCTGTTATGGGGTCGACAGAGAGCGGTAGTGGTTGATACCCATGGAGGGTTGCCACTGCAGCATGATGGCCCATATTCTTATTATGTGTGCATGTATGATGAGCATGATTATGGATGGTATGCCTGGGTGTGACGACACTCAGAGGTTGGCTATGAGTACTCCTAATCAGTGATGTTAGTGCGATGTTGTGGGACCCATTACCTTAGGGTGCCCTTCTTATTATTGTATGCTCATTTCCATTGATTTCATGTCATGTTTTGACTCCGTGAAATGCATGTTTTAGCATATGAAATAAATTGACATTTATTTGGACATGACTTATGATACTGCTATTTTCATAAATGATAGACTTTCATCAGTACTATTAATTATTTATTTCATTTATTACATTAATTGTCTATGTACCTACACAAGCGATAGCTTGCTGAGGCATTGCTTTGTTTTGTAATGCCTTAGATCTTGAGCGCAACATCAGGAAAGGAAAAGCTGTTGAGAAACTGTGAGAGCTGCTGAAGATCTTTTTCCTATAGTTTAGACAGTGATGTGAGTCATTAAACAGGATTATCATTTGGATTTAATTATGGATTGCATACTTTATATTTTGGATTTGATTGAGATGTTTGGACATATGTTGGACATTTATATGGGATGTTATGATGGATAGACCCTGAGCCATATTATTATTGTGTTTTGGACATTTATTTGATTTAAAATAAAGGTGTCGATTTATTTAACATTGATTGATACGCGTATTGTTTTATTTATATGTATGCCGTTTTGAGAAAGGAAAAATAACACCCGGAGTTTTAAGATATGTTTTAGCAAACGATTAAATAAAAAAAAACTCATGAGATCCTAAATGCTTTTATTTAAAATGCCATTATTATTATAAAAAAAATGTCTTAAAAATTTGGTGTGTTACAAAGTTGGTATCAGAGCCCAGTCTAGTCCATCATAATCCTTGTAAATGTCCATTTATATGTTAGTAACAGTCTATAATAGTTGTAGAGAGAGAAACTATGAGAGAGGAACTTACACTTAGTGACATTTAAAACTTTTGACAGATGGCTCCTCGAAGAAGGATAAGGTCTACCCATGCTACACCCGTGGCCCCACCTGCTGAGTCCTCTGATCAAGGGGACCAAGATGCCGAGTTATTGAATCGTTTAATGTCAGGACTAGTACCACTTATACAGCAGCAGGTTAGGACAGCTGTTGACGCTGCTAACCCTAGACCTATTCCACCACCTCAAGTGGCACCCATGGTTTCATCAGTTCAGTCCTCACAACCAGTACAGGAACCACCAGTACCTAGAGCCACTGAGAGCGATGCTACGAGTGAATCTAAGAAGACAGACAAATTATTAGAGAGATTCCAAAAGATGGTGAAACCCTTTTATGGCGATGGTAACACGAAGGAGGCCGAGCGATGGTTATTTGAGGCGGAGAGGACATTCGATGCTATTAAGATCTCACCAGAGGATCAAGTTAGAGTAGCCTCCTACCTACTGAAAGGTGAGGCCGGCTTCTGGTGGCAGACTTTCACACTCACCCAACCAGATCCGACTGAGACGATGACATGGGCAGCCTTTAAACAAGCTTTCGACACCTAGTATTTTTCACCCCATGCATTGCAGTCCATGAAGAAGGAGTTTGCCACATTGGAGTAGAGGCACATGACGGTTCAACAGTATCTGAACTGATTTACACGACTGAAGAGATTTGCACCTCACATGTTGACCTCAGACACAGAGGCAACCGATAGATTTGTGGATGGGTTGACTCCTTGGCTGAGAGATCGGTGATTTCTTCACGACCCACTTCTCTCTCTCTCTTATCCCTCTCTCCTATATGTCTCTCCCTATCTCTCTTTTAAAAGACCCTTCTTCCTTCTCCAAAAAAACGTTTTTTTCCCTCTTGAGAGAGGTTGGGCTGGTCTCTCTCTCTCTCTCTCTCTCTCTCTCTCTCTCTCTCTCTCTCTCTCTCTCTCTCTCTCTCTCTCTCTCTCTCTCTCTCTCTCTCTCTCTCTCTCTCTCTCCGTGTTTCACTGCCCAGCACCGGACAGCCCAGAGATCCCAGCACCGGCCCAGCTCTATCTCCCTCTTCTCCTCCCATCTTCCACGGCTCCACCGCCCTCAACCTCTGCTAGCCGGCCTTCACCACCTCTGCTCTCCTTCTCCTTCACCGCACGGACTGGGGAAGAAAACCCAGAACGAGTTTTCTCACCCGCGTTCTTATCCCTCTTTTCTCCTCTCTTCTTCCCCCTCCTTCTCCACCGGTCCCTCTTCTCTTCGCCGGACGCCCCGGGAGAGAAAACCCAACTCGGGTTTTCTCCCCACCTTTTTCCTCTCCCTCCTTCTTCTCCTCCTTCCCCTATTCTTCTTCCTCTTCCTTTCTTCCCCCCTTCTCCGGTTCCCACCGTGTTTTCCTAGTTTTTTCGTGAAAAACCAGAACCCCTAAAGAAATTACAAGTGTGCCCCTAGCACATCTTAGAAATACCAACTGTGTCCCCTATTTAATACCAACTGTGTCTCCTGGCAGATTTCAGAAATACCAACTGTGTCCCTGTGCTATTTTGGTTTTACCTTATCTTCATTCAGACTATTTAGGGACAGTGAAATCCAAGGACAGTGCAATCCAAGGACAAGCTTATCCAAGACGCCTTTTAGTTTTATTTTCTGTTTTCCTTGGAATAAATAATTATAAACATTGGAACAATTGAATACATATGGATTTTAGTTTATTTCTGGTATATTCTTTGTTTTTATTCTTTTAGTTGAATTTTATTTAAAACTCCATCATTTTAAATCAAGTCCTCGTGGGATTGACCCGTACTTGCATAAGTTGCACTACAATAGCCTATGCACTTGCGGTTAAACAATCAACAAGTTTTTGGCGCCATTGCCATGGACTTGCAATGGAGTTCTTATAAAATTTAATTAAAAATCCAAAAAAATACAAAAAAAAATTAGGAATTGCATTTTAGGCATTCTTAGGTGCATCTTTAAACATTTTTAGTGCATAATCACTTTATTTCTTGAATTCGGTACTAATTATTATTTTTCTTTTTTAGGAAATTGGAGTGGAGCTTCATCAATTAGATAGATTTTTCTTGCTTTCCTAGATTAGGAATTTTATTTTTGAGTGAATCTTGTAGTGAGGCCCCTTGTAATTTGCATTTTCAATTTCAATTTTAAAGGGTTGTAATAATACAGGGCAAGTATGGGACAAGGTAGCCCACACTTGATCTTCATCAGAAACCTCACTGTAAGTCTTCTCACTCATTTATTTTCTAGATTAGGGTTTGCATTTAGAATAATTTGCATTGTTTGGTAGTTAATTGCATATAGAAAGCATCTATTATAATTATTGCATCTTAGGGTTTGCATTAGTTTATTGCTTTCAATTGCATTTAGGACACATCTAACGCTTTAAGGTGAATTATATGTTGATCGAATTGACATGGTGTGTGAAAATTAATTAGTAAGGGCACCCTACCCCACAAGATCAAGGGTGGATTTCATCACCACTCTTTGGCCCACCTAGGATAATCACCTCAAGCGCACAACCTCTCCGTTCACATTAATTTAAAATCAATCAGAAGAGACCTATAGGGCCATCACATGCTCGTAGGACCCTCTTAACAGGACACGAATTACTGTCACTCTGGTTGCTTTTGATCACTGTGGTTATTGGGGATTGTCTAATAGAGCCTCGCTCTTCCCCCACCTCCTGTCGACGTTTGTTGAGGTCTAAACGCCTCCTTACACGAGGGTTGTATTAACCGCTTTGGTTAAAACCTAACTAGTAAGCAGTAGTCAATTCCTAAAGAGAGTAGGAGCGTTAGATTAGGCTAATTAAAAGCATTGTCCCCACAGAATATCAAGAAAATCAAAATATCTATGCTTGCTAGCCTTAGAGGATTGCTTGATTGTGTCCTGTTTTGTGCATCATTTTAGGCATTTAGGTTGCATCATTTAGGATAGTTAAAAAGAAAAAGAAAAAAAAAGAGAAGAGAAGACATGATCAGTTGCACCTAATGAATAATTTAAACACTGATCCAAAGGGTAATTTACACCCTAGCATTAATAGAGAAGATATTTCCCATGGAGAACCAATATGCTCTTTAATGATGATGAATCACCTTTCATCTTTGATAATGATGTTTCCTCATGGACGAACAATCCTCTCTTTGATGCTCCACCTCTATTTCATGATGATATGCATCAATGGAGGAATCATTCTCAACCACATGGAAATAAGAGAAAGGACCAACATAAAACACATGAAAATAACCAAAATTCTTGTGGGAAGACACTAAGAGATTATTTACAGCCTAATTATACCAGCACACTTTCATGTATAGTTTTACCTCCAAATGCTAGTATGATTGACTTAAAGGTGGGAGTAATTCAATTACTTCCCAAATTCTATGGGTTGGATAGTGAGAGTCCTTACAGGCATTTAAAAGAATTCGATAAAGTGTGCATGACTCAACATACACAAAACATCGACTTAAATATGGTAAGACTCAAACTATTTTCTTTTTCTTTAAAGGAAAAGGCTAAGATGTGGTTTCATTCAATGCCACCACGTTCCATACGAACATGGGAAGATATGACTAGGAAGTTCTTGAATAAGTTTTTTCCTAGACATAATAAGACAATTGCTCTTCATCGAAATATAGCGAATTTTACCCAGATAAATAATGAAACTTTCTATCAATGCTGGGAAAGATTTAAGGAATTATTGTTGACTTGTCCACATCATGGATACAAACTTTGGCATATCATTAGCTTCTTTTATGAAGGACTTAAATCTAATATGCGTCAATTTGTTGAAATGATGTGCAATGGTAATTTCTTAAATAAACAACGTGAAGAAGCACAAGAGTATTTGGAATAGTTGGCAGAGAGTGCACAAACTTGGGTTGATTCAGAAAAAGTAGGTTTTTCAAGTGAGCCTAAGACCACTACCGCATCCTCTAGGGGAGAAATATATGCTATGACTGAAAAAGATGATATAAAAATAGCATCCCTAGATAGAACAGTTGAGGCCATGAAAATGGAAAAATGTCCCTCTAAGAAAGTTGAACAGATGTGTGATATTTGTGAAAGTACTACACACCCCACTCAGGAATGTCCCATTGATGATGAATCGACACATTCTTATGAGCAACATTTTTCCCCTTTCGAGACATATAGTTCCAACTGGAGTAATCATTCTACTATCACAAATGAATACAGTGCTTCGCATAAGGCCCAACACCAAAATTATTACCAAAAACAAGGACCACTTGTTCCTAGACCTTACCTTCCTCCACATAAGAGGAAAGTGGAGGATAATTTTCATCTAGTCATGCAATACCAAGAGAAGAAAATTGCTCAAATTAAAGCCCAATTATAAGAGAATACAAATTCCATGACTGAATTGAAGGATATGATGTCTCAAATGCTACAAACCATTGATAAAGAGGAATGTCTTATTCCACCAAATGGATATCTTAATGATATGGATGTAGGAGATGAGATTAATTCTTCATTTACAGACATGGAACAAACAAAGGCAGTTACCATTATTCATAATGGTAACATAATTGAGCAATCTGGACCTAAAAAGGTTGAAATAGTATCTAAACTGGTAAGAAAAAGAGATGAATTTATTGCTCAGGAAAATGTCACGCCCACTGATCAATATGACATACTTGCTCCATTCCCAAAAAGGCTGCATCAAACTCCCACAATTGTCTCTAATTTTGAGAAGCAGCCCGAAGATAAATTTATCTTGCCTTGTGATAAAATGAAAAAATTTTAATTGCAAGATAAATTTATTCATCATTCCTTTTCAGAGGCCTGTCCAGCTTATTTCGTATGGGACCGAGGGAAGTTTCAAACTCAGTAATGTTTTTCCTTTGAAAATAAAGTATGTAGTGTAGTTTTTACTTTCTTATTTTTTTCAGTTTTTTCTATATCTCTCAATTTTTTTGCGTTTCTCAATGCATTATCATCATCATACTTTTTAAACATTGAGGACACTATTTCTTTCAGGTTGGAGGGGGGGGGTAGAATTCTTGCAAATTCTAGTTTTCTTTTAGTTTTTAGGTGATTTCCTTAGTTTTTCAAAAAAAAAAAAAAAGAAGAAGAAACATTTTAGGTCATTTCCCATACTATAATGTGAATTGGATTTTCTAAAGAAAAATCTAGATAACTTTAGCTTATTAATGGAATTGAATATGATTAATTCATTATTTTACTCATTTTCTAAAGTATTTCATGAAAGTAAAGTCTCATATTACATCTATACACGCAATTGCATATAGATAATCTAAATTGATAAGTGGCTATAACTTAGAAATTCTGAAGAAATTCAGTGGATATCTATAACCTAAGTGAGTTTTAGAGCCATTCATCCTTTTTGAGAGGTTATAAATGTTCGAAATTTTTTTCAGCTTACTTAAATAAAATTGATCCCAAACTCTTAAATTTGGCTAATTACCTGAATAGTTAGAATACTACCTAAAAAATGATTTAGGCCAACCTTGTTATTAACCTAGAGACATAAAGCCTACCTAGAAGTATTTTTACCACTAGTTAGCCATGTTGAGCCTTGAATATAATTTTCTTTTGTCACCCAAATTACCATTTACCCATATTAACCCAATATAAATTATCCATTACCCATTTTTCTTTGAAAAATAAGTTAGAAAAGAATGAAAGAATATCTTTTAGTTGCAATGAAAGTAGAAAAGTGGATATGAAGAAAAGAAATATTCTTCAAAGTGAGTCAAAAGGACTGAAATATAGAATGCAAAGAAAAATAGAAAAAGAAATATTCACTTCAGCAAAGCAAAGAAGAATGGACAACTTTAAGAGAAGACCTCTACTTATTTTTTGAAGAAACTTTGAATATCCTTATACCCTTTCTTTTGTACCCTGTCCTAAGCCTATGTTTCATCCCAATTAAAGACCTATTGATTCTAGAAGGAATATAGTCTTGATGGGGAAATGAATGAATAGGATTAAAAGAGTGGTATTTATAAATATTCAAAGGTAATGACATATATTCCAAAGGGATCAAAACAATTCCTTAGTAACTCCCGTTCTTCATGAGTATATGTGAGATATATTTGTTTTCATTGACTCTTCTCACATAATTAAAAGAGATATATGATTTGAACCCTCTATCTGAGAGACTTTATTTCTGAGCGTATGTCATTAGTAAGGATTGAGGTCAAAACATATTTCAGATGGAGTTCAAAAGTTAGAAGTCTACTTAGAGATAAAGATTATTCTATGTGTAGACTGCATATGCGCACAATTACTCTGAGATATGAGCTTAAGTAGAATATTTTTAGCATATGGGTAAGGTTTTGAATTCTTCAGTCATTTTTATTAGTTTGCTAAAGTGGATAGATTTATTGAAGATAATTCTCTGAGAAAAAAGTGGAGATGACCTAAAAAATAAAAATTTATGAGTTGATTTTTTTCTGCATCTTTTGCTAGGGACTAGCAAAATGCTGGTTGGGAGTGTGTTAAGTGTTCAATTTTGGTCAAAATACCCCTAATTTAGTATTTGATTAGAGCATTTAGACCATTAATTTTAAGAATTTACATCAAATATTTCATTTTAACTTTAATTGGCCATCCAACCGTTGAATTGTAAAAATTAGTGGTTAGATGACTGTTAAAGCTAATGAACGGTTTAGATTGCGCTGATTGGGTCCTGTGCATTGCAGATCGGTCAACTCAGGCGTGGACACTCCAGATCGAATCATGGAAATCAGATAGAATTTGAAGAGTCATAGTACAGAACAAGATTGAAGACTTGCAGAGTTCTAGCAAGACTAAAATTCCAGTGGATCCCACTCTCTCTCTTTTCCCTCTCTCTCTTATCTTCCTTCTCTTTCTCCTTTCTCTTTCTCTTATCTTTCTCCTCTCTTTTCTCTTTCTCTCTCTCTCTTATCCCTCTCTCCTATACGTCTCTCCCTATCTCTCTTTTAAAAGACCCTTCTTCCTTCTCCAAAAAAAGTTTTTTTCCCTCTTAAGAGAGGCTGGCTCTCTCTCTTCATACTCTCCTCTCTTCTCCCGCACTCTCTCTACACATGCACCTTCTTATCTATCTGCCTCTCCACACAGATAAACCAAACCCGTAAACCCCCCTTCTCTCTCTCTCTCTCTCTCTCTCTCTCTCTCTCTCTCTCTGCTGGCCCTGTTCCAACTCCGGATTTGTGGCCCCTTCTCCACCTCTACCCGGCTCCCTCTACCGGTCCAACATTGCCCTTTCTCTCTGCCACTCCGACAGAAACGTCCCATCTTCTCCTCTGCACCAACACCATCTTTGTAGCCCCCTCTTGTCCTTCTATTTATCTCTCTCTCTCTCTCTCTCTCTCTCTCTCTCTCTCTCTCTCTCTCTCTCTCTCTCTCTCTCTCTCTCTCTCTCTCTCTCTCTCTCTCTCTCTCTCTCTCTCTCTCTCTCTCTCTCTCTCTCCCCGTGTTTCACCTCCTAGTACCGGATTGCCCAAAGATCCCAACACCGGCCCCGCTCTATCTCCCTCTTCTCCTCCCATCTTCCACGGCTCCACCGCCCTCAGCCTCTACTAGCCGGCCTTCACCACCTCTGCTCTCCTTCTCCTTCACCGCACAGACTGGGGAAGAAAACCCAGAACGGGTTTTCTCACCTGCGTTCTCATCCCTCTTTTCTCCTCTCTTCTTCCCCCTCCTTCTCCAACGGTCCCTCTTCTCTTCACTGGACGCCCCGGGGGAGCCACCTTTTTCCTCTCCCTCCTTCTTCTCCTCCTTCCCCTATTCTTCTTCCTCTTCCTTTCTTCCCCCTTCTCCTATTCCCACCGTGTTTTCCTAGTTTTTTCGTGAAAAACTAGAACCCCTAAAGAAATTATGAGTGTGCCCCTGGCTCATCTCAGAAATACCAACTGTGTCCCCTATTTAATACCAACTGTGTCTCCTGGCAGATTTCAAAAATACCAACTGTGTCCCTGTGCTATTTTGGTTTTACCTTATCTTCATTCAGACTACAGGGACAGTGAAATCCAAGGACAGTGCAATCCAAGGACAAGCTTATCCAGGATGCCTTTTAGTTTTATTTTCTGTTTTCCTTGGAATAAATAACTGTGAACATTGAAACAATTGAATACATCTGGATTTTAGTTTATTTCTAGTATATTCTTTGTTTTTATTCTTTTAGTTGAATTTTATTTAAAACTCCATCATTTTAAATCAAGTCCTTGTGGGATCGACCCGTACTTGCATAAGCTATACTACAATAGCCCGTGCACTTGCGGTTAATCATTTGATATTGTATGTGATTTAATTGTAATTGGGTTGTAATTGATAAGTCCTGGTGCATGCATGTCATAAGTTATTTGAAAAGGAGATGGAGTCTCCATTTGTGCTTTAAATATAAACAAATGTTTATCATGTACTTCACAATGACATGCATTAAATGTCTATTGTCTGAAAAACAGAAGAAACTTTGCTGAATTTTTGATAGAAATGAGCTCTTATTTTACCTAGAATCCTTGTTTTAAAAAAAGAAAAATGACATTGGGGTTTCTAAAGTGAATTTAAAAGAAAAAATTCTTCCATTGTTATTTGATTTAAAAAAGAAAAAGAAAAAGAATTTCAATAGAGATTGATCTCGCTAAGTAAATGTCTTTTGTATTTAAAAAGTATTATAAAAACCTGGGTCGTTATACAAAACACACCACCTAGGATACTTAGTCTCTATACACATCAATCCAAATCAATTATGAATCTCAATAAAACCATACACCTTAATAGTAAATAAAAAAATCAAAGATATAACAACATTGTCCAGGGTCTGTCCATGCACAACTATAATATCCAACATGAATATATCTATACATTCAAGTCACAATATAGCTCATACAAATATGTAGTCCATAAATAATAACCGAGGTAAGGTTATGAACAAAGTTTGTCCATTTCTGAAATCTTCTCTCTGCATTATTGAAGGCTGCAACATCCTTGCCGACTCTATTAACACGTCAAACTTGCTGCCTCTTTCTCTATATCTGAGGCATTCCAAAAACATCGCAATGCCTCAGCAAGCTATGCTTGTGTAGGTGACGACAATAATAATAATGATAAACATTTAACATAGTATAAAAAGATTATACATCAAATCTCAGGGCATGTAATAAAATATCGAACTCATGAAATTAGTTCTAACATAATCTCAATATGAGAATAAATGATACTGTGGTACAACATAGTTAGCATCGAAACTCGCTAGAAAGGTGGCAATATCTAAGTTATCAAAACCCGTAATAATGTTGAAAATAAGGCAATGAATCCAAGCCACTTGCATGTTCCAAACATCCATGGTAAACAAAGCCATGAAAACTGGTCAAATGGCAACATCAAATCAATGTAACTCATGCTAAGCACATGTATGAAACATGGTAAATCAATTGAGCTTCTAAGACTTATAAATATGCCAAAATAACGTTACTACAGAGTATCAAAAGCTAAGACAATATATCAATAAATGTGTGTATCATCATCAAGGGCACCTTCATACACGGGTCCCTAGAGTGTCAAAATCACATCAATGCAATGCATCAAATACACAAAGAATATCTCAATGAACATCAACGCCATCAATGTAGGGCACCATAACATGACGATCCCACGAGTGTATCACACACTCGTAAATTCAATCATAAGTATTCGTACCAACCCCCCACGCGTCGTCATGCCATAGGTGCATCAGGATATAACCATCCACATATATATGTATCTACATGTGCACACAGAATAAGTGCATAGATAGCTATGCTGCAGCGCCAACCACTCTGGGGTATCAACCACTGCCGCTCACTGTCGACACTAGAATGTGAGACTTCGATCCGTTGAAGCATGAGAATTGGTTAGACGCGTGTGTGGACTACCCATGATACCACAACCCACGTGATTTGCCCAATGTTAGGGCGGGTGTCTATCATCCCATGTACTTAAAGGGCGGTTGGTCAATCCTACGACCATCCTAGCACACCAAGTAGAAATCAAGTATTGGAAATCTATGCATAAATATCATTAATAGAATCAAGTCGATAAAGCATTTCAATGTATCAACAATCATGCATAAAACATGTAACTCAAAAAGATGATATATACATTGATAACACATACAGAATTGTAGTCTCAAAAAAAGTTATGAGGTTGATACACAAAATCATGTATCAAGTTGTCAAAGTAAATGAAGTCGTTGGGTTTACAGCCATGATTTATAACATCTAAGGAATATTAAATATCATCACCTACTTTAGACAAAGAATCACTTGTTTATATCTCTCAAATTAGTCAGACTCTAATCTAGCTCAATCTACCACAATCTGTCACTTGGATATATATCACATCTAGGTCACACTTAGAATCCAAATTATCTAAGTTGAATTTTTAATTATAAAATAATATTATATTTTCATATCTTAATATATCGTGTTTAATACAATCCAATGCCCTGCCCTAGTAGGTTGATGATTCAAATCACAGTGAATTGGGCCCACTAACAACTATCATGTTCATTTTATAATTATATCATCACATATTACAAAGCTATTATGGTCTGATCATGTCAATCTCAGGTAATTTATCTCTTAATCAACTAATTGGGCACTATTACATGCAATTCATGCACAATCTTATCTAATTAGAACTAAATCAATTAAATCAAATGGTTAGGATGATAATCCTACCTCATGTAAGTTCATCTGAAGGATATCCATCTGTTCGTGTCATTGGATTGTCAATCAATGGGCTTGAATGTGCCTGATCTATACTATCCACAACAATCTTGACATTGATTATCCACTTGATCATCCCAGATGAAGGAATAAATAAATAATTCTAATAATTCATCTGAAAGGTATGGATCATCAAACTTGATCCAATTTCACACCTAAATCATCGATTGATCTCAGTCATCGATCAAGATTGGCTAGATCATCTTACAAATATCTCAAATTCAATATATCTCACATGGATCTTAATCTACAAGTCACAATGGACGGTTCAAATCTTACAATTTTCATATCACAATTCATGATCTAACTCATATCCAAATTGGACGGTTAGATGATCTCCATTCAAAGATCCGACCATTTCATGATGTAGATCATGCCAAAATACACATAGGGCGTATTTTTCACCACATTTCACCCAGTTACTGGTATTGATTGGCCGTCACCAAAGAAGGTGACTGGCGCTGTCATGCCGATGGCCTACTTCATAACGATCGCAAATTTATCAAAAGAAAATTTAGATCAGAGTCTCATCGTCACTCCTCCTAAATTTGGTGGTGATCTGATGTCATTTGGCATTGAAAGACGCAAAACGTGGACATCGGTCCCTGAATTTTTGCCATTCGCTAGTGTCATTTTCTATGGCTCGATTCTCCTTAGTTACTTGCTCAATCGTCATGATTCATGAGTGCTTTTGACCATGTGATTGTGATGAAGAGAATGATCAGCTCGGATCTGTTGTCATCTTGTGCGGCTCCCTGTAGTCCATGACCCAAAAAACAACTTTTCTCTCTCTCTCTCTCTCTCTCTCTAATAACATATGTTTTGTTTTGCTTTTACAAAAATGCCTTCAATGTTTGATTTATCATATCTTCTTCCATCCGAACTCTGATTTCAGCAAACTTAGTGTCATTGGAGTCGTCTTTTTAAGTATATCCAATTATAGAGGTCTCAATACTTAATTTAAAGTTTATCAAGTTTTTCACTTATAAAACTCCAAAAATAAGAAATTTATTTATTTCCTTTCATCCCAATTTAACATTTCCTAGAATTTACTCAAATTTGGATTTAAAAATTAGAGATGTTACAAGCTGCTTGTGATTTGCTTTGTTTCTTGTTCATATGTCTCAACAGGTACATCATAATCAGTTACACAAAAACTTCAACAATGACTGCACTAACTCACAATTTCATAAGTAATTACTCATGACCACATAACTCCCTTAAATCCTCAATCCATTACCTACTGTAAATTACAAACACATGACATATAACTCCCTACAAACATCAACCTACATCTTTGACAATAAAGACTCATGGCACTATCTTACCATTTTCATTACCTAGTTAGTGATTTTGAAGGATAAAGATGATAAGCTTGGAGAGCCAAAATTAAAGCATGCTTCAATCTCCAATTAACATGTTTCACATGTACAATAACTTGAAGCAATCATCCTCAGGAAGAACCCTTAGATGGATACAAAAATATATACCAGCAATGCTGACCATCTGATCAATGGGATGCCTCTTGAATGTGAGGCCAAGAAAATTCTTCTTCTAACTACTTGTTTCATGCATGCTACTGACAGGATGATCCATTTCGGTCCAGCAATAGTATCACTAAGGGTGCAAAGTTATGTTTCAATCAAGCTTTACCTTGAAACGGGAGCTCATCAGTTAAAAACTCGATCTACACTTACTATCCTTGCACAGCCATGCTGCTACTCTGTCAATTGTTTCTCAACCATGCCAATATGAACAAGCCGTTGCCAGAGATGCCACCTAAACTAGGTGGCAAGAATAGAAGAGTGTTGTATATGGTAAATGCAAGAAATGCCTGTGAGGATGCTTGTCTAGGAGAATGCGAAAAGTATTGGCTTTTTTCTTCTTTTATCTATTGGTACCAAGCGATATTCTCGTCCCGTTTTGCATCTAACGCATGCGTTAGAAGGCCGTTGCCCAGTGATTTGGCGTATTGGAATTTGAAAAGAAGGCGTTTTCTATCTAGAATGTGTCCCCAAATTATCGACTTCCTTGTAAATGTTGTAGCTGGTGCCATACACTCCATTTCATCATTTAGAGTATCATATAAATATATGAGAGAGAGAGAGAGAGAGAGAGAGAGAGAGAGAGAGAGAGAGAGAGAGAGAGAGAGATTGCATGGGAGTAAATTTTTTTGTGAAGTCAATTAAGTTATGCCACGGCCAGCTGAAAACTTCATGGCCCAGATTTTGATGACCCAAATTATTCATCGTCTGAGGCTTGCATGAGATTAAGCCATTGGATGATCCTATCCCCTTCTTGAACAGGATAATCTAATAGATTATACTTGAGGCATGATCTATCTTAGTTAGGAGCCCAGAAGATGAATGGCTTGGATTATTAAATGTGAGTTTGTAGGAATCATTTTTGGGCAAAAGCTTGACCAACCCGAACCAAGCTATCTTATATCTATCAATATGGATCCAACTTCACATGCCAACCCAACCACAACCAATTAAGTTGTGCTCAGGAATCCATAGTGCCTCAACTATAAATGCTTCAAACCGTAGCAACGAGCATAGCATGGAACTTCCACTTGCTTACTACTACGTCCTTTAGTAGTCCGAGGACTACTGACAAGGCCAGCTCTAAGATTTTCACTTACGAGGCGAACACTTACGTCCCAGAACTCATTTCAGGATGCAAAATGAAAATGCTTTAAAAGCTTTAGCCCATTTTGAAATCGAGGAGAAAATACGAGGAAATATTCAACTTTCTTCGCTTTCTCTGCCTTTTCCTTGCCCCTCCCCATTTTAAGCTACGATGGGTGGGGAAAAAGGAAAAAGGGTAAAGGAATTTTAGGAAAGCAGAACTTGATAACAACTGTAATCAGCCTCCCACTACTACTGTAGCCGTAATCCACTAGCACCTGGATACTAGATGCAAAATTCTAGCTTTCTGGGTTCATGATTAGCTTATTTCCAAAGCTGAAATCCGCTCAGATTCTTCTCTAAACAGTTTCTTACAGAGACGGAGAGGGAGAAAGACAGAGAGAGAAGATGAATAAGTCCCTGGTTTTGTTCATTTTCCTGATGCCGTTTATCCCTCTACTTCTTCAGTTCGGAGCTGAAGCTGCTCCTGCAGGTGATCAACAAAACCCAACTCCTATCTTCTTGATTCGGGCAATTTTCTTTCAGTTTTCTGACTTTTGCTTTATAGGACCTCTTATAAGACACTTGTCTTCTATTCTTAAATGGACGAGGGCTTCTCCGAAAGCACCACAAATAGGTCAGTTGTAACGAAATAAAAAAGACCCAGATGATTGGTTTTAGATTTTTATGGAGTTTCATTTAGTGGGTGTTAAGTGTTATTTCATTCGCTCTTTCAGATGGTAATGTTCTTCAGTTTGAAAATGGGTATTTGGTTGAGACTCTTGTGGAAGGAAATAAGCTTGGAGTCCTGCCACATTCGATCCGTGTTTCTGAGGATGGTGAACTCTTTGCTGTTGATTCGGTGAACAGTAATATTGTTCGGATAACTCCACCACTGTCTCAGTGTAAGCCATCCCCTGTCTGTTCTTTATAAGCTTTTGTTTTGGCAGAGAAATATGGGGATTTCTTTTCGTATTTAGGTGTATTTTATTGTTCTTGCTTAGTTCGGAGTTTGTCTATGCTTTCTTCTAATTCTGAATTAATTATGTGTTTGTCTGTGTTTTCTTCTAATTCTGAATTAATTATGTGTTTGTCTGTGTTTTCTTCTAATTATTTCTGAATTAGTTATATGTGCTGTTTACACTACCAGTGCCGGTCTTGAGTGGTTTGACATCGGTGGTCATTAACCATTTTGTTAGTCTAGATTTAGTTATCTATTTTTGAATAAATTTGTCACCAGTCAAATATTAAATATGAACCCCTCATATTGTTTTATGAACAAATGTAACTGAAGCTGCACATTTTTGCTTTCCGTTGTTATACATAGTTGATCGTTAGTGTCTCTTGTCATGAGCTGTGCTTTTGGTTTTAATTTTGTTGGACAGTTTGCACTCAAGAATTCATTAATGAATTTGCATCATATGTAGGTTATACTAGACTAGCTATTATATTCCATGATATTATGACTATCACATTTAAATGGGTTCAGTTGTGTATTAGTCTGTGATAATGCTTTTCCTTCTAAGAATTTCCTCAAGTCTGTTGATTTAGTATCACATAGTGGACTTACTTAAGGCCATTTGCAGACAGCAGATCCAGATTAGTTGCTGGATCATTTCAGGGTTATTCAGGTCATGTAGATGGTAAACCCAGTGACGCTCGTTTCAATCACCCAAAAGGTGTCACATTGGACGATAAAGGAAATGTGTATGTTGCAGATACCTTGAATTTGGCTATTAGAAAGATTGGTGAATCAGGTGCTGCACTAGGACTAAATCTAGTAGTAGTAATTGGTTTCTTAATGAGAATGCTAATTCTCTATCATTAATTCTATAACTGGAAGTTGGTCATTACAATTTTGCAGGTGTGACAACGATTGCTGGGGGGAAATCAAATATTGCAGGATACAGGGATGGACCTAGCGAGGACGCACAATTTTCTACTGATTTCGATGTGGTGTATGACAGACGTAGCTGTTCTCTCTTAGTAATTGATCGAGGCAATGCTGCTCTCCGCCAAATTTCACTTCATCAAGACGAATGCAATTACCATTATAGCTCAATTACTGTCTCAGGTTTGGACCAATTTACCTCCTTTATACCAAATGTGATAAAGTGCTCTTCTGCTTACTATAGCAAAAATCACTTGCAGAATATGCACAAGTACTTGCATAATCTTGATACTTCTAGCTAGATAAACTGCCATGAACTTTCTTTATTCAATGTGCATAGTCTTACATGAATTATTTTGCTGAAGTTCTTGTTGCATCATTGCTAAGGAAACAGTAACACAGTTACAACCCAGTCAAACTTGTGTTCTCTTCCTCTTATGCAAACTGGGATTAGAGAAAATTTTACTGACAACTTGGTTTCTTGATAATATCCAACTGGAATTAAATTGTGACTCTTAGGTCTGTCAAGAAACTCTCGATCCTATCCACCTTAAATTTTATGAGCTACTGGACCATATTGTCTGCTTTATCTACTGACTACTTATAAGCTACAGCAAAAGGGATTTCTAATCAGATAGATGCTCAAGATAGTTTTTGGCTGGAAGAAGAATATTATTACTAAAGAGAAGTTGATGAGCATGAGAACTTATCTCTCACAGACCATATGAAATGACCATATTTAGGTCCTGACATCCTAGGTTGATTTATTCTATGATTTGAAAATATGCTCCATGCTTTTGCTCAATCAACTGCTTTGATGAGTAATACAATGGAGAGACAGGGTGCTGAGCTTAAAAGAAGTTGTGTTGGCTTTTCTGTTTTGGAGTTAGGAATGCTGAAGTCCACCTATACATAATGAACTTACTAACACTTACCATCTTAGTTATGAGTTTGGTACTTCCCCAGGCTATCATCAGAATGACAGATATACATTTATGGCAACCTGCTACTAATAATTTATATGAAAATCCTACGCAAATTAGAGTGTCAATGATCCAGACAAACAAGCATATCAGATTCAAAGTTTACCTTCTAATTGGCCAGCTAGATTTTTATTCAATACCTGGTGAAAATTTGACTGATTGCAGCCTATTGGTATGCTAGAGCAAAGCATGTTGGCAGTGTACTTCCCCATTTCAATACTTCCCTAGACTTGTGGATCCTTGCAAATGACATAAGACCCATGACAAATTCAAAACTTGCACCTGCATCTGCGCTTGAGTAAAACAAACTTGGAAAAAGTCTTTTTGAGTGATTGGTTGATTTCTAACCTGATATTATCAATATAATGGCAAATTCATTCTTAGTAGATGCTCACTAATGGGTCAAAGCTTTTCTTGTTGAGGGTGCCCTAGCAATTGGATTCATGGGTCTCCACTAACTACGATAAAGGGCAGCCTAATGCATGAAGCTCCGAGTGCAGGGTCCAGGGAAGGGGTGGATCACAAAGGTCTAATAATACGCAGTCTTACCTTGCATATTGCAAGCAGCTGTTTCCAAACCTCGAACCCATGACCCCAAGGCCACACGACAGCAACTCTACTGTATGCACCAAGGCTCTTTCGTACAAATAATTAGGATATGAAATCAAATTCTTAGATCCAAATTTATTAATTTATTTGACAACAGCTAGGTACTAGAGGCGGTGCAGTGCAAATAAGACAATGTACACTTGAAAGCAAATAATTTATTGAAAATTCTAAATCAAGTGGATGGAGTGGTTGGGGCCAACATCAATCACAACCTAAAAGGGTAAAAGAAGATGGCAGTACATGCGGGCCCAGGGTAAACTTATCGAATGGTTCCCTTCTTCAAATGCGACCCTTATCCACAGAAGCATTTCTCATGATGTCTTTGACCTTGGCCGTTGGGCAGGAGATCTAAGCATTTTAAACTTTATGAGGGTCAAGAAGTTCTGGATTTCCTAGAGATCCCTATGGGCTGCATATTTCTTGTCAAGTTGCTTATCTGGAATGTGAACTGGTAAATAGCTGCACAATGTGTCATATTTTAATTTATCAGACAATTAAATAGACTCGTGTTTCTGGGTCAACTAGGTGGTCGTTCTGGATACAATCCTTTTCTTGGTGTTAACTAATACTTTTATTGGTAATCTCATACATAATACTGTGTTATGTTGGTTTTCATCACCATGAAGAATAAGCAACCAAAACCATAATATCTGATGTAGATTACTAAGCGTACCAACTTCCCTTTGTAAAATGCATTCTGACATTTGACTAACAATTACTGTGATCTTGCTAGCAGATATCATTATGGTTCTTGGTGCTGTACTGGCGGGTTATGCTTCTGGTGTGTTTCAGCAGGGATTTGGGCCTTCCTTTTCCTCCAAGACGGTACATCTCACCTAGTAACTTCACTTATAGTATACATTTGTGAAATCTGAAATACATATGTAAATGCCCCTTCTTCCAAAATATTCCAGTCATTCTTCAATGCAAATGGTGACCCAAACTCCCCCAACTTGGTAGGGTCTTTAGACACTTAACAGCCCTGCATGCAAATGAAACCACTCTGTTTTGTGCAGCTATTTGGTGGCAGTTCGTGTCTTTTTTTCCTCCTTTCTTGCAAAAGGTGTGTCCAACCATGGGATGCCATGTCCTTCTGCTAAGAGTCATGCTAGTATTCCAACGATCTGTAACTGCTCCTGGAGTCTCCTGCCTCCATCTTTACTATTTCTACATAGTTATCTACTGTTTCAAGTCCATTTCACAGAACTGGCTTAGCTATAGTATGGTGGATTAGCAAAAAAAAGTGTTTGCCGAAACCATTAGTTTGAAAGTTCTGAGAAGAGCGGATTGTATGGTTAATGAAACTCTGGGGCTATAGAAAATAACTTTAGGTCTGTTTCCCTGTTTCTGAAATGAAATCCTTGCTGGATCACATAGATTAGGTTATAAGATTCAAAATCGGTGAAGGGTCTCCCAGTGCTAATTCCCTTGGTGGCCACTTGCTGCCTGGACCTATTAATCATTTGTTTATATGGAACTGCCTTGACTTGGATAAAAAATAGTTAGGTTAGTCTCTAATTTCTTTGGAATCCTTTTTAGTAATTAGTAGTTTTGAGAAATGCAAGCATGTATCTGCTATTTCAGTAGGACAGTCCATTGCATGGTTGTTGGCAATGCAGTCTACACTTGCAGAAGGGATTCTAATATCATCTCATTAGGACACAATCTCACTTTTAAACTGCTGGGATCAGTCATCCAGCTGGTTGTGCTCTAATGGCAAGATCCCCATCAACCAGAGAACTAGTGATTAGTTTGCAAGTTGATGGTTAAAAGAACTTGCCATGTTCAAGAACACAGAAAACAGCTGTGATCATCCTAATTGTTGAATAATGTGGTGTCCGTTCCAGCTGCTCATCCCCACCTCAGATAAGCCATTAATGAAACATCTTCAAGATCAGTCAATCTTAACCTTCCAGTGATCAAGATTTTCTTACTGTCCTCATGTAATTTTCTGAGCCAAATCTAGCAGTGGGTAGGATCTTCCAGGTAGAATATTTTGGGTATGACCAATCCATGGTGGGTCTCAGCAGATTAATCATTTGGATCATCAGACACCTGGGACCCACATGTACTTTCAGCTGCGTTGAAATTGTCAGCTTATATGTGTGCAGGCACCATATAAGAGCTTCTGAAGCCTATAGAAATTTCTAGGTTGTGGCTCATTTATGATATGCGCTGCTGGAGGAAAAATCTTTTTGTGGTAAAATGTGGTGTTTGATTGACAGATAGAAGATAAAAAGAATTGCTTAGTAGGGTTTTTTGGAATAACTTCTGAATGGTAGATAACTAATCCAGTGACCTATACTGCAGACACAAGCATTGGAGGATGAATATCAAGAACCACCAACAGTAGAGAAGCCAACTTCTGCGGAGAGCTTAAGCGACAATCCCAATGCTGGATGGCCATCCTTTGGAAGACTAGTGATTGATTTACTAAAATTCGCATTCGAAGCACTGGGTAATGCCTTCCTTTACGTCATCCCTCTCAGGTTCAGACGTGGAAAGTCCAAGAGAAATCTCACACCATTAAAAGACTCTCTCATCATGCCTGAGGATAAGCCAGAGCGTCCAACAGTTCAGAAGCTGAGAAGCCCTTCACCTCTTGCTCAAACGATGCATACTTCAACTGCTAAAACTGACCTCACACGACAGAAGCTTCAGAAGAATAAGTCGGAAGGGTTGAAAGATCCTTCACTGTCTAGTAAGCACCGGTCTTCAAAGAGGCAGGAATATGCAGAGCTCTATGGTTCTTCTGAGCAGCCTTCCCAGTATGCGCAGTTTGGTTCTAAGAGCCTGAAAGATCGAACCAAGCATCGTCATCGTGATAAAAGTGGGGAGGTGGTTTTTGGAGGTGCTGGAACAGATCCAAAACCAGTTGAGATCAAACCGGTTGATTATAGTGACCCAAAATTTGATCATTACAATATCAGGAACAAGATGGGAAAGGATGATTCTTTCCGTTTCTGATTGCTATATCACCGTGCAGCATTTTGGAGGTTTTGTGCTTGAGTTGCTAATTTCTGGAATTAAGAGATGGATTTGCTTTTAGCTCATAATGGAATATTCTATGTAATGCATGAGCTTTGTTAGTTTTTTCCGTACTCTGTTCCATCTGAACTTTGTAGAATGTCATTGGCGAGGAAGAGGCTGTCAGTCATGTTGACGTTGATACAGAAACATACAACCAATCATGATCCTAAACCTATCGTGCAGAATATGGGTTCGAAGCAAAGAAATAGCCCTTTGTAAAAATGTAAGGCTGCATACTATAAATCATTTGTGATCCGTCTCTTCTCTGGACCCTGCATGTACAGTGAGCTGCCATAAATGTCACCGATTCAAATGAGGCGGAAGTTGTTTTGTTGATTGTGGTTGAAAACCTCTTGTTGTTCTGTTTACAGCTTTTATGTGGTGTAGATGCATCTAAAGCAGAATTTCAGTGATGCCACCGTCGTATCCTCTTGTTATTCTATAACGAAGATTGTTTGGGTATGACCCAACTAGAAAAGAAGGATTTGGATAACAATCATATAGACATATACATCAGTTTTGCCTACAAATTCTCTTTTGTTTGTTGGGTCCAAAAACCTTATATCTTTCAATGGGACGCAGCTCACCATCCAGCCACTGCATCTCTAACTTCTTCTGTTCTTCTGGAATGCTTCACTACTCAGGGATCAAGATTTTACATGCTCTGATCATAAACAACATAAGCAGTTGAAATACAAATTTCGTTTTCATCAACGAGTAGATTCCTAGTCTGACAAAATTGAGAAGACAAATAAATGTTAACAGCCAGTTTCATGATTTGGCTTCTAATGCAGTTAATGTAAGGACACAGTCCCAAGGGCGTTGAGCCCACAGCCTGTTAGTCGAAAGGGTGCGCTTGGAGTTAAGAGAAGCCTTAACTCACAGAACGGACAATACGAACTTGGAGCGAGCCCACGAGGATAAAAACTTCCATCAGTCCAAGCATGACCATTATGAGATCCAAAACGAACAAAATCACCAGAACAGGACACAACATTTCAGGGAAAACTTCTGTATTTATCACGGTCCAAGATGTATTGCTCACAATTGAATATGAGGTAACCACACCGCAAATTTTGTGCTTCGCGAGCAACTTCATGGCAAAAGCTTTCTCCCATGACTCAAGGTTTTTGATGAGCATGTGCACAACTCAAGTCCTATCAGATATCCACTGACACATGATGAGGGTACCATTCAAAACTAGGAAACATCTTTCACCTTTGAACCTAGGTATGCATCTTCGATCAACCGATAGGTTGATGGTTTCCAATGATACGTGTAATCTGTAGCATCTCGAAACAGCATTGACAATTACATCAAGCTGGTAGATGAAGCTATTCATTATTCTTTCAGCTGCAAGACCAAACCAAACCCAAATTAATGGCTCTGGCCAAGGCACATAATAAACATCAGCTATTAGGCTTTTGTCTTTTAATGTACTAGTAGAGGAAATCAGCATAATAAGCAGTCTGGATAAGACCTGATATCCAAGCTGCAATATGGACAAACCATTGGATATTATAATAATATTTGAAAATACTCACACTTACATCGAACAGGTATGAGTTAATCAGTATAGCTTACTTATCCATTGAATGTAATTCTTCTCGGTGAAATAATGGTATATCCAGTTAAGGAGGTAGAAGCCATGGTAACCCTGTAAGATAAAGCTTGGTTAGGACCTTTGAACAAAGAATTTTTTTAAGCAGATGGTCTACTTGAAGGGTGTCTGATAAACTTTAGGTTCCCTATTGATCAGTTAGATGAAGATCTGGATGCATTTTTGCCGGGATTTCTTTATCATTTACAGCCACAAAACCCTTAGTATTAGAACTATGGAATAAACAATTCTGAACAACACGCGAGATTTTGAAAGTCAAAGGGTAAGAGATATACCGCATAAAAAAGTCATAATCACCAGAGAAACCTTTAGCCGAGGGTATAGTCTTAGTTAGGGATGTAACTGAAACCAAACTGAGAGGAAATGATCAGCAACAGATGATAAGGCCTCAACTTGTCAACTCAGGGACATAAATAAAACCAAACTGAGAAATTAGAGAAAAGTTCAGCAACAGATGATGAGGTCTCAACTTGTCAAGTCTCAAAATAAGAATTATAAAGTCTTAATGAGATCTCTGAAACAAGAGATAAAATTACCTTGAAACAAATGCTTAGGCATGGAAGTATTAACTCTGGATGATCAGGGTGTTAGGATTTCACTTGACCTTATTTCTCCCATTAGACATGGAAACAACAGCTTATGAGGTAACAACAATGAAGAAATACTGAGCAATAAATTATGCAATAGTTCTATAACAGCATACCTGCCTGCAGTTGGATTGCACCGAACTATGGACGTCATCACGCAAGTTGAACAGAAATTAATGAAAATCCAACTTCAAATTCCAGTTGATAAACATTTATCCCCAAGCAAACCATCCCTGGCCCTTTCTCATGCAGCATATGAAGGTTCCTAGCAGCTTCTTAAGTTTGTCAAGTATAATACAGAAATCAACTGAAAAGAACGGCTATCTATTGAAGTAACCAAGTTACAGAAGTTCAAGCTACCAAACTAATATGTACTTGTTTTACCTATACTTTGATTAGACAGTTTTCTTATACAGTATGAGTTCACCAAGTCCGGCTTTGCAAGTCACTTAACTATCTCAGACAAGTCAAATCAATCAGAAACTCTACTGATTGATTATTTAACTGGCAGATTTCAGTAATCTCAACGAATAACTAGTAACGACATGATATTCTACTTAGGAAGCAAGACGAGCCTGAAAACAGTTGTCTACAACATAGCTGTAGCAGCGAGATCCAGCTAAGGTAAGGAACTTCGCATCGCAGCTGTTCCACTCCACTGCAGTCTACTGAACTGAACTCCGTTGCCTTCCGGCACCCAAAGCAAATGGGCACTGTGCCGTGGGTCAGTTTTGTGGATGGAGAGTAGTGGCTCAAAGCATAAAGAGAAAATAAAAAGATTCATGTATTTTAAGGTCCTCAACCTATAATCCTTAGGTTCAGAAGGCAGTTGAACCTATATAGGGAAGCGTTGGATCCCCTAAGCACAAGAAATCCTTTTATGCACACCTGCCTAATGTGCTGAAGTGGCCTGTGATGATAGTCTTAAGATCAGATTATTTCCAAGGAGTCTTCAAGTCCGCGTATCTTTAGCTCACAACCTTAGCCAATATAAAGGTATATAATAGCACCTAGTTTTTTCGATTCGGCAGTTCAATCTATGATTTCTTATTCATGGACATTGATAATATTTTTCTATTTAGCAGTACTTTAGGATGACATAGCTTTTACATTAATGGCAAGGTTCATATGAGGAAAGGCTTACATTAGATACCCTAGGCATCTGGAGACAAGAAAGGGCATAATAAGCAACTAATTAGTTTGAGGAGTTGAAAATAAGCATAGATTGGGAGATTCTGGAGTAGGTCAACTTGAGAACTCTTGCTGAACCCATGGCCGGGCAAGGGACAACCTGGCGAACTGAAAATTATTCAAAGTGATGTGTAAAATTGTAGTATTGTTAGCTGTTCTGTTCCTACCAGAGTCAAAGACCTTGGACCCAGATGAAAACTTGACGAAAGCAAAACAGAAGTCTGTTAGGCAAGTGACCGTGATGGATGAATTTTTAATTAACTCCGGTGTATTGAAGGAATTGCTCAGTGCACGTTTAGCAAATGATTTCTTTTTATTTGTTTCTTCTCAATTCGATTGTAGTACTGATCATGGTTACTGGATACTAATTGAAGTGAGTACATGTTTGGGAACTGAAATTTTGATATTTTTTGTTTTTTTTTGTTTTTTGCCTGTGGTAAGAACTATGAGAGGGGATGTCAATACCAACCAGAAATGGAGAAAAAAAACTCCTATGCCTATTTTGATACTGGCACCCTTTTGTTGCTGTTTGATTGTAGCATGCGACAGGAGCGAAAGAACAAGAGGGTTTGTGGCAGGTTTTCCGGCCATGCCAGTGGAGAAAGCGAAAGGAAATTTCCATCATCCTGTAGCGGAGAGAAATTTCCATCGGATTCTCCGGCTTACAGTGAGAAAGAGGTACAAAAGCTAGTTGGTTGGATTTTCTGGCACGCCCGCGACGACAGAGAGGTAGAGAGGAAATGGAGGGACAGAATTTCGAGACATAGTCTACCAACACCAGACAATATATTACATTGCAATTCTACTAAGAACATGAACAATCAGAAACTGAGATTCACTCAAAATAAGATGGAACTAATAGAGTGCGAGGGCCACTACTCCTGCTTGTACGCAAGGTTCATGGAAGTGGCGGATCACAAGAGTCAATAGTATGCAGTCTTACTTTATATTTTACAAGAGATTATTTTCATGCCTTGAAGTAAATTATCCCACTCATGATCTGGAGTTGACTGCTGTGGTTTTTGCTTTAAAGATCTGGAAACATTATTTATATGGTGAAAAATTTTAAGTCTAAAAGTCTGAAGTACATATTTTCTCAAAGTGACCTCAAAATGAGACAAAGGCGGTAGATGGAGTATTTGAAGGACTATGATTTTACCATCCAGTACCACCCTAGTAAGGCTAACATCGTTACAGATACTCTAAGTAGGAAGATGAAGGGGATGATAGCAAATGTGTTGGTAAGATCAGCCTTTATAGACCGAATTCTGTTAGGTCAGAAAGAGTGTGGGGAGACTCAAGGCATGAGTAGCAACGCTGGATTCTCCATGAGTACTGATGGAGGAGTGCGCTTTCATGATAGACTTGTGGTGCCAGCATTAGGAGGGCTAAGATTAGAATTATTACAAGAGTCACATAACTCAAAGTTTGCCATTCACCCTAGAGGTACAAAAATGTATTAAGATTTGAAGAGACATTTCTGGAGGCAGGGCATGAAACGAGATATTAGTGAGTATGTGACAAGATGTTTAACATGTCAAAGGGTGAAGGCAGAGCATCAGAGGCTGGCAAGACTGTTGCAGACATTAGAACTCCTAGAATGGAAGTGGGACCACGTTACTATGGACTTTATAATGAGATTACCTCGAACCTCCAATAGGCACGACATGATTTGGGTAATAGTGGATAGATTGACTAAGTTTGCACACTTTCTTCCCATTCGACAAAGACAATCATTGGAGAGTTTGGCAAAGTTATATATAAAGGAGATTATGAGTTTACACGGAGTATCTTTGACAATTATATCTGACAGGGATAGCAGATTCATATCACATTTTTGGCAAAGTGTGCAAGAAGGACTTGGTACCTCCTAAAGATTCAGTCAGCTTTTCACCTACAAACTGATGGACAATCTGAGTGAACTATACAAACGCTTGAAGATATGCTTAGGGCTTGTACTTTAGAGTGAAAATGTAACTAGGATGAACATCTTCCCTTGATAGAGTTTGCATATAATAATAGTTACCACTCTAGCATTGGTATGGCACCGTACAAGGCATTATATGGTAGACCTTGTTGAACAATGGCTTGTTGGAGCGATATTGGTGAAAGATAATTTGTGAAGGCGGAGTTGATCAAGCAGTGTGCAGAGAAGGTACGCATTATCCAGAAGCGGTTATTAGCTGCCCATAGTAGGCAAAAGAGCTACGCAAATAGGAGATACAAAGATTTAGAGTTTACAGTTGGAGATCATGTCTTCTTGAAGGTCTCACCAACTAAGAAGGTGATGCGGTTTGGAACCAAAGGCAAATTGAGTCCAAGATTTGTGGGACCGTTTGAGATTCTAGAAAGAATTGGATGACCTATATACCGATTAGCACTTCCACCATAGTTATCAGAGGTGCATAATGTATTCTATGTGTCAATGCTCATGAAATATCAGAGGTGCACTTCCACCATCATTGATCTCAATGGTTTTTTTTTTGTACATGCCACCCCATGACATTTCATATTTATACTATACACTCCATTAAATCTCATCCATAAGTCGCATGCAAATCTTCATGCACATGCTCTCTCATGTCCAAACAATTATATGCCATAAGCTATAGTAGATTTGCACACATATGTAATTTACCCATGTCACATGCATTAGTTCATTGTGAAATCTAGGCCATGAGCACAAGTCATTATTTCAGATTTCATTATTGACCATGTGTTGCCCATTGATTTCATGCTAAATAAGCGGGTGCACTCCTTTTCCCAAGACCTATCAAGACGCATAATATATATTTCGTTACAACCATTGATTTCATAAACATGCACACTTATTCATTTCCTAAATACATCATAGCGGAATGTTGATTCGTATTGATCAAATCACCATGTGTACACAACTATGGATTTGTTTTGAAATCATACTATTGACTTTGTTTAAATAAAAGTGTGTATTGTGTGGAATAACGCCAAAGTTCATGGTTGAGCTCACTTGATAGTGGATTATTCATGTTATTGAATGTTTTTAAAGTAGAGAAGAAGTTTATGATAATGTACATGTGTGTGTGATATCAAAACTGCGATTAAATTCTTAGGAATCATGTATGGAGGAAAATTGATGAGACCCCTGTAGTTTGCTATGCTAGGAGTGAGTTGGCCACTGATACTCTAAAAGGAAATTTTGATACCCGCTTCAGGTAAAGGCTTCTATGCGTTTGGAAGGGTTATGGGACTTTCCATTCATTGTGATCCGTTCACTCCTATGAGGACCAGTGTAGGTCAGGCGGTATCCACGATCGAACGTAAGCATGAGATATTGGTTCTCTCTGCGTGCATAGCAGATGAGATTTGATATGGACATATATGTATATGTCGGTCAACCTCAAGGGATTTTAGACCATTTACCTTTATGGCCTCAGCAGGATGCTGCTGTCTGATCTATTTGATATTGTGTGATATGTTTCATATATTTGGTACAACCTTTAATGCTATGTACTTTTGATTGAGGTTTACAATACTCAATGTGATTTATTGTGGACTTCGAGAATTAACCGTTACCGAGGTTTGATATTAATCGTGTGCATCCTTATACCTCTATGCATTCATGTATTTTCTACATGTTTTTGTCTGACTTATAATTTCCCACTAAGTGGTCGTACTCACCCCCACCAACAATTTTAGGTCAATCATTTGAGTAGAACTAGATAATTGAGGCAAAGCAGGAACTTTGGAGCAGACAGGTGAAAGTATGATAGCAAAATTAGTACTCATTTCTTTTAAAATAAGAACCTTGAACATTTAGAATAATAGGATAATGAGACAAGTAATTTTGTTATGAATGGAGGAGTTAATTTAATTTAAGTTATGATTTCATTTAAGATTGTTTGAGCTGTGACCAGTAGGTCCTAGTAGTGCTTATTCTTGTAAAATTATTTTGATTATATGTGAAGTTTTAATAAGACATCCGAGCATAGAAGGTAGTCTTGAAAACTACTATATACGATTGTTTTTTAAAAAAAAAAATCAAGATCCTGACCATTTTCAAATGAATTTGCAAAAAGTTGTTTCAAAAACTGAGGTCGTCACACAATCTACCACTACACCAAAGCTCCCAGTCCCTGCCATCCATGTGAGCCAGGAAATTATGCTTGAAGCTGACCACATTGACCAACATTGCAGGGGACAACCACAACAACGACGAGAGTGACAAATGGGAACTTTGCATTTCAAGAATGGTAGTTTGCCAATATTAGAACAATAGAAAAGGAGATGAAAATTAGATGCAGAATTGACACTTAGCTGCCAAGAGCAATATACACAAGTGTCAAGAATTGAAGGAAGTTCTTAACAGTAAATCCCTTTTCATCAGGACAGAACCTATAGAAGTCCCAAATAGTAAACCTGTTTTATCTGGCACATATAGACCAGGGTCTAAGCTGCTTTTTACCAATTCATTTGAATATGACACTTTCACCATCCAAACTTCATTTTGCATTATGTGGGTAACCAAGCGATAAAAGTTGTCGTCATGGGACCTAGGTCACTGGTTCAAGGTATGAAAATAGCCTCTTTCAAAATGCAAGATAAGACTGTGTACTTTAGGCCCTTGTGGTCTGTCCCTTCCCCGGACCCCACATAGACGGGAGCTTCGTGCACCGGAGCTGCCCTTTTAGGTAACCAAGCGATAAGAAATATAATAGTCTAAGCAAGAGTCAACCTTTCTGCTGTTTTTCTGTAACAAAGAACAACATCAAACGGTTCTAGTTGACCACCTATTCCTATCTTTGTGTGATGTTTAGGAGATTTCAATGCAATCTACAAATTCTTCTAATGAACCAGAGTAGTGATGCAAAGGATTCAAATCAAACCAGCTACGGCTAAACCGCAACAAATTGGTGAGAATTCACTGGTCGCAGTCCACTGTGCATGAAAAAGCATTTTTCTAAGTACAAAACAGCCTCCAGAAGTTAGCTGATGAAAATATGATTCAGTAGAATCAAAAGGCTGCTCCCGGGAACCTAAAAGACCAAATTATATTTAATGCGGATCTCTTTTAGTAAACAGACCAAAAACTCTTTGACCAGTAATCAAGTTAGAATACTACAGAAATATAGCAGAAAGCATACCCAAGAAAGAAGACATATGTCCAGTTAGATTGTCCACATCTCCTTTTCTTTGTAGCAAAACTAATTGGGAAGAATAGCGACTGCCTCTGGGTACGTAGAAAATGACCAATAAATAGGCAATAGAATGAAGGAGACAAAAGATTCTAAACAACAGAATAAGGAGATGAGTATAAAACAGCAAAACCTAACTCTTTCATGAACTACGAGAAAACGTTACCAATAGATAAAAAGGCCAGCCCCAGTGCACGAAGCTCCTGCCTATGCAGGATCCGGGAAAGGGATGGACCACAAGGGTCTAAAGTATACAGCCTTACCTTGCATTTTGCAAGAGGCTGTTTCCACTCTTGAACCCGTGACCTTAAGGTCACACGATGACAACTTTTACCATTGTGCCAAGGCTCCCCTTCTAAAACATTGCCAATAGATAGAGAAAATAAAGAGGAGAAAATTACAGTAACAGCAATCGTTGCCCGTTAGCTAAAGTGGATCCCTATTCCTTGTCAACCTTCTCACGAGCCTCATTAATACCATGAAAAAAAACAAATTCTTATCATTGTTAAATTATTATCTACTTCATTAATAAAGTTGCACAGCATCCAAGGACCAACATTCTTCTTCAACACCAGCCAGTTGCATCCACCAACAGGTTACCCGTTTGGCCTCTTGGGAAAATTCCTCAGCTTAGCTAGTAAGAGCATCTGCTTCAGCTAGTTCAGATCTGGGGGCACCATTTCCTGGTCAATGACGTCTCTAGGAGCCCGTCCGACTATGATAAATCGTATCTGCTGCGAATACCAACTGGAAGAGTTCAAATCCTATAGAAATCATGCTCTCTCTAGAAACCCCAACCAACCATGCTTTCTCTCTCACAAAATGGCTCCACCAAAAACCATTTTCATACTTGTCCACCACCATGCCAACGAGGTTTTTATACCCATCAAAGCCACCCAGAGCATATATCTATTTCTAGTCTACCTCTGATTTGTCTATCATCAAATGGACCCACGTATCTGCCAGCGGATATCACATAATGCCCCAAACTTTGTCTCCACTGTGGTACCTTCTTCAGTCCTCCACTGCATATCAAAGGTGCTAGTGAATGCCCATATCATATCACACTGCTGAATGTGCATGGATAAGGATATGATCTACAGAACTCACCCTCAAACAAACATAACACTACTTGGCAAGTCGTTTCTTTTCTTCTTGATCCTGTCCCAAGTATTAATGTTGTTAAGGATCACAGTCCGTGCAAAGCCTAGCATTATAGAAGCATACGTGTGTTCTACAACATTTTCTAGTTTCTTTCTAGCTCTTAAGAAAATTCAAAACAAAAGTTTCGTTCATAAGCAACCCTGAGAGGCAACAACCCAAACCCAATGGCTGAGTTCAGCTTTCATGTAGAAATACCCACTCACAATGCCAAAAGCTTAGTCAAGCAAGCTATTTTCTCCTCCTTGAGATACGAGTACAGACAACAGAACATATATAGATCCAACAAAATTACCTTCCTCCCACTCAGACAAAACAATCTGGAAGCTTCACCTCTTACCTGCATCAACTCTACAAACAAGGGAAGGCTTAGGATGATGGGATTCCCCTATACATAAATCCTACTAAAGCCTCATAACCTTATTCTTGAAACTTATCTCAAACTCAACATACAGACCTCCAAGAATAAAACCCCAACCTTTGGCTCGTTCCTTAACATCTCAAACACCCCCCATGCCAAGTCTCTTAACAGCTAACCACAATCGCCTTGCTCCAGCTTCCTTCCTCTTTCCAAACTTCTGTAATTGTTTGCCTAACCGCTTCAAGAGATTTATGAATCCCTTGATGATGGGAACGATCTCCATTACATGTATCTCTAGCGCACAAGTAGTTGAATTTACAAGGATAGGATCTGGCCTACTGTAGCAAGTTTACATGACAAGGAAAGAAAGTCGCAACAGTAAGATCCCAATCAAGGAGAGATTTCGGTTACAGCATGAGCTGTTGATATTTGAATTTGTAATTTTATCCCATTAGGTGCGGGCATGTGATCTTATCTCAATAAATCCCTACAAGCTAAGCGGGATTATTGATCACAGTGAGCTTGAATCTAAAAGGTTCAAGTAACATGGAAGATAAATCTTTGGTGACAATATCAGCCACCTGAGAAAGTTAGAGAGTGAATGTCACATTAAGCACTCTAGCAATTCTTTCCCGGACAAAATGATAGTTCACTTAATGTGACCTGTACGTCCATTAAAAAACTAGATTGGGAAATAAGCATGCAGCATCCTGATTGTCACAAAATATTGTCGGCAGTTGATGAAGATGAAGGCCAATATCCTTGACAATCTGTTGATTCCAAACAAGTTCTGCAGCGGTAAGCGATCTGTTATGTGCTTGATTGAGAAAAGATGACTTGTTTCTCGAATGACCAAGATAACAGATTGGGCCGAGTCTTGAATGACTAAGACAGGTTGTGAAGCCTAGGCCAATGAGGGCGGACCAAAAGAAGGCTGGTAGGCTTCTAGGCTAAGGTGAAGGATAGAGAGTTAGTCCCACATTGCTTGGAGAGAGGAAATTGGGCTATTTATAAGAGATTGAGAAACTTTAATGGTCACAATACATTTTCCCTAGAAAATTGAGGAAGAACAAAATTGTGAGGGGTGTATGGGCGTCCTAAAGCGGACAATATTATGACTATTAGAATCTCAGGGTATTACAAATGATATCAGAGCCCGTTCCCCTTGCGGTGTGGTGGCTAGCCGCATGCGGGCGCCTAGTCGTGGCTATCACGCGGGGATGCATGTTCCTTAAAGGGGAAAGATGTTAGTCCCAGTTGGAAAACTCTGATGGTCACAATGCGTTTTTCCTAGAAAAGTAGGGAAGAACAAGTACTTGCCTTTTCTTCTATTTGTTAGCATCTTTCCTTGTCATTTATTGCATCCTCGTTTCTATGACCATAGTTGATTTGCAATGGTGATGAATTTACTTGATGTAGGATCATCATTGTATTGTTGTTGTTGCAACATGAGTTATCCATACTATCAATTTCATGTTGAAAAAGTGGGCTCAAAGTTTTGGTTTACGAGGAACAGGTTTTTGGTGAAAGAACTTCAAAAGGAAAAGAAATGAACATGAAAGATAAGAAGAAGAAACTTGTAATCTATTATTTAGTTTTGACTTAGTACAAAAATGTGAGGAACTGCCCATATTTATACTAGTAGCACATTTCAACTAATGTCTAGGATTGTGCCAACACATTTTTAATCCAATAGTTACAAAGGACTAAACAGATCATGTCTTGAGCAGATTTTCACCCGCTGTCAACGGGTGATATCCTTATAAGCCCCCAAGTTTTAAGTAGAAAATTTAAGTTGCATTCATGTTCTGAAAAAATAAAAAGCAGAGTTCTTAAGTTGTCGTCTTCTAGCCGATTTGCAGCAGAGTTGGACAATAATGAAATCCTTCGCTTAATTCATCAGCAACCTGAACCATCACAGGATGATCGCGAGGATTATTTCCGGGCCATGGTGTTCCATCTTGCATTGCCCAGCCTTCGTCTGGTATTTTATGAGTCTTTGCAATTAATGCATTTATTCTAACTTTGTATTCTTCCTAGGCTCTCTGTATTAACAAGAAAACTATTCAGAATAAATCACTATAGCCTAGCTGTTTTTTGTTGCCACTTTTGAAAATATATTTGCACCGATACCCACTCTAAAGTTAAAATTTCAAGTTTAACTATAACAAGGTGATACTCATAATTGTCAAGACTGCACTGATCATTGGAATTCAAGTCAAGGTTGAGTAAGATGCTTACTTTCATCGCTCTACATTCCTTGCAAAAGATGGTTGTACCTTATCTTTCAAGTAGTCCATTTTCTGCGAGAAATAAAACTCAGGTGGCCTGGTCTCAGTCGTGAATTGTTTACAGAATGGTACCCACTTTCTGGAAAATTCAGCCGTTTCAATGAGTAATCCGAATGATAGCATGGCAGAACCATCATCAGACACATAGCAAGATACTTCTCATCAAGAATAGATAGCACAGTATTGGCCAAGTCCTCTTGAAATTTTCACCAATAACCCACAAAAGTACAATGCCCAAGTTAATTTCTTCATTTTTTACGGCTCTGGGGAATTGGGTTCATGGGAGCAGCAGGTAGTGTCCCATGATGGTCGACTATGCTACAAATCATGTAAAAGATTACTTAAAAAGAGAAGAACACGAAATATTTGGGATTTGGAAAAAAGGCGAACCACAAGGATTAATAGTATGCAGTTTTATTGTATATTTTGTAAGAGGCTATTTTCATAAAAACTTAAATTTTTTTTTTTAAAAGTGAGGGGGTACTGAAAATTTTGAGGGCCTTATCAAGAATGCCAAACGCTGTCAACAGACCACACGAAACTTATAGAAAACAGAGGTTCAGCTCATGGTTGTTCAAGGACTCTAAACCCTTGGCTAATGACGTCGCGCACTCATTCCTTGCAAGAGTGTCAGCTTCATGGTTAGCAAATCTTCTAACATGGACAAAAAAATGAAAATAAAAAAATCCATTCACCAGATGTTTTATTTCATCGATTTCATCCCATCTCTGCCGTGGCCCTCTGAAATCGGACTGCAGCTAGCTAAGTGTTAACAAAATCACTATCTGGAGGTATAGGGTGACGGCTGTCTTCAACCCAGATCTTGACACCCCTGATAGGTCCATACCCAATAAGGCAGTTGGTGATACAACCCGATTCACCCTGCCAATCAAGACAGATTCACCGTGTGTGTGAGATCTACGGGTGCTAGATTTGGAGACCAGAGTCAAGATTGGATTTTTTTGAGAAATTCCAAAGAAATCAGGATCAGACTTTAGACCTGATTTCTAGACGAGAATCCAGTGATCACAATCCACTCAACTCCTATAAATAGGAGCCAAAGCAACCAAGGTAGTAATCCCTTAGTGTAAAAATTCCCTGTACGTAGTAGAAATCTCCTTTTCCTTCGAGTGGACTTAAGTCAAGTTGCCATGCCAAGCTATAAACAAGCCACCATAACCACCTAGGCTTGAGCTACCAGGGAAGGCACCTTCAAAGTTCCGCTTTTATATGCCAGCCGCAGGTGGCCTTCACTAAGGTTCAATTACAACTTTCCTCTGCGTACTGTGACGCACTTCTCTCCACTGGTGCTCAATATGTTTAGCAGAAACAGAGGAGAAAGCCATGTTAATAGCAGCCCATGTGTTTACCTCCTTGATAATCTGAGGTAGGATAATGGAATTGAGCCTTGATTTGCCCTTGAAAGTCCTTCTGTTCCTTTCAAGCCAAAGCTTCCGAATAGCCAAAAAAACATTGACATGTACCAAAGAGTAAAAAAGGGCAGCCCCGGTGCACGAAGCTCCCGCCTATGCGGGGTCCGGGGAAGGGGCGGGCCACAATGGCCTAAAGTAGGCAGCCTTACCTTGTATTTTTGCAAGAGGCTGATTCCACGCCTTGAACCCGTGACCTTAAGGTCACATGACGACAACTTTTACCGTTGCGCCAAGGCTCCCCTTCAGTTTTAAGAGTCTTCAGTTTTATTGTGCCACGCCGTAACTCCCGTTGAATAGATTGTCCACGTTGTGTGCTAGAACCCTGGTAAGAAAGATAGGCCATAAAGATGTTTCTTTGTCTATAATAATATAAACTTTGTGCTAAAAAAGTTGTTAAATAGATTGCTATTTTTAATATATATAAAGGGTAGTTCAGTGTAGAAAGCTCCGATGAGTGTAGGGTTTGGAGAAGGAGCAAACTACAAGGGTCTATAGTACGTAACCTTATTTGCATTTTTGCAAAAGGTTGTTTTCTTGCATTGAACCTGTGACCTCAAAGTCATATCATGACAACTTAAGCTCTTCTTCTTTTTAAAAAAATATATGTATACTTTTTAATTTATTGTCTTTTGCTAGTACTTTTTCCCAAAAAATTTTCCCTACATTTTTTTACTTCCAACTTTGTAACTATGCTCTTGCCCACCCATCCAAAAACATACCATTATCATACGTTTTCTAACTAGTGGATGCATATGTTTTCACTTGGAAAACATGTGCATGCTAAAATACAAGTACAACCCACTTTCCCAATGATTCAAACGTCTATCTTCTAGGTCATTATGTGGATGAAAATTACAGCAAATCTAGTAATCCTTGCATTTTATTTATGGCCTTCAAAATGACTATTAGAAAAGGCAAGAAGCAACAATTTGCATTCATCACTAAAAGCACCACATGTCATGGGTTATGATCATCAAACTATGATTAGCTTCTACATGTCTCTCATCCTTAGCACACCCAATCAGATGAATAGTTCTAGACAATTAATCTCACTTGTACTTTAGCCCCGTTTTTTTTTTTTCCTAGTAAACATTATGGGCATCCACGGGACAGGTACCCCAACAAATGGCTAGGTAGGGAACCCTGAGTGACAATAAGGGCATCTCCTAGTTTATAGCCTAGATATATAGGCAAAAAAGTTCTCCTGTTGCATAGGACAGACCAGACAAGACAGTCCTGCAACATTTTCTCTCTTTTTCTACCCCAAATCACATGAAAATAGAGCACATATTCGCCACATTCGAAATTTCAGACCAAATCATCCACTATTTAATAAACTTAAGCAAAAAGTAAAACATGGATCCTGAATTTCACAAGTGAGAGCATCAACGAATGTGATCTGCAAAAGTTGGTAAGGCAAGGGGTCCCCAAAGTATGGATACGAAAGAAAGTCATGCTGGAACTAGCAAAGATCTTTCTAGTTTTAGACTAGTGGCGCAATAAGGGCCTCGCCTGGGCTAGTCCACGATTTGAGGTGCCCGTCTGTTTGAGGTTACCCACAAAAAATTTATCAAGCCATATTGACATATCGTACCTCTAAGCAACATCTACCTAGCCTAATGGCTAGGACCGAATAAAACCTATAACTTAGGTCTCAGTTTTCGTAATTGGCTCCCCGCATGCCAAGTTGGATGAGAAAAATCAAAGTATCACACAAGTGAATCCGATGTCCACTTGTTGGCCCAGGTAAACTGATCTCAGATATACATTACTCGGAGGAGAAAGAGCAGGGTTAGTTATAAAACCTGAGAAGCCCATGGCATATAGACGAGATAACTGTTTGACTATTTGTAGCAGAGGTACTTGGCTGGGGCATTATGCGCTGTTGGCAGACTCGCTCCTTACTATGTGTGACCTAATATACTTTACAGACCCAAAAAACACCCAGGTGATGTGCCCGAGTGCCTAGTTGAGCCCTTGTCCATTTTCACAAGTAAGAAGCACAGTTTTCAGATGCTATATTTTGTTCAATGAACTTGATATTTGGTATACAATAATCTAGAGGCTAAAAATATGATAAATTGGTCTAATCAACGGTTTGTTAAGTCCACCATGCAAAAGTGAGGTGCATCACAGCAAGCGCACACTATTGGGTCATTACTTCTTTTATTTTTTTACGTATAATAAACAACTTAAGCACCAATTAGAGAATATACATGCAACAAACAAGCAACTAAATGTCATTTAGAGACTAGATATTTTTATTTTTTATATTACTTAGGATCAATGATTCATAAGAGATTGAGAGAGAGGTTATCCAGAGAATCCAAGCGGATTGGAACAAATGGAGATATAAATCTAGAGTTTTGTGTGATCGGTAGGTGCTACTTATACTAAAAGAAAAATTCTATAGGATGGCCATGCTCTATGGATCAGAGTGTTAGGCAATTAAGGAACGTCATGCTTATAGGATAAGCGTCGCAGAAATAAGGATGTTGAGATAAATGAATGGTAAGATAAGAAAGGATAGAATTAGAAATAAAAATATTAGAAAAAATTTAGGGATAGCACCAATAGTTAACAAGATGAGGGAGATTCGACTTAGATGGTTTGGACATGTTCAAAGGAGACTAACAACAGCACCGGTTAGAAGGAGTAAGGCAATACAAGTAGAAGGTTCTAAAAGAGCAAGGGAAAGACCCAAGAGAATGTTAATAGGAGTGGTGAGGAAAGATTTAAAAAGTTTGGGACTAAATGAAGTCATAGTACTTAATAGAGAGGAATGAAGGAGTAAGATTCACATGGCAGACCCCTAATTGGAATAAGGTCTTGATAATGATGATGTTACAAGAAAGAGTTACGAAGCAAATTACTTAAAAAATATCATTCTAATTCCTAAATATACCTAAAATCTCACCAACAAGAGGAAATTGTCACTTGAAACCTACAAAAAAGAGAGGTGCGTGTTGTCCATGACTACATACGAGACAGCTTTTGGCTGGTTGGTGATTTAAAATATGTATCTTCTAACATAAATTTTAGTCAAAACGATGCCCCATTTTCTTCTTCATTAGATGATCTTGACCGTCCTATCTATTAATCTTTAGTTATTATAAGCTACTTATCTTTCTTGGGGCTACACGACCATGGTCATTCTTTGTTGGTTTAAGTAATTTCTTTCTTTAAAAAAATTTACCATTTAAAAAGGAAAAAATAAGTGAGGGACAGGGGGAAGATGATGTGTTGAATCCTCTTGTGGCCGGCTATAACTCCAGGTGGAGTGATATTTGAGATTATTGAAACGATTAAATGTTTGTGTTTAACTTAGATGGCACCTTGTTAATCTTAATCGTTGCTTGAAACTTTTTATGCTTCATTTTACACTACTTAATAAAAGAACGGCTAAGATCACTTCGATGAAAATTTCAAAGGCTGAGATAGGAAATCAATGTCAACATTGCAAGCCATTCGGATCTTAAAAAATCTGGGCCAGCGTGGAGTACAGAAGATGCAAATATTTCATCTCGGTTGCTGGTGTATGCTTAAACGATAAACGGTTGAGATTATCAAATGTGTAAGCCTTACGCACTTTAGCCGCATATAATGCATGTACCTCTTTGGGCAAGTCCAAGTTTCCAAAATTAAAAAAAAAAGGAAAAAAAAAAAGAAGTCACTTCAATTATTGGCACCATTTTCTAATCCATTTTGGGAATAAAGTGCTTCGAAGTCGCCAACGAATAAAACGGCGGTTAATTCGGGGGCAAGGCCATAAAATGACCAAAATACCCTTATATCCCTCCACTCACAACGCACCTGGGAAGAGAAAATGCCGAGAGTTTGGTAAAACCGCGGACTACTGTTCAAGTCTTTCTCGGGCTAGCGTCGCAGCGATAGAAAGCGAGCAGAAGTGTGGACGGCAGCCTTTGCTCGTAAAATCGATGGCAACAAGAGTAGAAGCTAAGGGAGGGACCGGGGAAAATAATTCAAGAACGTTTAGAAGTTCCTCCATTTGAACTTCGTTTGACCTCTTTCTTCATTTTTCTGCTCCCAGCAATTGAATTTCCGGCGACTATCGTCGCTTTCTGTGACCTTGTTTCTTCAATGGCGAGGGTTTGATTTTTGTTTCGATCTTATCCTTTGCGATTTGGTGAGAAGAACGATGGGTTGTGCTGGATCGACGCAGGGAAAGGGAGAAGGTCAGGGTTTGTCTTTGTTTTTTTTACTCCTGTTTGGATTGTTGGTAGCTGTCTTGGTTGGAGATTGTGTGGAGTTTTAGGTCTTCATGATTCTGAGTTGGATATCTCTTCTCCTTTTAATTTTTTTTCATTTTCTGCAAATTCTTGTTATAGCCTTTGTGGTGAATTATGCTCCTTTCTAAGTCTTTGTTGTGTGATATCTTTCTTGCATTCCTTTTATCTAGCTCAGCTGCATGTGAATAATATGTTGCGTGTCTTTTAACTCTTTCAAAATGATGAAAATGAGAGATGTTTGGCTTGATAGATCCTGTTCTACGTTCAATGCGTTCAGGTTGTGCTTATAGAGTTTTATTGTTTTGGAATTAGGATATGGAGCTGCTTTCGGCTGTTATGCGGATTTTTGTTATCTATCAGTTCAGTTGCTACTACACTTCCTCTAAATTGAGAAACCTAGTTTTAGTATTTATATCTGGCGTGCTGCTTTTCTTAATGCTGTGTGAATTATGGCTGTTTATTGCTTACGGCTTGCATTGGCTATTAATTAGGCTAGATTACTGCATATCTGATTATAAATTTCCTTTTTTTTATTTCTTGGCAGAGGATTGAAGGTCTTGCTGTTCTTGATACTCAATTTAGACTTCTGATTTGGTAGCAGTTGTAGTTGTAGTTGTGGTGGAATGTTAGCTTATCTGTGGTTCCAATTATGGAATTATTTATACAAATTAGTAAATGTTAGCGACTAGAACGATTAAAGTACTTGTGTCGGGGCTTTGGCCCTTAATCACCCTACATTACTGTTGTTTTTGTTGGTGAAGTGATTACATTTCCTTTTTATGTCAATTCAAGTCTGCATAGCATAGGTTTTAGAGGCATTAAAGAACGGGCGCTAGATTCTGTGCTTGAAACCTTTATACTTCATGATAAAGTTGGTGATTTCTAGGGGTACCATTAATTGATGGATACATGTAGGCACGTTTGATGTGGTATGTATAAGTAGACTGCTTTATATACGTGCAAAGTTCCAGCAACATATTCTTGTGTTTTATTTCTTGAGGTTATAATGGTATTTTGCTTGGGTTTTCTGCCATAAGTGTGTAGATAGTGTTTCTCACATTTTCCTGCCCATGTTTTTTTCATGTGTCTTATGCTACTCAGCCATTTCATTTTACTGCCGGAAAGTGCCTGGACATTTTTTGCGGCCCAATATAGCAAAAATGACACCGTGTGTTATATATTGACTGCAAGTACTCTATTTACAGAATATATTATTATCTACTTATAATTTGCAAATACGCAACTGGACAGAAAGTTTTTTTTCACTAGTCTGGCCTGGTTATGGCAAAAATTTCCCCACTGTAGATTCATATCAATTTTGGATTCTTGTCTCATTGACAAAATTCATCTCAGAATTTGCAAATGCCATTGTCCAGTACTGTACATCTGCACTTGATGTTGTCATAACGTCTTCCTTCTTGCTTTTTCCACACAATAAAGATTCTCACTAACAAATGACCAGTGAATTTTATACATTTCATGACATGCCCAATAAGTGACCAGTGACTTTGTATATGTATTGCTGCATGCCCAATCTGCACTTTGATACAGAGTCTGCCTCTTTAAGTAGTATCAAGACTTTGCACGTATAGTACTATTTTCAGGTAGCATCAAAATCTCTACCAGACTTTCTTGAATTTTGGATGGGCTCCCCTGGGGTAAAATGGGGAAGATATCCTCTGCATCTTATTTACTTAGCTGCCCGTTGGTTATATGGACGGAGCAGTAGTTTGTAGCACAAGGGTCTTGTGTGATCATATTCTCTGCTAGACAATTTCTTGGACTATTTGACTTGATTTTTTTGTGGGTTTCATATCTGTGGATTTTGAGGTGGTGCTATGGATAAGGCTAAAGTTATTCAGCAAAGTTAAAACAAGCCTAAATGGTATCCTTCTTAGGAGGTTCATTAAGTTGAACTTTGACGGGGCTGGTTTGCTCAATCCTAGGCTTTCAGTTGGTGGGTTGTATATTAGACTCTGAGAGGACTTCTATGCTTTCTTCTGGTCAGTTGGCATTCTGAACTTCTTGTGAAGCAGAAGTCAGGTCAACCTGTTTGGGTGTCAACCTCTGGTGGTACTGAGGGGTGAATTAATTTGAGGGGAATCACTGGACGGGAATATAGGTTTCGAAAGGAGTGGCTTCCATGTTTCATGGAGAGGTCATCTGATCTTTTTGGTAGGAGAAGGTGGATTTATCTCATGCCGTAGGATCTGCAAGTTTTGATGTTGATAGATTGACTAACAAAGGAGTCAATATGGATGCCTTATTAGTGGTTCAGGGAATTATTTAGGTTTGATTCTTCAGTTGGCTCCTGTTCTTGTGACCATCTGGTTTTGTGGAATGGCCTTCTTGTACTTTCAATCTCTTTCATTGAATCTTCATCATTCAAAAAAGAAAAGAACTATTTCCAAGAGTACATTTTAGATACCTGACCAACCCGTAATTGGGATAAGGTCATGACGATGATGATGACATTTTAGACACCTTAAGATCTAGCTATTGCTTCATGTGTTCTTCAAGCTTCATCTATAAAATAAAAGATTGCTCTTACTGCATAGGTCACATCATGTTCAGTGATGAATGATGACATGATTAGGTTTCCTGTAAATCTATAATGTATTTGCATATTCTCCATAATATAATCTTCGTTCTTGTGATGTTAGTGACATTAAGCAGTCTGAGTATCTACCTATTTGAACGCCAATTCCTTTGTTTCCTTCAAGACTTCTGATAACATGTTGTTAGAGGTAATTATTTTCTTTTTCAGCAGCACCTCTTTAATATCCTAAGAAATGTTTCAAGGTTTGAATCTTTGAACTATAAGACTCTTTGTTCGTGATTCTTTGGGTTTTTACCAGCTAGAGGATTGTGTCCTCTGCGAACAATAACATTATTATATACTAAGAACTTCCTTCTTATGTAAAGTTGTACAGATAGTGTAATCATTGCCATTCCCAAAAAATGTGAATAATGTGAAACTTCACAGTATAGTTACCCTTTGCCTCTTCTAAACTTTCCTTGATATCCTTTTGACTAAAAGATTGAAGTCAAGTGAGCTTCCTTTTGAAGATCTGAATAGAAGAAGAAGCATTCCTTACATTGAGCTTGTGGAGATGTCATGACAAATTTGGTAGTTGTGGTCAACCACTCTTATTCACTTTAGGTTGGTTATAAGAGCAGAATCCTCATGATAGTCTGTTGTATAACTAGACATAAAATACTGGGCCACAGGAGATACTTATATCTTTTTAATTGAAGCATCAATACTGTACCTTGATGGCCCGTACCAAGTTCAACCTGTCACTTTTGGTGGCTTCACCATTTTCAGTATCTTCTTCTTTTCTAGACTTTTCATCTCTTTAGTCACTGGTATTTCTGCTTCCTACTAGGCAGTGTATTTGTTACACTTGGAGGTATATAAAAGGAGGAAACAGCAGAAGAGATGCAGTATGATTTAAGAGTCATGGCCAAGAAATTGCATGAAGGGAAGCCTTGGTGCAACGGTTGAGTTGTTGTCATGTGACCTAGAGGTCACAGGTTCGAGCGTGGAAATAGCCTCTTGCAAAAATGCAAGGTAAGGCTGCATACTATATACCCTTTTTGGTCCGCCCCTTCCTCGGACACTGCATACTTGGGAGCTTCATTCACCAGGCTGCTCCTAGCAAAGAAATTGCTTATAGAGTGTTCCAAGGTTTTCATCTTTTTCTGATGAATAAATAAAGATAAAGAAGTCTAAACATAGAACCAGATGGTTAGACAAGATATCTGGATACAAAGAAATAATAGATTAGTGGTTGTGAAATTGGTAGAATGTACGTATCTCTTTTTATGCCTGTAAATATTCAGCTCCTCTTAGGCCTTGCTGGTTGATGTAGTTGTACCGAGGCTACTGACTCACTTGAATCATAGTCAGCGGCAAAAGAAAGAGGCATAGGAACTAGAATCATAGTCACTGCCATTCAGAGTTTAAAAAGGATAGCAAAAGCAAATGACATGGAGTTCTTTTTCATAGGAATTTGAACCATGCTCATAGCCAGGATTCTTTGAATTATGATAGAGTTACACTTGCTCAACGCAGAAGCTGCTCCCTAGCATTTATATCCATAGGTTCATGATGCCTATTAGATCAGTATTGAGCTTCAATTGCTTCCAGAAATAGACAAAAAAGCCAAAAAAGAGGGAAATGTACAGGAGCTCATTGTAAGTTTGTAACTGCATTATGAGTTGCGTATTGCATTCTCTGGTATAAAATTTTCTTACAATTTCTCTTTTTTCTAGTAAAGTTGAGATTTTTAGTAACATTATCTTATATTTGGCTAAAGAAAGATTGGTACACCCCTGCATTAATATTGTAATACATCATCTAGAAACTCAACTTTTTGACCTCTATAACTCGTTGTTAAAATGTTTTGGTCTTTGCTGGCTAAATTAATGTATAGCATATGGATGTAGGCATTTGGGTTTTATTGTATAACATTTCTTCTTTACAGGAAGATGAGAGGTGATACTATGTCATATCCTCCAGCCACATCTCTATTATTTATTCTCTTGGGGGGAAAAAATGAAATCTCTATTTCTGACAGATATATAGTATAAACTTGTTCTATTGCACGAGCCTCATTGGTGGTTGTTATTCTATAATGATAATATTGATACTTCAAATAAGGGCATATCAGGAGGTTTCATAGGGAACTTTTGGAGACACCCCACTGCTGTGCCCCAGAGGTCCGGGAATGAAGAGACATATTGATTAAGAGTGACATGTGAATTACTAACTCAAGCAGTCTTTCTAATACTAATATTTGTCTTCTGTTCTTGAGTTCTAATTGGAGGAATAGTTACATTTCTTTGTTTTATCTGTTGTTTTAAGTGACCAGGATGGTACTGCTAACTGTCACGTATGTCGCAGGGTCCCAGTTAACACAAGCCTGAGAAATGTAGTTCTGTTAACTGCTTTTTACTTGTGCATTTGTAACCCAGGAAAAAAAACTCAAACTTACTCAAGCTGTTACGTATTTGTAAAATTTCTCTCAGTTAATTACTCCAAGTGGGTTCCTAAATCAATTTCGTAGCTTCTTCTATTTTCTGCTTATAAATTACTTCTTTCCATCACTGAATCTCTATTTTAATCTGACATTCTTTTTGTCTTAGTTCATTTATCAAGTAACTAACCATAATTGTTCCATTTCATGTAATTTATACTTAAACCTGGTATTTTAAGTAGAATTACATTATTGATAAATGGACCAAGACAATTATGTGAGCCCGAATCCTTACTGAAATCCTAGATATTTTGATCCATTGATATTTGTGATGCTATAATTGCTATTATCCTGTTGGTACAGTTAATATTGTAGTTATACTGATGTATTTGCTGCTATCAGAGAATTCTAAAAAGCTCCGTAAGCCAAAGGCTTGGAAGAACAGTCAGCCAATAACCAGAACACAGCTGAAACAGATGCGTGATGAGTTCTGGGATACAGCCCCTCACTATGGTGGTCAGAAAGGTACTTGCCTTTTTTTGCGACAGATGCAGTCAGTAGTTTATCAGTATTAAAGACTAGAAGCAGATGGAGATTCTATCTGTTCAATAGTTCAAGTGCATTGTTACTAATGTAAAAAAAGGAATAGCATTACACTTTTGGCACCATATTCTTTTTTGGGTCAATATTTGTACTATATTTCACATGTGCTGCAGTGTCATTAATCACAAGTGACCTGAAAACTGAAAAGGCTAACACTGTGTGTGTGTGTGTGTGGCAAGCTGAGATTATATCCTCTATAGAGGAAAATATTATATTTGCAAAATTAATATTGCTAAAAGTCGAATGAACTTAGGTTTGTCCATAATACTATTTGTCAAAAGTTGGAGCCAATGTCCATGTAGATCCAAGAGCCTCATGTGCATTTGTGTGTTCTCTCTGGATTCCTTGTGTCCTGGATTTCTGATACCCCCTGGAAGTGAACAATAAAGAACATAAATTTGTAAATCTTGTCATCAACTTCAAGTCTCTTAAATTGCAGTGTGTATTTGATCCATAATTGTGATGTAATCCAGGAAAAGCTGGACCGATGTATTTTTCTTGATGTTTTCTGTCCAATTTACTCTTTGAGGTATCCACTGATTTTCCTTCCATGGGAATTACAGCTCAGATGTTGATTAAGCAACTGTTGGAAGTTTTTAAGAAGAAATAGTGAAAAGTAAATAAACTCCCTAGGTTGGATTAGGTTTTGGCGATTGGCAATGACGTAAATAGAAATAAATTGATTCAAGTTCCCTGTTATGGTTTCATGAGTTTCTCATGAAGTTAGGGGAAAACTGAGAACACTGAAGTTAGAAAATTAGCAAGCTAAATGGTCAGAGAATTTTCTTTCCCATATGATTTTGTATTGTAGTAGGGGAACTGCAGCATCAAATGCCACGGAGATGTGAACTGGGAAGGAAATTGATGATGATCAGAAATTTAGAGAGACTGAATTAGCAGAACAGCTTCTCCTTGGTAGCTTTGATTGCGTACCCTATTTTTGCATTGGGCATCCAATATTGTGTAGTAGAGGGAGCAAAATAAAGTCGTGAGGTTTCAGCAAGGAGAAGAACACAGGCTAATGTCCTATCTAGCTGATATTTTTTGGTTGCTTACTTTTTCCTATTTGGATAGGTAAAACTGAGTAGCAATGGAAACAGTCAAAGTGGAATACATTTATAGCCAATGGAGTTGATCCACATTCTATGGAATTCCTAGAGATGTTGGGGAAGAATCAGATTCAATTTCATTCAGAAAACAAGACACCAACATAAAAAGGCCTTAAAATGAGAAGTCATACTCATTCAGTAACAAGCATATGAGATTTTGCTGTGGTTGTTTGGCAGTACTGTAAATGATTTATTTGCTCATATCATATTACTCCATTATTTTTTTGATATTTTTGCCTTCCCTCTTTTACTTAATGTCATTAGATCACGTAGTTTATTTCTCTTGCACCTTCTATGTGTTTACATGAATACCCATCAATAGGGATCTTGCATGCTTTAAACAGTGACATGAATGCTTGATTTAAGGTTTAATCCTGGATCTGAACTCCTTGTATAGGAGAAGCTGGATACTCCTAATATATAAAGCAGGTAAACAGGTTACATTCATAAATGTGGCAAAAGTCATAATATGTCAAGAGTAGGACTAGCACGAAAGAAACTCGCTTGCTTAAGGGAGAGGTACAAACCAATCAGTACCATGTGGCACCTTTCTCAGTATTTGTGCTTTTTTTCCTCCCAGATCCAAGAAAACTGTTAGAGAAAAACCAGAAGTTCTGAAGTAGAGAATCAAACTAAGTATCATTTTTCATGTAATAACTTGTAACACTTAAAAGAAACTTGGTTGAAATGAGTTAGCACTTCAGAGTCTCAACAAGTGGCATAGGTAAAAGGGCAGCCCGCTGCACGAAGCTCCTGCATGTGGGGTCCAGGTAAGGGGCGAACTGCTAATGGTCTATAGTACACAACCTTACCTTGCATTTTTCAAAGAGGCTGTTTCCACGCCTCAAGCCCGTGACCGCCATATCACATGGCGACAACTCTACTGTTGCTCCAAAGGCTCCCCTTCTAGCAAGTGTCGGAAGGTATTTTTGTAAAATATCTAATTTTGATGAGTCCATAACATGGATAAAGAAGGTCTCTAACCTGATTAGTGAATTTCTAAAAACATCAATTATTGCACATGAGTATCCTGAAAGAAGATGGTAAAATATCAATCCACTCTTGTTATGTGTCTGGCATATGGCGTGAGCAGTGGCAGCCAAAAAGGACCGTATGCCCTTCAATTCTCCTCATCCAGTGTTCTGGATTTCTGGGTTATTAAAGGGAGGACCTGAGAACTGTGTGATTGAAATTAGTATGTGCATGTAAGATGTTTGTCCCATAATGATGCTTTGGTCAAGGTGGATTAGTTCCCTACATGTCTACTTCTGCATGTATGGGAAAGAGCAGAAATGGGAAAATAACAATTGAATATTGTTGTGATCGTCTAGTTTCTGCTGTCTGCAATTTCATTGCCATTTCTGTGCATCATGTCATATGCAGTAACTAACTAGGTAATTTCTATATGAATTCTTGAGACATCAATAGTGGACTCAAATTTGATAAACATGGATGAGAACCACTAGTATTTGGACTCTTATTAACCATTTACGAAAGTTTATTTGAAAAGAGATGATGGTGGACAATGGTTAACTTGAATCTTTTCGTTGTATCAGAGATTTGGGATGCACTTAGAGCTGCGGCAGAGGCGGATCTAAGCCTTGCACAAGCAATAGTTGACAGTGCAGGTGTGATTGTTACAAGCTCGGACATGACAACGTGTTATGATGAAAGAGGTAACTACATATTGGTTACTATTCTTTATTTCTCTTTCCTTATTTCTTGTCAATATCACTTTAACTACTTGTTTTTCATGAAGGTGCAAAATATGAACTACCCAAGTATGTTTTGAGTGAGCCAACCAATTTGATTCGTGACAGTTGACAACATAGAAGAATCCAATCTGTGCTTCAATGAATCGAATGTAAATTATGTAAATTACTCTTCTTTTCAAATACTAACTGAATTTGAGCTTAAGCTTAATGCTCGGTATCTTCTTATTTGGATTCCTTCGCCTTACAAAATTTACCCGGCGGGGAAACAGCACTGGTTTGTTCTTGTAGCATTTGGTTATTCCCTTCCCGAGGAATACATGAGAATGCCAATTGTCAATGCTATTTGCTTCCATGGCTCTTCTTGAAAGTTCTTGCCTTATTTTCGTTGCGGATTACATGATTTTAACTTACGCTTAGTGCCGATTGGCTAGGCCTGTATAATCCAGTAATCTAGATTGTATGAGCCCTGGTAATCAGGCCCTTAGTGGCATCGAAGATGGATGAACAAAACTCGAGATAGAGAGTGTAGTCTTCAGTCTTCACACGGACAGCAGGAAGAGTGACATGTATCATTCTACATGGGCTCCTCAGACGCTGCCCGTTACCACCCAGTCTCTTTAAGCGTCATCTTCTTTTGAAGCAAAATAAACAGGGAGCCAAGTGATATCTGCACTCCATATGGGATAGCGGTATGATGTACTTTTTCTTTCTGGGCTAAGATCCGTTACCTCGTGGGGAACTTGTTTATTTGATTAAGAGGGAATGCAAAATAGAAGCTCTGAATGCAAGTGTTCGTCTATCACGTTTTCTGGAGCCCACCTTTGCATTATCGGATTTATTCATGTGATTGGTTTTAACTCCAATTTCTCATCATTATCATCATCATCAAAGTCTTATCCTCATTAGAAGTCGGTTACATGAATCTTGTGTTGTTACTTCATTTTCATGTGTCTGAGTGTCATAGCTTCATTTAGTTTTATACTTTTTAATTTTTTTCTCACCACTTCTATCCACATCCTTTTGAGCCTTCTCCTTACACTTTTAGAACCTTCAACTTGGATTCACTCACTCTTGTCGGAGTCATTTTTAGTCTTCATTGGACATGTCCAAATCATATAACTCTATCATGCCCTATCTTGTTGCCTATTAGTGTTCCTCCTAAGTTTTCTCGTATGTTTTCATTTTTAATTTTGTCTTTTCTTATCTTTTCACTCATCCATCTCAACATTCTCATTTCAACTACGTTAATTTTATGTACATATTTCGTAATTGCTCAACACTTGATCCATAGAGTATGGCTGGCCTTATGGTAATCTTATAAAAAAAATTCTTTCAATTTGAGTGGCAGCTTTTGGTCACACAAAAACCACTGTGATACATCTCCGTTTGCTCAAACCCACTTGAATTATTGATCTCACCTTGGATATCTGATGGATTGAAAAGCATGTAGACTGGATTACATAAGCATCCAAAGAGTTATAATTAGAAACAGACATGTTACAAAATACGGGGCCACTAGAATCATCCAATCCACATGATTTTTGATCCATTTGATATCCAAAGTGGGATCAATCACTTAATGAGTCTGAACATGCAAGCATGGGCTCTCAAAAAAAAAAGTGATACAGTTTCTACGGATTACAAACTTTGGTAAAAGACCGGGAGCAATCACTTTGAATGAGTTTGATCACGCAAACATGAGCTCCCAAAAAAGTGGCACACAAATGATCTCGTTTTGGGTCATCAATTTAGCTTTCGTCTTAGATTATCCATAGCTTAGATAAGAAACCCATTACCCTTCGGAAGATCATGAACAACGGTTTAGACCATTTGGACTTGGTACAAAGCATACCCGTTGCTGGCATCAAATGTGGGACAACGGAACATCATTTCCTCATTGCTAATGAAATGGGTGAAGAAAAGACTATCGTCGGCCAGCAACTTTAACGAATGAACTTTTCTTACATATGGGATAACGACATGAGGGAAAATTGTGGAGCAAGATGATTGCACAAAACAAAAATCAATAAGATTTTGTTGACAATGCCGTCTAAAGTTCCTGTCATCTCTGTTTTGAATTCAAATTTCGAAATTCAAACCTCAAGCCCATATGGGGTGCAGTCGAAAGAGGGGACATCCCACAACAACTCTCTAATTGAACGTACTAAACTTTGACAAAGGTGTTAGCCTACTAAGCAAACGTTTTCTTCGATGTGTTGTGGAGTCTTCTTCTTGATATGCTCAATGTGTTGCAAAATTGATTGAGAAATTATGTATGAGGTGTCTACATGTGCTGCTAAAAGTATTTGGGTCCCGCTGTTTTTTTTTTTTTTTTTCCCCAAACACCTAACTCCTGTGTTTGGAGCAAAAGGGTTTACATACAGCAAAAAGAATAGGGAAAATTGGCCTAAAAACTCCTAATACTTTTCGCAAATTTTCTAATGTATTCTGACTGAAAATTTAATCAATTATATCCTATATTTATAACCAGTTAGGCAGGTCAAAAGCTACATAGGAACGCCAAATCAAAAAAGTATTATGGCTTTACAAGCCATCAATAATTTAGGTATAATTGTTAACTATGTTTAAATACAGGACATAATTTATGAAACTTTTAGTTTGTGAATGATTGGAAAAAGGGTTGTGATATATGGTGCCCCTTGTTTTGCCTCATGAGCCCCTTAATAAATGATTACAAATAGCTATAACTTTAGGTGGGCCGATAGTTTTGAGTATTTGTATCATTCACAGTGTTTTACTTGGATTAGATTAGCCATAATCCAAAGTTCTCGTCCATTAGAATATCCTAGCAATTGCTGTAATTTAATTGTAAATTGGATGGTGAAACATTCTACGATTCATATTTCAACTCAAGAAAAACAGCAATTAAGCTTGTTAGGTGGATGAGAATTTTGCAGCACAAGCCTTTTAAGCAAAGGAAGATATTGTGAATGATTTCAATCTTCAAAATTTTGGGCTTAATCTGAAGTTATCCCATTCATATCAATTATTAAGGGGCTCATGAGAAAAAGCTAGAGGCATATTAATACCCTTAAAAAATTCTAGAGATTTTAGGCCAAAATTTTCAAAACAATACATGCTGGCCAAGTGTAGTCGGTAGTGATCCGAACAAAATTGTTGGAACCTCACACGTCAACCTTTGGAGAAAAAAGAATAGTCGTGCCATATACCCATTATCTATTCAGCAATGACCATTCTAATATGTTTTAAATGCGAGGAACATACGATATAAACATCTAATGGTTTAAAATAGTGATATATGTGCCCTTTATTTTTTCTTGGAGCCCATTACTAAATGGTAAGAACACTTATAACTCTAAGTGGATTAGAAATCTAACCCTTTACAATGTTGCCCTTAAATTAGATGGGTCATGCTAAGAGTTCTTGCTCATCGGATGACCCTAGCAACTCCTGGTTCTAGTTGTAAAATGAATGGTAAAACTTTTTACGTCCATTTAAAATGCCAGAAAGAGGAGGGTAGCTAGGGTCATCCAAATGGATGAGAATTTTAGAACATAGCTCATCGAAGTCAAGGCAACATTATGAATGATTTGGGCCTTCAGAAATCTAGATTAGCATGGATTATACCCATTCTGAAGACAATTCAGTGAGGGGCTCGTGAGGAAAAATAAGGGGGCGCATGTATCAATGTTCAAAGTTTACTAACATCAAATTGCCACACCAATGGGTGATCTACTTATGTCACTTCTACCTCTGTCTTAAATAAATTATTCAGAGGGTAATCCATCATGAAGCAGCCCATTTTATTGTGACATGAATGTTCCTGCAGAAATAACCAATGGTTACATCTTAAGCCATCGCAATCATTCGCTGGCTTGTCTAAGTTACCAGCTTGATCGAGACATACATATATTATAACTTCAGGAGCTAATGTTCTCACCTACTCCTTTACTAGGGAGGAGGCTATTATTTACTTAACAGGCATTCACTGGCTGTTCTCTCTCTCTCTCTCTCTCATAACAGTAATTCACCAGCGTCAAATGATGTTGCCAAGATGCCAAAAGGCGCAGACCATGCTCCTGACAAGGCCCATTGAAGAAAAACAGAAGAAAAAGTTAGGTAAATAGTGGAACGTGTGGATGATCTACACCATTCATCTGATTTCTAGCATGTTCAATATTTTGCAGCCAACAATTGAACGGTTTTCCATCTGATAATCTGTGTTTTGGGACATTGAATGTGGACGGTCCAGTAAGTTTGTATGAACAGTGGTCCACTATTTTTTCTTTCAAATTTTTTTGTTTAATGTAAACTGACCTGCAATAGAAGAAATGCAAAATCGTTTCATTAGGGGGTTACTCTCACTCCCAAGGCGTGCGGGATTATATCTGGACAAGCTATAACTCTACCTAGACCCACCTTTTAGAAGATTTGAACCTTTTATAGTCTTAACCACATCTTAGTTGAACTTTCCACAGAAAATATCATCCAGTTGGATGATCCTTTGGGCATGCTTCTTTAAGCTCCAAAATGGACAGTAGAAACAGTGGCTAGCTAGGATAATCCCATGGATGAAACTTTGGTTGCATAAATCAAAGTAATAGAGCAAGATGTTAATGGTTGGGATCTTTGAAAAGTTAGGCCCAGTTGGAGTTGCAGCTTGCCTAAGATATAGTCTTGCCCAGGTCTGAAATCATGTCTGATTGCACATGAAATGAGATATGAGTTGAACGGTAAGTTAAAAGGTGCAACTAGCCCGTCATATAGGTCTCGCTAACGCACAGTGATACAAACCATTCAACTGTTTGATCCCACCCTGGACAGGCTATGCCTGACTGATACCCTCACATTGGCAAGGACTTCGTTCAAGTTCTATATTAACTCTCATCCGTGCGTCAATTAATACAAGTGATTCGATAATCCACGTAATGTGATTTGGGGCATGACCAATTCAGGGTGGCCGCAGAACGTACTGTGTTTGGATCACCAAATAGATAAGCCCACATGTAGCTTGAGCTACCTAAGTAAATCCTTGGATTAACAACAGTGGGCAACATAAAAGGCTTGTTTTGATAATGACATTATTGCTTTATTAAACACTTCGCCGCAGTTAATTCTTGATAGCCTTGCAGGATCTAGTTTGAGGCTCAGCTTTCCACATGCCTCCCCTCCCCAACTAAAAGTACAAGCGTCTAATCGTCTAGGCAAAGTACAAGCTAGACCTTGCTTTTTGGCGACCTAAACTATTCATCTACGGACCTCATCATGTAACGAGGAGTGACCTAAACTGTTTTGTTGGACTTATCATAGATAGGCCATGCCCCTAAATCCTCTCGCACTGGATGACCTAACCTTTATTGGTTTTAGTTGCGAACTGAACGGCGTAAAAGTTCCAAACAACTATATAAAATCCATGCAAAACAGAGGTAAGAGCATGCGCCGAACCAAGTTATTGTGGCAGCTCAGTTTTTCTGATATTGTGGTTGCTCGTGTAAATCAATAAACAGCTTTTGACGCACAAAGAAGTAGACGTGGAGCCCAAATACTCGGTGACTTAGACTTCTATGACTTCTATTGGTTGAAATTTTTTCAGTCAATTCATGAGTTACAATTAGAGAGGAATTATGGCATAATGGTAGAGTTATCATCCTGTGACCTTAAAGTTATGGGTTTAAGATATAAAAATAATCTTTCACAAAATACAAAATAGAATGCATACTATTAACCTTTATAATCTACTTCTTCCTTGAACCTTGCCTATGCAGGAGCTTTCATGAACTGCCCTTTTTAATCCATGAGTTAAAATTGTCAAAGTAAGTGGCTGTAGATCATTTGGTGAAAACTTCTTTTTAATGCATGGCCTATCTAATCTCTTAGCCATAGGCTGTCTTAGGTGGCCATCCAACATCACGAAAAGGGTGATTACTTACGGATTGGCTCTAGCTAGTATTTTAGCTGGTGAAACCCCCTTCCCGTCTGACCATGATAAGTAGAACGAAGGTCAGCCCCACTAGGAGCATTCCTCATTCCTATACGTAGCAGGCCATGAAAATAAGGGACCGCATTGGATGTATCGACCTAACTGACTTGTGAACTGCTACTCTGACTGTAAATCCCGTTTGCATAGACTAATATCGTTGGAATATTATTTGCTTTGATCAGGGTGCATGCAATTATTGCATCGAGTGTGATTGGAGATGGACTTGCAGTTCTGTGGTTTATTCACGTGGAAATGGCACAGACAACGCAGTAATTGTCTCCTTCGACTACGACAAAAGTGGAAGGGTTCCGAGGCCGAACCAGACTCAGCATCCCATTAATGTAAGACCCATTACCCTTTACCGTTCTGCAAGCCTGTTCTCATAACGGGCATCTCATTTAATTTGGTTTGGACATTTTTAACTCCACCTTTGACTGAACAACTCATTTATCTTCTCAACTAGGAAAAATAATAGTCAGAAGCATCAAGTGAATATCAACTCGAGGAATTCTAAAAGTGCTCGATGTGCCAAAACCTAGTTGCATGGGGGGCCTTAATATGAAATGGTCATCTTATTTGTCTTGCTATGGGTATATCATACCTATAAAATTGCAAAGTTTGGAGGTTTTTTACATCTTAAAAATCTAGTTTTGGTCGTTGAATATAGAATGTTGTTTTAACAATAGTTTTACAATTTATTTTTTATGAAAAGAAATAAAATTTTGACATATTGAAGTAACTCAATCAGCATGCTTTTTAACCTAGGTGACTTCCAAAGCATGAATAATAAGGGAAAAGTCTTGTATCATTATAAAGGTGGGTCCCTCTAAAAGCGCAAGAGCGCTTCAGTTTAGGATTCCTCTATCAAATTTTGCAACTTGTCTAAATTGGAGAGGGTGAAAAAGATGAATGAATCACATCATCCAAAAGTTAAATTTAAAAGGAGAGGTTACGAAGTCAGTCTTAAAATTCAATCTAAATAGCATTTTTCTTTTTTATTCATGGAAAAATGTTTCATGTAGAGCTCAGCCATTCCTCATATTCTGAATGCTTTGGATAGGTTGGATAAATTTTATGCCCATTAGATGCTTTTAGCTCATGTGTATTTGACCAAAATCTGCATAAAAATAAAAGAAATACACTCTAAATTAATATAATTTCATTGATAAAGCTGCTTCATGGGACTAAATCTCCAATCCCACTTGAGAGCAAATTTTTCTTATAAGATTCAACTTTTCTCTTGTAACGCCCTAAGATTCTAATAGTAATAATATTATTCGCTTTAGGGTGCCTATACACCTGTCACGGTTTTGTTCTTCCCTAGTTTTCTCTCTTCAGGTAATGTGAGACTAACTCTCTGTCCCTCACCCCAGCCTAGAAGCCTACCAGCCTTCTCTTGACCCGGCCTCATCGGTCCAGGGCTTCACATCTTCTCCCCTTAGGGAACACACATCCTTGCGTGATAGCCACAACCAGGCGCCCGCATGCGGCTAGCCATCACACCACAAATTGTTCCATGTATCAGAGTGCGTAGCGGATACAAATATTGTCCTCTTTGGGTCCCTCAACCTATCTTTGGGCCTCCCCCTTAAGGCATCTTGGCAATTCTCAAGGTTTTGTTTCCTTCCCTCTCATGGTTTGGAACGCGTTGTTCCTGTAACACTAGAGAAGAATAAAACCACGAGGGGTGTACAAGCATCCCAAAGCGAACGATATTGTAACTGTTAGAACCCGACGTGTTACATCTCTCTACCTCTAACTTGTTGTTGATATCATATTTACAATTCCACCAATATCTGTTCATCAAGTAATTTTTTAAACTAATATATCTACCATAAGTAACTTTTTAACAAAATCATATCCTTTTCATTAAGATAATATATCTTATCTAATAAAATAAATTTATATCATTCTTCAAGTAAAATTTTTCCTAAATAGAAATTAAGTAGTTAAGATCGCCCAAATTCATTTAGTTCTAGCCGTGGGCCTATTTTGGTATTGCGAAAATGACGAAGGGACCAGAACTAAAAAGGAAAAATATAGCAAGCATAAAAAATTGTGCCTGGACTTCTGCACGCCAGTAAGCGGGTACATGCACCTAGTAGACTCCATATCGACATTACCATAGGATATTGATTCTCCCATCTGAAGAAAAGTACCTTTTTACTTGCGATTCCAAACCGTGCTCTTTTGACAGTGTTTCTGATGGAGAGCATATTTTTTCAGATTTTAGACTTCTCCGAACCGATTCTAGCATCCAATGACTACGTTTTTGGTCATCCGATGTGCACCCACATCTGTTCAAAGTTCTGACTGTTCAATCCAGTGATCCAAATGCTAGAACCATCCAATCTATAATTGCGTACACTATGCATGGACTCAGGTGGCTCGCCACGCGAAAATTTATCCTGTGGTCGCTAAAACCGGGCAGCCCAGAATATGAAGCTTCCACAAATCTGGTGTTTGGAGAAGGGGCGAACCACAGGGGTTTAACTTATGCATTTTTACTTTGCATTTTATAAGAGGCTGTTTTCATGCCTTAAATCCGTAACCTCAAGATCACGCAATGACAACTCTTCCGTTGCGCCAAGCTTTCCTTTTAGTCTGTGGTCACTCGTTATGATTTATTGTCACAAACTCACATTCATCTAAAATTAATATGCAGTAAAATGACCACCGATTCTGAAAATTGGGTAAGAACATGATCCCTTGCGGTCACGAGTGTCCTTAGACAGTAAAGTCTTGGCACAGTAGTAAAGTTGTCATCGTGTGATCTTGAGGTTATGAGTTCAAGGCATAACAACAGCCTTTTGCAAAAATACAAAATAAGATTGCGTACTTAAGACCTTTGTTGTCTGCCCCTTCCCCAAATCCCACATATGCGGGAACTTTGTGCACCGTACTACTCGTAGACAATGAGATCGAAATGCAATGCGAATTGCAAGTCCAATGCCACTTCTTACTCAGGAACAACTTGGCCCACCAAACTCCTACAATGCTAACAATTTTGTCTGGCTGGCTGAGCTGTAAGCCTAGCTAGGAGTCATGTATATTATTTTCTCTGTCTCGGCGTTTCAATGCTGTTGATTTTGGGAGGACTTGTTCCACGACAGCTGCTTTCTTCGCATTTAATTATGGGCGATGGTCGGGGTTTGTTCGACGAGTGTGTACACAGTTGGTATCTTTACATTTAGCTCTCTATTTCAAAGACAAATTGTAAGTGGTTCGAAGAGATTCCTTCATTTCTGCTAATAAACTCTAGAAAGCCTTACAATTGTCGAATGGGCTCCAATTTATGTGCATTCATCCATTGAACGGGTCTAACAAGACTTTAACGGCTCATATAGCCGTCAACAAAAAGGTCTCACTAGAAAAAATATTTAACAGAAGAGATTGCGATTGTAGAGGGCGACAACATGGCATGCAGCTAGTCCACTTTTCTACGGTGGGCCTAACTTGACGTTGATATGTGAAGGGGCGGAGCAGTTTTATTTTATATTTTTTCAAAATGTTATTTTCGCGGCTCAAACCAATGACCTTCAGATTATACGATAAGAACTCTATCGTTCGGATAGCTAGTTGCCAAAAAACATGCTAACAACGCACTAGTAGCATCCAATGGTTGATATTTCTTTTATTGTTCATAGATGTAAGCACTGACCCACATTTCGAGTGGTTAATTCTTTTAAATCTGGGCTCACTTAGAGTTATATCTGTCCGATTTATACTTCCGCCTTCATCTTGGGTATATCGTGTCGTCTCTCTCTCCATGATCCACTTCACAAAGGCGACAAAGAGGCTGTCCATCACCCTTCAACACTCTTTTCTTATCCTTTATGCTTCCTCCAACGCCTACGAGTTGTCATAAAAGGGGTGGCGGATAGAAGCAACCCTGGTCACTGGTTGCACTTGCCGGGGCCCGCCCAAACTTTTGAGAGGGGCAAGACATGAGTGGCAGATGTCATTTTGGCTTTTCAGTCGCTTGTTTCTTCTACCAATTCAATGGACCCGACATACTGAAAGCAGCAAACATGCACTTAAGACTCGAAGAGAGACCTTCGGTTTTCTAGAGCTGTCAATTTCGTTCCGTTCTGGCTGGAATTGCCGAATTATTTGTCTCTAAATAAAAAATGGAATGAAAATAACATGCCTTCCGTCTGTGCCCTTCAATGTTCAAGTATGTTCTGATAAATTCTGGCTGTTTTGGTTTATTTCGGCATCTCGTTGATTCATTTTTCTTGTAAGTTTCCGTGTTTTATGATCTTTTATATATTTTTCTGAGCAAATTAATGTCTATCCGTAAAATAGTCCCAGAAATCTATTAATAAATAGCAAAATTAGAAATTCAACTCCGTTTGTTTTAGACTTTGTTATGCATTTTTGGCTGATAGCAATCATACGAGTCAATTCATAAGGTTAGACTTGGAAGGTAGCATTACAAAAACAAGGATTGGGAATTTCAGCTTAGCTCTCTCCCAACGATAATGACTTTGTGGTTACGGGTTTAAGGTATGAAAACAGCCTCTTACAAAATGTGAAGTAAGATTGTATACTATTAACCCTTGTGGTCCACCCCTTCTCCATACTCTGCACGTGCCGCAGCTTTGTGCAGTGGGGTTGCACCTTTTTTGTGTGTACATGAGTTGCTAATGCTACGTTGTTATCACAAACAAAATGAACAAGTAAATAAATGATGAGAGGGCACATCCTATTACTCTACCCTGGATTATCATTCAAACGTGCATGTCCTTATCATGTATCATACTGGGGGAATGCCCATGTCCTATGTTCTAGGCGATAGTCAATAAAGTATTAGGGTGGTGTTTCTGCCATGATAGAACTGTCCTTAATGCTCGTATGTAAATATAACGGAGACTATTTTGGCATTCCCTGTCATGACCAGCAGATGTCTTCTTGTCTTCTTGCCATTAAAAAGGATGGCGAAAGGTGGGTCTGGCCCGGAGCTAACCCTAATTGATTCATAGGGGTTGAGTTATGGCCAAGATATTTTTGGCCCTAATATTAGGGTCACAATATTTAAACCAAATTTATAATATGGTTCAGCCTTTAACATTTTTTATATAGTTTTATATTACCCAAAATACCATTTTATATATTTTTCCAAAACTCTAAACGTAAGGTCATTTTTATAATTAAGTTACTAACTTAATAGTTTAATTACTTTGCATAACTGTTGCATAATTTGTTCACTCTTCGTATGACTAGTAAAGATTTTACCAGTGGACTTGTATATAAAAATTTTGATTAATTTGCATAAGTATTGCAAAATTTTGCATAATGTATCAATAGGGTAAAAAATTAGTAGATAGTTATTATTAATCAAATTTTCGAGTGTTATAAAATTTCAGGTGTTAGGGTCAATTATGGGGCTAACTACAATTGACCTTAGAGGTTGGGGTTAAGGGCAGCCATTTTTTGACCCTAACAATGTTAGAGTAAAAAAACTATGACCCAAATTAGTTAAGGCCAACGCTAAGGTTAAGATAATATCTTCAAGGTCAGGGTTAGCTTAGTCAAAATTTTGTTGACCCAGTCCATTGCCATCCCTATATATAAAGCATATGCTGCATCATCAAGCTTGTCAAGAAGCAATTCGCTTGTTAACAAGCCAATGTATCCTCACTCAAAACTTATACTTGTCACATCTCCATTTTAAATCAATAGATCTGATAACCTATAAGCCAATTTGTGTGGGAGACACTAAATTAGGTCCTTGTTTGAGAATTTAACCTTATTTGTAATGGATATGTTTGGAAGCTATTAATGCCTCTGGAGTTCTGTGTGATCGGTCGATGCTATTCAAACTGAAAGAAAAATTCTATAGTATGACTATAAGGCCATCAATACTTTATAGATCAAAGTGTTAGGAAGTTAAGGAACAACATGTACATAGTATGAGTATAGTCAAAATGAGAATGTTGGAATGGATGATTGGTAAGACAAGAAATGATAATATTAGAGAAAATTTAGAAGTAACATCGGTGGTAATAAGATAAGGGAGATTAGACTTAGATAATTTGGATATATCCAATAGAGACTGAAACTAGTTAGGAGTGAGGCAATCCAAGTTGAATATTCTAAAGAACAAGGAAAAATGTCTAAAATAATGTGGATAAAAGTGATGAAAAAATATTTAAAAATTTTGAGACTAAATAAAAATATAATACTTAATAGTGGGTAATGTAGGAATAAGATTAACGGAGTCAATCTTTAATTCGGATAAGGTCTTGACAACGATAATGACCCTGATGTGTGGAAGCTGACACTTGTAACATTAGTTTCGTAGTAAATAACTGCTTTAGCATTTTGAGGATCTTCTCTTAAAAAATAAGTCAGTGTGCTAGAAGTTTTGCTTAGTCCGAAATGGTAAATAAGCATAGCCTTTTCAAGCAAAGATGGAAGGTTGGGAAACGCTCCACCATTTCCATGAAAAGGATGGATATGATGGTAGCAGATTAAATGTCCAGAAGGTACGCAAACGTTTCATTTAGCCGAAGAGTCTGGAATGCTCCTTAGCAAGAAAAGGACGATGAAGTGACGAGACAAGTAGCCACTGCCATGTTTGAAATTTAGCAGACTGATTTGAATATTCTTCACTGATTATCCTTGTACTATAATTTTTTTTTGCTTTTGACTGGACCGTAGGATCCCCTGCCATCCACCCGTAGGCCTTTTCCAATCATCGAGGTTCACGTGACACAGTAAAACTTGTTCTCGTTTTTAACCCTCTCCAATTTTCTTCTCTCTCTCTCCAGTGACCATTGTTCATTTTATTTTTTGGCTTAAGCAATGCTGTTACCATTATCACAAGGTAAAGTTGTCTTTGTGTGAATTTGAGGTCACGGTTCAATGTATAAAAATAACTTCTTACAAAAATACAAAGTAAGATTGCGTACTGTGAACCCTTATAATCTGCCATATCTCTACATGTGCGAGGGCTTTGTGCATTAGGATTGGGATTGACCCTTTTTTTGCCTCTGTGTTTCTTTTCTATAGATTTAGAATTTCCATTTTTTTCTCAAGAGAAAAAACTTATGATTGCAAGGTGAACTCGATCAATCACACCTCAAGGAGACCTATTGTATCTGTCTTGTGATCAACATGAGAAATAGACATATACTTCCACTTGAGATCGATTAAATCAGGAATAATTATGTATACTATTGTCCATCCAAATATTCCATGTTCGTCCAAATCAATTTTGCATCATGGTGGTTAGAAACTCTCAGCTTTATTAAAAGAATTATACATGATTTTAGCATTACTTTAAGAAAAAATAAGAACGTCTTTAGTACTTTAAACCGATTTAGATACCTTCTTCTTTACCTTCAAATCTCCTATTTCTCACAAATTTCACCTTTCAACTAATTTTCAGTATGACAAATTTTTTCTTCAAAGAGATAAGCAAGCCAATGCCTAGCGACAGCACATGGACTAGACAACCACCCCTATACATGTCATTTTTATTTGGCAATTAATTTTTGTCATAATATAAAGAGATTGTGACCATAAATTTTAGGAAATTATATTTGGTGCTACTAAACTTTATATGATAAAATAAAAAGTAAAAAAATTGGTGCACTTTGAAAAATCTCTAGAGCTGCCTAGTGAAAATTATATAGGATGACCATAAGGCCGGGCATGCTTTATGGATCAGATAGTTGGACAGTTAAGGAACATCATGTTCATGGGGTGAAAGTCGCAAAAATGAGAATGTTGAGATAGATGAGTGTCAAGACAAGAAATAATAGAATTACAAGTAAAAACATTAGAGGAAACTTGGGGGTAGCACAAATAGGTAATAAAACGAGGGAGATTAGACTTACATGATTTGGACATGTCCAAAGGAGACCTAAAACGGCACTGATTAGATGGAGTAAGGCATTGTAGGTAGAAGATTCGGAGGTTGATAAAAGCAATAAGAAAATATTTAAAAATTTTAGGACTAAATGAAGCCATTGCACTTAATAGAGAGGAATGGAGAAACAAGATTCACGTAGCTAACCGCTAATTGGGATAAGGTCTTGATGATGATGATGATGCCTAGCAAAACTCTAGGTTAAAGTAGTTTCATTGTTGCGAATTGTCTCCTTTGATTAACAAAGCCTCCCACCTTTTGCAATCTGTTGCTACATCAGTAACTTTACTTTTGGTTTGCATGAAGATGTCTAGGCTTTCCACACAGGTGCCGTGGACATTGTGGCAAGACGTCTCTTTATTAACTAAGAGAAGAAGATGGATGGCTACTCCAGGAAGAAAAGCAAGAGCAGAGTCTAGGAAAAGAGGAGAGAGCAAAGCATTCAAGGTATTACCCATTGATGGACAACACAAGCACTATGAGTTCGTTCAAATGAGTTATTTTAGGAAAGAGGCCGACCCGAATGACATAGACTCTGATCTCTTCAAAGCCCTATCATGATGTGAAGGATCCTGAGAGAACCGTAATCAACGACAAAGAGGCTACCCCTCGATTTGGTATCCATTTCGACATGGTAAGACTCACGTAGATAGATGTCAATTCAGTTTTCAAATTACTCTAAAATTAAACTTCATCTGATTTTGACCAAAGTGACATTTCAAGAGCAGAAATACAAACGCACCCTGATGTTTATTACAATTTACAAGTGGATGTAACATACTGCTCTTTGACTCAGTCGTAGAGTAGTTGTCATGTGAACTGAAAGTCACAAGTTTGAGACATTCAAACAACCTCTTGCAAAAATACAAAGTAACAAATACTTATTATAGACCCTTTCTGGTCTGCTCTTTCTTTGAACTCTGTATGTACAGGAGCTTCGTGCACTAGGCCGCCGTTTTTTTAACCTGATTATGAGTTATTCCCACTACTTTTAAGAGAAAAAAGATGCATTTACTTATTATAAAGATGACACAATTTGGTTTTATCGTGGTTTATCATTTACTCCCTTAGTTTTACTTGAAACATACATGATTCTGGAGCACGCATCTCTTAGTGCTGATTCCTTGGGTGCTTCGACGTCCAAATCTGTATAATTATGTTTCAATGAATCATCTTGTTTATCAAGAAAATACAAAAAATGAGAATCTTTTTCCTATATTTAGAGCTGCTTGAAGGCTTCAAATAGGGAAAGTATCAAGGTAAGGCAAAGGAAACTCTAGTGGTCGAGAGAAGAACAGTAAGACACTTTAGAAGAAAAGAGCTTTGAGGCGATGTTTTTGACAAGAACAGAACTGGTAAAATTCACACTCTCTTGTTATTCTCTCTTTATATTCAAGCCCAAGTCCAATACATTTTCACCATTCCTAGAGCCCGAGCCCATCACTGTGTCAACTTCCCTGAACTGTTCTACTAACGTTCTGAGCAAGCGCGAGCCACCAATTTCTTCTTCCTGGCTTTGATGGCACGCACGTGATTGCGATCTCGAGTGGTTTCCGGTTATGTGACGGCGTTTCCATTTATTCAGCAAAAAGAGCAACAAAATGAAAAGAATCTCGTGTTAATAATCCCAACTGGTCCCCCCCAAACGTCCAACGGGCCGATACCCGATATTCCCTACGTTTCGGTCGGAGGGAAACGTAGTCCCGTAACGGTCTGTAAGTGGAGAAAAACCAAAGCCACTACGGATGGGATTTTCTTCTTCAGTGTAAGTTTGGAGATACTTCTCTCCTTCGATCTTTCGTTTTCTGAAAGAAACCCTCGCGGAGTTCGTGTGAGATGGCGGAGGAAGAGAGGAGAGAAATACGCGAGAAAATCAGAGGAGAAAGTGGGTGGATAGAGATCCGTCGCTTTCGGTTCAGGTGAGATTGTGTGTTGTAGTTTTTGAGCTCTTTCCATCAATGAGCCTTCCAAGTCCGGTCGTTTTTGGTTTTCTTGTTTTTCGTCGCTGTTTGAGTTCAAATCTGTGGTCGAGGTTTTGAAAAGGTAGAGAAAGGGATAGTTGCAGAGATCAGAAAAGTCGGCGATTTTAGTGGAGAGAGCTTATTTTTTGTGTTTGTCATCTTTGATTTTGTCTTTTTTGAGGTTTCTTGGCTAAATTTTAGTTTGTTAGGTCTTCTTCTAGCTGTTTGAATGTAGGAGTGAGTAGGCTTTCCTGTCTCGGAGCTCTGAAGAAGTGGTTGAGAGATCCGGATGTTTGAGGATATGACAGTGTTACTCAGTGAGGGATGGTTGAAATGGTGATTTTTGAGCTCCAGTTGGAAAAGATCGGTTGTAGTGGAGATACAGAGGTTCTGATGTGAGCTGTAATTTGTGGTTTTGCTAGAGGTTGAGTGTGTGTGGCTGTTTTATTGTTTGTTGAAGTTACGGGGAAGATTTAGGTTTAGTTGTGAATGCTATCTAGTTATTTTGGTGATTCTGTTACTGTTGGACCGGGGGGATTTGAATTTTACTCTGTCCCTTTCTTTTGCTTTTCTTTTTATTTTCGTATTAAGAGGTTCTGAATTGGTGGTGGTGCATTTAGGGTTGGTTTTTTTTTTTTCGGATACTGTTTCTGTTGGGACTAAGTTTGGAGGATCCGGATTTGAGAGGTTAGAGTTAACATTTTCCAAAGTTGTTGTTGTATGTGAGTCATTGGCTTTGATTTCTTGTGTTTTGGATACAATTTTGGAAGGATTCTGATCTTGAAATGTAGGCAACGGTATTGGCATTGACTGCAATATTGGGGAAAATCATTTGCTTGGAATGGAATGAGTTCCACATTATGGTTCGATTTTGTGGCGGTCGAGAGACATTATGTCATTTTGGACAGCCAAAATGCTCCAATCTTGTCTCACTGTATGTGTTGATCTACTGCAATTTCTGCGCAAAGGCCTGGTTAGAAACTGATCATGACCAGGTCTGTCAATGGTAAATTTCACAAAGATGAGAATCGTCTTATCAGTGATCATCTTAGTAATCACGTGCATTTGACGAACTGCATACATTTGAAAAATCACATGCACAGGCATAGTCCACTCATGGCTGAGAGGTCTCTCATGAGGGACCTTGTTGTCCTTCAGAAATCAAGGTCTCTCAGGGATCCTTCAGCTAGTCCTCCTCTGTGGCATTCTCCTTCTGCCATCGAATCCTTGTCTAAGAAACTTGAAGAGGAGAGTTCAGGGCACCACAGAAGGAGATCTGTGGGTGCTCAGCATCAAAGAGAAGTCAGAAGATTGTCAGGAGCCTCCCCGCCATTTGCTAGTCTAGCGACATCAAAAGTTGCTGCTGAAGAACTGATCCAGGAGAATGATGGTGGAGTGGGTTTTAGTGATCGTAGTAGCATGGGTAGAGTTAAGGATGCTAGAAGAGATAAGGGTGATGAAACTGGTCGAAACAGTCATAGAAGTGATCTTTCGGCTGGGAGCAAGAAGCCTATTCAGGGTGATTATCACTTAGCTGCAACCAGAAACTTGGTTTCAAGAAAAGTCGAGCCAAAAGATAAGAAGATATCGAAGAAGGTTAGTCATGGTCAGAATGTTTACCTTAAGACCCTGTCTGAACAACTGAAAGAAATTCCAGCAGATAGTGAAGATGTGGAATCCCATCGCTTCCGTCGGAGACTTGTAAGAGAGGAGAAAACCAGTGAAAGACTGGAAGCAAGTGCTCATGGTCATTGCAATGGGTTGAACAGGGTCAAGAAACGCAAGGTAAGAGGCACGAGGAGAGCCCGTGCTTCTGTTGGTTCAAGAGACATTGGAGCTCACAATGAAATGTCTGTGGCCTCAAACTCGTTAGCACAAGGTTCAACACGCCCAAAATATTATATAGATGATGGAGAAGAAGAGGATGCTGGAGTTGATTTTACCGGGGCTCCTAGAAATGGGTGTGGGATTCCTTGGAATTGGTCAAGAATTCATCATAGAGGTAGAACATTTTTAGACATTGCAGGTAGAAGTTTGTCTTGTGGGCTGTCTGATTCAAGGTTAAGGAAAGCTGAGGGCTCCATGCCGCAAGGTCGAAGGGATGTATCTGATATGCCTGTGGTATCTGATCATTCAAGCTCGTCTCCTAGATCTGATTCAGAGGCTCTGCCTTTACTGACTGAGCCATCAGGATCTCAGGAAAGCACAGATAATGCTGGCTGGACCCGTGATTATTCAGGAGAGCTTGGCATTTTTGCCAATCACCGCTTGAAGCATGATAGAGACTGCAAACTTGCTTCTGAAGCAAGATCTGGTCGTTACCGGAACTCTCGAGGTCACCGTCATGGAAGACACCAAAGTCTGACTCAGAAATACATGCCAAGGACCTTCAAGGATTTGGTAGGGCAAAACTTGGTGGTTCAAGCTCTTTCAAATGCTGCTGTAAGAAGGAAAGTTGGCCTCCTTTATGTATTCTATGGCCCCCACGGCACAGGGAAAACGTCATGTGCACGCATATTTGCTAGAGCTCTAAATTGCCAATCTCAAGAACTTTCTAAACCTTGTGGCATCTGCAATTCATGCATCGCCTACGAGTTAGGTAAGAGTCAAAATGTACGGGAAGTGGCACCGGTTGGTAACTTTGACTGTGAGAGTATCATGGATCTCCTTGAGAATATGATTTCCTCCCAGTTGCCATCTCAATACAGAGTCTTGATTGTCGATGATTGCGATACTTTGCACCCTGATTCCTGGAATGCCATCTCGAAGGTCATTGACCTAGCACCTAGACGTGTGGTTTTTATCCTTATCAGCACAAGCCTCGATCATCTGCCTCATGTCATCATATCCAGGTGCCAGAAATTCTTTTTTCCGAAATTGAAGGATGCAGATATCATCTATACTTTGCAGTGGATTGCCACGAAAGAAGGTCTAGAAATTGACAAGGATGCATTGAAACTTATAGCATCACGGTCAGATGGATCTTTGAGGGATGCGCAGATGACTCTTGACCAACTGAGTTTACTTGGGCAGAGAATCTCTGTTGCCCTGGTTCAGGAGCTAGTAAGTTCTTTATTGCTACTAATACATTGCCACTACAGCTTAAATGTCTTCGATAACACGTTGTTCATCTCTTATACCTTGTGAGATTATGAAGCTTCAGTTATGTTGTTATGACTTTGTCCCAAGTTAACCTTTGGTCTCAAAATTGGCACATCTATTTAACACCTAGAAACGTTATAATAATTAATGATGTATGCAAATTTCACACTGTGATGTCTGTTTTGAAAACCCAACGAGAAACAGCTCCTCAACACCTTTGGTGGGGTGTATTGGCTTCTTGAGTTGTAAGAAAACTTTTTCAATACTCTGTTTTAGTTCCCAGGTTCTATCATTGGCATTATGAGTTTATTGTGAAAGGCCAGTAAACTCCATGATACTGTGTTAGCTTTTATATTCGTATGATATTTTGTGTATATGGAAAACTTCTTTCACATACATCTTCGATCATTTTCTCAATTGACTGAAGTTTTTGTGAAAAAATTGAACATGTTGATCTCCAAACACATCTTCTCCTAGATCAATTGAGTGACTTATATTTCCAAGGGTCCTTGGGTAAAGTTTAGGACATATTGTTAATTCCATAATCACAAAGGGCAGGATTAAGAGTTGCTATCTGAGATGGCTTTATATGAACAAAAACAGTATGAAGTGATCTATGCTGTATTTGTCAGAAACTATACTGGATGACAAAGTATCAGAAGTTCTTAAGTTTCCTGGCTATGAACTGCTAACAGCTTCATGAGTTACATAAATCAGTCTGTGCTCTAATGTACTAGGTTCGGCTTTTTTGACTATTTTTTTCTGTACAACATAGGACTCTTCTGTGCTTCCCTTTTACTCTTAACCATGTTAAGTTTTGAATGTGATTTATGAGCATATTTTGTAAAGATGAAGCTGTCAAAGATGGTTTCCACCAATAAAATCTCATGAATGCTCTTTTCTGGTTTAAATGTCAAAGACAAAGCTGTTTATTTTTTTAAGTTCATTTTATATGTTTTCCAGGTTGGGTTGATTTCTGATGATAAATTGGTAGATCTACTTGATTTGGCTCTATCTGCTGACACCGTGAATACTGTGAAGAATTTAAGAGAGATTATGGAAGCTGGTGTGGAGCCACTGACATTGATGACTCAGCTTGCAACTATAATAACTGATATTCTTGCTGGCAGTTATGAATTTACAAGAGAAAGAATACGAAGAAAGTTTTTCCGCCGACCAAACTGTGAGTCTAAAAGCTTCTTGGTCCCAGTCTTTTCTGGATAAATTAGTGATCAACTTCATTAGATAAGTGTAGCCATGCTATTGATACCACACATCTATTATTCTTTCTGCAACCAGACAAGCTTCATGCATTCACTTAATACAAATCTCAATCTCTCTGCTTCTTCATGCAGACTGATACAGATCTAATTGGTTCTATTATATTCCATTTGCAAAATAAATTTGCTATTTGACTTCCTGTTGGTAGTGTTAAAAAACAAATATCTTTTATTATCTATGTCACTGGTGCTCTGTGATTCGGAAGCAGAGTTCAGTTTCTGCTGTATAGATGTTTTGCTTGAACACTTTGAACTTTGGAGTATAATGGAAGTTATCATTATGTGAAGAAACTCCAATTCATGGATCCATATGATGCATCTTAGGATCTAGTATGTATTATATTCCATTTGCAAAATAAATTTGCTATTTGACTTCCTGTTGGTAGTGTTAAAAAACAAATATCTTTTATTATCTATGTCACTGGTGCTTTGTGACTCGGAAGCAGAGTTCAGTTTCTGCTTGCTTGAACCCTTTGAACTTTGGAGTATAATGGAAGCTATCATTATGTGAAGAAACTCCAATTCATGGATCCATATGATGCATCTTAGGATCTAGTATGTTTTTGGTAATGTACTGGGTTTTTGGTTCTTATTTCTTTGTGGTTTCACTAGCCTACTTTGTGCATCAAACTTATTGTTTCATATTACGTGTTGATGTTTAACCACAAGTGCACGGCTATTACAGTATAGCTATGCAAATACGAGTCGATCCCACAGGGACTTGCTTTAAAAGATGGAGTTTTAAATAAAATTTAATTATCTAAAATTAAAAATAAATAATAGAAAATTACTGGAATTAGAATAAGAGTTCACCCCTTCCCCGGACCCCGCGTAGGCGGGAGCTTCGTGCACCGGGGCTGCCCTTTTTTTTTTTTAGAATAAGAGTTCAGATTAGTTCAATTTCTAACTATTGTAGAATTTCCAGCTCCTAAATAAAACAAATAAATCAAATAACATGAAAAAAAACTACTTTCCTATCTTAATTACTATTAATATCTTCAAATTTGATCTTCTGAGAGATGATCAGCCTTTACAGATGTCTTCAACATGTCCTTGATTAGAGATCTACTAGTCGGATTTTTCAGATTCCTCAAAATTGTCAAGATCTGAAGTAATTTGTGATTTTGGGATTTGGACAGATCAGATTGAGTTTTGGATGTTAGATCGAAGATTAGATGCGTTAATTAGGTCTAGGGATGTCCTAAGAATGAAACTGTAAAGTTAATTTGGAATCAGATGAGAAATAGATGAGAAACAAGCAATTCTTGGTTGATTAAGGCTAACCCGTTGATTGGGTTAGACCTTAATTGATCTGATCTAGATTAAGCTGTTCCTGGATAAGAAAAATGCAGATATAACATAACTGGAATAAAGTAGGGACACATATGTAAATAAAGTAGGGACACAGATGTAATTAAAACAGAAGGACAAAAATGTAATTAGAATTAAAGAGTTAAGGGCAAAACTGGAATTTCATTAAAAATCTGGTTTTTAAGAAAAACCAAATAGAAACCAATGAAGGAGAAGACGGAGAAGGGGAAGGGGGAAAGGGAAGAGGAAGAGGGAAGAGAAGAGGAAAGAGGAGGGGAAGGAAAAAGGAGGAAAACCCGACTTGGGTTTTCTTCCTTTTAGCTGGCCGACGACTGTGGAAGGGGCCGGAGGAGGAGAAGGGTGAGGGGCAACGCCGGTAGAGAATTGGATGGCTACGCACGATCCAGCCGGTGATTGATGTGCACGCCATAACAGAGAGGAAGATGGTGGTGTCGGGCAGTGATCAACGGGTTTTGACAGAGAAGGGGGAAGGTGAGAGAACCAGTGTTTGGTTTGATGCCGTTGATCCAGCAATTACAGAGAAACAAAAGAGAGGGGGAGACGAGTGAGCTTGACAAAGAGAGAGGGAATAGAGGGAGTTTGGCCTGTGGGGTTGGTGGTGCGGCCGGTAAAAGGGAACTTGAAAGAGAGAGTTGGGAACGATGGAGAGAAAGGGAAGGAGAGGGAGAGAGTGAGCGGTGAGCAAGGAAAATGAGAGGGAGAGAAAGAGAGATGGGGGTTGCGAGACAGAGAGAGAAGAAAACGAGAGAGAATAGGAAGGAGGGAGAGTGCAGTGAAGGTGGGGGTAAGGAGAGGAGCATTGCGAGAGAGAGAGATGAGGTAAGATGGGAGATGGTGGTGTGAGAGTGGAAGATGGGGGGTTTTGATCTGCCTTCTCTAACCAGCCAAGAGGGAGGGTGAGAAGAGAATGGAGGGAGCAGAGGAACTGAGATGGAGAAGCAGAGAGGCGCGGTGTGGTGCTAGACCGGAGGTGTCGGGTTGATGGAAAACAGGGAAGACGCTTAATCTGGGCATCGTCCGTGGGTGGAACAACTAAGTAGTGGACAAAGGAGCTGCTGGGGCAAGGAAGCTTGGCAGTGGAGTGGAGATGACAGTGGAGAAGATGGAGACGAAGAATGGGGGAAAGAGAGGGAGGAGATAGTGCCGGTGAAGACAATAGGAGGGTAGTTGGCCAGCCAAAGAGAGGAAGTTGGAGATGTTGAGGAGGAGGTCTTTTTGGAGAGATAGATGCGTGAGTTAGAGAGTTAGATACAAGAGAGAGAAAAAGATAAGAGAGATAGAGAGACGTGAGAGAGAAAGAGAGAGGGGATAAGAAAGAGACGTGAGAAATGGAGGGATGAGAGAGATGGAGTGGGGTCCACTAGCAGTCCCGTCTTGCCAAACTCTGCAAGACTCCATTTTTCAAATTTCTTCTATCCTAGGAGTCTTCAAAGTCTTCTCTTTCTAGGAAGCTTCATCATCCTCATCTAATCTCATTGATTTGATCTGGATCATCCAAGCTTGGGTCGATTGATCTGCAATGCACATGACCCAATTAGAATCATCTAAACCATTCATTACTCTTCTGAGTAGCTCCTATGATCATCTGACCGTTAAACTTTGCAATTCAACGGTTGGATGGCTAATTAAAGCTAAAATGAAATATTTTATGTAAAATCTTGAAATTGATGGCCTAGATGCTCTAATTGAATACTAAATTAGAGGTATTTTGACCAAAATTGAACACTTAACATTATGTTAACTGTGAAGTGGAGTGTTACCTCAGCAATGTCATTTAGATGCTAATTAGTTCTTTTTGGAGGTATTAATACATTTAGGTGAAAATATACTAGAGACATAGCACTGTTGGTAGTTAGGACTTGGATCTCAACATAAGTGACTAGATTGAAATCTTTAGTGCTGCATGACAACTGATTTTAGAGGACTGGATTGCATATAGAAGCTTATATTAAAACGAGACAGCAGCTAAGAAGATAGGCTTAGGGGATGCACCTAACAACTAACAAGACTCCAACTGACCTTGGATAGAAGGTTTGTTAGTTTCAGACTAAGCTGTAACTACTTCTAAGGACATTTCAAGGTTGGTTGATCTCACCTTTCTCCTTCTGGGTAAAACCAGAGACTGGATAAAAAGGCTAATAATTCAAAAATCAAAGAACTAATTTGCAAACTAAATAATTTTTTTCTAGTAAGTAAAAATATCTGCACACATCATGTACATATCTACTGGTAAAGGCAGAAAGTGTGATTTTCTACGGTTTCAAAACTATCAAAAGAAGCAGCATTTCCACACTGATTTTAGTAGTCTTTTACCTTTTTTAACTGCAGAATATTCAATTTAATAACTCCTAAAAGGTAAGAGGGGAATTTTCTTGTAAAATATTATAGATGTGTGTGTGTGTGTGTGTGTGCACGCGCATGTGCATGCGTTCAGAAAATTGTAATGTGCGCATATCTTGTATAGTCACACAAACACAAATACACATATACTGGTAGGAATGCCAACATATGTTATACGTATCATCTATTTTGATGAAGACACGAAGAATAGATCAATGCATTTGATTTTGATCTGTGATGCCAGCATATGGGTGTTGATTTGCTTTTCGTGTTTTCATCAATGTATATAAGGAACAATATGCACATAGGATGAGCATTGCTGAAATGTGGATGTTGAGATGGATGAGTGGCAAGATAAGAAAGGATAGAATTAGAAATGAAAATATTAGAGCAAACTTAGGAGTAGTATCAATAGGTAACAAGATGGGGGAGATTAGACTTAAATGGTATGGACACATTCAATAGAGACCAAAAATGGCATCGGTTAGAAAGAGCAAGGTGATCCAAGTTGAATGTAACAAAAAGGGCAAGGGGAAGGCCCAGAAGAATGTGGATAGAAATGATGAGAAAAGATTTAAAAACTTTGCGACTAAACCATGACACTCAATAGAGGGGAATAGAGGAACAAGATTCATGTGACCAACCCCTAATTGGGATAAAGTCTTGATGATGATGAGGACGACACACACACACACATAAACATATGTTGCCATTCGTACCAATATATGTGTGTTTGTGTGTCTATACAAGATACACATATACAATTTTCTGCATAGATACACACGCACAAACATATCTGTGATATTTTACAAGAGAATTCCCCCTCCTACCTTTTAGGAGTTATTAAATTGAATATTCTACAGTTTAAAAAGGTTGACTACTAACATAGGTGCGAAAATTCTGCTTCTTTGGATATATTTGAAACTGTAGAAAATCACGCTTTCTACCTTCACTGGTAGATGTGTGCATGATATGCACAGATGATTTTACTTACTAGAAAAGAATTTCTTTAGTCTTCATCAAAATATAATATAATATAATATGTGTGTGTGTGTGTGTGTCCACACACACACACACACACACACACACGACTCTCCACATCAAATATATATTGTGTATTTCGATGACAACACGAAGAGCAGATGCATCTCCAATGCTGCGATCCATTAACAGTAATTCCTGAATCAAGTTTCAGCACATTTGAACCCTGCATTGTGCACCAGAAACTTTTGTTGTGAAAAAGAAAAAGAAAAAAGAATCCAGACCTTGAGATCCAGAACTTACCACCAAAATCTAGGTTTACCGCTAAGCTTTTGATCCCCTTTTCTCCCTAGGTGGTTGTTTTTGAGATCCTAGACTGCTTTAGATGGCCAGAAAATGCAAGAGGTAAATAGGAAGGAACAGAGACTCCTTTCGTACCCCCTTTTGGAGCTTGCTTCTTAACTCTAGGTATATTTGACCAATGAGAAAAATGCTCTGCTTTTACGTGGAATGTTACTGAAGAGAGAGAGAGAGAGAGAGAGAGAGAGAGAGAGAGAGAGAGAGAGAGAGAGAACCCTATCTAATATCTTATCTAGAGATGGATGGTTTATATCATCAAAAATTTCAGTGTTTATATATACCATTCGTGCTTATAAATCCTTTCATTATAGATGCTTACACCTATAAAAGATATTATGGCCTAGTTTATATGGTCCACCTCTTTGTTCATTCCATTGGATCTATAAGTATATGGGCAATATAGCAAAGAAAATTCACTTGCATTGGATGCTTCTAACCCTACAATCAGTGAAGTGGATCATCCAAATTATTTTGAAAAAGGGCCCCACTCTGGCCTTTGCTTCTTTCTTGTTATTATTGTATCAATAATTGAAGTAAAAAAAGGACTGGATCAAATACATTTCTTTAACCATAATCTTCAATAAATAAGAATCTCCAACTTAAGAAAAAAGGAACATGAATATCTATTTGGAATTTTTTTTTAATGGTAAGGATTTAATCTCAATTTGAATCTTTGCAGATCCTCACCTTTGTATATCTCCAGGATATAAGAGAGTTTTGGTGGAGTAAATAACTAAATATAGGGAGAGAGAGACCAATAGGGTAAAAAGATAGAGAGTTGGTGGAGTAAATAGAGGGAAGAGAATATTGAAAGACCAGAAAGGGGAGTGAGGTAAAGAGGGGGCAGCTCTCGGCCTGATCATCTAGTTTGCACCAATAGAGGCATGGTTTAGTAGTCAACCCAACTTCGTCACTTTCTTGTACCCATTAGATGGCAGCCTGTTCGAGGATTCCTTAGGGCTTTTTAGATGCTAGAAACATCCAAATCGCATGCTTTTTTATCTATACAAAAAAGAGCAGCCCGGTGCATGAAGCTCCTGCATATGTGGGGTCCGCGTGTGCTTTTTAATCCATAAGACATCTAAAATTTAAATAATGAAATGAAGGGTTGGAACATTCAAAGGCAGGTTCCAGAAAATGTGGCTGGTAGGCCTCACCCATAGTCAGTCAGCTTAGCATTCCTCTTTTTCTTTTATGTTTGGTAACCAGGAAAGGTAAGGCAGTCTTTAACAGAATCAAATGACTTAAAGACCAAATCAGTTAGTTCTTGTCACTATTTAATGGGAAATCATTTTCGATCCATGTGAACCATAATTTAGGCCTTTTACCAATCCATCTATGCCATAAATTTAGGCCTTCTTAACCACTTCAGCTTGTCTACTCTGATTCAGATTTATTTCTTTACATATACTACAAATTGATTTTGTGACATGGCAAATTTAAGCACGTCTATTTGTGGGGGTGTATAGATATTTTGGCAGGCATGTAGGTCGTGTCTATGTTGGTCTGTCTTGAAATGTCTTTCTCATCTATCAAATACTTATCGACAAGAAAAATAATAGTAGTCATAATACAGTGCAATTAGATGTAGCATCTTTGCTTGTTGATTAAATATTGTGCGTACTTTTCTAATTAAATTCATTCAGCTTCTTTACGAAGTTGTACTATTTTATCCCTTCAATGAGAAATGATTATTTTGATTTCAGTGTCCAAGGAAGATATGGAAAAATTGCGTCAGGCTCTAAAAACACTGTCTGAGGCTGAAAAACAGTTGAGAATGTCAAATGACAGATTAACATGGCTTACAGCTGCCCTGCTTCAGCTTGCCCCAGATCAGCAGTACATATTGCCTAGCTCTTCTGCAGATACTAGCTTTAATCACAGTCCTAGGGCCCTAAATAACACCAGTGGGAGGGGTATAACTAGGAATTCTAACAATGAACAGGCTGACATTCCTAACAATGGAAGAACTGGTGATGATGATAACTATACAGGTGGATTGAAACATGTGGCGACTCCTTCACAAGCTCCTGCATTGGCTACTGATATGACTAGACCAAGTGAGGAGCAGATTCGAGAGGAGGATCGGAAAGCATTGGAAGAAATTTGGCTATTGGTGCTTGAGAAGATTCAACCAAATACTCTAAAGCAGCTTATGCAACAAGAAGGAAAACTGACTTCAGTTAGTATTGGTGCTGGTAAATTCTTAACCTCATTGCAATTTTTATTTCTCTTGCTCTACACATCACACCTGCTCATGAAAGATACCCTACATATATGATATAATTCCAAAAGAAACTTAAGTTTGCCATTTTAGTTTTTCTAGGAATTCTGAACAAAAGTGCCCAGCTTTCAATGATTTGCCCTGTTCATCTGATTTCTGTTGCTTTTGGTTTCTCCTAACCCAAAAACAAAAGCTAGGTTTGGATGATTATAGCCATGTTTTTCCTGTCATCATCATCATCAAGACCTTATCCCAATTAGGGTTCTTTTTCCTGTCATCACAAGTCAAAATTTTTAGATTCTTGATTCTTGAATCATCCAATCAATATGCTTTTTGCACTACAAGGCATCCAAAGCTGGAGCAATCAAATGAATGGGGGTGGTATCATCCAAAGCTGGGGCCCTTAAAGCCTAAATAGGGTTCTTTGGTTCAGCATTCCACTAGTTTCTCGTATCTGTTATTACAGCTATTTGCAAGTCTGCTGCGGTTTCTTTCTTGTGTTTCCTTTTCAACCCCCCTTTTCTGAGTGATGTGAGAAGCTAATTCAGAATATAAAGAAACAACAGTATAAGATAGATAGAGGATGCAGTATTCCATACAAAAGTGAAAGGACATCTTGTGAAATCCTTAATTATATTGTTGTTATTGTTCCTGATATGTGTTCATGTTCTGTTTCGGTTTTTCATCTTGCAAATTTCTAGATTTTTATTGTATTGATTGCTTGTGATCTTTCTTTCAGCAACAACTGTGCAGTTGATGCTCAGTTCAAATGTGAGTAAGTCCAAGGCAGAACAATTCAGGGGGCTCATTTTACAAGCATTTGAATCTCTTTTTCGTTCTCCTGTAACTATTGAAATCAGATGCGAATTGAAGAAAGATGGGAGATCAGTGGTTCAAGATCCACTTGTCTTAAGTTCAGGTCAGATGCTCAGTAAGCCAGAATATCGTACCAATGACAGGATACAGAATCAGTTGTCAAAAGATAGAGTTGTCAAAGGAGTTGGTTCTACTCAAGCTAGCCACTTGGTCTCAGACCCCCGTGAAATCTCAGAGGGTGAAATTGTTGAAATAGTGGCTTCTCCTCGGGAACATAAGTGTGATAGGCATATAAACCGCATTGCACAGATTGAGGGAAAAGGTTTGGAAAGTGTTTGGGCAGAAGAAGAAGCTTCTCGGTGTAACCAGTCTACCTCGACCCCTTTACCAGAAAGAAGGAAAGCTGTGGAGCAACCTCCAAGACAAAGCATAGTGAAGAGCAAAGTTTCCCTTGCACATGTTATTCAACAGGCAGAAGGATCAACACAACGAGGTATATGGTCCAGGCGCAAAGCAATGTCTATTGCTGAGAAGCTTGAGCAAGAGAATTTGTAAGTATTGCATCAGCACTTTTCCATTGCACAAGTTCAGTGGTTCTGTTTCCATTTTCTGAATCAGTAACTTATAAGCATTTGCCATTCAAAACAAGTGAACCTAACGTAAATGAGGTTTAGAAGACTGGTATTGAGGGTTGACTCAGCAAGTCTGTCACTACTCATGTTATGTGTTTGTGTGTGTGTGTGTGTGTGTATTTATCCGTACATGATTATATCTACTTGAGAAATGTTAAGTGTAGTTCCTTAAGGAGACTACAGAATAGTCTCCTCTTCTTTAGACACACAAGCATAGTTTTTCACATCGAAGCCCTTCATCATACAATTCCTATCTTGGATTGGCTACGCACCAAAATCACAACCCTTATCACTAGTGTTTTTAGTGTAAGAAATCAAAGCACGTAGGCTAAGATCATCCAACGGTTATGATTTTGGTATTTAGCCTATCTAACACAGGAACTGAATGAAGAATGGGTCTCCCAAAAACTATGCCAACATGTCTTTATGAGAGGAGACTACTCTTTTAGGAGACTACCCTTACCATTTCTCATATGTAGATATATAGATTGCAGAAGGGGAGCCTTGGCGCAACGGTAAAAGTTGTCGTTATGTGACCTTGAGGTCACGGGTTCAAGGCGTGGAATCAGCCTCTTGCAAAAATGCAAGGTAAGGCTGCCTACTTTAGGCCATTGTGGCCCACCCCTTCCCCGGACCCCGCATAGGCGGGAGCTTTGTGCACTGGGGCTGCCCTTTAGATATGTAGATTGCAGATAAGGCACTGATTTTATTTGAATCAGTCTTATTTACTGGTTCTTGTTCAGAACTCTGATGTTGTTTACCCACAAGTTACATCCAAACGAGTGGATTTGAACAATGACCCTCAAAAACGAGACTTGAGGGTTTTTGCATGTTTAATCTGTCAATTTTAACAGGCAATGGAAAATCTTAAACTAGTGGATTTGAACAATGACCCTCAAAAACGAGACTTGAGAGTTTTTGCTCGGTTAGTCTGTCAATTTTAACAGGCAATTGAAAATCTTAACTGTCATCCTTGAAGTTCATTAGGATTTCCATGACATGAAATAAATAGTAGGCTGATCCAACCCATAAGTAGTTGCTTTATCCATTTTAGGAGATAATGTAAACTCACACGCTTTTGATTTGACTTATGCTTTTGTTTTGCATACTTTTTGGTTCAGTCAAATATTTTTGTTTAGAGCTGCTCCACTCAACTAAAGTTGGGAAACCAAGTGTACTAGGACAAATTACAGAATCATCGTCATTATCATCATCAAAGCCTTATACTGATCAGGGGTTGGCTACATGATTCTTGTTCCTCCATGCTCCATAAAAGGTTATGGCCTCATTTAGTCCAAAAGTTTTTAAATATTTTCTCGCCACTTCTATCCATGTCCTTTTAGGCTTTCCCCTTGCCCATCTAAGGCCTTCAACTTGGATCGACTCATTCCTAACTGGTGCCATTTTCTATCATAGTTAGATATGTCCAAACCACCCAAGTTTACCCTCCCTCATCTTTTTACCTGCTGATGGTACTCCTATGTTTTCTTTAATGTTCTCATTTCTAATTCTATCCTTTCTTGTCTTGCCACTCATCCATCTCAACATCCTCATTTTGGGTACGCTCATCCTATATATATGTTATTCTTAACTGCCCAATGCTTTGATCTATAGCGCATGGCCAGCCTTACAGTCATCCTATAGAATTTTCCTTTTACTTTGAGTGGTACTTGCCGATCACACAAAACTCCATAAGCACATCTCCATTTGTTCCAACCCATTTGGATTCTCTGGGTAACCTCCCTCTCAATCGTTTTGCTCTCATGAATTATCGATCTTAAGTATCAAAAATGGTCCTTTTGGGGAACTTTGGTTATCAATCTTTACTGGTGCTTCACTCACACTCCACTCCTTGCAAAAATTGCAATCTATATGTTCTGTCTTAGTTCGGCTAATTTTAAATCGTTTAGACGATAACATCTCTCCACAACTCATAGCTCCATTTTTCTTTTTAATCAAAACTATTCCATTTGCAAATAGCATGCACCATGGAATCTCTTGGTCCAGATGTTTTGTTAACTCATCCATAACTAACGTAAAATAGGACGTGCTCAATGTCGATCACTGGTACAATCCTATAGTGATAGGGAAATCACCGGTCTCTTCGCTAGTAGTCCTAACATTTGTAACTGTTTCCTCATACATATCCTTAATTATGTCTATATACCCCTGTGGAACCCCTTTCTCACCCAACACCCATCCTATTTAACTCTCTAGAGACCTTATCATAACTTTTTTCTAAGTCACGAAAGATAATGTGGAGGTCCTTCCTCCGCTCCCTATACTTCTCTCTGCATTATCTAAGTAGGAAAATAGCTTTCATGGTAGACCTTCCAAGCATAAAATCGAACTGTTTTTTTGGTACACTTGTCTCATGTTGTAGCCTCTTCTCAATCACTCTTTCTCAAAGTTTTATGGTGTGGCTCATAAGTTTGATCCCACAATAATTAGTGCAACATTGTACCTCTTCTTTATTCTTATAAATTGGTACAATAGAGCTTTTTCTACATTCATTTGGCATTTTCTTTGATTCTATAATCTTGTTAAACAACTTTGTCAGCTAAACTACTCTAGTATCACCCATATACTTCCAAATGTCTATTGTTATACCATTTGTGCTCCAAGGTCTTTCCTGATTTCATCTTTTTCAATGCCTCTTTCACTTTAGTTATCTTGATCCTATGGTTGTATTTGTATGGCCCAACATTATCTGCATTTATGGTTCTTTCAATCTCTATATCCTCAGGGCATTTGTCATTTAGTAATTTTTGAAAGTAACTTTCTCACCTTTGATTGATCTTGTCATCTTTGACCAATACCCATTGCTCATCACTTTTAATGCATTTAACATGGTCCAAGTCCTACTTTTTTGTTCTCTTATTTTTGCAAGTATGAACACATCTTTCTCACCTTCTCTTGACCTTAATCTATTATAGAGATCATTCTATGCCTTGAGTTTAGCCTCAATACTCTTTTTAGCATTCTTAAATTGCTCAAAGGTTTTGGTATTTCTAGTCCCCTGCCATTAAAACACATTTATTTCCTTTTTACTCCAACACCAAGTTTTCTTTGCTGGTTGTCTTTTACCTTTAGATACTCCTAGAACATCTTTTGCCACTTTCTTAATAGACTCTGCCATATCAGTCCACATGGCGTTTGCGTCTGTTTCATTGTACCACTTTCTTTCTACCATCAACTTGTTTGTGAATGATATTATCTTCTCTCCTTTTAAGTTCCACCACTCAGTTTTTGGACACTTGTTAAGTTCATTTCCTTTCTTTCGTCTCTTAATGTAAATATTTATAACAATTAATCTATGTTGTGTGGTTAAACTCTTACCAAGTATCACTAGCAATCCTTACATATTGATCTTTCAGTATTCCTAAGTAAAAGGAAGTCTATTTGGCTTTTATATGATTCACTTTTAAAGGTTAGTAAGTGTTCATCTCTCCTCTAAAACATGTGTTTGTTAGAGCTAGGATATATATTAAAGCAAAATTGAGGATAGCTTCTCCCATCTCATTTCTTTCTCCAATACTTTACCTTCCATGTACTCTATCATATCCTTCATTTTCTTTTTTTATTTTCCTACATGACTATTTATGTCTGCCTATGTAGTCACAGGTGCGATTAGTCACTAGGCGCATGGGGTGCGACTCGATTTTGGGTAAGTGCATGGGGAAAAGTCGCAGTGCGACTAGGTGCGACTAGTTGGGCCTAGCACACCTGGCGACTTTTGCGCCCTTTATTCTAGGCGCCAGATCGATCTCAAATTGTTGATTTTGCTTTGTCAAAGATGGGAACAAGTAAGATGAAAGCAAGAGGAGAGAGAAATGTAGATTTTGCTGAAAAATTGCCGGAAAACATACCATTTCCATGCGTCAATCGTCTATGCCTTAAAACGACATGAATCATCAAATTTTCTTGGGGCTTTGGTTCTTGTGCGCTGAAGAGAATGATCGACTCGACCATCTTCTTTGGCGAACCACTGCAATTCGGATGAACCCGCAACTCTCTTTCCCTTCTAGCTGGCATGCTGCGGCTTTCACTGTTGAGCTGGCCTCTCTCTCTCTCTCTCTCTCTCTCTCTCTCTCATCTTCTTCTTCTGCCCCTCCTCTCTCTCTCTTTGTCTCTAGTTTTTTCGTTTTCTTCGTCAGATCCGACTTGGGTCTGTCAAGTTTTTAAGTAAGGGGGTCCCATTATCAATTCTGGCCCCTCCCTTTATAAGAAAAATCTAACTTATATTAATGGTTTTTTAATTTGGGACTTATTGTCAAGTCGTGCAACTAGGCGCGCCTAGTCCCTCTAGGCGCAAGGCGCACCCCTTGCGCCTGCGACTACATAGATGTCTGCTTCTATAAATATCTCCCCATTGTAGGAAATGTCTTGCATTACTCCCTCAGTATCTTTTCAGGACTGTCTTTTGATTTTATCTTCTAATCCTACATCTCTCCTAAAACAAGTTTTACCAGTAAAATTCTATCACTGGTTTTTCTAATGTCTACAACTTTATCATTTAATTCTTCTAATGACTTTTCCTAAGTACCAGAGCTTATATCCATCAATGTCTCTAGTTTTAGCCTCTTTCCACTTGGTAAATTCTATCTAGGTAAATTCAATGGGAAGTTTAAGGGGGCTGACCCCTTCAAATGAAGCTGATAGATAAATACTTTGCTGAAGAGGTACTCCAAGTGCATGCAATTTTGGGTTTTCTCCAGCAGCATTTGGATTATCCACTATCTATGTTACTTATTCTATTGATAGTGTTGCTCTAAACTGTCATTTAATGCATTACGTATTAATTGGTTTGTCTTCCTTGTGTAAATTTAGTTGCCGTGAATTTCTTAATATGTTGTTGCAATACTACTCCGTCTTATGGTAATATCATTGTGGATGAAATAGAATAGAGCATGCAAGGTTAATATCATTGTGTATTTAAGCCAGTTGATCTTGATGTTCTAAATCCACATGTCTTCATCCATTCTGGCTGTTGGATCTGATGATTTTCTTATGTTACAGGAGATTAGAACCCAGATCAAGAAGTTTGCTATGTTGGAAAACTTCTAGAATCACTCGGGCCAAGGTAACTAATCAGCTGTCGAGGATTAAATTAGGCTAAGAATCCTGAAGAATTCGAATTATGGCATCTCTTATTGGTTAAGACCAAACACAAACAATTGTTTCTAATGTTTCGTTTCGACTGATTGAAATAGATCCATTGGCATTACAAGCAGCCCTTCACCATATCTACCCAACTAGGGCAGTGAATGATGAAATTTAAGGAATATTATGCTAGTCTTTTTCACTGAACTTGCTGATCTTTTTCCTCATCTTACTTTCATATCTGGAAGAGCACCATAAAACTCCCGTTGTTCTTTAACCACAGCGGCGAACCTCACATTGTATCATTTTTTTTGTGAATATGCGACTGATATATGAATTAAGTAAACCAGTAAAGCATTCAACACCATTCACCATTATGAGCAGATATGCTGGTAACCGTATTAAGTTTAAAGGGAAAAATATTTGCTTAGATCCAGGAGCTTTTATTTGTAATACATGGGTATTATTGAAAACTCATACATGAAGCTGTTTCTCTACAGCTCCCACATTTCAGAATGAGGACAAGAAGACCGCGTTCTGTGCTGAAGCTTGTCCCATGTGGAAGATGTCTCTCTGCCAAGTCTCCGAGGTAATCTTCGTGGTTCTGTATAAGAGTCCTGTATAAGACTTTCCTGCTCCATCCAGTTGTATAAGTTCTGTTAATTCATATTTATGCTGTTTACTAAGTCAGTTGTAGCAATTTGGTCCATTTCAATAAGAAAATTGATACAGTTACCATGATATACAAGAATGAGAAGTGAAAGCCTTTACCAAGAAAGCGTGATGTGTCCAATATGAGCTAAATTTTTTCTTTGGAAACCTTTTTTGTGGTGTTTTTTTCTTTTTAAGTTCTCTGTCATCTTAAACTAAAAGATGGAGAGGATAACTTCCCAACTGCATGAATAAGAACTATAGATGCTCTTAACTCATGATTTTCTATTTCCATTAGCTTATGGCTGTTTATTGATCTTGCTCCCTGAAAAAGGAGTATAGTGTAGTCTCCACAAGCATATTGATTGGCAGTTCTAACTTTGATAAACAATCGTAAGCAAGAAGGTCAATTCCAAGTGCACTATACTGAAAACTACTTTGGACATGTATATTTCTCCCTGTGATATGTGTCAGTGTATGCATGCTTGCCAGTTTGTACGTACATGTCCACAGATGCATGCATCTGTGTGCGTAAACACATGCATATGTTTGTTGGTCTGTATTCTTACGTGCATGTTTCCTTGCATGCACACACATATACAAGTAATTTGATATCATTTTATTCACCAGTTTACAAGCCTTAATTTTGTAAGCAAATAAATCCATTCTACGAGTAGCCTGGTTTTCCTGATACCTTAAGTCAACTAAACATATCCTTGGCAAGAGTGTCTACCGGTCCATCATTTGTCCTCACAATTGTCATTTGGAGCCTCACACTATTGTAGAACTCTTGGAGTGTCATGCAATAGCTAGCTCTAAGCACTATATCTAATCTATGGCTGGAAAAATGAGATTCTTTTCAAATTCCTGCAACCATCATGGTTCAGAAATTGGCTGATGGAACAATGTCAACTCTATTTATCAGTTTCCAAGGATTCAATTTGATACATGTTCAAATTTGTATTTGCTGAAAAGTCACGCATGCCATGTGTATTTAGGCCATGTTTGCAATGATTAGTGCATTATCCTTTGCATTGGTTGATATGGTAGCAGTACACTGTCAATGTTAAGTACTTGTCTATTTAGCATATAACCTAACTATAGCAAATATATACTTTAAGAAGATGGATGAACACTTACTAACCTTTAAAAGTGGACCATATAAAAGTCAAATAAACTTTTTTTTTACTTAGGAATGTTGAAAGATCAATGTCTAAGGATTGTAAGGTGATACTCAGTAAGAGTCTAACCTCACAACATAAGTTAATGGTTATGAATATCTATATTAAAATTTGGAAGAAAGGAAATGAACTTAATAGGTGTCCAAAAACTAAGTGGTGGAACTTAAAAGCAGAGAAGCTAGCATCATTTATAAATAAGTTGATGTTAGAAGGAAACTGAAACAATAAAACAGCAAACACCATGTGAACTAATATGGCCGACTCCATTAAGAAAGTGGTAAAAGATGTCCTAGGAGTATCTAAAGGTAAAAGGCAACCAGTAAAGGAAACTTAGTGGTAGAGTAAAAAAGGGCACAGCGTTTTTAAAGAGAAATTGTGTGCTTTAAAGCATGACAGAGGATTAAAAATAATGAAAACTTTGAGCATTATAAGAATGCTAAAATGGTTGCAGGAGAGTAGTTAGTGAAGTTAAACTCATGGCATATGATGATCTTTATAATAGATTAAGATTAAGAAAAAGTGAGAAAGATTTATTTAAATTCGCAAAAGTAAGAGAATAGAAGAGTAAGGACTTAGACCACTTTAAGTGTATTAGAAGTAATGATTAAAGAGTACTAGTTAAAGATGACGAAATCAAACAAGGTGAGAAAGTTACTTTCAAAATTTGCTAAATTGCAATTACTTTGACAATTTATGGTTTGGAAGTACTGTAAAAGCAAATAACACTGTACATTATATATATGACTGTAGGATTTAAATACTTGAAGTGAAAGAAGCCTTTAAAAAGATGAAATCCGGAAGGCCTTGAGGCCCGATGGTATACTAATAGACGTTTGAAAGTATATGAGAGCTATTGGAGTAGTTTGGTTGATAAAGTTGTTTAACAAGATTGTAAAATCGTAGAAAATGCTGGATGAATGGAAGAAGAGCTCTATTGTACCAATTTATAAAAATAAAGGAGACATACAGAGTTGCCCTAATTATTGAGGAATCAAACTTATGGGCTATAAGATGAAACTTTTTGAAAAAGTGATTGAGTAAAGGTTATGGCATGAGAGGAGTGTATCGAATAATCAATTTGATTTTATGCCTGGGAGGTCTACTATGGAGGCTATTTTCTTGCTTAGACGATTGATAGAGAAATATGGGGAGAGGAGGAAGGACTTCAACAGTCTTTATTGACTTAGAAAAAGCATACGATAGGGTTCTCAAAGAGTTAATATGGTGAGTGTTGGGTGAAAAAGGGGTATATAAGCATAATTAAGGGAGCAGTAACAAATGTTGGGATCACTTGTAGAGAGACTGGTGATTTTCTTATCACTATAGGGTTGTACCAAGGATCGGCATTGAACCCATACCTTTCACATTAGTTATGGGTGAGTTAACAAAACATTTACATGAGGAGATTCCATGCTGCATATTATTTGCGGATGGTATGGTTTTGGTTGATAAGATGAGGGAGGGTGTAAACCCAAAGCTAGAGTTACTGAGAGATGCATTAGAATCTAAAGGCTTTAAAATTAGCCGAACTAAGATAAAGTATATAAAATGCAATTTTAACAAGGAGAGGAGCTAGAGTGCAGCACCAGTAAAGGTTGATAAACAGAAAGTCTCTCTAAGAGAACATTTACGAGACTTGGGATTGATATTATACGACAGCAGAGAGATTGAGAGGGAATCTACCCAAAGAATCCAAGTGGGTTGGAACAAATTGAGATGTGCCTCTGGAGTTTTGTGTGATTAGCAGGTGCCATTCAAACTAAAAGCAAAATTTTACAGGATGACTATAGGTTTGGTCATGCTCTATGGATCAGAGTGTTGGCAGTTAAGGAACAACATATACATAGGATGAGCATCATTGAAATATGGATGTTGAAATGGATGAGTGGCAAGACAAGAAAGGATAGAATTAGAAATGAAAACATTGGAGAAAACTTAGGATTAGCGCCAATATGTAACAAGATGAGGGAGATTAGACTTGGATGGTTTGGACATATCCAACGGAGATCGAAAATGACACTGGTTAAAAGGAGTGATGCAATCCAAAGTTGAAGGTTTTAAAAGGCAAGGGGAAGGCCCAAGAGAATGTGAATAGAAATGGTTAGAAAAGGTTTAAAAACTTTGGGACTAAATGAAACCATCACATGTAATAGAAGGGAATGGAGAAACAAGATTCATGTGTCCAACCCCTAATCGGAATAATGTCTTGATGATGATGATAGAAATACTAATGCCAAAGCCTTTCTTTTGATCCGTTTGAACTCTTTTGTCTCTGAACTAATGATCATATAGTCATTTTCTAGTAATTGTTACTAAAACTGCGCATAAAAAACACAAAGAACTGCAAATCAAACATTACCATAGTTACAAACAACTTTTAGATTTTCTTGCTTTACAGTAATCAAACTAATTTATCAAAAACATTAGTCACTCCTTATGTGCACATGACTAAGGTAAGATATGGTATCTTTGTTTTATGTTTTTAAATCCTTTTACTAATTTTATTTATCTGGTTTTTGGTGTTTCTACTTCTCAAATATATCTTTCCTCTGTCTTACCCCAGTTTTTCATGTAAATCCATGGGGAAAGTCCTATGCATGGGTGCGTATTCTGCTTTCCATTATTTTGATGTTTGCTTGGCTCATTGCTTGAAGTTTGATCTGACTGGCCTATTGATTAAAATTTTACTATTTATCACTATGAAACATCATACTTGCCAAATTAATTTTGAATTATTGTTAAAATTTACCAAATCTATCTCGGAAGTTGGTATTTTATGAAGTATTGCAAGATTTCCAAATTTGCCAATATTTCATGGGAAAGTTCATTGTGAAAAGTTTTCAAGTGAAATGTGATTCTTTCTAGAATTTTGAATGACTTCGTCACAGTGCATCCATCTTGTCCTGTTTGTTCAACGACGCCACAAAAAGGAAAAATTCACATGCGTGGATCAATATAACAACTAACTGGTAACACCAATGACATTGATCTTTTTAATCATTGTTTGAAAATCTGTGTTAGCACAACTTGGTTTGAGTGGACCAAGTTTAATCTTGACTGATAGAGCTCATGTGAGACAATTTCTGCTCTATTTAGTTGATCAAAACTCTGTTAACTTGCTTGGTTAATGAAAAGCTGGTTCCTTTACTCGTTGACTTGCCTAAGTTAACTAAATTTCCTGTCATAGTTCTTGTCCAAGTTCCATTTTTTTAATGCTGTTTTGAACATTTGAAACAAGTGACTTGTTGTATGGGTGTGGAACCATGGTAAACTGCTGCTGGACAAAATTGCTAGTTGTGTGTTGTTTAAGTCATTGATGATTCAACCTGCTTGCATCCATTATTATTCTATACCATTGGTTTTGTACTTGAGTATACCTGTTGCAGAGGATAGGTTTATAACATCTACTTGTGTTTACCATTTTATCTCCATCAGCTTGTGTTCTAATAGTTATGTGCAGAATATAGGACTTCTATTTGTGAGCCTATAATGATTTTCTTAGCTTTAGGAATTATCGATTGTAAGAGAAGTTAATGTGAAGTTGTTGGGTGAACTTTGATCTTTGGGACTGACTTTTTATGTATTTATTTCTGGAACCTAGTTACATTTCACAATTAATAAAATCAGTATCATATTCATTTCTGTTTATGTAACTTACATGCAGAAGGGGAGCCTTGGCGCAACTGTAAAAGTTGTCGTCATGTGACCTTGAGGTCACAAATTCAAGGCGTGGAAACAGCCTCTTGCAAAATGCAAGGTAAGGTTGTGTACTTTACCCTTGTGGTCCACCCCTTCCTCAGACCCTACATAAGCGGGAGCTTCGTGCACCGGGCTGCCCCCTTTTAACTTACATGCAAATAGTCCACTGTACAACAGGTGCTCAATCGTTGCATACTTCATTTACATAATTTTGCTAGTCTCGAGCAAAACAAGTGAAAAACCAATTTACAGAATTTCAAAATTTTATTTTTAAGTCAACTCTCACTTTTTTCTCAGAGAATTATTTTTAATAAATCATCAACTTTAGCATACTAATAAAAATGAATGAAGAATTCAAAACCCTACCCATATCTAAATATATTTTAATTATGCTTATATCTCAGAGTGAGTGTATATGTGTACAGTCTACATATAAAATAATCTTTATTTCTAAGTAAAGTTCTAACTTTTGAACTCCGTTTGAAATATGTTTTAACCTCAATCTTCCCTAATAGACATACTCTCATAAATAGAATATCTCAGATAAAGGGTTGAACTCATATCTCTCTTTTGAATATGTGAGTAGAGTCAATAAAAACAAATTTATCTCACGTATATCCATGAAGACCGGGAGGTTACTAAGGAATTTTATTTTTGATCCCTTTAGAAATGATAAGATGTCATTACCTTTGAATATTTAGAAATGCTATTTTTTAAATCCTATCTTTTCACATCCTTATCAAGACTATATTTTTCCTAAAATCAATAAGTCTTCAATTGGGACGAAATGTAGGCTGAGGACGGGGTACTAAAGAAAGGGTATTAAAGATATTCAAAATTTCTTAAAAAATAAGTAGATGTCTTATAAAGTTGACAATTCTTTTTTACTTTTACTGAAGTGAATATTTCTTTTTCCACTTTTTTTTTTTAACAATTTTCAAACTTTTTCTTCTTTCTTTTCAACACTTATGATTTTCTTTGAATAATATTTCTTTTCTTGATATTCACTTTTCTACTTTTATTACAACTGAACAGCATATCTTAGTTTATCTCTAACTTATCTTTCAAAGAAAATAGGTAATAGATATATTGTATTGGGTTGATATGGGTAAAGGGTATTTGAGTGACAAAAGAAAAGACTCATATAAAAGGCTCAAGTTGACTAACTAGTAGTAAAATACTTTTGGGTAGGCTTTATGTCTCTAGGTTAACAGCAAGGATGGCTTAAATCCTTTTCTAGGTTTCATAGAATCTATTAGATTCATTGAACTTCTAAAATTTTAAAGTTAATACTCTAATAATTCAAGTAATTAGCCAAATGTAACAGTTGATGGGATCAAATTTTCTTTAAGCATAAAAAGGGCAGCTCTGGTGCACGAAGCTCCCGCCTATGTGGGGTCTGGGAAAGGGGTGGACCACAAGGGCCTATGGTACGCAACCTTACCTTGCATTTTTGCAAGAGGCTATTTCCACGCCTTGAACTCCTGACCTCAAGGGCACATGACAACAATTTTTACCGTTGCACCAAGGCTCCCCTTCAAAATTTCTTTAAGCATGCTGAAGAAAATTTTGAACATTTATAACCCTTCAAAAAGAATGAATGGCTCAAACTCTTTTAGGTTATAGGTCTCCATTAACTTTCTTCAAGATCTCTAAGTTACAACTACTTATAAATTTAGACTATGTATATGCAATTGCATGTACAGATGTGATTTAAGATTTTGCTTTCATGAAATACTTTAGAATATGGGTAAAATGATGAATTAATCATGTACAATTCCATTAATAAGCTAAAGTTATCTACACTATGCATTAGAAAATCCAATTCTTATCATAGTGTGCGAATTGACTTAAAATTTTCAATTTTTTAGTAATTTAAAAAAAAAATTTGAAATTAAGAAAAACAAACTAACAAAAACTAGAATTTGCTAGAATTATACACCCTCAGCCTAAAAGAAATATTGTCCTCAATGTTTAAAAAGTTGGGTGATGATAATGCATTGAGAAATGAAGAAATGGGAGATGTAGGAAAGGAAAGTTCTAAAAAAAAAAAAACCTATTGTACATAATTATTGCAGATTGGTAATTTTCGAAGGAAATTTTTTTTTACAGAGTTCGAAACTTTCCTAGGTCCCATACAAAATGAGCTAGACAAGCCTATGGAAAGGAAAGGTGAGTGAATTATCTTGCAATTTAAAATTTTCCATTTTATCACGGAGTAAGATAAATATATCTCTAGGTTGCTTCTCATAATTAGAGATAATATTAGAAGCTTGATGCAGCCTTCGTGGAAATGGAATATGGATGTCATATGTCTTAGTGGGTGAGACATTTTCTTAATCAACAAATTTTTGTCTTTTTCTAACAGGTTTTGGTACTATCTTTGCATTTTTAGGACTAGATTTGTCAATTATTTTACCACTATGAAGAATGGTTATTGCCTTTGTTTGTTCCATATTTGTAAATAAAGAATTACTTTCACATACCACATCCATATCTTCAGGGTTTTCATTTGGTGGGATAGGATATTGCCCTTTGTCAATGGTCTACAACATTTGAGACATTATGTTCTTCAATTTAATCATAGATTCTGTGTTCTCTTTTAATTGAGCTTTAATTTGAGCAATTTTCTTCCCCGGGTATTGCACGAATTGATGAAAGTTATCCTCCACTTCCCTATTAAGTGGAAGAAGGTAAGGTATGAGCAAGTAGTCCCTATGGTGGTTGGTAAGAGTGGTATTGGGCCTTATGTGAGACATTAGCAGTATATTCATTTCTCCAACTAAGAGTAGGATGATTATTCCAATTGGAATTATATGTCTATGAAGATAGAGAAAAATGTTGCTCATAAGAATTTGTCTGTTCATGAAGCGCACCCTGAAATGTAGGAGCGATGGGACATTCTTAGGTGGGGTGTGTATTATTTTTACAAATATCACACACTTGTTCGACTTTCTTAGAGGAATTTTTTTTTTTTTTCCATTTCCATGGCCTTAACAGTTGTAGCTAGGGATGCTATTTTAGTATTTATATCATCTTTTTCAGTCATAGCACATATTCCTCCCCTAATGGATGTGGTGGACTTAAGCTTATTTGAGTAACCTACTTTTTCCGAATCAGCCCAAGTTTGTGCACTCTTTGTCAGCTATTCCAAATACTCTTGTGCCTCTTCAGGTTGTTTATTTAAGAAATTGTCATTGCACATCATTTCAATAAATTGGCTCATATCATAATTAAGTCCTTCATAAAAGAAGTTAATGATACGTCAAAGTTCATATCAACGATGTGGACAAGTTAACAATAATTTCTTGAATCTTTCTCAGCATTGGTAGAAAGTTTCTTTATCCTTCTAGGTAAAATTCATTATATTTCATTAGAGAGTATTTATCTTATATATAGGAAAGAACTTATTCAAGCACTTCCTAGTCATTTCTTGCCAGGTTCGTATAGAACCTACTAACAGTGAATGAAATCACATCTTAGCTTTTTCTTTTAAAGAAAAAGAAAATAGTTTGAGTATTACCATATCTAATTCGATGTTTTGTGTATGTTGAGTCATGCACACTTCAAATTCTTTTAAATGCAGGTAAGGACTCACTATCCAACCCATAAAAGTTAGGAAGTAATTAATTACTCTCACCTTTAATTTAATCATACCAGCATTTTGAAGTAAATTTATACATGAAGATATGTTGGTATAATTAGGCTGTAAATAGTCTCTTAATGTTCTCCTATAGGGATTTTGGTTATGCCAATTATCGTCATGTGTTTTTAGTTTGTCCCATTTCCTGTTATATTTCCTTCTCCTATTTCCATGTGGTAAAGAATGATTCCTCCATAGATGTACATTATCATTAAATAGAGGTAGAGAATCATCATCATCAAAGAGAGGATTATTTGTCCATGAGGAAGCATCATCGCTATCTATGACGAAAGGTGGTTCATCATCAATAAAGAGGGGATTATTCCTCCATGGAAAAATATCATCTCTGTTAATGTTGGGGTATAAATTACTCTTTTGATCGATGTTTAGATTATACATTGAATACAACTGAACATGTCTTTTTTTCTTTTTCTTTTTTTTAATAGAAAAAACTACCCTTCATGATGCAACCTAAATTCTTAGAATGATGCACAAACAAAGGTCACAATTAAATAATCCTTGAGGCTAGACGTCTAAGTCGTACAAGTAAAGAGATCTATTCATTGATAAGAAAAAGAAAATATTTTTATTTTCTTGAATTTGTATGGGGGAGATGCTTTTAGATTAGCCTAATTTAACGCTCATCCTCTCTTTTAGATTTGACTATTGCTTACTAGTTGGGTTCTGCTCTAAAATGGTTAATATAATTCTCGTGTCAAGAGGCTCTTAGATATCAACTGACGTCAATGGAAGGCATAGGAAAATCACTTGGATTTTAAGATACCTACTATAACCACAGTGCTCAAAAGCCACTAAAGTGATAATAGATCGTGTCCTATGAAGGTCCTACAAGTATGTGATGACCTCTATCAGTCTCATCTAATTAATTAAGAAGGTTGAGTTTCGCGCTTGTGGTAATTATCCTAGGTGAGGCCAAGAGGTGGTGATTAAATCCACCCTTAATCTTGTGGTGTCGGGTGCCCTTATTAATTAATTTTCATACTCCATAGGAGTTTGATAAACATATAAATCACCTTAAAGCAATAAACGTGCCCTAAGAATGCAACTAAAAATCAACAAATTAATGTAAACCCTAAAAATGCATCAATTATAAAATATGCTATTTATATGCAATTATACTAAAAAATGCAAAATTATTCTAAATGCAGCTATACTAAAAAATAAAAAGAGTGAGAGAAACTTACAATGGGGTTTCTAATAAAGCTCGTGTGGGCTACCTTATCCTACACTTGTTCTGTTTTAGTACAACCTTTATAAAATTGAAATTGAAATAAATTGCAAGTTACAATGTGCCTTAGTACAAGATTCACCTTAAAAAAAGAAGAAGAAGAAGAAGAAAATCCTATTTTAGGAAAGCAAGGAAATTCTATTTATTTGATAAAGCTCCACTTGCCAATTTTTTTCCTTTTTTAATTTAAAAAAAAATAAAAATAGCAATAAATACCAAATTCAAGAAAGCGAGTGATTATGCACAAAGAAAAATTGAAAAATGCTCTTAAAAATGCCTAGAATGATAAAACAATGCAATTCCTAAAATTGTGGGTTTTTTTAAATTTTTTGATTTTTTTATTAAATTTTATAGAAAGGCCATTGCTGGTTATTGTGGCCAAAACTTGTTGCTTGTTTTTTGCAAGTGTACGGGTCAATCCCATGGAGACTCGACTTTAAAAAATGGAGTTTAAATAAAATTTAATTGTCCAAAAATCTAAAAAATAATAGAAATTAAATAACAATGAATTCAAAATTCAGATCTATTTAACCAATGAAAATTACAAAAATTCAAGTTCAAAAAGACAAAATTAACTAAAAAACAAATAAATTTAATTTCCCTAGCTTTATTATGACAAAATTCTTCAAATCTGATATCATCAAAGTGTATTGGCTTTTATTAGTCTCTCAGTGATACTTCTGATTAAGGATCCAATGGTTGGATTAAACAGGTTCCCCAAAATTATGATGATCTAAACTAAAGAAGGAATTTGGGTTTTGGACGGCTTAGATCAAATCTTTGGGTTTCAGATTGAAGATCAGGCATGTTGAATCAACTAGGAATTGTCCTAAAAACAAGATCTAGGAATTAATTGAAAATCTGACATGAAAAAGATAAAAAAGAAAAAGAAAAAAAAGAAATCCTGTTTAATAAAGCTAGACCGTTGAATTGGTTAAACTTGAATAAAACAGGTTTGGATAACATAGTTTTTGGATTAATCTGAAAACAATACAAAACCTGTAGAGCAGAATCTGGATAAGAAAAAAATGGAATAAGCTAAAAAAGGATTAAATGAAATTTCAATTTTTGTCTAAAGGGTATAAAATGGAATTTTTTAGATTTCTGATTTAAAACGAAAAAAAAGACGAAACTCGAGGGAGGAAGAAGGTGACAGAAGAGGAGGGGATTTTGGAGAAAAGCCCTCTCCTACACTAAAAGGAGAAGTAGAAACAACATCAAAGAGGGAGAGAAACTTCGTCAGTGCCAACTGGCGTTTCCTGTTGGAAACCCAAAAAAAAGGAAAGAAGGTCGGTCTAATGGCAGAGGGAATGAGAGAGAAAGAGATGGGATGGTGCTTCTTGCAGCTCTTCGGAGAAGCAGGGTGCAGACAGAGGGAGAATGCGTGTTGGGTAGACAGAAGGAAGGAGAAGAGGGCTACGTGATGGGGTTGGTGCAGGAGTGAAAGTGTGACCCCCTGGATTTTCTAAATCTTTTTTCAATATATGTAGTAGTAGTAAGAAATTTATTTTTATAAAATAGGTGGGATCCCTAAATTAAAACTCAAAATTTATTAATTTTTTGCCACGTCAAGGAAAAATACCCAATAAAGAAAACCCCGGGGGTCATTCACACCCTAAAACTACAATGATGAACAAAATCAATTTCAGACACTCTGAGCATGCTCAAATTTAAAACCATGATAAATTATGCAAGCTGTAAAGAGACAATGATAATAAAAGTCCCAAAGCTCCATGGTCTATCCATAATCACCACATCATCCATGTGTAATTATATACACATTATACAGTGTATGGGTCTAATCTATCAAAATACACAAACATCTAGGTAGAGTCCCAAAAGTCTAATACAAGTCTAAAAGACGTACACTACTATGTCTCTTAATACAGAAAGTATATGGTCCTCCAGTCCTCGTCCAAATCCACGCTAGTCCACCCACTTCCCTTTCTGACTGTCGCGCTCCAACTCTGAGGCATTGCAAAACAAAGCAATGCCTCAGTAAGCTATGCTTGTATAGGTGATTTACATTCAATATAAAACGATGGGAAATCACATGGCGTAAGGTATAAAGCTCATGATAAACTTGTGAAATAATTACATATACACAAAACGTCAGATTCACATGATGAAGGATATACATAATCCATGATATATATAAGGCAACATCAATCATGGGTGAGAGAGAGAGAGAGAGAGAGAGAGAGAGAGAGAGAGAGAGAGAGAGAGAGAGAGAGAGAGAGAGGGGGGGGGGACTTGTCGGCTTCTTGCGGCTGCCTTGGTCGGGTTGGCATGGTGACAGAGGTGATGGATGACGGCGAAATGAAAGAGCAGGGAGACATAGGTAGAGGACGATGACAGCAGAGATGAGGAGGTGCGGCTAGGATTAGGCTAGCGAAGAAGAAGGAGAAGAGGAAGTTGTGGTGCGGGAGTGAAAGAACAGGGAGATTGAGATAGAGAGAAAGATAGAGGAGAGTGAGAGTGAGAGAGGGATAGCAAAAACAGAGAGGGGGTGGTGCTTGGCTTCTTGCGGCTCTGCTATGGTCTACAGTGGAGAGGAGGATGGTGAGATTTCGGTTTCCATTTGGAAACCGAGAGAAGAAGAAAAAAAAACAGAAGGAAAAGAGATGGGGTGCGGTGAGGGATGATGGTGCGGTCGGTCTCTCCTACAGCTCTTGCCTACGGTGGAGAGGCTTCTCTTTGCAGCACCCTTTTTCTGTTTTTATAACTTCTTAAGTTTTCTCTTTGGTCTCCTGCCTAACTCATCATCCTTCTAATTTTGTTTTCCCCCCCACTTTCCTTCTTTTTATGTTAGGCAATGACTTCCTCTTTGGATGTTTCCTTTTCATTGGTTTTACCTTTTTCAAATAGAAACAATTCCTTAATCAATTGCCCATGTGCCTCTTGTGGGTTGATCTGGCACCGTTACATTTAATCTGAGCTGTCCAAGCCGCAATGTAGTTGATCTGTAAAACACAAGACCAAATTAGAGTCATCTAAATTGTACATTATACATCTGATTAGTTTTGATGATCATCTGACCATTAAATTTTACAAATCAATGGTTGGATGGTCAATTGGAGCTAAAATTCATATTTTATCTAAAAATTTCAAATTTGATCAGTTAGATAATCTAATTAAATGCTAAACTAGGGGTATTTTGCACAAAATTGAACACTTAATAGAGTCATATCTTGCTTCTTTCTTTATTTCTTTTGCCAAAAGAACAGGAAAATCAACATCCTGTTGCTTTCTTTATTCATTAGCCTCTGTTTACAACACGAGCATCATCTCAATGACTCAAACAGGATGTACCACATAAACTCTGCAAGATGGCAGCTTCATTTCTTCTTTTTATCTGTCTCAATACCTAGATAGACTACCATAGATTAACACACCTGATCAAACACACTGCTCATGCATCTAACAATGTATCAATAAAATGCTAGGAAGTTGCAACCAAACCAAGGAGATGTTCAATCTGAATGCCTAAGCATTAAATGTTGTAGCCAACTTAGAGGGGCACATATCAGCTCCTGCCTTAATTCATGAACTATTAACGTACTATCTGAGTCTCAAGTAGATCATGACAGTTTAAATGGGTCTCTCCCAAACTTCCAATAAATGAATCACAAGGCATAGTGAAGATTTTGGCAAGCCTCCTAGAATGGTCGAGGAAGTTGCTGAACTTGGTCTGATATCCTAGACTTGAAGATTTTGTGTCGATTGAGAAGAGGAGAGTAGTCGCCTGCATATTTTCTTAAATCTATGTTGCTAGATTTTCTGCCGATCGCTCCACCAGTAGTTGCTGAAGATTGCAATGCAACTGGATGTCATTATTACATTCAAGTTAGAGAAATCCTGAGCAGACACACCTTGTATGGTGAGTATACGGAGACAACCTACCTTTTTTGCATGAAGAGGTGCCAGCTTTTAATGATCCAACCTACTCATTTGAGTGCACAAGCTTTTAATATCCTGATAATAAAAAATCATGATGATTGGATAATTCTGTCATCATATAGCTGCGTTTTGGGGAGTTGAATTTAGACTGTTATCATTTATATAAAGTTTTGCTGCTTTCTATGGTCAAAGGTATAGTTTTTCTTATGCTAGAATCAGCCAATCCCCATGCTTGTTCAACTACTAGATACCTAATGCTGGAGCAATCAGAAGAACAGGTTGGATCATTCTAAGGTTGAAACCCATCAAGCAAAAGGCAGGGTGTTTCCACGGATGCACCTTACAAGGTGTCTGTTTAGCAGTCTTCGCATTATCTTCCAGCTCAGATGTTAATTGCTTTGTGCCATTGACAATGTTGTCCAAGAGATTGATTTCTTGGATGCAGTCCCAAAGCAATCAGGAACTAATATGATAACTAAGCTCTACGTGGCCATGTGTTGCAACAAAGTGATGAATCATAGAACCATGGGTGAATACGGTATTGATATAATATTTGAACTATATACAAAGTGGATGCACTTTCTTCAGTGCTGCCAATTAGTTGTGGTCAGCACTGGAACCGGATGGAAGTTGGGCTCTATAAGAACAATCTTCCTTTACAATTTGGGTGGTTTCAAGAACCAGAAAACAACTAGTATAAGTTCATTTGTTGCCACAATCTACAAATAGATTCGTGATGGCAACAGGATGGCTAGTAGCTGAAATTGTCTGGAATTTTTTCAATCTTTGGATCCCCGGCACCTGAACATGTGATGCGTGTTATGTTATGGGAAGGTGCAGGTCTTGACACTATTTGCTGGCTTGAAAAAATTGAGCATACTACGGTGAAGTAACTACCAGTTTCCTGGAGTGATGAGCCTCACCAACGCTCCTGAGTTTATTTGATCATAGCAGACATCAATCAAGGTCCACAACTTATTTTCTAGTTACATTGCATAGAGGGGACCCGTTGAGATTGCCAGCCATTTTGTTCTGTCTTCAGGTTTATAGAGCACTACCCCAGCCATGGAGGGCATAATTGTTAACTTCCCATAGGGTTCTAACTAGGCAATATCACGAACCACTCCTCGGTCTTGATTCTAAGCTGCATAAATTTAGGGGATTTCCGTGGTTATTCAATTTCCAAAGAAAGTGAAAGCAAGAGCTTTGCAAGCCGTGACAATAAACAATTCTTGCCGTGGCTTCTTAATGTTTAAGCAGAAGGCAGTAATCTGTTGTGTTTTAGTGCTGTCTCTAGCCTTAGTAGTTTGTTCCTGGCTTTTTATGTTTTGGAAGCCAATCTGCTAGTTGTATCCCCCTCTACTTATTTATTTTGTTTGAAGACATTGGAACCAGATGCTGGTTGACAATTCAAATGAAACAGAAGTAGCTATGTATACAAGAGAAATTATACTCCCACCCTTGTAAATTAACATACTCTCCTCCCCTCTGTGGTCTTTTGGATATTGTAGTGGTGAGCTTCACAATTGGTTAAACAAAATAGAAAGTAGACCTAAAAGACCAAAAAAGCATTAAAGGGAAGGGAGTATGTTGAGGGGACAGGAATATCATTTCCCTTTATACAATCTTCTTTTGTTCATGTTCTGCTGCTACTTTCACTGGCCGATCTTTTAGACTTACTAAAGCCAGCAAGCCTTGCCGCTGCAACAAGTAGCTTTGATGGACCGGAAGCTTTGTTATTACAAATATCTTTGTAAACTTCAAGAAAGAATTTTTAATGATCTTCAAGCGAAACAATGAGAAAGTTAAGTGGATGCACATAGCTCAGCTGGCACGCACACGAAACAACAGAGGCGGGTTACAGATGCAGTAGCCATAGTATAAACGTTTTAATTAGGATCATGAAATCCTAATGTGTTACGTTGTTGGTACAGCTCTGTCATGTGTCTTCACTAGTTGATCCAAATGCCTAGGGGATTATATAGTCGCAGAAAACACGTTATAGCTTGAATGTAGCCTTCTGATTGGAAGATATGGTGAGAACAAACCAGCTGGACCTTCCTGACGGCCTATTGTTGCCTCCAAAAGGGTTGTTAGAAATAATGTAATTGACAGCCTTCAAGAGAGAGAGAGAGGATGACTATGATCACCATTATTGTAGCTCATTCATCACAAAGCTCACATATGAACAGCCCGCATCTTGGTACAACTACATCTATACTAACCATTGTAATATGTGCTATGTTATTCCCTCCAATCAGACCTAGGACAATCTCATAGTAAGAATTTTCTGCATCTCTCTGAAAATGGTTGTAGGCGCAGTCACGATTACTCTCATTCCAAAAAGTTATGCAATTCATGTGCTGTCGAATGGTCTCACCCAACCAGTAAGCACAATGCATCCTAATGCTTGCCGGTTTTACGCGGATCGGTTTATAGTTCCGTCAGCGCTGGCATTTAGGTGGTCTTTATCTTGTGTCCGGTTTAGCATGGGATCAAATCATTTGGCTTACCTTCTATGTCATACATGTCGGTCCGGAGAGTTAAGTACTAGGCCAAACGACGTAGTTGGTCCTGATAGATATTTCCTTTCAGATCCAACACAACTAGCATCAACTGCCGAGGGCCTGAGAGGGAAGTCCAAGTAGCCTCTGAACATGATGAAGGCACAACCATTAGGTGGTAATTGCAGTTTAAGACATCATCATTGTTCTCGAGTTATAGTGTACCCCATCAGTAAAGAAGTATACGTCTGTATCTTTGAGTGATGAGCCACCAAAAGGTCTGCTGCGAGATGCTTCTCAAAACCATTCCATCAAGATTTCATCTCTTGATTAGAAATTCAGATTTGTTTATAAAAAGATTCAGGGTCATGTCTGGTTGAGTTCATCAGCTGTAAGATGAGAAACACCTCTACATTGAAGGTGATTGCCTAAGATTACTGATGAGCAGCATTGGTGCAGAGACAAAAGGGCGTCCTAGAAATCCATTTCACAGTTGTTTTGCTAGTCAAAGAGCCAACAGCGTGCTTCAATGTGTTTAATAGTTAGAGATCCAAATCACTTAATGCAGGGGGTCTAAGTCCTCTGCCAACCGAAATTTCTCTGTCCGTAAAGCTATTCTTTCCAAGGCTAATTGAGCTGGGAAAGCAACCAAGAGTTGTGATGTGAAAGCATTTGAAGAGTCTAGTCAATATAAGTTTTCCTGTCATCTGAGTTCCGTATCCACGCATTGGAGTAACCTACATTCTTGAAGATGTTGGAAGAGAAGAAGAATGAAAGCGTACGTGACATGACCGTGCATTCTACCAGGGCCAAGGTAGAAATATTGACACTAGAAAGCGAAAGCAAGTGTGGACGTATCTTTGGCAGTTCAAAATGGTTAGTGACAAATGTGAAACGGGGGGTTAACTTTTCCCTCTGCTAATTTCCTCTTGAATTTCATGTCACATTACATGAAATTCAAGCTTGGTGATTGGGATGGGCCCCCACAAAGACAGAAGAAGGGAATTTGTTGTCTAATGGGAGCAAAGATCCTGTCCGCCTGATCAACGACTTAAGTTTGCATTCCCACTTGTCTCTTTTTTTGTGGGGGAAAGCCTGAAAAAGACCCCTTGCTCTTGGTCATTCAGAACTGTTCTCTATGTGACTGCACCTTCAAGGACTGTTGTGAGGGAATGCAAACAAGCTAATTTTCTGTGTACACTAGGCCCGCAGCTATAGGGTTGATTAGGTTAATGAAAACAAGCTAATTTTCTTGTTGGCTAATGTTAGACTTTTATCGTGGCTATTAACCTTTTCTCTTTTCATTATATATTTCTTTTGATGAATATTTTATGGTAGATGATGAAAATTTGAGCAACTAGAAGTAAATGATCAGGGAAGAGAGGAATGCTCCAGGCAGGCCGGAACTCGTGGTGTGCCAACCTGGGCATTTTTTAGGCTGTAGAGCCAACTATCCTTTTGTTATCAATCCCATACAAAATATATATTTATATTATAAAAACTCAAATTATTACACATGGTAAGTTATAACTTATCCGGTTCATTCATCTGATTTTTGTGACAAGTAGAAGATTCTAGCATTAGGAAGATTGCCCTTTTGATCACCGAAAACCAACAGTTTGAAGAATTATACTAGTAAGCAGCGGTTCACATTGAAGGATTAAAAACACATTTTTTGGATGCTAAACTGCACTTGGCAAGATCTTGGGGCTCCTAAGATATCATATCATATGGAAGAGAAATCGACGGGCAGATTCAACACAATAAAAACAAAAACAAAGATGGCGTCCGTCATGTTAAAAAAATTAGTGGACAGAAGAAGATTCTGTAAACACTTACTCGAAATCTCACTTATCATATTTCATTATGGAAGAATCACCTACAACTTTTTTTTGAGGAATTGGCCATGATATATCTAATTCATGCATAATATCATGAAAAATGAATACAAATTTTTAACTGTCTCTCGGTAACTATAATAAGCTGTAGTGATGCTTATTATGTTTAGCTCTTGCAGTTATTCTATCGCTATATTGAGCCCTAATCTCATAAAACTTAACCATGTATCTTTCACATATAGGGTGTTCTTTTTCTATTCATATTAAATGGATGGTGAGCAGTGCCAATTTCAGGCCATGATTGAGCTCGACGGCCAAGGAGTTGCCATTCCCCGTGGTCTCCCAAGTCTCTTACATCCTGGTGTTGCCCACCAAATCAACAGCCTGGATTGCGAACGAGCCCTGTCACATGCATTGGGTTGCAGGTCCCCTTAATTTCCACCATCGATGTCTCAAGACCCTTCCATGTATTTTCCTCCCATGAACAGAAATCAGAGAACTGCCCACAAGTCTCAGGATCTGACATCTTCTTATATTTCTTTTTCCTTTTCCCTTTCTTTTTTCTCTTACCGGCCCAAAATTTCTTCGTCCCCATCCTTTACATAAAAAACTAGAGACCAGTGAGGGACGAAAGTCATTGCCGTTAAGTCCTCGCCTTCTTAACGCAGGAAGGGGCTAGGGTCATCCACAAAAACCTGCTTGCCAACCTAAGAAAAAAAATGGAAAAGAAAGCCACTGTGGCCTGATTCTCCTCTCGCAACTTTTATGACCAATGTGTGAGATCCACATGATTCACTGAAAGATCAAGTTTTCAATTTATTTTTTTTTTCTTTTATGGCGGAAACCAAAGAACCTTCCTAGGTCAAGGATCTAACTTCATTCCATCAAGACAAATCAAAGGTAGTGGGAGGGACTTTTCACTAGCTCTCAGATTTACTAATTCTATCGCGCCCATTGCCCCCAGGTGAGCCCCCCAAAATAGTTTGCTAACAAAAAGCATGGTGCCATGCCTTTTCTTACATGAACGGGTTTAACCTGTTTTAAGTAATAAACTACGACCAAACTCGTTTTTATTCTCGATCAGCTAGAGACGGTTAGGATCTGGGCCATCACCACTGGATCTGGGGCCACTTTGCCGTACACCAGCTGTTAAAACTTGAAAGTCTAGTCAAAGAGAAACTGTGGTCCTACGTAACAAGAAAGCAGAGGAGGAAACTCTGGCTTTGGAAAGAAGGAAGCTTTTCAAAGGAGATCGTTCCAGACATAAAATAAGCTCCTGTGAGAGCGATCTCTCATACACAGTAAACTTGGTATCTTCGGACCAACCCAAACTCCCATAAAGAGTCAAAGTGGAAGGATGGATGACCACCTTGAAACAAAAGCAAAGTGCAGTGCGCGTACCGCCCACTCTCCTTCCACAAATACGCACACACTGAGAGGGTAACACGGAAACATGGCACAAAGAAAAGAAGAGTTTGGGCACCTCCACTCTGTGTCCGGAATTGGAAATGGGGACTAGCAAAGGCACCTTTTCCTCTCATTGATTCTTCTTCTATTTTCTACTCTTCATATCTGTATTGACCAACCAAACACTAGATTTTCTTCATCTCCACCTTTGGTGTTTTGTGGTCAATGATCATTGCATATGGACAGGCGTCCACTCATCCAATGTTGCTCTAAAAAATCATTCATCTCATGATTACACATTGGTTGGTGGGTTGTTGTCGCCCTCAGTTTAGGCCCTTCACGCGTATCAGGTTGCCCTTCTAGTTGCTTTCAATCAACGCTATAAATTGATTTGGCCTAATGTTACTTAGTCTAAACGGGAGTGAGAAACTAGAAATGTGACAAGCTACATTCATAAGAAAAAGCCTTCCACGGATCAAACAATTAGAAAAAGTTGATTAGATAGATTGGCTCGATAAAGAAGATCTTATTCTTTTTTGGCAGGAGCGAAGAATTACAAAACAAATCACTCATACATTTTCCTAAATCTAGTCAGAAACTTGAACTTGTGACCGAACATATTTTAAAAAATAAGCCTTGTTATCTATGGCCAGTTGCGGTAGACGGTTTTGGACTACACGAACTGAAATTATTGAAGACGTATCTTGCATTTATATTTGTACCTACTCTAATTTTTCAAGAGGAACTTAGCACGTGAAGTTGCCCCGGTACGAAAATATAAACACGAACATACATATACACTCAGACACACCTTTAGATAGACATCGTTGAATAATTAATTACATATATTATTTTACTAAAGGAAAAATTCTATATAATGGTTAAAAGGCTGGTCATGCTCTATGGATTAGAGTATTGGTCAGTTAAGGAACAGCATACTCATAAGATGAGCGTTGCAGAAATGAGAATGTTGAGATGGATTAGTGGTAAGACAAGAAAAAATAGAATTAGAAATAAAAATAAAAATATTAGAGAAAATTTAGAGATAGCACCAATAGATAACAAGATGAGAGAGATTAAACTTAGATGGTTTGGACATGTTCAAAAGAGACCAACAATGGTACCAGTTAGAAGGAGTGAGGCAATATAAGTAGAAGGTTCTAAAAGGATAAAGGAAAGGCCCAAAAGAACGTGGATAGAAGTGGTGATGAACGATTTAAAAATTTGTGGAACTAAATGAAACTATAGTATTTAATAGAGTGGAATGGAGGAATAAGATTCATGTGGCCGACCCCTAATTGGGATAAGGTCTTGATGATGATTTTCCTGTAGTGGAATATAGTCACAATTTTGTTATTTCCCATGAATTAAATTGAAAGGGAAAGGTATAATTGTCGTTGGCTGACTTAGACGTGAAAATAGCCTCTTACCTAAATGCAAGGTAAAACTGTGTACTACAGATTCTTTGTGATCCACCCTTTCTCTTTATCTCGCATATCTAGGAATACTCAGCTCCTAAATATCCTTTTTCCTCTTTATTTCTTTCTACAATAAGTGACTCTTGAGATGAGATGGTTTAACATGAGATAAGACGATAAAGACCATACAGCTGCTAGTAGCCGTACTAAAAATGTTTTTAAATTGGCTGTTGTGGCCAAGAGAAGTCTTTGCCTCGGAAGTCTTTCCTAAGTCCTGTCTAACAACAGCCACTGCAAAGAAATGTGATAAATATACGCACAATAGTCATGGTCCAGACCCTCAACCTTGAGAGGCTACTAATTCAACCTCACCTTGCCTAACAACAATAAATAAATCTTTACAAGATAAAATAAGAAAAAGGATAACATTTATGAACATCCCTAGATTTGTGTCTGCAGCTGGCCAATCAAATCACTAATTATTTTTCTTATTTTCAGATTTTATAATCAGTGCTTGTGATTTTTTTTCTTCTAAATAGCAGTAATTTGTCAACTAAAGTAGCATAATCACGAATTGCCGAACAAAATAAATGACGTAGATCTTCTAGAAAATATGTACAAATTGGTGTCTCCTACGAGACTACTAGAAAGGAGTATTGTTTTTAGTTTTGGTGTAAAATTAAAATATAAAAGTAAGAACAAACAACTAAGATTATTGGATTGGCCTAAATAGACCTATTAAATATTTTAGATCTAAGAAGAAAGATATAAATGCAAGTGACAAAAATAAAAAGCTACTTTGAACGTTGAAAAATTCTTAACCCTTAAGTTTAAAATAACATAAAATAACAGAGGTGAAGGGAAGCCTTCACGTGACACAAAAGTTGTCATTGTGTAAACGAGATGTCACGAGTTTGAAACGTAAAAAGAGATTCTTACAAAATGCAAAATAAGACTACGTGCTATAAATCCTTTGTAGTCCGCACCTTCTCTAGATGCCCCATATGACGGAGCTTTGTACACCCAGTCACCTTTTAACGAAGGTGTTGACATGTGCATGCATTAATTTGTTCTTGTATATCTATGTGTAATTAAAGATCCCACTTGTGTCAATTTGTCTATACCTAAGATTGTAAAGAAAATCGTCAGGTGGGACCGGTTGACTGATCTCAGCACGATCTGAATCCTTCATTTAACGGTCTCAAATTCACCTCGTAGAATCCATAGATTTTTCTGATTTTGCCACAAAGGTCCCCAATTGTACTTGCATCCGGCCGAATCGATAGATTTTCTGATGGGCAGGATGGAATGCCCGAGACCGGGAGGGGGAGATGGGGGCAGGGGTAGTTTTTGTTGGCTGCGGCCTGGATTCCAAGTTACGACAGGAGCCCAATACGGCAAGCTCATCTCCGGGTCGGGAAAGTAAAAGGGGTGCGAATATCAATAACGCTGTTACCAACGGAAACATAAACTAAAAAACCAATTAGACTGGTCGCATAGCATTGGATGGGATGATGATGTTTTCTTTGACTTAATCCAAGGGCCCACGTCACTCGCCCTTTTCCTTCCCTATTATAATTGGTCTTGACGTGGGAGGCGCGCCACTGGTTGACTTGAGGCCACCATGTGGCGCGATTTGGTGCCTCCACAAGGACGGCCTGGCTCCCTGCAACGTGCCTCCAAAGGCACCGCCAAAATTACCAAAATAGTCGACCCGGCGACCTTGTTTTCTTGGTGGCTGCCGACCATCCATACTTCAGCTAATAATTAATTTTTCTTTTTCTTTTTCTTTTTCTTTTTCTTCTTCATAAAATTTTCTCATGCCTAAATCATGATTGATGATATAACTTTGTCTTTTGGGATGCATTATTGGTACCTAAATTTTCTATTTTACCTCGATCTTTACCATTTGGTTGGTTAAGATTTAACTTTATAGGGGAGTGTCTTAAAATTTTAAGATTGATGAAAGATCAGGGAAAATTAAGAATGATTTAAAGTGATCTAGTTTTAGAAAATCAAATTAATAATAAAATATGTTAGATGGTCAGATAAATAGTATAATTGGTCAAGGATGGATGAAGTCTTTGACATAGAGCTTTTGAATGGGTTTAATCACTCAAAACAAGATGTTTTAAATTCAAGAGTGATGAATTATTCGTGCTTGAATTCTACGGTGGTGATTTTGTATCCGTAAAAAACTAATCTCACTTTAATCTTGTGGTGGTGAACGTCTTATATTTAAGAAAAATTTTGGACATTTTTTTTTTACTATTTAAAGTGAATATTTATTCTCTTACCAAGTGGACATGGGTTCATACCATGGAGGTCAAGAAAGGCAATAGTAAATAGGGAATCTCCAAATCATAAGATTCGCATCGCTACATGGAATATAGGGACATTGACAGGTAAGAGTTTGGAGTTAGTAGACACGATAAAACGTAGGAGAGTCAACATCGCTTGTATCCAAGAAACCAAGTGGAAAGGGGCTAAAGTTAGAGAAATAGATGGGTATAAATTATGGTACGTAGGAAAGGAAAATAATAGAAATGGCGTAGGAATAATAGTGGATAAGGAATTAAAGGATAAAGTTGTGGACGTTAAAAGAATCAGTGATAGAATTATAATAATAAAAATGATTCTAGGAGAGCAGATTATAAATATTATAAGTGCATATGCATCACAAGTAGGGCTACAAGATATAATTAAGAGACAGTTTTGGGAAGATATGGAGGGAGTCATGCAAGAAATTCCCAATACTGAGGGAATATTTATAGGAGCAGACTTAAATGGCCATGTATGAAAAGATAATGAAGGATATGATAGAATACATGGAGGGTATGGTATAGGTGAACGAAACGAGATGGGGGAGAATATCCTCGATTTTGCTTTGTCATATAACCTATCCATTGCAAATACACTCTTTAAGAAGAGGGATGAACACTTAATAACCTTTAAAAGTGGACTTCATAAAAGCCAAATAGACTTTTTTCTACTTAGGAATAATGAACGATCTATATGTAAGGATTGTAAGGTGATACCCGGTGAGAGTTTAACCTCACAACATAGGTTAATGGTTATGGATATTCATATCAAAAGATGGAGTAAAAGAACTGAACTTAATACACATCCAAAAACTAAGTGGTGGAACTTAAAAGGAGAGAAAATAACCTCATTCAAAAATAAGTTGATGGTAGAAGGAAATTGGAATTATGAAACAGAAGTAAATACCATGTGGACTAATATGGCTAAGTCCATTAAGAAAGTGGCAAAAGATGTCTTAGGAGTATCTAAAGGTAAAAGGCTATTAGCAAAGGAAACATGGTGGTGGAATGAAACAGTGCAAAAAGCTATTAAAGAAAAACGAATGCATTTTAAAGCATGGCAGAAGATTAGAAATAATGAAAACTATGAACAATATAAGAATGCTAAAAACGTTGCTAAGAGAATAGTGAGGCTAAACTTAAAGCATATGATGAGTTCTATAATAGACTAGGAACAAGAGAAGGTGAGAAAGATGTGTTTAAACTTGCAAAGGTAAGAGAACAGAAGAGTAAGGACTTAGAGCATGTTAGGTGCATTAGAAGTGATGATCAAAGGGTATTAGTCAAAGACGTTGAGATCAAACAAAGGTGAGAAATATACTTCCAAAAATTGTTAAATGACAATGGCCCTGAGAATATAGGAATTGAAAATACTATAAATCTAAATAACACTGGATATTATAGATATGAACGTAGGATTAGAATGCTTGAAGTAAAAGAGGCCTTGAGAAAGATGAAATCAGGAAAGGCCATGGGGCCTGATGGTATACCAATAGAGGTTTGGAAGCATATGGGAGATATTGGGGTAGTTTGGTTGACCAAGTTGTTTAACAATATTATAAAATCAAAGAAAATGCCCGATGAGTGGAGGAAAAGCTCTATTGTAACAATCTATAAGAATAAAGGAGACATTCAGAGCTGCACTAATTATCGAGGGATCAAACTTATGAGCCACACCATGAAACTTTTTGAAAGAGTCATTGAGAAGAGGCTACGACATGAAACAAGTGTATCAGAGAATCAGTTTGGTTTCATGCCTGAGAGGTCTACCATGGAAGCTATTTTCTTACTAAGACAATTAGTAGAGAAATATAGGGAGAGGAGAAAAGACCTACACATGGTCTTTATTGACTTAGAGAAGGCTTATGATAGAGTCCCTAGAAAGTTAATATGGAGGGTGTTAGGTGTTAAAGGGGTTTCTCAAGGGTATATAGACATAATTAAAGATATGTATGAGGGAGCAGTAACAAATGTTAAGAGCACTAGTGGCGTGGTAGTGATTTTCCTGTCCTTTGTCGGATTGCACCAAGGATCGGCATTGAGTCCATACCTTTTCACATTAGTTATGGATGAGTTAACAAAACATCTGCATGAGGAGATCCCCTGGTGCATGCTATTTGCAGACAATATAGTCCTACTTGATGAGACAAGGGAGGGTGTAAACATAAAGCTAGAGTTATGGAGAGAAGCATTAGAATCGAAAGGATTTAAAATTAGCCGAACTAAGACAGAATATATGGAATGTAAATTTAGCAAGGAGAGTAGGAGTGGAGTACCAGTTAAGATTGATAACCAAGAGGTCCCCATGAGAGACCACTTCCGATACTTAGGATCATTGATCCATGAGAGTGGAGAGATTGAGAGGGAGGTTACCCAGAGAATCCAAGCGGGTTGGAACAAATGGAGATGTGCATCGGGGGTTTTATGTGATCGACAGGTGCCACTCAAACTAAAGGGAAAATTCTATAGGATGGCTATAAGGCCGGCCATGCTCTATGGATCAGAGTGTTGGGCAGTTAAGGAACATCATACTCACAGGCTGAGTGTTGCAGAAATGAGGATGTTGAGATGGATGAGTGGTAAGACAAGAAAGGATAGAATTAGAAATGAAAATATTAGAAGAAATTTAGGGATAGCACCAATAAGTAACAAGATGAGGGAGATTAGACTTAGATGATTTGGACATGTTCAAAGGAGGCCAACAACGGCACCAGTTAGAAGGAGTGAGGCAATATGAGTTGAAGGTTCTAAAAGGGCAAGGGGAAGGCCCAAAAGAACGTGGATAGAAGTGGTGAGGAAAGATTTAAAAACTTTGGGACTAAATGAAGCCATGGTATTTAATAGAGTGGAATGGAGGAATAAGATTCATGTGACCGACCCCTAATTGGGATAAGGTCTTGATGATGATGATGACCAAGTTGTCACACATTATCAATAATAAATATAAGCTAATTAATGAGAGATTAAGCACCTTTGCTTCTATTTAAACCAAGAAAAATCACACAAGTAGAACATCAATATAGACGCTATAAAAAAATTTAATACAAATAAAAAATTACAAAGCAAATCTCTTTAAGTAATAAGCCTTGGAACTAATGTGGTTATTGGGTACGCCCGTAATTATCAGAAGAATCAGCGGCAAATTCCAATTAGCTTATTAATTTACTGAAACAAGTCAAAGGACGGTAAAAAGCTGATTATTTATTATTTTTTTTTACTTCTTTACAGTTTTGAATTTGTGGATTGAAGTCAGACTTAATAAAAGCTCTGTCGGACAGGTTTGGTAATTTGGGATAATTCTGCGCCCTATTTCCAGAGACCACAATTAATTGCCCGTAGAAACAAATAAGAATGGCAGCCCGTCAAAATGGCCGTCATTGTCAAGAAGCTTGCCGTGAAACTTCCATTCCAATGCTAGAAGAAGAAGACGAAAATTAGACAATCAAACGTCTGAGAAACGCTTAAAATCCTTGCCCTGCAACGAGGCAATTCCGATTTAAGAAGGCATTTCCAGAAGTTTCTTCCGACGTGAAAATTCCATCGATCCAAGTTCTTCAAGATTTCGTTTCTGCTCTCGGTTTTACACTATTTCTTTCAAGGATCAAGATCCTGGAAACAGAGACCTAGGGCTTTGCAGTGGAAAGAAAGCAGGATTTCTTATGCTACAAACTGAAAAGGGTGATTTGTTTAACAATCTCCAGGTTATTTTGTTTGTCCGATTGTTACTGTTCCGGAATTCGGTGTAACAAGCCTCATCGGTAATCCTTTCGGGAAAGAGCCAACGGAAAAATATTATTGTGGTTTTTTATCTTTTTTTTTAGCTTCCTAAACTCTAATCTACATGCAGTTGTAAATTTTCCAGAAAAAAACTCGATTTCTATGTCTTCTGTAGCTATTTTCTCCTCCTTGAGGAGGAGGAGATCGCCTTCTATGGGAGCATTTTTTGCTCCGATCGATCTCACAGATCTCGCTCTGATTCAGACACTCGCTGTAATTTCTAGTGACCTGATCTCTTCGTCTTCGGATTTATCGATCCCGTTCCAGAAAAGAAATTTCCTATCTTTGATCAGGAAAATCAAGATTTTTGTTGCGCTATTCGAATCTTTGAAAGATTCTGTATTTCCACTTCCATCTTCTGCGACACTCTGTTTTAAGGAGCTCTATATTCTCATCTATAGATCCAAGATTCTTCTTGACTACTGCTCGCAATCCAGTAGGCTATGGTTGCTTCTTCAGAATCATTCCGTTTCTGGATATTTTCACGATTTGAACCAGGATATATCCACCCTTCTAGATGTTTTTCCCTTGAAAGAGCTCGATCTAACAGGGGATATGAGAGAGATGATGGAGCTTCTGCAGAAGCAATCTAGAAGAGCTAAGCTCTTTATTGAGCCGAAGGATGAGAAGCTTCGGCTTCAGTTATTTTCTTTTCTTGATGAATTCGAGAACGGGCAGGTTCCGAATTATGGGGAATTACGGGCAGTTTTTGTTGATAGGTTGGGGATTCAGGATGCAATAACTTGTAGAGCTGAGATTGATTTTCTGGAGGAACAGATATGTAACCACGAAGAAGATGTCGAACCAACAGTTTCACTGCTGAATGGGATTGTTGCTCTTACTCGGTACTGTAGATTCTTGCTGTTTGGATTTGAAGAAGAGGGGGAAGAAGAGAAGACATCTGGAAGCGGGAAGAAATCGAAGAAGAGTTTAATTTGTCAAGAAATTGGGGGGACTTTCCTTACAATTCCAAAGGATTTTTGTTGCCCAATTTCTCTAGATTTGATGAGAGACCCTGTGATAATTTCAACAGGACAGACTTATGATCGAGCTTCAATTGCTGGCTGGATGGAAGAAGGGCATTCCAGCTGCCCCATAACTGGGCAGATGTTGATGCATAATCGTCTAACCCCCAATCGAGCTCTTCGTGGCCTGATTTCACAGTGGTGTGCTGCTCATGGGATTCCCTATGATCCACCAGAGAGTACTGATGCCACCACAGACGCTGTTGCTTCTCCAGCAGCCACCAAGGCTGCCATTGAAGCAAACAGAGCTACTGCAGTACTTCTAGTTGGGCAGTTGGCAAATGGGTCGATGGAGAAGAAAGGAATTGCTGCCCGTGAGCTCAGGTTACTAGCCAAAACAGGCAAGGAGAACCGCGCTTGTATTGCAGAAGCTGGGGCAATCCCCCTTCTTCGACAGCTACTCTCTTCATCAAACTCAATGGCACAGGAGAATTCTGTTACTGCACTTCTCAATTTATCCATTCATGACAAGAACAAAGTCCGAATTATGGAGGAAGAAGGGTCTTTGGAAGCAATTGTCAGCGTGTTGAGGTTTGGAAAAACAGAGGAGGCAAGAGAGAATGCAGCAGCTACATTGTTCAGCCTCTCAGCAGTTCATGACTACAAGAAGAGAATTACTGATGAGGAGGGTGCAGTGGAAGCTCTTGCAGGGCTCTTAAGGGAAGGAAGTCCAAGGGGGAAGAAGGATGCAGTGACTGCTTTATTCAATCTGTCAACGCATTCAGAGAATTGCGAGAAAATGATGGAAGCTGGGGCTGTTTCTGCGCTAGTTACTGCACTTCGAACGGAAGGGGTAGCAGAGGATGCAGCAGGGGCATTGGTTATACTGGTTAGACAGGGTGTCGGTGCTGAGGCAATTGGGAGAGAGGCTGATGTTGTGGCTGGATTGGTTGGGGTAATGAGAAGGGGAACTCCTAGGGGCAAAGAGAATGCAGTTGCAGCATTGCTCGAGCTGTGTAGAAGTGGTGGATCAACGATTACTGAGAGGGTAGCTAGGACGCCATATGTGGTAGGATTATTACAAACTCTACTGTTTACCGGCACCAAAAGGGCGAGAAGAAAGGCAGCGTCACTGGTAAGAGTCTGCCAGCGTTGTGCACCATTGTCCTTGCATATGGATGGAGGGGGCGTTGATTATGCAATTTCAGGCAATTCTGCACACCTAGATCTCCCAATGCAGGTCTACATATCAGTGCCAGTGCTATAGTGTTTGGTATCTTCTGAAACTTTGTAATTTTCTTTTACTTATGCTAGTGATTCACAAATTCTTTCATTGACATACGAGGTGCGAGAATAGACAGCAAAGAAGATCAATGCAATACGTGTTTACAAGAATAATGTTGTTGTAAGTTGGAAGGAATTGGAAGAACTGTTTCTTTCCTGCCCAAATTATGGCACCTTTACATTATTATCTATAAACCCTTGGGCTAGGGAATATATCTTAAATGATTTGCAAGCTAGCTGTATAGGTGGTTCTGGTTTTGTTGTTGTGGACAATTAAGGTTTCTTTTTATCCTCAAAATTTCAGTAGAAAGATCCAGTTTCTTATTCTTTCCAGGTCTACCTTGCAATGAATTATTGCCACTGATATGTCGGGCCTAATTCAGCAACTGGATTCGCAATTTGTGATGTGAATTGCTGATTCATAAGCCCTGCAGGTACCATTTCATAATTCATAAGTTCTTTAACAGTATTTTGGTTAAAAAAAAATTTATTATGTGCTCTTCATTTGATTACAGATTTCTAGAGGAAAACTTGGTTTCAATCTATATTTTTGCTCCAAAATTATGTTTTATATTAAGTATAATTGAGAAGGAACAAAAAGAGGCTTATATGCAGTCCACACGCAACACTAAAGAGTTTTACTGGGGCTGTGTTTACTGTTCCAAACCATTTATGGTCTGAGACCCTTCTACAAGCAATATCCACTAGTGAAGTCATAACCAATGGTGGGCTAGAATTTGTTGATTCAGAAATCTTTTGGGCATAGGTTGTCTAAGATGGTTGCAGTGGCTGAATGTTTTGGATAATTAAATAACTAAGCTCTGCATATACTTTGAGCTGCGTGTATGAAGGACTTACCAGACGCATATGTGGCATAATTTTCGGATAAGTCTCTCCTATGGCTGAGCACAGAAGAGTACCTCGCAATTGGTCACTGTTTTACCTATAATGGGGGCGTTGTTTCACCCTGTTTAGACTACAGGGCGATTTTTTTCAGGTAAACAATTTGTTGCTAAATGGTTTCTGCGTGCGTGTGTCAAAGTATTCTCAATCATATCTAGAATTATCCAGTTGGTGTTCGATTTGCCGCCTACAAAGTTGGAGAAATCAGATTAATAGGCTGGACCGGCAATCGTGGAGCACTTAATGTATAGTAGGATAACTTGTCTTGAGGTGGTGCCTACTGAAGCATTAATCTTGATCAAATACCTGAAACCAATTAAACACAATCACAAGAATCATAATTGGGTGCATGGATGAAAGTTTCAGATATAAACTCCCCCATTTTCTCTGTGTTAGGATAGGGGAATGTTAAGGTACCTGTGCTTACTTGATTAACAATTACGGATCGAAGGGTACTTGCCTTCTAGCTAATGTGATCTCTGAGCCACATATTCAATGCCCTTCACCTTCTCTACAGCAGAGATGAGCTTATATGAACTGATACAGATCGAGATTAAAACCTTCTAAGTGTATGCATAAAACCTTTCAGTATGTTCATCTTACCAAGTCCTAGCTGTTGCACATAAAACTGACGCAGATCGAGGGTGGCAGGAGAACAATTGACTAGTAATCCTGTACCATCTAAGCTGGTTGGTATGACTTCTGTCTGTCTCTCATTCCCTCTAGCGTCTTGCCACAGGGGTTGAAGAATGCATGGAGGAGATCCAAGCCACTTTTCATGTCTTGGAGTTAGCAGCCTATGAAGCCAAGATATCTTCTGTAGCATCACAAACCCCATTTGCAATCTTGCAGAAAACTCACAAAGTCCTTAGTAGCACCTTATTGATTCTCAACGGTGAAATCACCAGAAGAAAAAGCATTACCTGGTGACTAAATTAGGAATCCTAGGTCCACTGCCATCAAGCCATGCTTGGTTCCTAAATTAAAAACGCTTGTGCTTTGCACTTGATTTACATTTGCTTTGTTGAGAAATAATAAACTGAGACCACTTTAAGCAAGCTTCAGAACGAGGGTCAAAATCCTAATAGGAACTATCATAATGTTCCATGGTTATAAAGACAATAAAAGTGAAAAGAGGAATCTTCAGTATTAAGATATGGTATTAACAGCCTTAACAGTCTGAGAAGGCCCCGAAACACGCTAGCTTTGGGATCCGTTACTTCTCAAATGCTTTTGCATGATTCCAAAATAGTCAAACCGTGATGGGGATTAGTTTGATGGTGGGAAACGATCCAGATTTCACAGGCAAAAGTCCATGACCTGATAATTGGGGATTTCCTGATTGTTGTGATTATTGGGTTTTGACATGGCCATCACTGGGTCCAATTGGATGATCATGCCGATGTCAAGTTCCCACTCTAAGTTTTCTCATTGCTGCATCTCATGGGAATCCTTACCTATGTGCGTTGTGTGGTCCATTGCAGGTTTTTGTTCACCTCCTATCCACTTGTAAGGCATATCTTCAGAACTTCAATCATAAAATGGATACTATAATATTTTGAGAGGAATGCTGTCCCACAGCACCAAAACACGTAAATTGGAATTATATAGCTCTCCACTTATATATATGAAGAGACCTACCGGTATGGGTGAGTTTAGACATTTGTTTATATAGAGCTTTTAGCCATCGTTTCTATTTTCTTGCCATCAGTTTCCTGTGATAACAAATACATTTTTCAGGTGCTAGAATCATCCAAACAAAGCCATAGCAATTCCTTGGACAGGTTGTATCAACCAAAGGTGAGCTCCTTCATGCAAAAGTGGGAAGCTATACAGCACCTTGCTCAATTGTCAGCATTTCTCGTCTTTTAATAACTAAAGAAAAAATAAAGAGGCAGGGATTTGGCATGTTCGGCTTTCGAATCACTGCCCCACCTATTTTATCCCTTTACAAACTATAATTATGCATTGGCATATGAATGTTAGTTAAGGGATTGCGTATAAGTGGTGATAACTTAGCATATTTTGTATTTTATGATTTATTTAATAATTTTAGAAACATAATATAAGTATTGATATTTTAAATTAAGAGAAAGCTTCTAATATGAAAAATTAAAATAAGATAAGAAATCAATAAGAGCTTATCAAATACCTTCTGTTTAAAGTTGCACAGAAGGAATTGTAACGACAGAAAAAGAAGATTGAGTAGAAATAAAGGAGGAGGCAGACTTAGGGTTCGTACCTCAGTTGATTTCTCTTTCTCATTAAATCCACTTTTCATAAACATATATTTCAGAGATGGCGAAGACCATCCTCCCACACAACTTCTTCATTTCTCTTACACCTTCCTTGCCTTTTTTCAAGCAAAACAAATGGTAGTTCATGACAGCTTATAATACGCCTTGAAATTATATATTGTGCCGAAACCGATCCTATAATTCAGGCAAGGTTTTGACTGTACTTCTGTCGTTCTCCTAATGTAAAAGCCAAGAGCTCTGTCGAATGAGCTTAGCATGGTATCAATGCATGCAAGGTTGATGGATTGACATTCACAACTAAAAGTACTGGCGACTCCAAGTATTTTGGCTTGCCAAACCATTCATTTTTTAACTTGCTGCATTGGATTGAGCATGTCCCAGAAATCTTTTCCATTGGATGATCTTAGAAATAGTTTGTTGGTGTAAATGGACTGATCAGAAAGTTCGAAAACAATAGTAGAAAATCAGAACCAATCAGAGTCTAGGCTTATCTCATTTGTGAGATTTCCGGGACATGGCCCATCTGACATGGGATACCACTCATAAATGGTTTGGATCACCCAAGCCCTGGGATACTTTTAGCTCCAATTTAATGTCATTGAATATACACATAAACATCATATGACTTTTTCTTTAAGTTGTGAGAGGAATTCTTGCGGGGAGTGAAAATGAAGTCCTTGAAGCAAGTGTAAATTACAGCATAATAGTTACTACATATGGAATCGAATAAGAGAAAAATATTGTTAAAAGGGGCAGCTCCGTTTCTCGAAGCTCTGGTGTATACAGGGTTCGGAGAAGCGGTGAACCACGAGGGTCAACAGTACGTAGTCTTACCTTCTATTTTGTAAGAGACTGTTTCCACGCCTTGAACTTGTGACCTCAAGGTCACACAACGACAACTTTACCATTGTGCAAGGCTCTCCTTCAAGAGAAAAAGATCGTTACTGTACAGAAATGACTTTCTCTGCTTTAGATTACAAAAATAGATCCATGGATCACCGAAAGAAGTTCACAGAGTCGAAGGCCTCCTCCATGTCCCTTACAAGCAACATAAGCTCCCTAGCATCAATCGTCTGCCCCATTTCTATTGTTCGTGGGCGAGGGCATTCCCTTTCCTCTTTTCACCGAGTACAAGCCCACAAACAGGACATTGCCCGTGACTCTTCACCCACGGCACAATGCAGTCATCGTGGAACATATGGTTACATGGAGCAACTACTACCTGTTGATTATGTACAAATGCCTCTAACCAAATTGTACACTTCTTGCCTTCCATCTTCAACATCATCATCTTCCTAGTGATTGTGCTTGTGTCTAGAGAATAGACCTACCTTCCAGGCTCTCTTTCTGGGATTAAGGCTGAAATTTTGCTTCCTTAGGTTAATCAATGCTCTCTGGAACTCTTCTTCGGATAAACCAGGTTCTTCTTCCTCTGGTGCCTAACCCATAAGTCATTTCTCTCTGATCCTCGTGGGGACTCTCTAATGAACTGTTGCAGATGGGGATTTACTGTTGGAGTGATTCCATCACTCCAGAACTAGGATTCGACTTCGAGAGTGAGGTTGGAAAGGGAAGCTGAAACGACCAGCCGATTAGCGGATGAGTTACAAGATGAAAATTCTAGCATGTTATAACACCAATGGTTGTAAAAATCGTTAACGCGGCACTTTGTTTATTGGTTCCTTTTTTTTCTTTTTTTTTAAAGATAAATGTTTGTTGGGTCTTTAAGCTGTTCCACTGACAAGAAAAGAAAATTGGGCAGGGTAGTTGTTTCTTGCTTTCTTGATCATTTGAAATGAGTTGTGTAAGTGGCTCATATGATAGATGATCATATCATGATGACTTAACATGAAGTCATCATGAATTTGACTCCGTGGATTAGTGAGTTGGATTGGAAAACATGGGCGAGTTTTTTTGCAAAGGTCACCGAGTTTCTTAGTGATCGGTAAGTTTTATAATTTTAAATTAGAATCTTGATTTTATTCAAAATATAAATCTTTTAATAACCAATTAAATGTTAGTAACACTTTCAATTCTATAGAAACTTCCTAATCTAGGATTGGCTAGAATATGTCAAAAGTCAACTTATTGAATAATTCAAAAACTTTTCCTCTTCTAGCAAAAAAATACCCATTGTTTCTTCTTCCTCGTCAACATATTGCTGTTAAAAACATCTTTCTTCCTCTCATAGTTCTCAAATATGAAAAATAATGGTAATTTACAATTTTAAAATTGTCTCATTTATATTTTCTTTTAATATTTATATGTGTTAGTTAAATTCTGTATGATTATTGAAATGTAAATCTATAATGCTTATAAATTTTGTACCATTCTCAGAATCTCAAGGTCAAGGAAATCTTCTTTCTTTGATCGAGTTATGTTTCCATAATTTTCATCTATACATTATACAAACATGTATTCTTATTTGAAGTGAGAAATCCAAATCTTTATTTTATAGGTTTATCATTTCTACTGGTTTGATATATTTTAAATATTTTTACTATTTATAATTATTAAATTAATTATTTTTGTAGTGGATCACTGGTAGAATGAAAACTAGGATCTATAGCTCTCCAAGTTTTCAAGTTTTTAAAAGCTGAAGTAAACTGTATTACCATTAAATGAGTTTATGAACTTGTACTTTCACCCACCAGATTTTCGTTACACATCCATTGCATTGTGTAATTGTCTAAATTTAGGTAAACCATTTCATGAAAACTCAGATAGGTCGCCTTTGTTAAAGTGTTGATCAAGACAGAAACATGCATTTACCGGTTTTAACCAAAAGGACCCGCTCTGAATCTTTCTTCAAACAAACCGTGGGGAGCTTGAGCACCTGTTCCCTCATCCTACAGCGACCCACCAACCAAACATACAAGTTGTGATTCAATTATGCAAATGATTTAGCACACGGCATTGTTGTTCTGTCTAGATATGAACATTTTTCTGTCGTCTTTCATTTGGTCAAATCATGCTAACCATTCAAGCTATGACCTGAGAACGGATAAGGCACTTAAACATCTTTTATCTGCAAAGAATTCTCAACGTGAAACCATGGATACAAAGGGCTGATCTTTGAATAGGAAAGAGAATAGGTCTGCGGGTCCCTAATGAATTGACTTATTCAAAAAAAGCTAACACAAGTACTAAGAGGTTATAGGAACAGGTATGGGTTACCAAAACATACCTAATCATATAGTCCTAGTTCTATGTTTTTTGAGAAAAACCATGACTACATACTTGTGCATTTTTAGTTCTAGCTTATTATTCATGTGGAGCAAGTTGTCACAGGGTTACAATTTCACTTGTGCTAAACCCGTGTAGCACTTGCACTCAACTCTTTTGCCAAGCTCAAGTCAGCCTTTTATTCCCACTCTCACTTGCTAGGGCTACATTCGCTCATCCACAAAAGCAATGAGAGGAACTCAGAAATGAGATTTACTCAAAGAGAACATATTATCCCTTATTTGAACTAAATTGAGTAATCTGAGCTGAGCTTGTCTAAGTTACAAATGAGGAGCTAACTCCTATTTATACTTTCTCTCATTCATTTTCCTTTTCAATGGATTGCTTATATGTGTCAACCATCTAATAGTTGAGAACCATTTTAGAACTCTTAAAATAATGGAGCAGGTGTTCATAACCAGGATTATGTTCAGATAATGGAAACCAATTTTGGAATTGGTTGACAAGTTGCACTTTTATCTTCTGGAAAATGGTCCAAATACATTTGTTTACGTAATGGGAAGTACAAAACATGCACGCACTTTTATTGTAGGGTGGTTGCGTGTTTTTGTACTAGTGGTTAATTCATTTTAAGGTGAATCAGAATTTCTTCCTTTATGTCAGTTTGGCCATTTCATATAGGAGCCAAATGTATAGATAATAGAATGCCCCAACTGTTCTTTTACTAGATCATCTGATTCAATGATGTTAACCATTTAATCAATGTCCTGAGAATGGGCGGTTTGAAAGAAGAATTACCAGCTGTTCACATTTAATGGGTGAAGTACCCTGGTTCAGCTACTGATGTGAGTTACAGGCCATAGGCCATAAAAACTGGGGTGAAGTAAATGAAGTTGCTCGTGCATGATATGTGCATGTTGTATGCGGCTACAGACCTTCACTGGTGATATGGGAAGTTGCACAATTCTCATTCCTGGTCATTAATCCAATATCTCTTCCTTGATCTCCTAGAAACCTAAACCGAAACCCCCAAATTCTGATTATTAACTGTTTATGGAAGTGCTAACATAGCCCTATAAGATGTTTTTTAGCAGCATTCTGCTGCCATGTGCCTTGTACAGTTCACTAGGTACCATGAGAAGACCCAACTATTTATTGTGTATATTCATTTCAGTACAGTGTGACCTTGAGGACCACATGACCTAGAAAGGGAGCCTTGGCGCAACAGTAAGGTTGTGTATTTAGGCTCATGTGGTCCGCCTCTTTTCTGGACCTCGCATAGGCCGGAGCTTCGTGCACTGGGGCTGCCCCTATTCATTTCAGTACAGTAATGTATGAGATCAAATTTTCAGTTTTTCACATAAAAATCACAGCCATATAGGCCAAGAAGACTTGAAAGGAAGTATTTGATGCTAGACTTTGCACAAGCCCACCAACCTATGAGGGCCGACAAAACTACCATCACCCAAGACCTTAGGGGTTATCTTTGTTTTAACTTACTGAACTCAAAAGAAAAAGAAAAGCAAGACGCAGAGCTCATTACAGTGTCAAACTTCAGTGTCATCCCATGGCTTACACCAGTACAGAGATAAGACAAAACTTTATGACAACAGAAATTCCTCTCAGATCACATTGCAGACACTGAAAATATCAAAGATTCTTGATGCTTAATCCTTTATCTACAAGTTTCCTTAGTAACTCTGCATTTTCATAAACACTGAACATATCAAGATTCTTGAAGCTTAATCCTTTATCTACTAGTTTCCTTAGTTACTATAGATCAAGGCAGTATAGAAACAGATTAAGGATGGAGTATCAATAGAGAGAAAAGGGTTAAAGAGTTAAAGCAGTAATTCGGTGAACGGATGCACCTGTCACCTTAACAATAATAGAAAGTACTGTAATTTCCTTGGTAAGGTTTGAATGACAAGTCCAAAAACCAAAAAAGATGGAAAAAAATATACCCAAATTTGAGTATGCTGATGGGAATCCAAAGCCTAAACCCTGCAAAAGAACCAGATAATTAAATAAAAATGAAGACCCAAGGTATCATGCCAACAAAGATACTTGGATGGAAGCTCTTTGAGCTTCCCTTTTCATAAGTCATTCCATGCAAAAACAACAGCAATCATGCATGGACCAAGTGTAATCTGATTTAATAAAACCTGAAAGACTGCAAAGCGGCAACATGAAATAAACATCAACCACCTAGGACAACCAGCATGACCTGGATGTATTGGCAGAAAAGTTCAATGACACAGCACCAAGCACACTTACCTTCAGTGATAGATTTCCAAATGTCGGTTTAGGCGAAGAACGGTAAAGATACTGGTACCACGCATGGGAGCCTGGACCATACAAAAGAAACGCATAGGAAGCAAAACAAATAAGCTAAAAGTTGAATTCTTTGCAGCGGCATACAGAACAGAATTTGGACAGCATTGTAAGAAAAAGAAGGCAAATTCCTTCTGGACTGAAATCTGACCATGAGTCAGTAGAAGAACCAAGACTTTCTAACCTACGAAACATTATCAGAATTTCTAGTCATCACCAGATTCCCAGGTCCTCATTTTGAAGAACTCATGCACAGCCAAATGACTAGTAGAGCAGCAATCAGGAAACCGACATGGCCTTGTAAAGAATTCAGTTCTCTGCTACTTACTGCCTCAATGTTTCAAGGGGTATCTGTTAGATTATTACCTTGTCCTGACTTCGAGTTCCAAAAGGGAAAATGTTAAAAAGGGCCACCTCAAAATGAGACATCTAAAGTGATAGCAGCATGGAACAGGGCCATTTCCATAGCTAATGGAAGGCCCATCTGCAGATGCCAGTGTTGAACCACCGAGTGTGTCCCGTAGGGACGTCGGCTGCGCAGCATGGTGTTAGCTAAAAGAATTTAGGCTTGAGATACTATGTTCTTCATATTCTTAGGCAGTATTGGTTTAGTTTCAGTGAAAGCAAAGTTCCATTAATTGAATCAGTATCTTGAAGGACTTCATGCAGGCCCAAATGCCATTAATATTAGTTTGTCAGCAGGAAACTACAGAATTTCTCATCATAATCATACCCCTTCAGGTTGAATGATTCAGCATTGTCAAACCTGTTATATTGGTGATCTGAAACCGTTCACTTGCTGTTCTTTGGCTTATCGATCGGTTGATATATTGTAGTACACTAGCGAGTCGCGTACACGAGCTAATAACTATGTTTAACCAGCAATAAAGCTACTAAAATAATCTAAAATCAATAAGCTGTATAAAAGGAGTCCTGATAAAAGTAGAGGCTAAAAAAGCATCTCCCACTATATGCCTACATTTTAGTGGGAAAAAAGAAAAAAAAAAAATCCAATTCATGCACACTATTAGATTAGTGCTATACACAAAGTGACCATTTGAACAGTATAATTCAAACAAGAAATATTAGAGCTGAAAGTAGTCTAGCATAGTTGGTCGAAGACATCATGGTACCTCGCCTTGTTATGCTTGGTTGGAGGTTTGAGGCGGCACTTTTCTTTTATTGGATAGATTTCGAGTAGATTTAAGAATAAGGATATGTTTTTTTAATAACTCTTCGCTATAATAAACAAAAGAAAAGTTTAGAAGAGATATTAGAGATTGACGATAAGAAGAGAACGCATCAAGTAAATTGCCTAGGAGTCCATTCATTCAGCTAGCACCTGCAATATTGCGCTCACTAAGACCTGCAGGTCGACCATAGTTCAATAAGAGCTTCTTCTAACCACAAACCATTGATCCAACTCATATAGAATTAGTTGGTCAGTGTATTTCCACTTTTCTATAGCAAAGAAACTCGAGAAAGAAAAGAATATTGCAAGGACATATTAGATGTAACAAATTGGCGCAACGGTAAAAGTTGTCATCACGTGACTTTGAGGTCACGGGTTAGAGGTGTGGGAACAACCTCTTGTAAAAATACAAGATAAGGCTGCGCACTATAAGCCCTCGTGGTCCGCCCCTTCACTAGGCCTTGCATAGGCAGGAGCCTTGTGCACCGAGGCTGCACTTTAAATTGGTAGCTCTGACACCATAAAAGAAGTCAAGTGTCTGATGATACTTCACTGTATTATTCACCTATACAAGAAGTGTTTATATTGACCCTTGGCGTAATGGTAAAAGTTGTCGTCATGTGACTTTGAGGTCACGGGTTTAAATCGTGGAATCAGCCTTTTGCAAAATGCAAGGTAAGGCTGCCTACTATAGGCCCTTGTAATCCACCCCTTCCCTAGAGCCTGCATAGGTAGGAGCTTCGTGTACAAGGGCTGCCCGGTGCTGCCTTAAGAAGTGTTTATACAGACTTTGTACGCAGAGGATAATAACATGTTTGAATAGAGAGTTTATAGGGAAAATCTGTAACTGAAAAGTGATAAAATAGATTCTTCTATCCAATTGATAAGTTAATAATAATCTTGCCAGATTGTGCTGGTCGAACTGAAAAATTAAGGGAACATTAGGGAAGAGAGCAAGAACGTGACATTAATTAAGCTTTTAAGATTTGACTTGCAATGAGACTTGGCACACAGTAAAAGTTGTCATCGTGTAACTTTCAGGTCAAAGGTTCAAGACATGGAAACAGCTTCTTGCAAAATGTAGGGTAAGGCTGTGTACTTTAGGCCCTTGTGGTCAGCCCCTTCCCCAGACCCCACATAGGCAGGAGCTTCGTGTACTGGGGCTGCCCTTGCAACGAGACTAATAAATCTAGCTAACTAATAGAAAGAAAAGAGAACTTTCATTGCATTCATGGAGCATATGAATCAAAATAAAAAATTAATAAAATAAAGAGTCCCATAGAATGAATTGATATCACCAACATTCTCGCTGTGTTACTCAATGAAAGTCGGCATGAATTCACTCCAACCCGTGCCACGCCTTCTTTCATCATCCAATCAATATCTTATACTTATTTGAAGTGTTAATCATCCATTGCTGGAGCAATCAGATGAATGGGCCAGATCATCCAAAGGTGCAAAAGTGGATTGTTGTTCTATCTTTGTTTTAAGACATTCAATCTACAAGAGGAATGCTAAACTAACTGTAGGTATGGTCTAGCGAACACATTTTGTGGGGTCCACCTATGAATGATCTAATTCGTTGATCTTGTTTGTCTATATTTAGATGTCTTATACATAAAGAATAATGTGATTTAGATGACTAAAAAATAAAAAACATCTGAAACGTTGTACTTTACAGTTTAAAAACTTTATAAAAAAATGCATATTTGGCTAAAAACTAAAAAGTATCTGAAATGTTGTGTTAAAAAAATTAATAGTTTTAAAAACTTCATAAAAATGCATATTTGGCTAGAATCATCCAAATTACATGCCTTATTTATTTATTTATTTATTTATTTATTTATAATACATCCAAATCTAGAGAATGAGATAAATTGATACTAGATAAATTGAAGGGGATCCTTGGCACAACGGTAAAAGTTGTCATCATGTAATCTTGAGCTTACGGGTTTAAGACATGAAATTGACTTTTTACAAAATGTAATGTAAAGCTACCTACTATAAGCCCTTATAGTCTGCTCCTTTCCTAGAACCCGCATAGGTGGGAGCTTCATAGACAGTTTAGCATTCCTCAATCTATAAATATCAAAACGTTAGATTCTCCATGTTACGAGGCTCAATGGATCAAGCGGATAAGATCGGGTCACCTGCCATACAAATGCGAGATGGAACGCGCGTCTGCACACATAAAACCGATGCGAATACGATCGGGCATTGGACCCATAAAAGCCCCAGACGCAGTGGAAGGCGGGAAAGGGTTTTGCTTTTCCCGGGTTTTTTCTTCTCAATTTTCTCTATTCTCCGGCGAAGATCAGAACGTTGTTGCCGGCATCGATGGTGGAAGGTGGATCTGCAGAGATGCTCGACGAGATCCAAATTCTAGTTTCCGATAAGCTCCAAGTGGTAGGAATCATCTGTCCCTCTCTTTATTCTTCTTAGCAATAAATGACAACTTCTCCTGAAAATGCTTCTACTGACTAAGATGAATTCAAAGATAATATGGATACCTTCTTTATTCTTTCCTTTAATTTTTCTTTATATTGATGAAATTATTCAGGTCTATCTGTTTTTCGTGTGGGAATGATGTTTTTATGCAATTTGAAGGTAGGAATTATATTTATTTTTGACGTTAAGGGTTTGTAATCAATATAAGAGTGGGGAATGCCCCTAAGGCTTGTGCAACTAGTAAACTGGTTAACATTTATTGAGATAACCTGATGAGATCTGGATTAAGTGGTTTGTTTATCTAAATGATTCAAAGTAGGTGTGTGAAATCGGTGACTTGTTAGTGCGCTGAAGATGATTTGTGTTTGGTCTTTTGTGGGCCAATTGATGCGAGGCTACCAGCCAGCTGAAATTGGTTAAGTTCTTATGGTTTGTGGTTGTAGCCTGAAGATTTATAAGTTGGAGATATGTTGTCTGGTCTACTACAGGGCACTTCGACTGGCAAATCTGAGGAATCTTTTGAAACTAGTTTACTGGGTTTTTGAGTTGCATTGTGGGATTACTGCTGCTCATTCGTTCGTCTGTGCTTTCAATCAAACCAGTTGTGGGGTTTAAAAACCTAGTACAAAATGGTGGCTTGGATAAGGGGCATTGCCACATTGGTACGCTAAATGCCAATTTGACGATTTCATTTTGTTTGCCATTTTAGCAGTTGAAAACCAAGTTTTGCTTGATTTAAGTCTTTGGATAGATTTTCTCTCAACCATGAGTCTTTGTTTACTTCTTGTATTGGCAACTAATTATGCACTCTTATTTTCTCGATGGAGTAACATTTTACCCTTTGACACTGATGGAATTCAATATTCTGATTGCAATGCTATCTTATAGAACATGCTCTGATCTTTTCCTTTCCCATGGTTATCTTTGTTTACCTGTTATATCAATCTACTGCTAAGATTCTAACCTCTTTTCTAGCTTCTAGCTTCTTGCTTATCTTCTATTGCTTCTTATTATTTATGTTTGAGATTTCAACTTGTGCTTTTTATATGTGAAACAGTCTAGCTGAAAGTCTGTTAAGTTGCAGTGTCTTTTGCAACTATTTCTAATCTAAAATCTTGAATGTTCAGATCTCCTACAAGTGGCTTAGTCGTAACTTTTCACTATCATCAAATGATGCCAAGAGGTACACATACTTACCAAGTATTTGTTTGTAATGTAGAGTTGTTTTTGCTTTATTGTAACCACTGCTTGTTTTCACGGTTAGTATGCTTCAGGAGTTTGTTGAAAAGTATGGGAATGGACTGGAAGTGTTGTATACTTTGTCTGGATGGTTAAAGAACAAACCTCAAGTATACCATATAAGACTTGTTTCAGGAGTTCAACTTTCAGGTTTGATCAACTTGTGAAATATTCAAGCTCTATTTACCAAGCTTGTATCTGTTCTTCAGTAGAGGAGAATTATATATAAGAATATGTTACCAATGCATGCCAAGTATTTCTTGATGCAAAGAAAATTTCATTGAGGTGGTGAATTTCTTAAGAGATGTTTCTTCTTTGGCTGCTCTGGAGCATACCACTCATCTTCCATGTGCTACGTTCCTTAGGTTAACTATTGAGACAATTGAAAGATGGGAAAATCAGAGTGGTGTTTCTTCCATATGGTATAATTTTCATTATTGGGAAGTTAAAAGTGTCTAAATGTGCTTGTGATCCACTCCAATTCATATCTCTGATGTTATCTTATAGAAGTTATATAATTGCCAGTGTACCCCTCACAACTGTTTATAATAATAGTCCACTTGACATCTAGTGTGTTATTTGGCTGAGGAAAAGGAAATTAGTAGTTATAGACCCTTTGGGAAAGACTTATTTCGGCACTATGTGCTTCTCTTGCTAATTCAACCAGAAATCTTTACCATCCCTTGCTGAGAAAAGATGAAAATTCTGAAGAAATAGGAACTCCTTGGCTTATGCTTGTTACAGACCAAACAAATTCTTCTTAGACTATTAAATAAGGACTAGAGCTCTGTATTCTTTAGAAGGTTGAGAGGAGAAGAGATCAGTCCAAGAAGTTAGGACGGAATCTTCCTTCTATACCTTTAGAAGCTCCATTTGGAATGAAGTGCCATATGGTTTGAAAAGGGTGCAACCAGAGGGGGAACAAATATATTATGCAAAATATTTTGGTATTTGAAAAACTTTTGCTAGTCCTGATACCTTCAATGGATGAAGCTACATAGTTTATATTGAGATGGACAGATTGTAAATTCTATAGAAGACTACAAAGATCATGGAACATGAAGGTGCAATGGATCAAAAGCTGTGTCTGCGTTACTTGGCTAAAACCTTAACTGTGTCTAATCTTTTTTCCTCTGTAACTTGCACCAGCTTTATTGACACTAACATTTATTCTAATTGAATTGATGTAGAGTTTGAAGTTATGTTTAGGATTAGTGTAGTTCCCTTGAATAGATATTTGTTAGTACGGTATAGGCTCAATGTAGTTTTTTTGTGGAAGTTAGACACACACACACGCACGCACGCACATGCACAACCTCAAACTCTGTTCACCCAAGTGTGAGAGACTCCTTGTGTCACTTCACTATAAGACTTTTGAGCTATGGGCTCAAAATAGTTGGCTTCCATTTTCCCTTCTTCAATCTGTTTCCTTGGTTGAGTTGCTAACACATCATGTAACTCATCCAAGAAAGTGGATCTTCTGTTCTGCATTTAGCAGTCAAAGGTTGATGCCAGCAGTACCAATTCTTTAAAGTCCTTTTCTTTTCTTTTTTTCATTTTCTTTTACATAGGTCCTTGATAAGTGCCACTGATACTATAACTTATAATATTAAATCTCCTGAATCAGTTCAACTTTTACAATTAAAGGAGTGTATTCCTTTGCACCTATTTACAGAATAAATGATGATTTTGGTATTTGGCTTGCATTCCTTCTGTTCATATTTCCTTATTATTTTTCTGTTGGCATTTTCTCCATGTTACAATTAGTTGATACCTAGGTGAATTCTCTTGATTTTACTGCAGAAGCAAGACGTGAGTTTGACGATAACTGTTCAATTCAGATTTACAGTGTTCAAGCTTATGTTCCAAAGGATTCTGCAGTACTTTGGAATGCCGAATTTGTGCAGGCGGAAGAGCTTTTTGATCAGCCTGCAACTGTTGATAATTGCCTGAGGGACAACAGGTTCCCTGCCTTTTCCCATTCTTGTTTCTGGATTCTATGTTGCCATTAAGTATTCACATCAACTGCGTATGACTACGGACATTGGATATGCCTAAGATGCATCTAATATGGGTGTAACTATCCATCTACGGAGGCATATTTTATGTCTAATTACATTTTTCTGTGTCCATCCCAGATTTTGTGGGGTTTCAAATTCCTTTGTCAAGCGTTATCCTGTTGGAAAAGAAGGTTTTACTCCACCCAAGAATGGCCTTGGAGTTGCGGTATCATCAAAAACTAGTAGTGCTCTCCAAGTTCCACCTATTCCACATCCTCGAAGGGGATACCTGCAGCAACCAATCCCTGAGTCTGGCCAGCGATCTTCTACTGTTGCAGTGGGAGGTGGTAAGACTCTAATAAATGCTCCAGTAGTTCATGCCAATATTACCAAGCCAAACTTGGATAAACAGAAAGTTTCCATGGTTTGCATGGGTCCTGCCAGCAATAAGAAAGGTCAGAATGAGAAAAGCTCTTCAGGAACCAGAGGGTCCCTAACCAGCATGTGGGACCGTGCATCTGCCAAGTCAAACACCAGCTACCCCCCTCTGGAAAGTACCAGTGATGTTCGATATCCTATTGGTCAGTTCATGAATGCTGCTGACTGTGAACTTAGCTTGATTTACTCTAACAAGCAATTTCAAGATACAAAAAAGGGCAGCCCCGGTGCACGAAGCTCCTGCCTATGCAGGGTCCAGGGAAGGGGCGGGCTACAATGGCCTAAAGTAGGCAGCCTTACCTTGCATTTTTGCAAGAGGCTGATTCTATGCCTTGAACCTGTGACCTCAAGGTCACATGACGACAACTTTTACCGTTGCACCAAGGCTCCCCTTCAAGCAATTTCAAGATATGTCATGACTAAATTATCCAATTTTCTGCTGCTTTATATTGTGATTCAGTTACTGCAGAAGCTCAAATTTGTGCTCGTGAAACATTGGATTGTGTCAGCAGCGATGATGATGGGCAAGATACTAACTATAATAGGAATTCAAATGGTCAAAGCCGTAGAAAGCGAAGAGTTGTTTTTGATTTGACTGATGACGAGGATGATAATTATGAAAATGTGGTGAGCCTTGCATCACCAGAACCTCAAAACAAGGAATCTAATTCAGATTCTGAATGCAAAAATGAAAATGTTGTGCTTGAGAAAAGTAATTTGAATCTAGAAGCGCATAAAGAAGATACATTGAACATTAAACAAGAGAAAACAACAGAAAGCTATTCTGGGCTGTTGCCGAGGGAAGACTCAGAACGGGCCTTCAAGCGCAAAACTACTGGGATTTCTTTGTCAGAGAAGACCTACAGTGGAGAATTAAATCATGAAAGTAAGAAGGATAAAGGAACTGATGCTGCTTCATCTTCACCAAAAAGGAGAAAAATTCTCAAGACTCGAATTGATGAGAGGGGGAGAGAAGGTATTTAACCATGCTTTATGCTTGGCTGGATTCCCTTAACCAAGAGATCTAGTTGATGGTGTTTGCATGTGTAGTGTATTATACCTACTTTTTGCTTCAACTACCTTCATCTTTTCACAGTGAGCATTGCATTACTAATTAATAATAATCAGTTAACAAAAAATGTCTTAATGCATAAAATCTATGCAGTGTTTGTTTGGTTTCTCAAGTAATACAGATTGAACTGAATTTCATATAGCTTAATATCAAATATTTTGGTTAACCTTTTAGGTTTTTGTGCATTAATGAAGTGATATTATCTAAGTTTAGTAGGTGTAACTGACGAGCTAGTTGTTCTCTTTTCTCTGGTAAATGATTTTGTAAGATATCAAAAGTTAATGAAATTATATTTATTCTTAGAGATATGATATTTGAAATTAGTAATTATTACTGCATGATTAATGTTTCACTTGGTAGCATTTCAAAATATCAAGAGTTTTCTCATTTAGGAAGGGCCAGTAGTTTGTCTATTTATAAGGAATTTTGTTCAAATGTCTGTGTTGTGCCTTAAATTGTCTTTTCATTTCACTGACTTCAGTGAACGAGGTTGTTTGGGACGGAGAGGCAGCAGATAGAGACCACACTTACAAGAATGCAATCTCCAAGAGCGACGATTACAGGTCTGTCACTGTCATCTGGATTGTATCATGTGTTTTTCCATTGTCAATATATGTAGGTTTTTGTTCTAAATGGATGTTGAATAGGCTGTAGACCACTTAAAACCTCTCCATAAAGCATACAAGGTAATCAAAAGGTATCCCGTCTCACGTTGGAGAAGTTATTTGGCATATGATTGCTATCACAGAAAGTTGATATTTTTTTCTAGTGGATGAGGTGCATTTCTGCGTTAATCAGTAAATCTATCCTGGATCATAAGCCCAAAGGGTTTAATAGTTTCTCTTGTACAAACCTTACTATCCTTCAGTCTGGAAGTCAGGATCAGAAGATAGCAGGATTACCAGTACAGATTCTAGCCTGCCTCTGGTCCTTGAGACCTAATTGATTGTGCTTAACTAGTTGGTCTCCAATGTTCGCAAGTGCTTTTTGTTTTGTACTGTTCCCTGTTGTTGTAACTGTAATACACTTTAGTTATGGAAAGCACAATAGAAAAGCACAAAAAGGACCAGTAATATGAACATCCAAAAAAAATAAAACTGGGAAAAGGAAAAGAAAAAAAAAAAGAACGTTGGACACCACTGACGTATTTATCATTATTTTTTATCTGCCTATCTTCTAATATTTGATCACATCCTCAGGCCGCCCATATCTAAAAAGACACCAGCATCAGGGAACACTGCTCCATCTAATCCAGCAGGTAAAGCAGGAAACAAGAAAACATCTAAAGGTGGTGGGAAGGATGCCAAGCAAGGAACCCTTCTATCATTTTTCAAGAAGGCTTGAAGAGTAAAATGGAGGAGCAAAGCTACCATGAAGTCATTCGCAAGTGCCTTGCTGATTAGCCAACTGTTCCACCATGTGAACTTCTATCTATTGGAAAAGTGCTAGCCGGACCAAGTTATGTGGTTAGACAGCATATTTCAGTTGCTGAAATTACCCGCCGTTGTTCTATTGGTCAGGAAGATGTTCTCTCCTCGTTGCTGTTTGAAAATTTCTGATTTTTTTCAGCCATATTAATTTACTCTTGTACCGGCTAAGTCCTGAAGATAACATTGTTAGAGCAAAGTTAAATGTGAATATTCCATATTTATTTCCAGGCCCTGTTAGATATATCAGCACTCATCGGCCTCTTTTCTTTTGTCATAGCTCATATGCTCCCATCGTTGTTGCTACTTCCATGGAGCTCGTTAGTTCTTTGTATTGAATTAGTAAGATGGCATGTGATATTCCACATGTACAAAAATATGAGAGGGAGGGAGAAAACCTCACCACAAAAATTAAATCTATGCTTCTAAAAACAAACTGTGAAGAAAAAGTGCATTTTTGTACTAACCATCAAGTGTAAAAATATATGTAAATAACCAAAAAATCACAATAGAGATTGAACTAAGGCTAATAATGCAAGAGGGTGGAGATATCATTTTCCTTTCGGTTAATATAATAAAATCATAACTAGTAAGGGGTTATGTTTCGTACAATTATACTAAAAAAAAATGAATAAAATAGATTCAATGCCCCTCTTAAAAGCAAGAGAGGTTATTCTCTTAGTACAAAAGTACAAAATAATAAAGAGCTATTAGGACGGCATCTAGAACATGAACGTTTAAAACAAGTTCCAAACTCTTAACTTGAAGACAGAGTAAAAGTGATCTTCAAAAAGGAAAAGCACATGTAGCAATTGATCGCGTGATTCTGAAGAAGTATCCTTCTTTTATTTTCCTACTCAATAAACACCATTATGTTATCTTTATCTTGTATAGAAATGACATTTAGTTTAGCTTTAGATTTATCTCATAGTACTAATCCACTTCTTTTTTACATTGAAAATACACTTTCAATTGCCAGATTCATCCAATCGGCAATGTTTTAGGATTACTAGTCATACACAATAAGAAAAATTAGATGAACAGGTTCGATCAACTAAAGGAGAGCCCACTAAGCCGCAAACACCCTTACTCGCGTGCTGCCTGAAGCAGTCCTCTACGTATAGTATATGTAGACAATCAAAACATAAGAGATAGTGGCACAAAGACTTGTCCAATCGTTTGAAAAATAACTTGCCGTTTTAATAGTTCCAAGAGGAAAACGGGGTGGGTAAATTGGGGCCTGTCTAGTCTACTCGGCTCAACTGAGAGCACCCTTTGTCTTTAAGCAGGACCGAAACTTTCCGTGTTGAGTTGGCTACATGTAGTCCCACCATCCACGACGTGATGCGGCACCCATATCATATGGATCTTCAAGTTCAAAGAAAAATAGAGACGAGAGATTAATCCTGGCGTCTCCCTGGGGTGCATGAACTGGGGGCCTTCTTGGAAGTTGCAAATCTTTCCTCTGGTAAAAAAGTAACTGCATGGTATTGAACCAGGTGTTCCTTTCCCAACTACCCACTCAAGGAAGTTCTGGGTTTCCCCTGGCCAATCAGAAAGAAGAATCATCGGTCAACACTGAGCATTGGATCCCTGCTTGATGCATTGGATGGTCGAAAAGCCAGTGCAAAGGTCTAGGGAAAGTTTATACTCCTAATCTAGACAGCTCTGTGCCAATCCAAACAGCACATCTTTGGCCCACTTCTTTGATATCGTAAGCTTCTCCTTTGGATGTTTACTGCCTAAATTGGTAGAAAACAAGATATGTAAAACGATGGAAGGAAAAGAGGAATCATGGAATAGTGCTATAGTATACTCTACTTTTACATGATAGGCCTGGCAGATAATTGATCAAACCTGTTCATCTAATTTTTCGGCTTCTAGATTACTTGTATACCTCACATCAAGGTCATTAGATGAATATGACATTCAAAACCCATTCTTCTTGTTGAACATGGACTATTCTCTAAACAAGGCTTCTAATGTCCATGTTTTGCTTGCTCCTTTTGCAGCAATAGTCAACTGGTAGCAGAGAAATCAGATGAACAGGTTTGATCAGCCATTTGAAAGTTCATCATGCAAAAGTGAGGTGTGCTACAGGTTTGGGTAAATTTTTTGCTGGCCTGCTCTGACCGTCGTGCTTTCATTCTGCTTCTAACCCAACCACCTGATTCGAGTCTCATAATTTTGCCACTCTGCCTGAACTGGATCAATTCAATTTAAAAAAAACAGCCTGGTGCCCAAACTTAGCAGCCTTATCTTATATTTACATATAAGATGTTATTTTCCCACCTCACAGCCCATGGTCACCTGCCACAATAACTTTTAAGAATATAAGGCTTCCTTCTAACGGGGCGCCTAGTCGCCATTCATCGACTAGGAAAGGGCAGCCCAAGTGCGCGGAGCTCCCGTTTATGCAGAATTCGAGAAAGAGACGGACCACAAAAACCTACAGTAGTCAGCCGTACCGTGCATTTTGCAAAATACTGATTGCACGGGAGTCGGGCAAAATGGAAGTATGTGCTCGTCTGGTGATCGAACGATGGATCTTTTCCCATAAATTCCGGATATAAGATCTAAGCCCGACGCTTTTGCCTGCGACAAACGAACAACGAACAAGCGGCAGGTGACGCACAAGGGCATCTCAAGTACTCCGACAAACAAAGATCAAATCTTCATCTCTTTGCCCTCTGTTTCTCCTTTTTCTTTCTAAGATCCTTCACGGAGAATTGCAGGATCTTGATTGTTGAAAAATCCCTGCAAATTTAGGTTAGTTGACACTTTCTTTCGTGAATCTTGATGCCACAGCTGAAGAACAATGTCTGCGTGCGTTTAAGATTAGTTTTCGATTTACTTTTCATTTTTGTGCAATGGTTCGAGATGCAAGAGCTCGATTATTCGTTTTCTGGCGACTCTAGGTGACTAGAAACGCATGCATTCGGATCTTTTCCTGTTTTAAGAGATCAGATCAATCGATTGTTCGTCAGCCGGAAATTTTCATTTTTCTCTCCTTTTCTTTTCTTCGGTCATCTGTTTGAGCGAGAAGAGGAGGAAGAAGTTTTTGTTGCTATAATTTGCTGTTTTTAATTGATCTGGCGAAGATTTGTTTATTAATTCTGACGTGGTTTGGATCAAGATTCTTTTATGCAGCTCTTATCATTTCGGTTTTGGTTTGAGGAGTATAAAGCGGCGGGTTTTAGGATCTGTTTCGATAAAATGAAGATCGGAGATCTTTTAGCGCTGCTACTTCCCCAGTTTTTGCTACTTTGCTGCTTGGAGCTGAAGAAAACAGAGACAAATTCTTGAGAAATAGGGTGGGGTATAAGTATGGCAAGCCTTTAGGAAAACAGGAGATGGTAGAGAGTAGTTTAAAGACAGGAAACTGCGAAGATGCTGGCCATACTGAAATTCGAGATGAAAGCTACGAGCCTGTCCTTCGAAGAGAGCCTTCTTTCTCTGGTTGGTGTGGTGAAGATGGCTTTGAGCATTTAGATCGTTTACCTGATGATTCTCGCGTCAGTGTAGAAGATTCTGATTTTGAATTGCCCTTGCTTCAGGAAGAGTGGTTGGAGAACGGGAATCATAGAGAGAAACAGGTATTTGGTAGGTTTGGGCAGAGAAGTATGGATTTGAATGGGGGCCATGATAATATGTCTGTTTACATTGAAGAAAACGGAGGTGAAAAGAAGTATGTTCCATTTGATATTGAGGATGATTCTGTTAGTGAGCTGCGCTTTTCGGACTTAAGTTCTGATAGTAATCTTTCAAGAAGAAAGCAAGAGACAGCAGACGATGTTCAGAGTTCAGTATCTATGGCTGCTGTTGTAAAGGCGCTGGTTTACATACTAGCATGGTATATTTTCAGCACAAGTTTGACACTGTGAGTGTTTGGTCTTTACTCTTTCCTACACAAGCAATTAAAATATATACTTTTTTCTGTCTTCATGTTATGTTCAATGGTTAATTCTTCTGATGAAGTAATGCCTTTTCACTTCTCTTTTAAATAGGTATAATAAATTACTACTAGGTGATAAATTAGGAAAGTTCCCTGCTCCAATGTTGTTGAACACCGTACACTTCTCAGTGCAAGCTGCTTTGTCAAAGATCATTGTACGTATCTGGTCTCAGACACTGGAACCTACTGTAACAATGTCATGGAAGGATTACTTTTTAAGAGGTAACTGCATAAAGTATGGTTCTTCTCTTTTGTTTAATCTACTTAATTTGACATGGATATTCTTATCATAAATTTCTTGGAGACCATGCACTTGTCAGGAGGCAAATCCATAATCTCTCTCCCTTCTTCCTTTTTTTTAAAAATAATTTCTTTTACCTTTTTTCCGTTCCTATCATATGCAAATTTGATAGACTTAAGAGTGTGCCAAATTTTGGTTTTGTTGGGAAAGAAATGTATAAATAGAATATGGATCAACTTGTTATAGCTGCTTGAATTGAAAGGCTGTGGTGTTGATTGCCCTCAACCAAACTGGAGTCCAGCATAGATAGGCATATGCATAGTAAAAGGCCTGAATAGTGACGGGAACTTACAACTTGAACTTCATAAGTACCACAATTTAACAGTTGGTGGCCAAGTTAGGATTTATGTACTTGAAAGAGGGCAGAATATTTTTTCCCCACTGTAGCTGGCAACACATGATTCTAGAGCATTTTCGCATCTGTACATCCAACAACATACTATTCATGTAAATCTGAAAGTGCTTTTGGTGCATGACTCTTACATGGCCAAGCTCATGTAAGTGTATGCGTTCGTGGTGATTTCTTCCTGTCTACATTCATAGTTACCTATTTCTGATGCTATGTAAGACTTATAGGTCTTGATGGATAGAACTCTAACAGGAGACTGCTCAAATGTTGGGGCATATACTTGTAAATATGCAGTATGCATCCCATAAAGTTTTAGGGTACAGAAGTGGCCGCTATCTTCTCTAGTATTATGCCACACAATCCACCATGTACTAAATCATGCAACACTTGACCTTTCACATCTTGGTGTGTTGGATTTCCTAGAGATTTTTCTATTACTCGATCCCCATGAACCACTCTTTGTTTTTAGTTGTTAGTTATCAGACACGTGAATTACAGGGCTACTAAGTTAACCAGTAACTTGTTTGCTTGTTGATATACCGTGTCCACAGACTGAAATATTCATGATGAGGTAGCTAGTGGAATCATTTTCCCCAGTAATCTTTTACAAGTTCTTGATTCATTTCCAACTTGAACTCTTGTGGAGGGTGTTCTTCAGAAATGGACTGTAAACATTGTATTGGTACTGTGCTATGAAGGTTTCCCCCCTTCTAATATGGGCCATCATGTTATGTATATGGCCTAGTTGTTGTGATAAGCAGTTAGAGTGCTTAGTCCTGATGCACTCCTTGTAAATAAAGTCTGTTAAGAATATAGTCAGATACAATTTTATAGGGTTGACCAACAATTTCTTCATGTTGGTCTTTTCTAAACTGAAGCTATGGAGACTGAAAATCCTATTGATAAATAGACATGAAGATTTAGTTTCTGAGAGGGAGGCCAAATTAAGGTGTGCTAGAATGAGCGTGTGCATGTCTATGTAATCTCTAAGGTTTCATTCCAAAGTGGGTCACCTGCTTCAAGACTATGATCAAACCAATTCTGTCTACTGCTTTGATACTTGGGCTCTCTGTACTCAGCACATTGCCATGCATTATGGTGGAGTGGCGCTCCCCAAAGCCTTAGCTTCATATGTCTGATCCTTATGAATCCTTCTTGCAGTTGGCAACTGTCAAATAGATACAATTTTTTTAGGCTTTCAAGTAACTTGTTTCAAGTTTTCTACCATGGAAGCTATTTTCCTCCTTAAATTGATGGAGAAATATAGGGAAAGGAGGCGCACTTCTACATGGTTTTCATTGACTTAGGAAAAGCTTAAGATAGGGTCTCTAGAGAGCTAATATGATGGGTGCTAGGTGAGAAAGGATTTTCATGGGGATACAGAGACATAATTAAGGATATGTACGAGGGAGCACTAAAAAATGTTAGAAACACTAGCAGAGAGTGAGGATTTTCCCATCACCATAGGGTTGCACCAAGGATTGGCATTGAGCCTGTCTCTTCACATTGGCTATGGATGAGTTAACAAAACATTTGCACGAGGAGATTCCATGGTGCATATTATTTACTGATGACATAGTTTTGATTGATAAGGCAAATGAGGGTGAAAATACAAAACTAGAGTTGTGGTGAGGTGTTATAAAGTTTAAAGGATTCAAAATTAGCCGAACTAAGACTGAGTATGCGAAATGCAATTTAGCAGGAGAAGAGTGGGAGGGAAGCAACAGTTAAGACTGATAACCAAGAAGTGCCCTAAAAAGATTACTTTGATATTTGGGATTGATAATTCATGGGAGCAGAAAGATTGAGAGGGATATTACTCAAAGAATTCAGGTGGGTTGGAACAAAAGGAGATGGGCCTCTGATGTTTTGTGTGATTGGCGGGTGCCACTCAAAAACTGAAAGGAAAATTCTATAGGACAGTTGTAAGGCTAGCCATGCTTTATGGATCAAAGTGTTGGGCAGTTAAGGAACATCATATACATCAGATGAGCATTGTGGAAATGAGGATGTTGAGATGAATGAGTAGTAAGACAACAAAGGCTAGAATTAGAAATGAGAATATTAGAGGAAACGTAGGAGTAGCGCCGATGAGCAACAAGATGAGAGATGGTAGACTTAGATGGTTTGGACTTGTGCAACGAAGATTGAAGATGGCATCGGTTTGCAGTGAGTTGATCCAAGTCGAAGGATCTAGAGGAAAAGGGGAAGGCCCAAAAGGACATCGTTATAAGTGGTGAGTTAAGATTTAAAACTCTAGAACTTAATGAAACATTGTCTTTTTGAATGGAGGAACAAGATTCTTGTAGCTGACCACTAATTGGGATAAGGCTTTGATTTGAGTTATTCACATTCCTTGATTCATGCTTGATATTTTGAATTCCAAATGGGGGGAATAAATTGGGGATTTAATTTTGTAATTAAGAGACATGGATAGTAAAGAAAACATCTACGCTCCACCCCAAAGCTATCATTTCTCAACTAGTACAAATTTATTAGATACAAAAGATACATCTTCAATCTGTGTCTTTAAACTGTAACCTGTATCAGTTAATTGTACTTATCTCTCTCGTTTGCTCTCCTCCCCCCCCCCCCCCCCCCCTCCCTTAGACAGCATAGTTTTGTTTCCCACAGTCATTGCAACTATATTTATCTAGTACTTTACCCATTTTGCTTATCAGATCTGATTGCTGCTTATTGCGTTCACTTACCTTATTTATCTAACATCTAATGCTACAGATGGACTTTGCCCTTTGCAGTTGTACCAACGGCTCTTGGAACTGCATTGGATATAAACCTAAGCAATGCTTCCCTTGTTTTAATATCTGTCACATTTGCCACAATGGTTGGTATTTTCTCATCTGCTGACATGTTTGTTATGACTGTTTCTTTTTGAACTTGGTAAAGCATATTCATACAAGGACTTGGTAATTAGGTTTCTTATTGAGAAGGAGCATTTATTGTTAACTTTTAAAGAAAAAATAAGTTTCATTTATTGTTTATGTTCTTCTTTTCTTCTACAGTGTAAGTCTGCTGGTCCGATATTTCTCCTTCTGTTTGCTTTTGCATTCAAGTGAGTTTCTGATCACCTCCAGCATATCTGATATTACATGTCCCTACTAAATGTTATGTGATTCAAGATTTAATTTTCTATCCTTTTATGTAGATTTATTTATTTTCCCCCCTACACTTTATACTTGATAACTGCTTAGATGCAATTTGTCTATCCTTGAAGAAATTCTTTGTAGGTTGCTGAAATGCATTCATTGCAGTTAATAAGTGCTATCTTATGGACTCATGTTGTGCATAATGATTTAAGGCTATTTCTGTATCTGTGCTCTCATGTTGTGCATAATGATTTAAGGCTATTTCTGTATCTGTGCTCTCATGTTGTGCATAATGATTTAAGGCTATTTCTGTACCTGTGCTCTCATGTTGTGCATAATGATTTAAGGCTATTTCTGTACCTGTGCTATACCATGTTGGGAAATTGTTTAATCTTCATTATGCATTTCATGTTGATTATAACAACATGACCTTTTCACGTACTTTAGTGACCCTAACCAATAAGTAGAGGCCATTAGCTGCAGGACTGCCTCAAGAGAAAGAAATTGAAACTCCATGGTGCCTAGGCAAGGAGAAGGGGGTTTATAGGATTCATAAGGTAGGTTAAAAGACTATTCATTTCATAGCATGTAAGGAGGGTAATAAATGTTAGTGGTGCATTCCTTTTATGAGGTCTTACTTGAATTTGTTCTGGCCCTGACTAGTTGAGCAGAGGTATCCTGGACTGCTTATATAGTTTATGCTGGAGTGACTAGTTGAGCATGGGTATCCTGGCTAGTTTATGCTGTCTGGCTATCATTTCCTTAACTGTTTGAATAATCTCTCTTGACTTTGTTCAGTGTTGGTTGGACCATGACAGCCTTGTAGTGGTCTGATAGTAGTAGAACGGAGATATGCTCAGTTCATCAGATGGAAAGAAAAAATGATATTTACCTGTCTAAATTAGCTCACTAATTTGAGGAAATTTGTAGGCATGGTAATTGAGATGTCTTTGAATTACTATCAATGGGAGTTGGATGATGAGGCATATGCTCCTGTTAAGGGAATATCTTGTGACTGGTTCCATCAATAAGGATAGCAAAGCAACTGATGGAATTTCCTTGTTTTTTGTTTTGCCGCTAGTGTACTATTTATGTATCATTTTAGTAAAGCAAAAGGAATTGTGTAAGCTTCATCTGCAATTGAAAGTGAATAGGCTTCTATTTTTTATCTTCTAAAAGTTCAATGTACACCTGTTTCATGGAGCTGACCTAGTTTCTATTTTCTAGTGACTTCTCCTAAATTTAAGTAGAAATCCAAGGGTTGAGATCATGAGAAAATTCCTGATACACCCTAATCGGATGTAATGAAGGAATTATCTCTGAAATCGATCGTCACACATGTCTTTGTAATAGATGAGAAAGCAACCATGTTTCTGGGGTGTACTTTATTGGTTAGGTCTGCTTGTTGAGGTCAGATTGCACTTCTCTTGTCAGTTTCAGCCACCTCCAACATCAGTCTTCCTTCTTTCAGTTAAACAATTTGAACAGCTAATATGCAGTTTCTTCAGTTTGCAACTTCCACCAGTTTTTCTTGCCTTTTTCTCTCACATTTATGAAATACAGCTCACTTATTACTAGATTATGACTCTTAATTGCTGCTACCTTGGGTTTCTAACTATCATCATATTTGCATATGCTGTGCAACTTTTTTATTTTCCTTGGTAGCTTTATTAGCTTCACACACTGAACACAATGGTGTGGGCATATCATCTTGGAATCTTCTCTTCACTTCTATCATCTCATGCTTATGTTAGTTTTACTAAAATGAACGTGTTCTAGACAGATTTATTTTCGCACAAAACTCAATGATCATAATATATACTGCAGCTAGTTTTCCTTTCTTAATTAGGAAAGCTTAATTTTGCTTCTAAAACTAATAAATAGCTATTGAGATTCTGTGTAGCACGGGATTGTTTGTCTATTACAGCTCTCATTTATTTATTATTTGTTCTGTCGTACATTTTGGTTTCTTATAACTTCTGAGCTTATGATGTAGCATGGGGTTATCTAATGTAGCTTTTTTTTGTTGACATTGTCCTCTATAATACTACTCTAAACTCCCTTTTTTTGGAAGGTTGGAGAGTCCAAGCATCAAGCTTGTAGGAATTATAGTTGTCATCTCCATTGGAGTTCTATTGACAGGTTTGTCGCTTCAATTTTTGCATCCAGTTGTTGCCGTTTGTCTGTTGAACAGTTCCAATTTCAGCGCCATGTTAAATTTGTTTTATAAAGGTTATCTGATATTTTATCTTAAAGACTTTGATAAGCTTATGATAATCATATTGTTTTAGGTTTATTCTCACACTTACAACGTGATGCGCATACTCCACTTGGAACTTCTTTACACAAATATTAAATCTGTTCTAACTTCTAACCATTTTTCCACTTCTGGGAAAAAGGAGGCTTGCTCTGGAAGGTCCCAAATAGCCCTAACTAGTTGAGATATCAATCTAGGCACTGAACGCTTTACATGTTCCAAGATATCTGGATTTCACAAGAAGTTAGTATTTCTGCCCTCTTGATTATTGTCTCCTGCGTTAGCCTCCTCTCTCTATTTTAAGGGCTTCTCGCTGCAACTAACATGCTCGTCACTGATGCAAACATGACACTTCTTGCATGAGTTTCCTAGGCATATCTGTAAAGATAAAAGAAAAGGAATACCTGAATACCAATTTGGCTTAAATTGCAACATGTTCCTGATCTTGATGCTTGTTAGCGACCTTTTTTCTATTGGCAACTGGGCTTTGCATAAAGAGCTGTTTGTAATAGATGCAAATACTTTTCTGGACTAGTTTAATTATGTGTAACATCTTGCAGCCATGATTTTAATGTACTGACCAAAAATTCTCTTGCAGTTACAAAGGAGACAGAATTTAATTTCTGGGGTTTTGTTTTTGTTATGCTGGCTGCTGTTATGTCAGGGTTTCGTTGGGCCATGACACAGATTCTTTTGCAGGTGCAATTGTGTTGCTTTTCTTTCTTTGCCAATTTTTATGTCTCTACAATCATTATTCATGGTTAAAACAGTTTTTTGTTTGATTTTTCTTCCCTGATTTAATGCGTGTTCCTTCTTTGTGTGATTATTTGTCGCCGCCTTCGTTCTAAAGAAAGAAGCCTATGGTAAGCAATCTACTCTCTCTCTCTCTCTCTCTAAACACAGACACACATATTGCAAGTTCTTAGAAATCTAATGTAAAACTTTTGGAGCCATATAGTTATATGTAGCATAAAATTTGTGCACGACAACCCCACTAGCATGCATGGAATTCTTCCATGCTCTTTTTGTGTGCATGGAGGACTTGGAGCAGATAGGGCATCCATGAAAGCATAAATTTTTAGTAAGTTGCCAAGTAAGACTATGCATGGTCACAGTATTAGTTATTCATTGTTTTTGCTGTTGTCCAGGTTTAAATCACCCAATTACCATGATGAGTTACGTGACCCCTGTCATGGCAGCGGCAACGGCCCTACTCTCTCTTATGACAGACCCTTGGAGTGAATTTAAAAGGAATGAGTATTTCAGTAATTCAACAAATGTTGTGCAAAGTATTCTTCTGATGCTTATTGGGGCCTCCCTTGCATTTTGTATGGTAAGAGTTGTTACTTTTAGTCGAAAGACAAATCTAGTGGTGCTCTACTATAAACCTTTATCAGTTGCTTTCAGGGATTTTGCGCAAGTTATTCTTTACTTACAAGGATGGTGCAACAAACTGCAACTTCTTGCATAACCTCTCATCTCTTATGAACTTAGGTTGCCGGGTTCTTTGGTTAGACAAGTATCATAAGAACCTGACAAAGACACCTTATGAGTAATGAAAAGTAGAAGGAGAGAATGCCATAAAAAAGGAGAAAACATACTGATATCCTTTGGAGGGAAAATTAGTTGAAACCCATTAAATACAAGCCCTCCATGGTACTAAATATAGGATTCCATTTAGTCTAACTAAAGGGCAGCCCCGGTGCACAAAGCTCCTGCATATGCGGGGTCCGGGGAAGGGGCGGGCCACAATGGCCTAAAGTAGGCAGCCTTACCTTGCATTTTTGCAAGAGGCTGATCTCCCTGTCAATATGTTTCCTCCAAATTCGAGGCATGGAAACAGCCTCTTGCAAAAATGCAAGGTGAGGCTGCATAAATATGGGAGCTTCATGCACTGGGCTGCCCTTTTATATACTGATTGCTGATTGAAATTTGATGTCGGTTTTCAGCCAAACCTTGGTAAAGATAAGATTTGACTATGCACTGGAAGCAGTTGTATCTACTTCCTGTCCTCAACACTTTCTTGGAGGAACAACACAATCTCATCTTGCTTTAGGAACATTTATTTGTTTATTTCTTTTGTGGATCAAGGGGGCTCCAGCAAGGAGATCCTCAATCTCCCTTCCACTTCACTATAATCACTAAGGTGTTGATTAGAAGGATTGAGAGCTGTGAAGTGAGGTTTGATCAAGGGATTCAGAATTGAATCATCAATTTGGATTACTTCTCTTAGTATGATGATGACATACTTGTTAGTGCAAAGGAGCATAATGGAGACCTTACTTGGCCTATCGTGGACAATATCATATGGTTCTCAGATCAAGATAGTAAGAGGTTATACCCTAAAAAAAGGATTTGTATCATTGGGAGTTTCCTTATTGGGATCATCATCAAGTCCTGACTACAGAATGAAGAGCAAAATACAAAGCAAGGGAATAATATTGGAGGAGTAGCTCAGAAGTGTTAGTGAGAACATATTAAAAGATGCTTTAGTAAGGAGCATAGGGATTAGTTATAGATATAGCTCTTTTTTGCTTACTCCTAACGATCCATAATAATGATATTGTTTTCTAAAACTATCTTCTATCATTTCCCCATTAGCACCAGTTGCACTTGATTCTCAGTCATTTCCTCTCACACATAACTAACAAAATCCAAACATCTTTGACTTAAGTTAATTACCAATCAATCTCACTAACTCAAACTAATCAAATCTTGATAACTTTGACCTTCTTTAATTATTCTCACTGAATTAAGATATTCAAATGATGATTACTTTAACTTGTTATGATGGGAAAAATATTCAAATATATCTGCTAGAATGGTTATAGTAGACTGCAGGCATGATTATTTTACGAGATTGGCCTCTTATTGTGGTTCTTAAATGATGCCTAGCCTGTCAACAGTTAGACTTTCATTTTGTTGGCTTTTGGTTGGTTATTTGTTAATTCTTGTCCTCACCTCAAACACTTCCATGAAAGTTAATCCACCTTGACCGTGTATTGTTCTCTTGTCCCGATTCATGTGATTATAGATAAGATTGTAAGGCAATCTGAGTTGAGGATTGACTGGACCAATTTTTAGAGAGAAAATGTGATTCATTCTCATGAAAGTCTAGAACCTCATAAAGGTGGAAATGGATTGTGAGTCATGAAAGAAGTTACGAGATTCATACTCATTGTCAGGGTTCTCAAGAGTGTGGTTATCTTGTCTATCAACTGATTGTTGTATGGCAGCAAACTGGTCAAAGATACCTTGCAGCCTGTTAAGGTAAAATAACAAGTGAAAAGAGCCCCCTTGGTAGATTTTTAGTTTTAGTTTCAGCTCAAAGATACATGATATGAGCCTTGAAGAAATTATCATGAATGGGCTCCCAATGTTAGCATACAGTGGAGAACTCAAGAAGTTCAGCTTCGAGGAGAAACTTTAATAGTTATCCATGCAATGACCAGACCAATGGGCCCTTTACTGGTCAAGTTCTGAAATCTTGATTTTCCTCCCTAGAGTTCTTCTCCTGCTTCTGCAATCTTTTGAATGTATCAATTCAAGGATTAAAGAGCCATTGAGGTGAATCCAAGAGGGGTTGACCCTGTGCAGAAGGAAGAGCATGATCTTTCACAGGAGGAAATTGTTGTGGGGAAGTTTGCTGGTGACTAGAAAGAACAGAGAAGTTGGTGCTGGATCCAATTAGAGTAGCAGAGAAAGATATGGTGAAGAAAAAAGATAGCGTGCTATGTAGTTAAAGGCGCAAGTCGACAGGTAAGTGGCTGGAGAGTGCCAGGCGCAGAGGAAATGAGGCGCAGTTGCCTAGGCGCGCTCCTGGGTGCGCCTGGGTGCCCCTTTAAGTCGCTCCTGCGATTCCAGGTGCAGATCCCTTACTCGGTAACGTATAAACCTTGTTTTTTTTTTTGTTGCGTTTTTCACCTTCCAGCCCTAATTTCAATCTTCCAACCTACTGAGAAGGTGAAAACGACCATTCCTCTTTGATCTTTCACAGCTCTAAGCAAAAAAAGGTATGGATTTACGAATTTTAGCATTTGTATACAGTTTCTGTAAAAAACGTAAAAGCCAGTACCGTTTTTTCAAATTTTTTATTTTTTGTTAACTATTTTCCATAGATCTTGATGGGTTTTAGTTCTATATGTATAAGAAAATATTCCATTTGAGTTTTATACTTCTTTCCTCTAGATTTGAGTTTGTTTTTAGGTTTTTTACTATTTTTCCCAAAAAATCAGTTACGGAAATAAAAAAAAAGTCTTCGTTTTTTTGTATTTCTTCATTGAAATGTATTTCTATCCACATATATAGCTTTCCCATGCTTGTGTCTTTATGTGTGATAATTTTTTCATCATTTTTTGTAATTTAGGGTTAATTTTTTTAATTTTTCCGAAAAAAAGTTACGAAAATTAGGAAAAATTTGTTTTTTTTTTTTTTTTTTATATTTATTAGTTAATACCTATTCTTATCCACATATATAGCTTACCCATGCTTGTATCTTCATGTATGATGTATTTTTCATGCATTTTTTTGTATTTTAGTGTTATTTTTTTTAAATTTTTCCGAAAATAAAAAATTACAAAAATTAGAAAAAATTTGTTCTATTTATATTTATTAGTTAATACCTATTCTTATCCACATATATAGCTTTCCCATGCTTGTTTCTTCATGCATGATGTATTTTTCATGCTTTTTTTTTAATAGCATTTTTAGATAATTTTTAATTATTAAAAATATAATTTTGCTCCCCAGGCTCCAGGCGTGCCTAGGCGCCCCAGGCTCCAAGCACACCCCTTGCGCCTGGGTGTGTCTTGTGCTTGTGACTACATAGATAGGGTGTTTATTTATGGTGCATGAGAGCTAAGATGAGGAAGAAGAAGACAAAAGAGAGAGAAAGGATGTTAGAGTGAGGCTAGCAAATTTGGGTTTTGTAGTTGACATTTTGAAATGTTAGAGGGCTTTTAAATGAGAGTGGACTCTGAATTTCAGGCAGTAGCCAAAAGTGCATGTATCTCCAGTCAAGACCTGTATAAAGGGGCAGCCTGGTGCATGAAGCTTCCGTTGTATACAGGGGAAGGGGTGGACCACAAAGTGTCTGTGGTACATAGCCTTACCTTGCATTTTACAAGAGGCTGTTTCCATCCCTCGAACTCGTATGTTCAGGTTACATATATGAAGGAGATTCAAGGTTTCAGATGATAAAGGAGAGGGAGAGTATAAAGGTGAACCAAAGATTTGAGAGAATAAGGAAGAATAAGATTAGAAGAATAAGTGGATCAGAACATAGAAGTTAGGTCCTTTGTGTTTGGCTGCTTTGTATGAATCTGTCACCCGCTCTAGTACCACGTAGGATATGAAGATGGAAAGAGAAGAAGAAAAGGAAGCAGTTAATGGGAGAGGTTATATGTATTTGTTAGAAGACAAATTGTAGTTGAAATCTCTTAAAATATAGATTTATGGAGGTGAAACAAATTTAACAGTTTCAGTACCAAGATGCACAATATCTATGTCTTACAAATCTTTTCTTGGTGTCACTGACTGTATTGAGTTCTTTGGGGCAGATAGTATTTAGTTTCTCAAGGTCCTAGCACATTTGACATATTTAAGGGATACAACCATTTCAAAGATTATGTTCAATTTGAATTTATTGAATTCATTTATCCATATGGTGGTGGTTTGTTATTTTTAAAGTTGTTCATGTGTTTTAACAGACCTATCTTTATCAATGAAATAAGCAGTTGCTTTTTCTTTGTTTTGCAGGTTTTAACTGAATACGTTCTTGTTTCAGTTACAAGTGCAGTAACAGTAATGATAGCAGGTGTTGTCAAGGAGGCTGTCACTATTGTGGTATGATATGCCATTCAATTTATTTCACATAAAAAAGCCATTGTAGTTTAATTGTTGTTTGGAGTGTTAGAGTAGGGTGGCATTTACAGATTGTAATCTGACTGAAACCTTGATTATTACTTAATTAGAAATGCCTAAAACAAAGTGCCACAGAATATAAAAATCATACTTTTTGCTTAAAGGGGCCCACCTTGGATGATCCAACCTGTAGAACAGATTGTTCTGACCTTGAATGACTCATCATCATCATCAAGACCTTATCGCAATTAGGGGTTAGCCACATGAATCTTGTTCCTCCATTCCCTTTATTAAGTACCATGACTTCATTTAGTCCCAAAGTTTTTAAATCTTTTCTCACCACTTCTATCCTCATTCTTTTGAGCCTTCCCCTTGCCCTTTTAGAGCATTCTACTTGCATTGCCTCCCTCCTTCTAACCGGTGCCTTTTTGGGTCTCCTTTGGACATGTTCAAACCATCTAAGTCTAATTTCCTTCATCTTGTTACACATTTGTACTACCCCTATGTTTCCTCTAATGTTTTCATTCTTAATTCTATCATTTCTTGTCTTGCCACTCATCCATCTCAATATCCTCATTTCTACGACACTCATCCTATGAGCATGATGTTCCTTAACTGTCCAACTCTCTAATCCATAGAGCATGGCCGGCCTTATGGCCATCCTATGGAATTTCCTTTTAGTTTGAGTGGCACCCACCGATCATACAAAACTCTAGATGCACATCTCCATTTGTTCTAATCCGCTTGAATTGTTTGGCTAACCTCCCTCTCAATCTCTCCACTCTCATGAATCATTGATCCTAAATACCAAAAGTGGTCTTTTACGGGGATCTAACCTTGAACGACTAGTAGTTTAAAAAGCCTGGGGATTGAATGATTCTAGCATTTGAATGCTTCTGATCACAGAAAAGAGATGGTTTAGAAACTTCGTACAAACAGTGGTCTAAATTCAAGTATTGTAAGGGGGATGCTAGAATTGTCCAATCTTCATGGTTTTCTGTTTATGAGATATCCAAAGCCAGATAAATTAGATGAATGGGTTGGATCACCCAAAGGTGGGCCCTTCATGCAAAAAGAAAGCTGCTTTGATTATACGCACTTTATGTGAGCACTTTGGTTTATCATTCCTCTTAATTAATTGGCCCATCTGTTTAGACACTGTCATGGCCTGAAAGCTATTGATGACATGATGCATGTATTTTGGACTTCTGATGATGCTCTTTCCTATTAAAAAGGTATGGATCATACTTGTCACATTCCATTATTTGACAGTATATCTAGAATTTTCTGTTTCAGATGGAAAAGGGTATAAAAACAAAAGTATCTCATTCTGGTTAAAATTTTGGTCTGTTCCAGCTTAAGTTGGTTGTGCCGATTTCAACCTGTTTGGATTGGTTATTCTGGGCATAGAATAAGCAAAAGAAGTTCCAGTTTTACATTTACCAGAAAAACCAGTATAGTAAAAGTTTTAAATGCGATTAAGGGTAATTTCTCCCTTTTATCCATTGGGAGGCAAAAAATTCAAAAGAATTGTTCTACTAAGAGGTTTTGTGGCAAGTGGGATTTGGTAAGTGGGATTCCAAAGTTTGAAGATGGCTGTTCAGGAGATTTTAAAAAGTAATTTTTTCTTTCCTTCTTTTTCTTTTGTCAAATCAATGAGTTTCCAAAAATTTTGCGAATTTCAAATCTTTCAAAATCAATAAAGAGGCAATCCATTGGTAGTGATAATCTTATTGACAACTCAAATGGTTGGTAGAGGACTAATGTGTCACACCTGTTTTCATCTGTTTTTCTTTGATTTCTGTTAGGATATTAGATGTTTACATTTCCCTAGATGTTTACATTTCCCACACCTTCCTAGCTCCTAGCTTAGATCTCCTTGCTTGTCTCTTAATCTTCCTAGAATCTCTCTCATATGCAGTTACTAGAAGTGTTCCCTAATTTATCTCTCTCTCTCTCTAGTATTGTGCCTAATCTTAGTAGACAAGAATCCGAACCTTTTGGAATTGAGAAAGTCTTAATCTTCTTATTACACATCGTTTGCCAATGGGCTTCCTCATCTAGCAGTTCTCCAATGGCTTCCATTCCTCAAAAGCATGAAACCTTGATAATTCCAACATCCAATCTTTACCCAAATCAAGAGACAATGACAAAAACAATGAAATTTTTTATCTTCTCATAAACTTTCACAAAATTCCAGAAAATAATGAAGTTCTTGAGTATTATTGCTAAAGTTTGGTTGTTTTATTATTCTGTTATGTCTTTTCTATTTTTATTTATTTTTTAAATCTGTAGAATTTCTTTCAAGAATTTTTCCCAAAAGTTTCACCAGAATGGAAGACCAAAATTGATGAAAAACCAAAGAGTTTCATTCTAGCAGGCAAAACAGAATAGCCACCGAATGGAATTGACATGTCTGGTACGGATGAATTAATAATGTCATGTATCAATTAAACTCATAGAAGGGGAGCCTTGGCGCAACGGTAAAAGTTGTCGTTGTGTGACCTTGAGGTCATGGGTTCAAGGCGTGGAAACAGCCTCTTGCAAAATGCAAGGTAAGGCTGTGTACTTTAGGCCCTTGTGGTCTGCCCCTTCCCCAGACCCCGCATAGGCAGGAGCTTCATGCATTGGGGCTGCCCTTTTATCAATTAAACTCATAGTGTTGTAGCTCACTAGGCTTGGGAGGTGCTGTACATCTTTCCCTTTGACTTTAGTATTCAAACTAGATAACGTTTTTTTTTACAGCGCATTTCTTGTCAATGGCCTCTATTTAATGGAGTTCAAGTAAAACAAAAAGGAGGATCTTGCTTTTTACGAATGAGGCCATAGGACCAAGTGGCAAAGGAGTTCGTTTCTTGGGATTGTATCTTGCTTCTGTAACACAACTCTCCTTTCTTTACTCTTTTTTTTTCTTCTCGTTCCTTACCCAATTTCTCTTCCGTAACTGGAACAATATTTAGGATATCAGTTTCTTTTGTTTATATCACATTCTTCTTGCTTGCTGCAACTCCATCTCTGCCCAGATTGTCAAAAAGTCGAGTCCAGTATCAAGTTGTGCAGTGTACCTCAACCACCTCTGCCACTTGGAACCTTGAAAAAGGGCAGCCTGGTTCACGAAGCTACCATGTATGTGGGGTCTGGTGAAGGGGAGACCATAAAGGGCCTATAGTATGCAGCCTTACCTTGCATTTTGCAAGAGGCTGTTTCCACACCTCAAAACCGTGACCTCCAGGTCACACGGCAGCTCCCCTTCTCACTTGGAACCTTAGTACCATCAATATCCGTACTTGGGCTGAATATACTATTACATGATTAATGGATTTCATAGATCTAGCTTTTCAATAACCCAAAACTAGCCCAATCATGGTTGATCATTAGTACATTTTGGTTATTCATCAAATATAGTTATCATCATTTGTGATTCCTCTATTGAGCATCCATTACATTCAGACTGTTATTGTTGTGTCCCTGTATCTGTATTTAATCTTATTGCTAGTGGTCCTGCTTCCGTTGTTTAGGTTTCGTACCTTCTTCCATATGGTTCTTTGTGGATATGGAATATGCACGACGATCTATGTTTTTCATAGTGCTTACTTGAGGTTGAAGAATATGTCGGCATGTGTTTCTAGCTATTTGAAGAGGAGGAAAAAACTTATGAATGGTTAGACTTGCAAGTGATAATGAATGGCTAAGCTCAGGGAACTAGAAGGTCTTTTCCATTTCCAGAAAGATGGTATCATTGATAAGATTGACATAATAAATTGAGGAAGCAAGGGAATAGGGGTTAAGAAGATCAAGACAGGGAATTCAATAGAGGAAAGACATGCTATTTTAGAATATCAACGGACAATGATGAAGAGGAAGTGGGATATCAAGAAATAGTAAGAAGAGATGCTTCTTTAACTTGTTAATCAGCATTACAATGTCTTATATGCATAGAGTGACACAAGACTAATTAATGAAGTAAGCATACATTTTTCTATTTTCTTGTTTCTGTAACTTGAGCTAAAACCATCACGATAGATTTCTGGTTCTTCTTACTTTAGGCTTGTGTCTACTTTTATAAATTATTTTCTATCATATGTTCTTGTTGTCATTTCCTTTAATGCTATGTTTTCAGAAGTTGGTTTTTGTGAAACTATTTGACTACATAGAGGTATTAATTGTAGCTCTATGCACAAGACTAATTAATGAAGTAAGTATTCATTTTTCTATTTTCTTTTATCTGTAACTTGAGTTAAAACCATCAAGATAAATTTCTGGTTTCTTCTCACTCATTAGGCTCGTGTCTACTTGTATTATTTATTTCCTATCTTATGTTTTTGTTGTCAGTTCCTTTAATGCTGTGTTTTCAGAAGTTGGTTTTTGTGTAAATATTTGACTAAATTTTATAGGTAGAAATCGTATTTAGATAACAATTCACCTCGATGTTTCCACAGGCCATGTCTCTCTGGGCATAATCTTTACCTAACCATTTCATGCGGTTATTAACTTGGGTTTTGTTCGTGGATTTTAAGCTTTATGCAAAACTGGTACTGCTATTTCCCATAACTGTGTTTAAACAAGTGGAACGTAATGTGGAAACTCTAGGGTCTGACTTTGGGTTTCCTTGAAACAGTCTGTTTTCAAGATAAGGAAATTGATATGTTTCCTAACTTCTTGAGCTTAGTAGTTATCAAGTTTTCATGTTTAAGATTTTAAAACATTAATGCTGAGTTTTCATGCTTAAGATTTTAAAAAAATTAAGTGATTTTAACTCAACTTGGGTCAAGTTCAGTTGATAAGTTTACCCGTACTTGACTGAGTTTTACACTGTATATGGCTTTCTTAGTGTTGACTGCAGAATTTTCTCTTCTAAATGTGGTGAACTCTCTTAACATTTACCTAGAACAGAGTCCTTGTTACCTTCTAAAATGGGTTCATTTTGTTATTCTCTTTGATGGGCTATTTGTTGTTTTCCAAAGGAAATTTCTCTCTTCACCAAATTGCTGATGCCACTTACCAAGAAAAGCATTATTCTTGAGGATAATATTCACAATCCCAAGACCATGAGACGAGCAGTTTCCCACTTAATAAGATGGCGGATCTTCTTCTCCTCCTCATTATCCCATAAAGGAAAAATCCATGGCATTTGCATCTTTCATAGATGAGATTCATGAGTTTATTAGTTGCCATGTGGTATCCTTTCAGCATGTAGGCTTAGCAAATAAAATAGCAGATTCCCTAGCTAAATGGGGAGTTATTCTGATGATTTGTATGTGGGACAATCTCTGCCCCTGATTAACTGTCTTGGTTCTTAACATATCTACCCCTTCAAAGAAAAGGATTATTTGATGTTGGTTGGTTTTTTTTCCTCTCCATTATTTTTTGTCGATTTTTTTCACTTGTTGATCCTAGCTTTTAGTAGATTACTGAAGCCTGTAATGGTTCTTTAACTATATGCTTATTCATTTAGCTTTTATTGTGTTTAAATTTTGGGTTTGGACATCATAATTCTTTTATCTTTGCAATGCTAGGTTGCAGTGCTTTACTTCCATGATGAGTTTACCTTCTTGAAGGGGATTGGGCTCATCACAATTATGATTGGCGTGAGTTTATTCAACTGGTACAAGTAAGTCAACAGACTTTCTTCATGAATATTTTTCTACAAGCAAATATGACGTAGTTGTCCCAAAAAGTAACTTATTGTCTTTTAGATTGAGTTCAAGTAAATGGATATCTACCAGTAAAAAGCCTAGGAGAGTGCTTGTCATTAGAAAACATTTACTCCAGATATACAGATGTCACCATACAATAGTTTGATCTGAATTGAGTTGAGGAAAATATCTGGGTGAAAATGTAAAGTAGCACTGATATAGTCTGAGTTGTTGCAGTGGAATTTTGATAATTACATGGGTTTTGGTGCATTCCTTTCACTTTTCTGATGAAATTAGGCATACCGCTTCTTCAGTAACTTTGTAGAAACAGTTTATACTGGATTGTGAAGTTCTGTATTTTATCTGTAAGATGAAACTGAATGAACCTCTTCTTAACTAACCAAACTGAACTAGTTTAAACTACAGTGCAAAGATAGGCCTTCTTTAAACATTTAAATGCACTGAAGTCTATATGTTTGATTTCACCTTAATGGAAAATGCATTTTTGTCCCTCGTAATTTTGATCCTTCCACGAGTTATACTCTTATACTTCACCTATCATTAGAAGTAGGTCTTGATTTTGGCAAATCCTATTGTTCATAACTTCATACATCCTGAACTTGCAAGAAGCTTGGATAGATGAATCTGGGTTATGCATCTAGGTGCTATCGTAGGAATCTACACCATTTTCTAAGTCCTGTGTGTCAGTGGTTTTCATTTGATTGCATGAAACATGTATCTTAAGATTCTGGATACTGACAGTCATTTACAATTTTCTTGGTTCTATGTATGGGAGTAATTTCATGATTTTTACCTTCCATTTGTCCCACAAAATGTTTATTCTAGTCAATGAAATCATAAAGATTTTGAAGTTTTCTAGTACAAGTTCCCAAGTTGTATATCATCGTTAGTATGAGGGTCAAATGGGCAAAAATATAGAAGTAGAAAAATAGAAGCATAAAAACATCGTGAAGGGAAATAATCTGAATCTTCAAATCTGTTCCACTTTGGCATTGTAAATCTATTATCGGGAAATTCATTGCTCATATCTTTAATTCTCTGGGGCCTTATTTGGTATGTTCTTGCTCAGATTATGGCCACTATTGAATTTTTTGAGGCCAAATTCTAGAATGAGAATCAATAGTCTAACATCTGTGTACCACAATCATTTCCAGATACCAAAAGCTACAAGGCCAAACATGTAAAAATAGCGAAGAAACAGGGTCCCCTGTTGTCAATGGAGCTGCAAAGTATGCTATCCTAGAGAATATGGACGACCAGGATGATTATGCTTGATGTATCCAGGGGTCGCTTCAACTACCTCTCCCATTGAAAGGTAAGTGCTTTGTAGATATTAATGATATTGTCCGACTAATTGATTTTTCAGCACTGTAAAACTGTCTAACCTTTCATTTTACCCATTGGTAAAAGCTCTATGCTGAAATCATATGTTCAATTGAAGTATCATTTCTAAATATTGTCAATGAAGTCCTTGAGAACCCAGAATATGTTATCTACTTGGTCCCTGCTGATGTTAAAGGAACTTCAGAATGATTATGAATAGAATGACATAATTGGAGAAAGGCTCAACCAGGACAAGAATAGATCAGTACCAACTTTTCCTTGAGAAACTGACCAGCTTACTAGAAGATTAAGAGCTCAGTCTGGACATAAGAAACTTAAGTTGATTGACCAGATTTAGTTGGAAAAGAAGAAAGCCTTCAATACTCCAGCTATATCACTAAAAATCTGTGAAAATAATAAAGTTTTTCTCTGTGGTAAGGATTTGGAGTAGAATGCTAGACTGTCATTTAGGTTAAAATCACATGTAGGGTACTCACTATTGTCATTTAATTAGAGTGATAACTTTGTCTTCGATAGCTGGGGATTGTCTGCAGCCTTGCAACTTGGGCAGGTTTTCTTGAATCAAAAGATCTCATAATGTATTATGTGTGTTATATTTTGTGTGTGTCTATGTTTGCATGTGTCTAGTAAGATGTGTATATCCTATATGTGTGTGTATGCATATATGTGAGTTGGTATGTATATATGTATGGATGCATACTAGAACGCCCATGCATTCAAAGTATCCTCTCAAAGTTCATCCCCTCTATATGATAAATGATCTGCATTTGTTGGGCATTCTGATACAATAAAATTGGTTGCCACAGGGATGCAATTTCTAGAGCTTTGCTTTATAGAAGCATCTGATTAGTAGTCGTGCAAAATTTTGTCTTTTCAGTTTTTCTAGTATTCAATCTTTGGCATTATGAAATATTTGATTGGATAGACGTATCTGAATTAGAAGATCAAGGGTATAGATACCTATGCACAAACATAAAATGGACACCTACATACATAATACTTGCTTCCAATTTCTTCATTGAAAGTTGGACATGCACACCCATGCACAACCTCCAACCCTGGTCACCCAGGTGAGAGGCTCCTTGCTCATGCCACTGTGCTAGAAGGCATTGGTATATGGACTTCTTTCTTCTAATAATCAACGGATTCACTTATAGATATTCATTCAGATTATTCTCTTCAAGCTTAACCGTTTTATATGATACATGATCTGCCTTCATTCGGCATTTTTTTACGTTAAAATTAGTTGCAGTGAGGATGGCAAACTTCTAGAGCTTTGCTTTCATAGAAGCCACTGATTAGTAGGCATGCAACATTTTGTTTTTTGATTTTTCTGGTGTCCAATCTTTGGCAATAGGAAATATGCAATATAATTGTCTAGAGCAATCTGATATCTGCATAGGCGGGAGCTTCGTGCACCGGGGCTGCCCTTTTAGCAATCTGATTTCTTATGTAGAAGATTAAGGTATATATATATTCACATACATGCACACATATGACATTTGAACTTCTTTCTTGTAACATCGGCACTCCTGTCTTACACTTTTCCAGATAGCTACTGAATGTGGTCATAGTTCTTGGTATGCTATCAACAGCCATAAGAAAACTGTTCAATGAAGCACAGAGTTCGACTTTGTTTACACACACATACAGTGGACTGCGAGTTGGTTGGTTTCACTCAGTCCATGATCCAATCCATTAAGATATTATTGGTCCAGGGTTCTATTTTGGGTCCTTTCCTTGATATCCAAATCCAAATCCATCAGGTGTGGGTCATATTTCAGATTATTTCTAGTCTAGCACATGGAATAAAAAAATGGGTTTTGAAAGCAAAATTTGAGCCTAGCCAAGGAACCATCTATGCCTGCTAGGATGACAAAAGTACTGGGGAACTATGGGTGCTACTTCTAGTTGACATAGGTACTAGGGGACTAAAGTAAGGGCCCGAGCTTCTTGAAATCACTAATGAGTAGGTGCTTATTAACTGAGTTGCCTTAGTTTCCAGTAAAGTTTTTGAGCCTTTAAACTACCTGCAAAACCTATCTTATTGATTAAAATATCTCAAGCTTTCAGAGTGAGAACAGAGTTATTATGCTATAGCACTACCAAAACCATATATCCCTAGTAATCCAACAAGAGCTATTTTAGAAAACAGCCCAAATAGAAGCAGGACAGACCAACAGACTTTACAATTGTGACTACCATATCAGAGCTCAAGAAATTCATTTTGAGAGTTTGGAATAAAAACAAAATGCCGGTTGCAAATTTCTCTTAAATGTGAGATTACTCTTCAAATATTTGCACTCCTGATCCTTATCCCTTCAGAATTTCTAGGGTTAGTTGGTTGGTGTTTCATCCATGTTGATTCAGAAACAGCTTCAACAAAAATGAATTATCTCGTTCTTAATGTTATTGGCACCCTAATCTCCACTATATCTTCTTCTGCTACAAAAACAATTACTACTAGAGCAAGACGAAAGACTTGGTGAGGAGGGAAATGTCAAGTTGCTGAGTTGGGGAGAAAAGAAGAGGAAATGAAATCTCAACTTTTAGTTAGATTCTATGGAGAAACTGTGCTAAAAGACTATTTGCTATTTTTTGAACCTAACTTCAGTAAAAAGGACATTTTAGTGGCACAGGAATTATGTGAAAATACCATTTTTGCCCATGCATAAACCTAATGTAAATACAAACACAAGGACATTTTGGGCATAAGAATTTGAGGATTGGGTCAGATTATCCTCTGATCTTATGAAATCCAATCCACAGGTAAGATTTACAATCTATATGTGAATCCACTCCATTCGGATTGGGTCGGTTATGAATAATCCAACCCAATTGGCAACCCTATGCACATGCTCACACATATGGATGTATGTATAGACTGTTATACCTTCTGATCTATTATGCAATACTTCTGTATTAATTTTCTAAATTAGAACATGCTTGCAGACTATGTCATTCAAGATTCATCCAAGTTAACCACTTTGGGCGGGCGGGTGAGACACAAACTAGCTCATAATCCTTGCATGAATTTCTTTGCAAAGCATGCGCAGATGCCCTCATAAAGCTTACAAATACTGCTAACCTGCTAGAAAGGCTCCTTCCGTGCTATGTATTGCAATAACCAACGAGACTGCTTTCTCTTGCATAAGCTTTTTATAGGTTTACAGGGCTGAGTAGATTGCTGATAGTGCATACGGAAGATTCTTGTGCCAAAAGAAGCCTTACGGCATCATGCTTCACTCTGAAGCCATCCATTATCGTAAAGTTGTATCCGGCTGTGTTCAATTAGATCACAAATTCTTGTTTTATTGTTCTGCATCTAGAAAGTTGAGAAAATTCGAGTTGTAATGGAAGATTACAGCAAATTATTATATATTGGAAATTGTTATTTTTTCCACGAGATTAAATGGTGAAGGATGGTTTGCTTGGAAGCCATTTATATTTCTTCTATTCATCTTTTGTAATCACGCTCGGTGTTATTTCTGTCATTTTGTTAACATATGGAAGTCTTCTGTTTTAATGTATTGGTATTGTCATGAAGGAATCGGAAGTGATTTCCCAAATGAGTATCAGCAATTCAACGGCAAGAAAACTACCATCCAGCATCTCTAGGAGGAGATTTGGTTCTTGTTCCTGAATCAACTTTATAGATGTTTTCTCTGAAATTTGTGCTAAATATGTCATTCATTGGCCTGTAAGTTAGCGGTGAAATCCATGTATTGTTTGTTCCCTCAATGTTAATTGAGCATCCGAAAATGATTGCTTGCCCCTTTGCCTGTAGGTCAGACCTATTTACCATGCAAAATGATCAGTATTTTGAACCTTGATCATAGCCAAGCCTGTATCTTCTACTGCTATTGCTGCCACTAGCTGGGTACTGATAATCTTACCATTTGTTTGGGCATCGTACGCCGCTGATTTTGGATTTTTATATTGGCTGATGGATTAGAAGCTCATAGCCTTGGCGTAACGGTGAAGTTGTCATCGTGTGACCTTGACGTCACAAGTTCAAGACGTGAAAACAGCCTCTTGCAAAAATGCAAGGTGAGGTTGCATACTATAAACCCTTGTGGTCCTTCCCTTCCCCGAACCCTGCATAAACTGAGCTTTGTGCACCAGGACCGTCTTTTATACTGGCCGATGGATTCCAAATAACCCATGTGAGCCAATGGACCAGTGTGGTATATTTTATTTTTACCACCCGCAGGAGGTTTCCCAACGGCGGCTCCCTTGTAAATCATCATCGTCCCACCCTCCTCATCCTGTTGGCTATGGCCTTGGTTTTGCACATCGGCGCTCGTAGGGGCATTTAGTCTGTTTGACACATGGATAGCAAACCGAATGAAGTTATGCGTGGATGATTATTTTATCACCTGCTATTGGGGGGAGCTCCGATGCTGGAAATTATTAAGCAAAAACAAGACCAGCTGTTAACTCGTATTGGCTCAAAGTTATTTGAAACAGAAAACAAACAGGTACAGATGTGGCTCCTGTTCAAGTGGTCCAAACCATTCTTCGTTGAGGCCATGTCAGTAGGTCATAACTTATTAGTATGAGCAATAGATGATCTTAACCACTGTTTTCTTAGTGGTAAAATGGACGGTAGCATCCTTAAGTGTCCATTCATAGTCTAGAAAAGCAAAAGTTGGAATCATCCATTGCTAGAGATTGCCGGGCAAACAAGGCCTACAAGATAAATGGTTTGGGTCACCTGAACATGGGCTCCACTTGTACTTTTTGTTGTTGAAAAATAGAGCATCACTCTCATCCTTGTTAGCCGGTCTCACTGGATTGTTATACCGGCCAAAGGCCTCATCCACGTCATTGGCACTCTTTTCTTTGTATTTATAGGAGAAGAATACAAGAAAATAGTTAGAGGCTTGATATGACCGTTAGTAGTTCATTGGTAGATAAAAGGAAAGTGATCCATCATTGGGACCATGGAAAGGATACTAAAGTACCGCATGCTGCACTGATAGTGCAGTTTCCATTTCTATCTTCAAGCATTCCTCAATAGATAAGTACATGCATAGATAGTCAAACATAATCAGTCCATCAAGCCTTGGAAGCAAAGCCGATACATGTGACTACTTTATATATAAAACTAGAATTTGAATGTCCTCTATGGATTTGGATCCTATTGCACAACAAATATGTTTGATTTGTTTACTTATTTGTTTTTTCAATTTCAGTATCTCATTGGAAGTTTCCTACTAGTTGCCAGCCATTGTCCATGTTGCATGTGATGAACCAAGGGCATCGAAGAACTGCAATTGCCATTTCATGCTACAGACAGCTATCTGCATATTCTTTAGATCTTATATTTTCCAGTCACTGTTTGTGGAGAAGCAGAAGCATGTGGCCTCTAAAGTGGCTTCTTGTTCTTGTAATCTCTTTTCCATACTCTGTTCAAGCTCTTCTAATGCATGTAACTCTCAGTGAGTCCACTGCAAACATCTCTACTACATGGACTAACAACATAGCTTCCCTCTCCAATACAGACTTCGCTGATGGCACAAGGGTGGGGTACGTCCTTTCAAGACCACGTAACCATGGTAAATATAACCTAATCTTCTCTTGTGGTTATATCTGCAATGGAACTTGCAACTCCTTGCTCTTTGCCGTATTCTCAGATGGAATTCAGTTTGGATAATATGGAGCAGTATATCCCCATATAGTCTGGTCAGCTAACAGAGGAAATACCATCAGGGAGAATGGGACTTTGAAATTCACACGAGATGGAGACTTGATCATGAAGGATGTAGATGGAACTAAGGTATGGGCTCCTAACGCGTCTGGTATGTCTGTTTCAGGTATTGTTATCACAGAAACAGGAAATCTTGTGCGCCATGATAAGCATAATATAACTATTTGGCAGTCTTTCAATCATCCAACAGACACACTGCTTCTAGGCCAGAAGTTGGTGTCAGGGCAAAGACTCGCAGCATCGAATTGGACACTAGTTCCATATTATTTTTCTTTTAGAGGCAACGGCTTCGATGCTTATGTTGAAGCAGATGCTCCACAGAGGTGTTATACATACGATACAGGTATTGTAAATGAAGATGACTATAATATCTCAAGATTTGTGAACGGGTAGCCTTGCTCTTTTCTCTGCTGATGAAAGGAAAATGGTTGTTGCCATTTCTGTGCACCACACATCATCATTTCAGTATATGAGGCTGGAATCAGATGGACATTTGAGAGTTTATGAGTGGAGAGCATACGAAAACCAGAAGGCTGGCAGGTGGTGGCTGATCTCTTCAAACATGAGATGTCGGGTGACTGTGATTCTCCCCTAGTTTGTGGGAATTATGGAATATGCTCAAAGGGGCACTGCAGTTGTCCTAATGCTACATACTTTAGGCAATTTGATGACAGGCAACCTAATCTTGGATGTTATGGAGTTATCCCATTGTCTTGCAGCACTCCTCAGTATCACAACCTTCTACATCTTGAGGGTGTTTCATATTTTAACACCCCTAATCTTACTGATGAAACTGACATGGAGAGCTGCAAGCAAGCCTGTATGAAGACCTGTTCCTGCAAAGCTGCTCTGTTTGAGAATATGGGGAATATTTCATTAGGGCATTGCTTCTTGCAGTCCGAACTCTTTTCCATGAAAGACGTCCAGAGGGAAAGAACCTTTAGCAATTCTTCCGCATTCATCGAGGTGCAGATTCGACCCAAACCAATGCAACCGAGTCCTAGTCCTACAAATGTAGTAGAACCTTTCCTCACTCCTGGAAAGAAAAGTAAAATCGCAGCAATATTGATTTCCAGTTTTGGAGCTCTAACTGGATTGTTTATTGCAATTACCATCAGCATTTGTGTTCCTAGAGAGGAAGAGAAAAGTCGCATCACAGAAAGAAGAAGAACAGGATGATTATTTCGATCAAGTGCCAGGCATGCCCAAGAGATTCTCTTATGAGTACTTGAAGGTAGCGACTAAATCCTTTTCTAGAAAGCTTGGGGAAGGAGGTTTTGGGTCTGTGTTTGAAGGGACTTTAGATGATGGAACAAAAGTTGCAGTGAAGTGTTTGCGAGGAATTAACCAAGGTCAAAAAGAATTTCAAGCAGAAGGTGAAACAATGGGGAATATTCACCATGTTAACTTGGTCAGGTTGATTGGATATTGTGCAACAAAGTCACATAGACTTCTAGTTCTGGAGTATATGAGCAACGGATCCTTAGATAAATGGATCTTCTGCAGAAACCACAATCCTGCTCTTGATTGGAAAACAAGACGCAAAATTATTTTTCACTTAGCAAAAGGATTATCATATCTCCATGAGGACTGCAGACAAAAAATAGATCTTTTGGATATTAAACCCCAAAACAGCCTCTTAGATGGTAAATTCAATGCCAAGGTTTCCGATTTTAGGTTGTCTAAGTGGATTGACAAGGAACAGAGCCATGTGATGACCAGAATGAGAGGAACTCCGGGATACTTAGCTCCTGAATGGTTGGGTTCAACTATAACAGAGAAAGTGGATGTCTACAGTTTTGGGGTGGTCATCTTGGAAATTATTCGTGGGAGAGGAAGTTTAGATCTAATTCAGCCTGAAGAAGGCATTCATCTACTTAGTTTGTTAAAGAAAATGGCGGAGGAGGATTGACTACTTGAATTAAGTGACAACTTTGGCGAGGATATGAAGCATTGCAGAAACGAAGCTCTGGAGATGATAAGGCTTGCCATATGGTGTTTACAAGGTGATTGTAGTAGAAGGCCTCCAATGTCATCAGTGGTGAAGATATTAGGAGAGATGGAGATGGAACCTGAACTAGACCACAACTTCTTGACAGCGGAGCCAACAGCTGCAGTGGCCAAAGGAGAAGTCCATTTGGGTGCTTCAACTACAGTATTGGCATCAATTTTATCTGGACCCAGATGAAAGAGGAACTGCAGAACAGGTAGCAAGGATGTTGTTTTTGAAAGATAGAGGTAATATGAATGTTGATTCCCTGCCTGTGTTTGTATGATTTAGAGTCAGTTGGAAATTTGCTTTTTGGGGTGTTTGTTGATCAGATGAGCTCATGTTTTTGTACTTCTAATTAAGTTTCCATTATCTTTCTTTTGTTTTGGAAGATAGACAAATACGTATTCTCAATAACGATGAGAGTATTATCACAGTGATCCTGCATCTGGTTACAAGAATTTGATGAGGTGAAAACTCTGGCACTTGTTATAGGTCTGGCGGTTTATAATCTGGAGATCAACGATTCTCCGTCTATTTATTTATTTTGTGAATGAGGGGCACGCCCACCCACCAACCCACACCATGAGCAACCTCGAAACCCTTGACCTTTCAAAGAAGAGGCACTTTTTGCGCCACTGTTCTGGAACTTCTGTTCATCGTTAGTGGGGGAAGATTCGGCATATGGCAGGGGCTAAGTGTGCAAAGCTGGTTCCTAATTAGAAGTTAAAGTCATGCGTTAGAATGAGACCAGAGACATTTCTGCTTGTAATTATTTTATTTTTCTTAAATTAGTTTTGGAGCAAGATAGGTTGATGGCCTAGCTATGACCTAGCACAGGAGTCGTCTTTGTACGTAGGGCAAGCTCTACCCAACTTGTAATTTCTCCACTATGATCAATATTTTGTACTGTATGTAATCTCTTTTTGTCATCTTGTCTCACAATTATATTTACTTAATTAACAAATTTTCGCTTTGGCAAGAAACAATGAAAAGAATTTATACCGAGAAGCCTGTAAATTCATCTTCTACTGCTATTGCTACTACTCTGTAGGGAGATGATGTGTTCAAGAGACGAGGCAGTCATAGTGAACAAGCTAAAAGGGCAACCACGATGCACGAAGCTCTTACATATGCAGGGTCCGAGGAAGAGGCAGACCACAAGAGTCAATAGTATGTAGTGTTACCTTGCATTTTGTAAGAGGCTGTTTTCATGCCTTGAACCCATGACCTCAAGGTCACACGATAAAAACTCTTGTTGCACCAAGGCTCCTCTTCTATAGTGAACCTGCTATATAGTTGATTTATTTTAAGTTTTAACAAACCACTCACACTCACACTCAGACACTACTAAACCTAAGCTGCAAGAGTGGAGGAGCTGTAAAAGACCAACTGCGCTGGACATTTGTTGCCACCATGTAAATGATTGAAATCACCAGCACAATCAATGTACCCACAAATAAGGAGAATAACAATTTAAGTGCGCCCTAAGTACCAGTCGAATGCCGGAAATCAATCTGTTCTGAGCAAGTGTTTGCAGTGAATCTTCCCTTAGAAGGCAGAAGGTGCAAGATATGTTCGATCAGAAATGACGTTCGGCATGCTTGATTTGATACATGAAGTTGGATCCGGTTTGCAATTAGCCCTTACATTTTTGACATGGTTAGCATGTAGCCTCTCAAATTCAGTTTGTGTTCACAAGTAGCCCATCAACTTCGAAAATTAGATTTTCGTAAGCTCCTGGTGTCGAAAATTGTTAGGATTGACTATTATTTAGGGCAGTTTGCTCATTTCAAATACCCACTTAATGTCAGTACTAACAACTTTCTTTCCCAGGGACTTCTGGAAAATCCATTTAGAAAATTAGAGGCAACTTATGAACAAAATGAATTTTAGGAGCTATATGCATACTGTGCATAAAGTCGTAGGGGCTGATAATAAACAGGAGCACATTAAGTTACCCTCTACTATTACTCTGATAAAAAAAATTTTTTTATCAGTTTGCAGTCATTACTTGGTGGGCTTGGTTTTGAGGAGCATGCTGGTATTATCGTCCTATTCGGTTTCTGATCCAAAAGTTCCTAAGTTTGTCTGTTAATATCAAAGAAAAAACTTTAAGTGCCAACACTTAATTTATCGAGATTTTATATACATGCACACCAAGAGAACATAGTAATTTGCATGGTTGAGTTTTTATCTGAAATGGAACTTTCTGATTTTGCATATTGGCCAGTCTTATTGAATATAATGGCCAAATAACCCAATCCGCATCATGAGAAAAAGAAATAATAAGGTTATTTTATGCTTACTTTTTGGAATGGTAGACATGTTGATCTTAGGTGATCTCCAGCTCCAAGATATATGCAAAATAAACACAAGAATCCTCATGGCCAACATGCATAATAATCAGCATAAATCACAATAGAAAATAGATGTAGAAATGCAAGAACTTACCTCATCGACCGATGATGATGGCCTATGGATGGATCTATTTATTTCTAACAATATAAGAGAAAGCTACGAAGAGATTAAGTACATTGGTGACTTACTGATTTAGAGGAAAAACCACAAGCTTTAGCCGAAAATCGTGGATCATAAACCAAGCAGCAATAACCTGGAAACCAAGGTAGTAATCCTCCAAAGAGATCACTCAGAACTTGAGTCCTACCATCTTCTCTCTTTTCTGTTTTTGTCAGAACTCTCTCTTCTTATTGCTTAAATACTCGATCCCTAAGTAGGACTTAATATTGACCATTTATGATGCAAACATGATCCTAAGGCCTAGCTTTTAAGCTGGGAATTACTTACCTACAATATTAGGTAAGATTGTATATAATAGATGGCCCACTCATAGACCTCATGATAGTCCTGAATGTGTCCCGACAAGATTTGATGATCCTAACCATCCAAATCAACTAACTAGGTTATTAGGCTGGTTAGAAGATAGCAGTGAATGCACGGGATAAACAACATGATCCAAAATTTATGATCTTGTGGTTTGATTGACTACTAGGACCATTACGATACACATCCATGCACAGCCATGAACCCAAGTTACCCAGGTGAGTGGCTCCTTATAGCACATCACTAGTCGGCATTAGTGCTTATGTTTACTTTATTTTGGTTTTTTCCCTCTCTTTTTTATTTTCTTTGAATGGTACAAGGTTTATTATTACAAGAAAGAAAAAATTTACAGGGGAAGAGATCGAGATTGCCCTCATAAAAGAAAAAAAGAAAAAAAAATCTAGCACAAAGAAACGAAAACGCCACAAATTAAGTAATTTTCATCATTGAAACAATGAAATTATCACTAGCCATCCCAAATGGAGCATGTGTATCTACCTTTCATTTGCTGACCACAAGAATGCATGCAATCCATTTGAGCATCTTGAGTCCAGACTTCGATCTTGTCAACAGAATCCCGAACCTCCGTGCGACGTCACCATCATAAGGAACGGTCTAACAACTATGAAGCAATCTCTTTCCACTAATTAGTTAATCAAATTAATTTCTTTGGTTTTAGTTTTATGTAGATGGGACCAGGTGAAGGATATGTAGGGGCCCCAGCTAACTTCTGTCTTTACAACTAACAAGCAAACATTACATTCTGTCCTTAAGCTTCCTCACATGGTAAGTACATAACAAAGCAAAGTTTACATTCATCAATAGGCTAAGCAAGCGGATATGTTCTATTTGAATAGAGTTATCTAATCTACGTGCTTTTGACCTATTAGACATCCCAAGCTAGCTCGAGCACTCATTCAAATGAATGAGTGATGAATCAGATCATGCATACTTGGGTCAGTAGAAGTGGTAGCTTGGATGCGCCTCATATTGGCGTCAGCTTACCATTCCTTGAGATCTTGTACTGAATCAATCCGATTATGCAGCAGAGTGCTCTCATTTGTACTTTGTTTACTAGTAGTGAAGAGCAATGCTAATGCTTTAGTGAGGAGCATGTGACCTCTTCACAAGTTAAATGCACTCTACTTTTACATAATGGCCATACCTCTGGTTGATTGGGATTGTTAGTACGATTTTGCTACTTTGCCTATCTAAGAAACCAAAAATCGTGCTGATCCAAGTTCATGGTCACCATCTATCTTGTAGCCCATGCCATGGATGAACTATTTATACAAGTGGAAATTCTTAGCCTTCAGAGACTAAACAGCTAACTAGTTACAGACAATCGATATACACATCATAGATGATTGTCGGAGGTCCACGTACAGATTCATTGAGTGTTTATCCAAAGGAATGGTTTATATCACCAGAAAGGTCTATATTTGGCGAAGTTTGAATCCGGAAACATGGTTCTGGTTAAGGATAATAGCTAACTCATGCAGAGGGCACTTAGCTAGAGCTGAGTAAAAGGTTATTTTATTGGTATAACATGAGAGAGATTTGGTTTGAAATAAGGAACCGAAAAGATGAACTCCGATTCCGATTACAAGTGGGAATTCAAGCTTTACAATAGTTATTGATTAAGAAAGGTTAGAATTAGTTAATCTGCGAGCGAAAGAATCCGGTCCTTGTCATCATCTTCTGGTATCCCTTTCTCTGTGTTTAAGAAGAAATATTTAGAGAAGACATGGGCAGCTTATTTTATGTTCATTTTCATTTTTCAGTTAGCATTGGCAAAGCTTGTTTGACCATCTCTTTTATTCATAAAGAAAGAGAAGGTGATCTATTGCTGGTACCAATGGGACTGCTGGCCGGACAAACATATTGTTTCTTGCTACTAAAAGCGGTCAATGAATGCAACATAAGCAGAATTGGAATTGTCATCACTTTTGTGGTGAACCAAAGAGTGGCAAAGTTACATGGCTTCTGAAGTGGCTTCCTGTCCTTGTGATCTCCTCTTCATACTTTTCTTGGGCCATTGGCTTTGATAAAACTTTGACTTCTTCCACAGCAAAGGTCCCTACTAGATGGACTAACAACAGGCCTTCCGTTAACCGCAGAAAATTTGCTGACGACACAGTGGCGCAGCCCCTCCTCTCCACGCCAGGCCCTTACCATGAACTTCGTTTGCCCTGTGGTTTTGTCTGCAAGGGAACATGCGATTCTTTCCTCTTCGCAGTCTTCTCAGATCCAGTTGAGTTTGTACCTTTAGCTACGGTACAACCACATTGTGGTCAGCTAGAAGAAATACCGTCGGAGAGAATGGAACCTTGGAACTGACAGAAGATGGAGACTTGGTCTTGCAAGACGTTGACGGGATCAAGGTTTGATCTACTAACACATACAAGCATCTGTTGCGAGTATGGCTGTTCTGGAAGCAGGAAATCTTGTGCTCTATGACAAGTAGAAGATGACTGTTTGGTAGTCTTTTGATCATCCAACAGATAAGCTGCTACCTGGGTAGAAGTTGGGGTCTTGGAAAAGGCTTACAATGTCGAATTGGAGTATGGATCCCTGTTACTTTGTTAGAGGCAATGCTTTCGAGGCTTTTGTTGAAGCTGATCCTCCACAAATGCATTATTCATCAGATTGTTATTATATTACTGTCTCTTTATTTTTTACCTAAAATACACGACAAACCATCCTGACAAGTTACATTTGAATGTATGGATTTATTGTTGGACCTTGTTAAAGGAAGGGTTGAATTTAGGAACTGCATTCGGAGAGATGTGATTACGTCGGCCGGGAACCCACCAAGGAAAAGCGAGAAATGAAAGTATGAAGATGAGGGCATCCAGGATTCATTCAGATTATCTATGTTTGTTTCTCATCAGCTTCCAATGGCTTTATCAATGTTTGTTCTCATCAGCTTCCCATGGCTTTACCTTGGAAACGTTGATTGTGTTTGAGAAAGATGAATCGGTTGATGATGGAAGATGGCAAGCTTTTTGTTCAGGACAACTAGTTCTTTAGAGACTCCATGGACTTTCATATCTATCTTAAAAAGATATACATCTATATGGCTGTCCACGCTCATCTCATCACATTTACTGCAAAACTTCAAAGTCACTAACCAAACTGTGAGAAGACTACAAGTCTTAGTATGGCAGCTTAGAAGAATGAAGGCCAGGATCATCCAAAAGAAAGTTCTTTGAGACATGACTTACTAGGACGCTGCCCGGTAATGAGCGATTAGCTCAGCAAAAAGTTTGAGCTCTTGTTAGGCGCTCCTCGAGAATCTGGTGTATACACTGATGCATCAAAAGTTTTGCATCTAGAGAGCTGCCTTTGGAGTTCAGCCAATAAATTGGCCGATGGTAGCTATCTCTACGGCTCTGTTATTAAAACAAATGCATTATTGGTAATGTCAGACCATCCACAACCACAATTTCCAAATACTAAAAAGCATGTGACTATACTACTAAGTGATAACAACAGAATATTATTCTGTACAAACGTCCATTTCATTGCTTGTCCCACTTATTTCAAATAAATTTTTTTAGTGCCGGCTGTGTGATAACGATCTCGTTATTTTGAATATAGCTGTTTTGGCTGATATGCGGATCGAAAACAAATAATTTAGGACTCTTTCAACTTTCAAATGACCGATACAATTTGAAAGATGACATGATTTCTCTTGTAATCATATGTTATGTCATTTTCATGCTTTCTTATTGAAATCAGAGGTTGTCAATGTCTCAGCAGCAGGAAAGCTCAAAAACTACGTATAGTAAAGATAGCATCTGGAAGCCCGTTTGTTCTCAAAAGGTAGAGTGCAGAAGATTTGGCGTAAAAGAAACTGCAGTAGAACAATTCAAAGATGCAATTACCTAATCAAAACCAAGTTGATGTATCTGAAACATTATTTATGATATTGACATCCAAGAAGACCCCTAACTATATTAAGAATAATCTTTCATCAGGACTCTACTTTTATGTTATAATCGGTCATCCAGTTATTACTAAATCATCTGGTGTTAACAAGCATAGCATAGTAAATGCTAAATCTTAAACACCAGGCAGCAATTAGCATCATCTTCAAA